>CM053035.1:96297846-97497846 GCA_028564925.1 Lithobates sylvaticus
AAGGCACGATTCTCCACCCGTGCCCAGCTCACCTACAGTTGAGGGCTTGGTTTTTGAGAGGGGATGGTTGGAAGCACTAGGATGTCCCAAGGAAGCTATTCCCACTCTCCTAAATGCAAGAAGACGAAGCACCAATAAGGTGTATGAGCGGATTTGGGCTAAATTCTCGTCCCATATGTCTTCCAGAGCTAATTCATGCGGCTCACATGCAGTTCAAGACATTTTGAGTTTCCTGCAATCAGGCCCGGATTTACCCTTGTCGGTTAGTTCCCTTCGTGTTCAGGTGTCAGCCATCTCCGCCTTTATGGGCGTGTCGTGGGCCAAACACGCCCTTATTTAGCAATTCTTTAAAGGAGCAGTGAGACTGAGACCTCAAAGGAAACCCAAATTCCCTAAGTGGGACCTGCCTCTAGTTTTGGACTTTTTTTCTCATCTTGATAAGTCACTATCCAGAGCTTACTATTAAAACTGCCTTTTTTATGGCCATCACCTCGGCGAAGAGGATCCGAAATTCAGGTTCTAGGAGCCACGGAACCTTTCCTAACCTTTTTTCGGGACAGGGTGGTCCTGGTTCCAATGTTAGGGTCAAACCCTAAGGTCACCTCAATCTTTCATGAGAACCAAGAGATCTCACACCCCACCTTTAGGTCCACAGGAATCTCAGATGTTCACCCTCTTGATGTTGGTGGCTCCTTAAAGCAATACTTGGAAGTTACAGCTCCATTTCGTCAGTTGGATTATCTGTTTGTCCTGTTCTATGGGAAAAACAAGGTCCTCCGGGCATCAGTTAGATAAATTGCTGCATGGGTAGTACAAGCGATTCAGTGGGCATATAAAGAGAAGGGCTTGGCTCCTCCTGAGGCGGTGACGGCGCACTCAACCAGAAGTCTTTCAACCTCGTGGGCAGCCTCGCACCATGTGGCTCCTGAAGTGATCTGCAGAGCGGCATCCTGGTCGTCAATCCATACCTTCATGACTGACTATTGTGTTGAGCCAGCAGCTCTATCCTCAGTTGATTTTGGTGTTAAAGTACTGTCGGTTGACAGTGTCAAATAAATCTTTGTTTGTTCAGCATTTTTCCCACCCGGGTGTGTACGGCAAGTTATTTCCCACGCGTTGGCTGCCATGGAGTCTGTCAGGAAAACTGAAAATTCCTATCAAAATACTTACCGTAATTTTCCTTTCCTGATGGACTCCATGGCAGCAGGAGTTCCCTCCCAAATGGCTGGAGTAGGATAGTTACCGAACACGGCCTCTGGCAGGGAGCAAAGATTTATGAGAGTAGCGTCCTATAGGGTAGTGGAGGCGGGACTAAACCCACACGTTGGCTGCCATGGAGTCCTTCAGGAAAGGAAAATTACGGTAAGTATTTTGATAGGAATTTTCCGTTTTCTCAACAATGTATTCTAACTGAACAGTTGCCTCATTTTTTTTTCTCATTTTGTACATGATTACTTCTCTAGGCTGTTGTATTTTGTACCCTTTGTAAACTCTTAATAAAGAAATATTGGATAAAAATGTATAAAAGCCATAAAACAATTCTTTAAAGTGAAATTACACACAAACAGATAAATGTACTGTTCAAAAGCATATTTGCTTACTACTTTACCTGCCAAACGATTTATCATTCAGTACTGCCCATCTTGTGATGTATACATATTTTTCATAGCTCCAAAGAAGTGATACACATAGAATACCAAAAGAAAAACTGCACCACTCCAAGCCCTAGGAAGGGCGACACATGTCACTGGGGATATTGGAAATGGAGGTAGTTCCCCAAACTAGTCTCCAAAAGTAAGGGAATGGACTATCTCGGTACCAGGTAGACACAACACATAATTTGAGTAAAAATATAATTTTATCAATACAAAAAGATAAAAAAACATGATATCCAACATACATAAGGACATTATATTTAGTATTTAGAATGAGACAATACATTAAAATTTAGTGTCTATACATATTCTGTATTTTGCTGATACTTGTGCTCCAAAAGGAAAGCAAGGATATAGTAGGTCCTTACAGGACATGTGGTCCTCTACATGTTTTATGGTTAATTACTGCTTCATCAGGGGAAGGATGTCTAGAACAAAGTAACAAATAAGCAAGAGGGACAAGTACATGGAAAAATTATTTTTGATACATGGCCAGGGTGGTGACTGTGTCAACAGCCAGTTATATACAATGAACTTACAAGCGGGATCTCTGTGGAGTGTGGCTTCGTTTTGCTAGGTGATGCACGTAGTTCCTAATTAAGCACTTCTTCCTCCTTGTTCAGCATTGTAAAATCCTATGCCCCTTCTCTTCCACCAGGCTCCTTATTGGACTGAAAAACATTATAATTGCTTTACCCAGTAAGTATGGATCTAGAAGGCAATAATTTTAACCTGAGAAGAATTGTTTGCATCACAAATATAGCTGGTCAAATTTAGGTTAAATGTTAAACATATACAGTATCTCACAAAAGTGAGTACACCCCTCACATCTTTGTAAATATTTTATTATATCTTTTCATGTGACAACACTGAAGAAATTACACTTTGCTACAATTTAAAGTAGTGAGTGTACAGCTTGTATAACACAGCCATTAATGTCTAAACCGCTGGCAACAAAAGTGAGTACACCCCTAAGTGAAAATGTCCAAAATGGGCCCAAAGTGTCAATATTTTTTGTGGCCACCATTATTTTCTAGCACTGCATTAACCCTCTTGGGCATGGAGTTCACCAGAGCTTCACAGGTTGCCACTGGAGTCCTCTTCCACTCCTCCATGACGACATCATGGAGCTGGTGGATGTTAGAGACCTCACGCTCCTCCAGCTTCAATTTGAGGATGCCCCACAGATGCTCAATAGGGTTTAGGTCAGGAGACATGCTTGGCCAGTCCATCACCTTTCCCCTCAGCTTCTTTAGCAAGGCAGTGGTCATCTTGGAGGTGTGTTTGGGGTCTGCTTGTCTTCAGCAAACTGTTTGCAGGCTTTCTTGTGCTTCATATTTAAAAGAGCAGACTAATTTGTTGCAGTGTACGGTGTATGGTATGAGCAGGCTGACCCCTTCAACCTCTGCAGCAATGCTGGAAGTAATCATATGTCTATTTCACAAAGACAACCTCTGAATCCACACAAAATATTGGCACTTTGGGCCCAATTTGGACATTTTCACTTCTTATAGCCTAGGCCATATTTATGTAGAGCAACAATTATTTTTTTCAGATCCTCAGAGAGTTCTTTGTCATGAGGTGCCATATTGAACTTCCAGTGACCAGTATGAGAGAGTGAGAGCGATAACACCTAATTTAACACATCTGCTCCTCATTCACCCCTGAGACCTTGTAACACTAAGGAGTCACATGACACCAGGGAGGGCAAATGGCTAATATATATGTAAATATATGTCTATTTCTTTCTTTGGTTTTGTCTCTTACCTCCGATTTTTGCTGGTTATTTTATAATGGTTTTGCAATAAGATTGCCATTGTCATAATTAAATAATTGATCATATGCTTTAAAGCGGTTCTGCACACACTTTTTTTATTAGTACTCTTTGCCTTCCAAATCTGGCAAAGAGTACTAAATGGCCGTTTTTTTATTGTTTTTGTTTTTTACTTACCTTGTAATTGCTGCCGGTCTTTCCTCTGTCTCTTCGGGGGTGGGCGGGGCCTGTGCGGGGATCCTTGTCATGCTGTCTCCTGGGATCTGGTGTCATTCATCCCAGGAGTCAGTGCGGACATCCAACCGAAATCTTGCAAGGATTACGGAGATCCGCTGAAATCTCTCAAGATTTATGGAGATCCGCCGAAATCTCGCAAGATTTACGGACATCCAACCCATCCGACCCGATTTCAAGGACGTGAGGCATGCTGGTTCCCATAACGAAAGGGAACAAGGAAGTGAATGCTTGTGGGTTTCAAATGCCCACAAGCAAAATGACATTGCTGCTGTTTGTATTTTAAAAGTGCAGGTCTTTCTACAAAACGGACATGGATACCAGAAGGACACCAAAAAAGTGAGTTTATTTTAAGACTCTAAATACTTTTAACGTGACAAGAAAAAAATAAATGTAGTGTGTGCAGAACCGCTTCAAACACATTAGTTCATCATGTTTGAACCTGCCTTATTGTACAATAATCTCTTCCATGCATAAGAGCTACCTCCTGCTAACAAAGAACCCACGTAACCCTTGTAGTGCATTGAGTATATATACAGTGGTGTGAAAAAGTGTTTGCCCCCTTCCTCATTTCCTGTTCCTTTGCATGTTTGTCACACTTAAGTGTTTCGGAACATCAAACCAATTTAAACAATAGTCAAGGACAACACAAGTAAACACAAAATGCAATTTGTAAATGAAGGTGTTTATTATTAAAGGTGAAAAAAATCCAAACCATCATGGCCCTGTGTGAAAAAGTGATTGCCCCCCTTGTTAAAACATACTATAACTGTGGTTGTCCACACCTGAGTTCAATTTCTCTAGCCACACCCAGGCCTGATTATTGCCACACCTGTTCACAATCAAGGCATCACTTAAATAGGAGCTGCTTGACACAGTGAGGTCCACCAGAAGATCCTTAAAAGCTACACATCATGCCGAGACCCAAAGAAATTCAGGAACAATTGAGAAAGAAAGTAATTGAGATCTATCAGTCTGGAAAGGGTTATAAAGCCATTTCCAAAGCTTTGGGAATCCAGCGAACCACAGTGAGAGCCATTATCCACAAATGGCGAAGACATGGAACAGTGGTGAACCTTCCCAGGAGTGGCCGGCCGCCCAAAATTACCCCAAGAGCGCAGCGACGACTCATCCAAGAGGTCACAAAAGACCCCACAACAACGTCCAAGGAACTGCAGGCCTCACTTGCCTCAGTTAAGGTCAGCGTTCATGCCTCCACCATCAGGAAAAGACTGGGCAAAAATGGCCTGCATGGCAGAGTTCCAAGGAGAAAACCACTGCTGAGCAAAAAGAACATCAAAGCTCGTCTCAATTTCTCCACAACACATCTTTATGATCCCCAAGACTTTTGGGACAACATTCTGTGGACCGATGAGACAAAAGTGGAACTCTTTGGAAGGTGTGTGTCCAAGTATATCTGGCGTAGAAGGAACACTGCATTTCAGAAAAAGAACATTATACCAACAGTAAAATATGGTGATGGTAGTGTGATGGTCTGGGGCTGTTTTGCTGCTTCAGGACCTGGAAGACTTGCCGTGATAAAAGGAACTATGAATTCTGCTGTCTACCAAGAGATCCTGAAGGAGAATGTCCGACCATCTGTTCGTGTACTCAAGCTGAAACGAACTTGGGTTCTGCAGCAGGACAATGATCCTAATCACACCAGCAAGTCCACCACCGAATGGCTGAAGAAAAACAAAATGAAGACTTTGGAGTGGCCTAGCCAAAGTCCTGACCTGAATCCTATTGAGATGTTGTGGTATGACCTTAAAAAGGCCGTTCATGCTCGAAAACCCTCTAATGTAACTGAATTAGGACAATTCTGCAAAGATGAGTGGGCCAAAACTCCTCCAGGACGCTGTAAAAGCCTCATTGCACGTTATCGCAAACGCTTGGTTGCAGTTGTTACTGCTAAGGGTGGCCCAACCAGTTATTAGGTTTAGGGGGCAATCACTTTTTCACACAGGGCCATGATGGTTTGGATTTTTTTTCACCTTTAATAATAAACACCTTCATTTACAAATTGCATTTTGTGTTTACTTGTGTTGTCCTTGACTATTGTTTAAATTGGTTTGATGTTCCGAAACACTTAAGTCTGACAAACATGCAAAGGAACAGGAAATGAGGAAGGGGGCAAACACTTTTTCACACCACTGTATACTAGGACTTCCAAAAAATTCATTAGAAGAATTCCCTTTGTCACACAGTAGTATCATCCATTTTCACATATAATTTTTAATATTATTAAAAAACATTCGAATTCACTTAGGACTAGTTATCCAACTATTAAAGAATTTTGGAGTCTCCCTATGTCTTCATATTTCATTTATTTATTTATATGAATTTGTCGTATTTTTTTCATATATTTTTTTATATATATTTTTTATATATGTTTTTTTTCAATTTATATTTATATATATATTGTATACAGTTTTTGTAGTCATTATTTAAATTTTTATTATGTATATATGTTTTACAAATTGACAATGGGATGATCCCTGAGGGAATAATGAGATTGTGATCAGCTTAATTAACCATTTTTGTATCTATGGTGTGAAACTAATATTCAAAGCAGGAATTTAATTGAAGTAGTGAGCAATTTAAACCATCTAATTGATTCCATGTGTGATGATGTTTGTAAGTGTTTAAATACACATGATCTTGAGGAAATTGTTAGATGTGTTCTGACTAGGGATGAGCCGAACACCCCCCCGTTCGGCTCGCACCAGAACCCGCGAACGGACCTAAAGTCCGTGCAAGCTTTAGAACCCTATTAGTTTTAATGGATGCGAACGTTCGAAATTAAAAGTGCTAATTTTAAAGGCTAATATGCATGTTAATGTCATAAAAAGTGTTTGGGGACCTGGGTCCTGCCCCAGGGGACATGTATCAATGCAAAAAGAAGTTTTAAGGAGTTTTTTCAGGAGCAGAGATATTATTAATGCTTTAGACCCTCAAAGCATCCTCCCAATGTTGAGGGCATGTGGCCTGGTACGGTTCAGGCGGGAGGGGGGGCCGCTCTCGTCCCCCCCTCTTTTCCTGCGGCCTGCCAGGTTGCGTGCTTGGATAAGGGTCTGGTATGGATTTTGAGGGGGACCCCACGTCATTTTTTTTGGCTAGGGTTCCCCTTAAAATCCATACCAGACCTCAAGGGTCTGGTATGGATTTTGAGGGGGACCCTACACCATTTTTTTTTTTGGCTGGGGTCCCCCTTAATATCCATCCCAGACCTGAAGGGCCTGGTTATTGAATTTGGGGGGACCCCTACGCTTTTTTTTTTTTTTTTTTTATTAATGAATGACAGTTCTCTGTGTTACAGGAGCCATCAATTCATTAGCCGCGAGTGCTTTTAAATAGCTTTTTTCCTGCAAAAATGACACTTTTTTGCAGGGAAAGTTCTAAGCACAGGACAACCTGCCCCCCTTCACAGTCCACCTATAGACACCCCCCAGATGTGATACTGCAATGCTGTTCTAACAGCACGCACACACATATCCCCAGAAATAGAGCACATATTGTCAGCAGCACACTGACACGCTGACACTGACTGAAACATAATATGCGAGGCCGCCGGCGCGCGGCCTCTTATACCGTGGGGCGTGTACTAAAGCCCCTGAGCTATAATTGGCTACAGGCATCCTGCCTGTAGCCAATTATGGCTCTCCTCGCTGCCGGCACTGTGATTGGCCAAGCATGCGGGGTCACAGTGCATGCTTGGCCAATCATCAGCCAGCATTGCACTGCAACTAGCGCAATGCATTGCGGGGCCGCTCGCATCACGCGAATTTGATGCGAACGGCCCCAATAGTTCTGGGCTCGCCGAGCGAGCGAACGCCCGGTGCTCGATTCGAACATGGGTTTGAATCGAACACCGGGCCCATCCCTAATACTGACTGATCTGAAGAAGGGCGTGAACATGAAAGCCTGAAACGGAAATCTCTGTCTGAATGACTTTTGAATGACTTCTTGAAAATATTCGAAAAATAAAGGAACGATTTTTAAGTGCAGCAACTTTTGAACTTTTTTTCGTATATATATATATATATATATATACATGGGGTTTCTTGATGTGGAATTCCCTTTGTAAAATTACACTTTTTGTGACACCCTATCTTCATCCTTTTACCTGCAGTTTTTTCCTGCATAATAGTTGACAGTTTTGATTTTATCTTTATATATATTGTACAAACATTGATTTTTTGCATTTTTTGTTGTTTCTTTTTCCTCTCTTTCTCTTTTATTTCCTCCGCCCACCAGCCGGGCTGCTTTCTTGGGCTGAGCTTAGTTGTCTCATTCACCTATCATAGCCTGTGTTGGTAGGAGCAGGGTTTGTATCTGCATATGTATGTACATAAATATGTTGCTCATCTGAAGATTTTAAGGCTATGACTAAGGCTACACACTGAAATGCGTAAGCCCAGTAATATTTTGTACCGCAGCTGGATTATTACATTTATTCATACCATTTTGGCTTCTCTTGGACTTTTCCTGTATTGTACTCTTTGTAAAATGAATAAGCAATTTGAACAACAAAGAAAAATATATATATATATATATATTTATAGCGGAAGATCAATCTGCCAACTTTCCTTTTTCTACACGCTTGGAGGACACTACAAGCAAGTGCATCAACCGCTCACCACCTTGGGGAATTACTACAGGTGTTTTCTACTATATTTTGACATCACCCAAAGGCTTACTATGGGTCATCTTTTGTTGGCTGTCCCTCCTCTACACTGAAGCCGGCGCTAGGACCCAGTCATATTGCTGGACCTGGGGGACTTAAGAATAGGTAAGTGTAGACATCATTCCTTTTACACAATAGAATAGGCCTAGAATGGGAGTGGGAGTCAATTTAAGCTTAGTTAGGTTCTGACTTGCCTTCAAATTTAAAAATGAGTGCTGTATTAAAGTGGTTGGATGATACACAAATCCTTCTACATAGGTTTTACTTGTTTAACTGCAGTCTTCTCTTCTCTACAACCCATCAAAGTGATAAAATACTTATGCATCTGTGAGTAGTACAGAGAAGGAAGTGGAGAACCGCAGTTACAAGTGTCACGTACCTAGTGGCGAGTCTGGATTGCAGTGGGAGACCTCTCTTACGTCCCAGACTTGCGGCCCCTGGTGATGAGGACAGGGGGCGCAGAAGTCAAAGGAGGCACGAGTGTCTGGAAGGAACAACAGCTGCAGGTGGGTCACAGGACTAGACCAGCGAAGACAGGAACCAGCAGACAGCAGGTGACAGGAACCAGCAAGCAGCAGGTGACAGGAACCAGCAGACAGCAGGTGACAGGAACCAGCAAGCAGCAGGTGGCAGGAACCAGCAGACAGCAGGTGACAGGAACCAGCAGACAGCAGGTGACAGGAACCAGCAAGCAGCAGGTGACAGGAACCAGCAGACAGCAGGTGACAGGAACCAGCAGACAGCAGGTGACCGGAACCAGCAGACAACAGGAACTGGCAGGTATGCAGCGGACCACAGGAACCAGCAGACAACAGGAACTGGCAGGTATACAGCGGATCACAGGAACCAGCAGACAACAGGAACTGGCAGCTATGCAGCGGACTACAGGAACCAGCAGGCAACAGGAACTGGCAGGTATGCAGCGGATCACAGGAACCAGCAGACAACAGGAACTGGCAGGTATGCAGCGGACTACAGGAACCAGCAGGCAACAGGAACTGGCAGGTATGCAGCGGACTACAGGAACCAGCAGACAACAGGAACTGGCAGGTATGCAGCGGACTACAGGAACCAGCAGACAACAGGAACTGGCAGGTATGCAGCGGGTCACAAGACAGGTGCACAGGTAGGTCAGACAAGCCGGGTTTGGTAACAGAGGACACACTTTGGATAAGCCAAGGGATAAGCCAGAGAATGGTCGTGGGTAAGCCGGGATCGGGGCAGGCAGGAAGCAGAGCAGGTGAGTAGACAGGCCGGGTCACAGGTGCAGATACAGAGAAGTACAGGACTTAGCAAACGGAACGCTGTAGATCAGGCAGCAAGGATTGCATGGAGATGGCTGGTTTAAATAGCCCGCCCGGCGCCAGTAATCGTGCGCGCGCCCGTCCGAGCCCGCGCACCCGCTCGATTCCGCGCATGCGCAGTGGCCCGCGCACCCGTTCGAGCCCGCACACGCAATCGCAGCGGTGGAGAACTACTAGGCCCAGCAGAGCTTTCCTTACATTGCCCCCCCAAGGGGCAGCCTCCGGATGCCCAACTGGGAACACTTTTCTGGGTGAGCGCTCTTGAAAGCTTGGATCAAATGCTTGGCATGCAAGTTGGTTTCAGGTTCCCAGGAGTTCTCTTCAGAACCGTACCCTTTCCACTTGATGAGGTATTGTATCTGGTTATTCCTTTTTCGGCAGTCCACAGGAGTGAAACATGGAAGACCGGGTGTACCCGAAGCGACTCCGGCAACTCCAGCTCGTATGCTACCTCGTTGATTTTCCGCTTCACAGCGAAGGGGCCCAAGAATCTGGGGCCTAACTTCCTAGAAGGGCAAGCAAGTAGGAGATTAATTGTGGACAACCATACTTTGTCTCCAGGTTCCAGTACCAATTGCCCCCGTCTGCCCCTGTCAAAGACCTCCTTATTAAGATTTTGTGCCTGAGTCATAGTTTCCTGCAACAACTTATTGTTAGTCGAAAAGAAATCCACGGTCTCAAAAACAGCAGGAACAGCACATTCTGGTACTGAATTAGGCAGGAATGATGGGTGGTAACCATAGTTGGCAAAAAATGGAGTCTGCTTGGTAGTGGAGTGGGTGGAATTATTGTAGGCGAATTCCGCCAATGGCAACAGAGAGAGCCAGTCCTGTTGAGAAAAGGATGAAAAGCAACGCAGATACTGCTCAAGAGTCTGGTTTGTCCTTTCTGTCTGCCCGTTTGTCTGTGGGTGGTAAGCAGAGGATAAAGATAGTTCGATGCCAAGAGAATTGCAGAGGGCCTTCCAGAACCGGGATGTGAATTGGACGCCCCTGTCCGAGATGATGTTTGCTGGAACTCCATGAAGTCTGACAACGCCTTTAATGAAGGCTTGGGCCGTCTCGGGTGCCGAAGGAGTCCCTTTCATGGGAATGAAGTGGGCCATTTTGGACAGCCGGTCCACTACCACAAAGATGGCCGTATGGCCTTTGGAAGGGGGAAGTTCTACAATAAAGTCCATGGTTATTAACTTCCACGGCCTCTCCGGAGCAGGTAGGGGTTTGAGTAGCCCCCAAGATTTGGTCCTGCAGTTCTTGTTGCGGGTGCACACTGTACATGACTCCACATACCTTTGGCAGTCTTTTGCCAGTTGGGGCCACCAGAAGGTGCGCTGGACCAGGTCTGTGGTCTTGGCCATGCCGAAGTGTCCGGCCAGTACATGGTCATGGCATAGCCCAAGTATAGTGACCCGGAGACTTTCTGGGATGAAGATCTTACCGCCGGACCAGAATAGGCCATCTTTGGCGGAGACTCCTGACTTAGCAGGTGGCGGGTCCTCCCTGGACGCCTGCTTGATCCGGCTTAATAAGTCTTCCTGGAGAAGTAGAAAATTCTCTGCAGTTAAGATAGTGTCAGGTGGGTTAGGCTCCTTAGGGTCGATGAACATCCGTGATAGGGCATCAGGTTTGGTATTTTTGGAACCCGGCCTATAGGTGACATGGAAGGCGAACCGGGAGAAAAACAGTGCCCACCTGGCCTGACGTGGCTTTAGCCTTTTGGCGGCCTTCAAATACTCCAGGTTCTTGTGGTCTGTATATATGAGGATTGGGTGAGCCGCTCCTTCCAACAGGTACCGCCATTCCTCCAATGCCGCCTTGATCGCTAACAGTTCTCGGTCGCCTACGTCGTAGTTCCGCTCGGGAGGTGTCAGCTTACGAGAGAAGAACCCAACGGGGAACAGGAGGGCCTTGGGGCCTTGCCTCTGTGATAGTATCGCCCCGACAGCGATTTCCGATGCGTCCACCTCCAAGACAAATGGGAGAGCCGGGTCGGGGTGCTTCAGGACGGAGGCAGAAGTGAAGAGTTTCTTGAGGGCGACAAAGGCGGCCTGGGCCTCGGTTGTCCATTGGAACCGAGTCCCTTGTCGAGTTAGTTGTGTGATGGGGGAGATGATGGCCGAGAAGCCTTTAATAAATTTCCGATAGAAATTAGAGAAACCAACAAACCGCTGTACCCCTTTTTTATCCACCGGTGCAGGCCAGTCTAGAATAGCGGAGATTTTCTGCGGGTCCATCTTAATGCCTTCGATGGAGATGATGAGCCCCAAGAACTGTATGCTCTGTTGCTCAAACTCGCACTTTTCGGGTTTAGCATACAGGCCATGTTGCCGCAGTCGCCCCAACACGCATTTGACGTGTTGTCGGTGACTGTCAATGGAAGAAGAAAAAATCAAGATGTCATCTAGATAGATGATCACGAACAAGTCTAAGTAGTCTCGAAAAATGTCATTAATGAAATGTTGGAACGTGGCGGGGGCGTTACAGAGTCCGAAGGGCATCACAAGGTATTCAAAGTGCCCGAATCGGGTACGGAAGGCGGTCTTCCATTCATCGCCCTTCCGGATGCGCACCAGGTTATACGCCCCGCGGAGGTCCAACTTGGTGAAAATGGCCGCTGCCCCCAGCCTCTGGAACAGTTCGGGGACTAACGGCAGGGGGTAGCGATTTTTGATGGTCACCTTATTCAATTCCCTGTAATCGATACATGGCCGGAGGGAATGATCCTTTTTCTCGACGAAGAAGATGCCGGCTCGGGCAGGTGACGTAGAGGAACGGATAAAGCCCTTTCGCAGGTTGTCATCAATGTAGTCCTTAAGTGCGGAGAGCTCCAGTTCGGACAGGGGGAAGATCCTCCCAAAGGGAACTTCAGCTCCGGGGAGAAGCTCAATGGGACAATCGTAGACCCGATGAGGAGGAAGGGTCTCTGCCCCTTTTTTGCTAAAGACATCCAAAAAAGAGTGATAGACCTTGGGAACCAGCTGACGGGTCTCGTTGTCCAAACACATTAAGGTGGTTGTCTGAGCATCAGTCCGAGGAAGGCAATGTTGGGAGCAGTAAGGAGAGGAGAAGGTAATCTCCTTGGTGGACCAGTCAATGCAGGGGTTATGGGCGCGGAGCCAAGGCATGCCCAGAATGACTGGGAACAGTGGGGAAGAAATAATGTCCAGGCACAGCAGCTCCTGGTGAAGATGGTTTATGCATGCCGGAAGAGGTTGTGTTTCTAGGGTGACAGGCCCAGACCTAATGGCTGAACCATCGGCCAGGTGTATCTGTAGTCCTTGGGCCTTGTTCCGCAAAGGGATGCTATGAGCAGTAGCAAAGTCCGAGTCCATGAAACAACTGCAGGCTCCAGAGTCAATAATGGCGGGGACCGTAATGTTCTTTCCGGGGAGCTGCAACAAAATAGAGAGAGCAAGGTGAGAAGAGGCGTCAGCAACGGCCATAATCTGGTCAACAGAAGGAGGGCGCCACTTACGGGTCTTGGCTGGACAGGTTCGCACATAATGCCCTGACTCCCCGCAGTATAGACACAAATTGTCCCGACGGCGTCTCAGCCGTTCCTCAGGAGTGAGAGCAGGGCGAAGCACACCCAACTGCATGGGCTCAGTTCCTTCGGTGGAGGCCGAGGGTCGAGCCGACGGTGGGCCTCTAGGAAAGTAGGGTACCTTTGGCAGCATCCAGGAGGGACGGGGCGGAGCAGAAGCCCTCTCGGACCGTCGTTCGCGTAGGCGCCTGTCAATCTGTATGGCCTGGTTGATGAGCTCCTCAAGGGTTGGAGGGACCCCAACCCTAGCAAGTTCATCCTTTAGGGGATCTGACAACCCCAACCGGAACTGGTAGCGGAGAGCCGCGTCATTCCAGCTGGTATCAGCACTCCATCTCCTGAACTCAGCAACATAGTCCTCGGCGGGCCTACGCCCTTGGAGTAGGGCATGGAGAGCAGTCTCAGCCGTGGCACAGAGTTGTGGGTCCTCATACATTCGGGCCATTGCGTCAAAGAAGGTGTTTAGGTGAGCAAGTTCTGCGGCCTCCTGTTTAAGCAGACGGTGGGCCCAGAGCTGGGGGTCGTTCTGGAGCAGGGAAATCACAAAGCCCACCTTGGTGGACTCCAAAGAAAATGTTCGGGGTTGTAGTGCAAAGAACAGCTCGCATGCACTGCGGAAAGTCCTGAACTTGCTACGCTCACCGGAGAACCTCTCAGGTGTGGGTACTCGAGGTTCTGGGGGTAGCATCACGACAGTCGGTGGAGTAGGCTGGCTAGCGGTGAGACCTGGAGACCCCTGAGTAAGGACATGTTTTTCAAGTCGGGTGTAACCTTCCTGTAGGTTATTGACCGCTTGTGATAGGCCTGCTAGGTGTATGCAGAGTTCTTCCATAGGAGAGGCTCCCTGCTCAGACTCGGTCATGGCTGCCTGATACTGTCACGTACCTAGTGGCGAGTCTGGATTGCAGTGGGAGACCTCTCTTACGTCCCAGACTTGCGGCCCCTGGTGATGAGGACAGGGGGCGCAGAAGTCAAAGGAGGCACGAGTGTCTGGAAGGAACAACAGCTGCAGGTGGGTCACAGGACTAGACCAGCGAAGACAGGAACCAGCAGACAGCAGGTGCAAGAACCAGCAAGCAGCAGGTGACAGGAACCAGCAGACAGCAGGTGACAGGAACCAGCAAGCAGCAGGTGGCAGGAACCAGCAGACAGCAGGTGACAGGAACCAGCAGACAGCAGGTGACAGGAACCAGCAAGCAGCAGGTGACAGGAACCAGCAGACAGCAGGTGACAGGAACCAGCAGACAGCAGGTGACCGGAACCAGCAGACAACAGGAACTGGCAGGTATGCAGCGGACCACAGGAACCAGCAGACAACAGGAACTGGCAGGTATGCAGCGGATCACAGGAACCAGCAGACAACAGGAACTGGCAGGTATGCAGCGGACTACAGGAACCAGCAGACAACAGGAACTGGCAGGTATGCAGCGGATCACAGGAACCGACAGACAACAGGAACTGGCAGGTATGCAGCGGACTATAGGAACCAGCAGGCAACAGGAACTGGCAGGTATGCAGCGGATCACAGGAACCAGCAGACAACAGGAACTGGCAGGTATGCAGCGGACTACAGGAACCAGCAGGCAACAGGAACTGGCAGGTATGCAGCGGACTACAGGAACCAGCAGACAACAGGAACTGGCAGGTATGCAGCGGACTACAGGAACCAGCAGACAACAGGAACTGGCAGGTATGCAGCGGGTCACAGGACAGGTGCACAGGTAGGTCAGACAAGCCGGGTTTGGTAACAGAGGACACACTGCGGATAAGCCAAGGGATAAGCCAGAGAATGGTCGTGGGTAAGCCGGGATCGGGGCAGGCAGGAAGCAGAGCAGGTGAGTAGACAGGCCGGGTCACAGGTGCAGATACAGAGAAGTACAGGACTTAGCAAACGGAACGCTGTAGATCAGGCAGCAAGGATTGCATGGAGATGGCTGGTTTAAATAGCCCGCCCGGCGCCAGTAATCGTGCGCGCGCCCGTCCGAGCCCGCGCACGCGCACCCGCTCGATTCCGCGCATGCGCAGTGGCCCGCGCACCCGTTCGAGCCCGCACACGCAATCGCAGCGGTGGAGAACTACTAGGCCCAGCAGAGCTTTCCTTACAACAAGTCTGAGATACTGTGTGAGAGCTGATTGGAGGAAAGGTACACACCCTGCCCCCTCCGCATAGGCAGAGGAATGAAGGAACCTGCAGAGCTGTATTCTTAATAGATAAGATATTATCTCCCTCCCCGACACAAAATGTAGCTCATGTTATCTCATGTGTCGGGAAAACTTCTCAGAAGTGACTCATGCTGATAACAGAGGAACGAAGCACCAGAGACAAACGACAATTAGAGCTTTGGAGAGAGACAAGTAAATACTACAGATATATGTGCTTAGTTCAAATTTCATGACTGGAGTTTATAACCACTTTAACCCCTTGCCGACTGGCTCATGTTATACGTTGGCAGAAGGGCACGTACAGGCATATTAACATACCTGTACGTTGCCCTTTAAGACGCGGCATTATGGGCGTGCGCGCCCACCGCAAGCTCTGTGAGTGTGATCGCGGGTCCTGCGGTCCCAATGTCTGCAGGGATACCCGCGATTATCTGACGGAGAGGTAGAACGGGGAAATGCTGATGTAAACAAGCATTTCCCGTTCTGCCTAGTGACAGGACACTGATCACAGCTCCCTGTGATCAGGAGCGGTGATCAGTGTCGTGTCACACATAGCCCAGCCCCCTACAGTTAGGATCACTCCTTAGGGCACACTTAACCCCTGCAGCGCCCCCTAGTGGTTAACCCCTTCACTGCCAGTCACATTTACACAGTAATCAGTGCATTTTTGATCGCACTGATTGCTGTATAAATGTGAATGGTACCAAAATAGCACCAAAAATTTCCGATCTGTCCGCCATAATGTTGCAGTCATGATAAAAAACGCAGATTGCCGCCATTACTAGTAAAAAAATTAAATTATTAATAAAAATGGCATAAAACTATCCCCTATTTTGTAGACGCTATAACTTTTGCGCAAACCAATCATTTTTTGCACAACATCACCATTTTACCAAAAATAAGTAGAAGAATACGTTTCGGCCTAAACTGAGAAAAACAATTTTTTTTTTTTATATATCTTTTGGGGATATTTATTATAGCAAAAAGTAAATAATATTGTGTTTTTTTTTCAAAATTGTCACTCTTTTTTTGTTTATAGCGCAAAAAATACAAACCGCAGAGGTGATCAAATACCACCAAAAGAAAGCTCTATTTGTGGGGAAAAGAGGATGTCAATTTTTTTGGGGAGCCACATCGCACAACCATGCAATTGTCAGTTAAAGAAACGTAGTAAAGAAACGCAAAAAAAACGCTCAGGTCTTTGGGCAGCCATATGGTCCGGGGCTGAAGTGGTTAAGGTGTATTTGTCAGACCTTCAAATCTTTTAAACCTCCCTGGCAGTCCTCTTCTCCTATCTCTCCCCTGTTCCAGCTCTATGCTGTCTTCTATTGCAAGGACCTGCTATATTAAAACATTTAGATACCTAATAGGATGGCTTTACAGAAGAAAATGAGGCAAGACAAAAAGTCAGTGATAATTTTGTAAAGAAATAAACAGATTTGGTTTATGATTAATATTTGGATAAAAGTTTGAAGTTTTGGGCTGGTACCTGAAGTTGATACTCAGTGCCCATAATAAATTAAACCACCCTCACTGACATCCATGACCTGTTAAAATTGAAGGCAAGCCTTTATCTGTGAAGAAACTCTAATGCGAATCTAATGCCCCATACACACGGTCGGATTTTCCGACGGAAAATGTCCTATCGGACAATGTTGTTGGAAATTCCGACCGTGTGTAGGCTCCATCGGACTTTTTTCTTCGGATTTTCCGACGCACAAAGTTTTATCTCCTGCTCTCAAATTTTCCAACAACAAAGTCCTATCAGACTTTTTCCGATCGTGTGTAGCGAATTCCGACGGACAAAGTGCCACGCATGCTCAGATCACATTACAAGACCAAAGCTATTGGCTACTAGCCTCTACTTAGTCCCGTCGTAGGCAACAAACGTCACCACGTTCAGAATGATCGGATTTTCCGACAACTTTGTCCGACCGTGTGTATGCAACACCAGTGTCGGACAAAATCCGTCGGAAAAAATCAGATGGATTTTGTGGTCGGATTTTCCGACCGTGTGTACGGGGCATAATACGTTTTTTTTCGACGCACCTGACCATAAGACGCACCTAGGTTTTAGAGGAGGAAAAAAATAAAAAAATATTCTGAACCAAATGGTGTACTAAAATATTTACCAGTGCCCATGAAATGCAGCCTGACCTGTGTCAAAGAAACGCACCCTGACTATTGCCATAAATGCAGCCCTACCATTGTCATTAATGCAACCTGACCATTGCCATAAATGCAGCCTGACCTGTGCCAAAGAAATGCAGCCTGACCATTGCCATGAATGCAGCCTGACCATTGCTCATAAATGCAGCCTGACCATTGCACATAAATGCAGCCTGACCATTGCCATAAATGCAGCCTGATCATTGCACATAAATGCAGCTTGACTATTGCACATAAACGCAGCCTGACCATTGCACATAAATTCAGACCTACCATTGCCATTAATGCAGCCAGACCATTGCCATAAGTGCAGTCTGATCTGTGCCAAAGAAATGCAGCCTGACCATTGCCATAAATGCAGCCTGACCATTTCACATAAATGCAGCCTGACCATTGCACATAAATGCAGCCTGACCATTGCACATAAATGCAGCCTGACCATTGCACATAAATGCAGCCTGACCATTGCACATAAATGCAGCTTGACTATTGCACATAAACGCAGCCTGACTATTGCACATTAATGCAGCCTGACCTGTGTCATTGCTCAGGCTGCTCTGCCTTCTATCTCAGCAGGTGGCATGCCCAGCTGGGAGATTGCTCGGCCCTCGCGGGGGCCTGGGATGTATGTATTCGGTACTAGCATGGCAACGGTGGCGGGGGCGGTGGCGAAGGTGGTGGGGGTGGTGCCGGCAGCAGTATGGGGGGGGGGGCGGTTCCTGTTGTATATTCGCACCATAAGATGCAGAGACATTGGGGGGAAAAAGTGCGTCTTATGGTCAGAAAAATATGGTAGCTACATAGTATAGATGCAGCTGGCAGCTCTGGGGTTCGACTCCCACTGGGCTCCAAACAGGAACTGATTCTGAACAGCCACACACATGAAAAAGAGCCTTTCTTTATTTTAAAAAGTTCACATCAAAATCAAAGCTGGAAATCACAGCAGACAAAAGTGTGCGGCTGTCCAGAATCAGTTCCTGTTTATTGCTACTAGCAATTGCCAGCACCTACGGCTTCCGAGGTTTATTATCCGTTTGTTTTCCTGGAGCGGTGATATCTCCCCCCTTCCCACTGGGCTCCACCTTCATCAGTCATGGGGTTAACTGTGATGTAACCCAACTACAAAAATATCTTATTAGTGCTCCACAAACCCCCAAACATTGTATTTATAAGACATGAAATCTAAAGAATGAGGCAGCTGTGACCAATTTAGACATGTGCGCCATCAATATATTTGTTTTGTTTCATTCCGTTCCTTATTAGCCGTTAATTCATATTTCGTAATTCGTGTCCGAAATTCAATTTTGATTCATACGAAATCCGAATTTTCGTTAGGTTCGTAATCTTTTTGTAACAATTACGAACCTTCGTTATGATGAATTTATCATTATGAGGGGCTCCCACCATCCCTGTGCTGTGCTGACTTCCTGGGTTTTAAACTTCATCATAATGAATAATCGTAATTAACGAACAATAACGAATAATCGTAATTAACGAACATTCTTATTTTGTACGATTCAGTCTCCCACTCCCATATTAAAAAAAGGTAATTTTCACAACCCTCACTCAGCGGCAGAAGAAAACCTTTGATTGGTCATCAAAACACCAGTCACATTTCTGTTGTAATGGAATTTGGATCCGGAATTTGTAAACAAAATTTCGTATATCGTACAAAATTCAGAAGCATAGCAATTCGTATTTCGGATCCTCTCGAATGTACGAATTTACGGAAATGCGTACGAATTTTCGATTCGTATGAAACTAATCACACATGTCTAGTGACCATACCCTAGTATCCCAACCACTGAATGACCTTGCCCCGGTACTGGGGGAGGTGGGGGGGGGGCGCCAAACCGAATCTTTGCCCCAGGTGAAAGAACGTCTAGCTTTGCCACTGCCTACATATATTAATAGTGACACATTTTCAGATAATCAGATAATGTACTATTGAATTTAAGCAGCAAGTGAAAATAACATTATAATAATTAAATTAATTTAAGGTACCAGTAAAATTCACTTTTTTTTCCTTTTTTACTTTTGGGTATTTGTTCATTAAATTAAGTTATTAAAGATTTTTTTCTTTACCCTGATTGCATTTTTCCTTTACTGTTAATAACATTTTCCATTCTTAAAGAATGACTTAGTCAACATAACATTTATATATGTTATGTAAATATTTTTCTATATGCATATCTCACATCAATACAATCTATTGACTAAAGGAAAAGAGAGAATGAAAAAAGAAGCATTGATTAATCAAGACACAACGATAAGAGATTTCCAGACCTCCACCTTACTGTAATGTTAACTGTGCTGACATTGTGGCAGCGAAAATGGAGCCATTGGGAGCACAGAGTAATAATGACTCTTCATTCATATCATCAATCACATAATCAATTCAGTTAGATTTTCCCAGCAGAGGAGAATTCTTTGACTTTAATGACAGTTTTCAAGGTTGGCCTGGATCAAAACTGCCACCTTGGTTCTAGTGCCTTTCAATTACACTGTCCATTACACTCTTGGAGCGATGCAGTCAGGCCTTTCTGTTTGTGAGAACAGAAAGATAAATATCATCACTTATAGTGTGGCTAATTATAATTAGAAAAAAGAATATGGGCCCACAATTTGCGTTTTTGCTAATAACTAATCAGGTTTCACCTTTAATTTTGAGGAAATATTTAAATTCAAATTCTTATATGGTTTTATAGTTAGTAGACACTGGTCCATCTAGTTCAACCTGAGGGTCTGTGTGCAGACTATGTTTTTCCTATTCCTGTACATTGTAAAACACATTTTTAAACTTAATGTTTTTGTGTTTATCTACACTCCCAGCTGACACCACCAACTGTGGCAGGGTGTCCACAACCTTACTGCTCTAACAATCAATAATCCCTTATGCAGTTTTTCGATTCATAGTTTCATAGTTAGTAAGGTTGAATAAAGACACCAGTCCATCCTGAGCGAGTGTCTACAACTGTCCCTATCCCTGTACATTGCACACTCACATCGGTCCCTACCCTCAAGGAGCCCACAATCAAAGGTACCCATTCATATACTAGGGCCAATTTTTTGGACATAAGCCAATTAACATACCTGCATGTCTTTGGATTGTGGGAGGAAACTGGAGTACCCAGAACATGCAAACTCCAGGCAGGTAGTGTCGTGGTTGGGATTTGAACCATCGACCCTTCTTACTGCTAGGTGAGAGTGCTAACCACTACACCACTGTGCCGCCCAACACTGTGCCGATTGAACCCCTTCTCATCTGAATTCATTGTGTGTCTTCTTTAGAGGCTTTAGGATAAATCATTTCCTCCCAATGCTATAGTCACCATTCAAATATTTGTATATTAAAGAGGAAGTAAAGCCTCCTTTAAAAAAAAAAAAAAACGAAACCTGCAAGGCAAAGGCATAATGAGCTAGTATGCATAGCATACTAGCTCATTATGAATAACTTACCTGAGAACGAAGCCCCCGAAGCGACCCTCGTCCACGACCTCCTCCGCCGCCATCAATCCCGGAGTGACTTCCGGGTCTCGCTGCTCCAGCGCTGTCATTCGCTGGAGCGGCGATGACACAAGAGCAGCATAGAGCCGCATTCGCTGTAGACAGCGATGCCAGTTTTTTTCTAAATATCTCCTAAACCATGTAGGTTTAGGAGATATTTATAGGACCTACAGGTAAGCCTTAATCTAGGCTTACCTGTAGGTCAAGGTGGTTTGTAAGGGTTTACAACCACTTTAAGATCAAAATCTCATCTTAAGCACCTCCTCTTCAGAGATAATAAGTAAAATTTTTGTAGTCATTCCTCATAACTAAGGTCCCCTTATAATAAGGTAAGGTAACCTATAAGTAAAGCCTCCTTTAAAAAAAAGAAAAAACGGAACCTGCAAGGCAAAGGCATAATGAGCTAGTATGCATAGCATACTAGATTATTATGAATAACTTACCTGAGAACGAAGCCCCCCGAAGCGACCCTCGTCCACGACCTCCTCCACCGCCATCAATCCCGGAGTGACTTCCGGGTATCGCTGCTCCAGCGCTGTCATTCGCTGGAGCGGCGATGACGTCACTCCTGCGCATGCGCACAAGAGCAGCATAGAGTCGCATGCGCCATAGACAGCGATGCCAGTTTTTTTCTAAATATCTCCTAAACCATGTAGGTTTAGGAGATATTTGTAGGACCTACAGGTAAGCCATAATCTAGGCTTACCTGTAGGTCAAGGTGGTTTGTAAGGGTTTACAACCACTTTAAGATCAAAATCTCATCTTAAGCACCTCCTCTTCAGAGATAATAAGTTACATTTTTGTAGTCATTCCTCATAACTAAGGTCCCCCTGCCTTTTTAACTTTGTTGCCCTTCTCTGGACTGAACACTGGTGACCAAAACTGAACCGAATATTAAAGATGTGACCAAACTAGTGTTTTTTGGTAGTAGAATTATAGTTTTATTTCTTGGGTATAGTTTGGTTGGTTGTTACAGGCAACCGGTTCAGTTCTGTGCTCATATTCTTTTCTTCAGTTTTCATGAATCCACCCAAGTTAGTTTCTAATCTATAGCCCAAGTTACCTAGTACATCAGTAGTGTCCAACTTAAAAGGGCCCAAGGGTCACATTTGTATCCACGAGTCATGTTCATGGGTGCATCTAAGTCAACATTTTTTTTCCTCTACAATTTACAATTCACAAATGTCAGGTAATGGATAGAAAAATACATGCATAAAAGGGTATAAGCATCTTCCAAGAAACTCCATCTTCAGGGGCCCCTCTGTTCACTTGCATGTTGCTGTTGTATCCCCCCTATCACCAGCCTGCATGGAAGCCATACATTGACACTGACATGGCCATACAATGGTTGCTGGAAAGTAGCATTCAGCCCAGACAGCAGTATATACCCCCTTTCATTGGTAACATTGTCAGCAAATTTTTTTTAATATAATTGTCAGCCTTTAGAAGCCCCTGAAAATGAGTCTAGTTCTTCCCTGGTTGTTAGAGACTGCAAAATGTGGGCTCTCTCTGGAGCTGTAAAGAGTTAACTGCAGGGCAGTGTCAGGGCCCTCTTTAACCACCTCAATACTGGACACTTTAACCTCCTTCCTGCCCAAGTCCATTTTTATCTTTTAGTGCTCTCACACTTTGAATGACAATTACTCAGTCATGCAATACTGTACTCAAATTATTTAGATAGAGCTTTCCTTTGGTGGTACTTAATCAGTATTGTTTTTTTTTTTTTTTTTTGCTATATTAGTAAAAATGACCGAACATTGGAAAAAAACATGCCTTTCTTTTCTGTTATAATATTTTCTTCATAAATTTAGGCCAAAATGTATTCTGATACATTTCTTTAGTAAAACTAACCCAAATCAGTGTATATTATTTAGTCTGTGTGAAAGTTATAGAGTCTACAAAATATGGTATACTGTATATATTTGAAAACTAACCAGTCCTGATGTACTGACTGCCTATCTCAATTCATTAGGCTCTAAAATGCCAGGACAGTACAAATACCCCCAAATGATGCCTTCCAAGACAGTCCAAGGTTTTAGTAAGAGACGTGGTGGTTTTTTTTTTGTCACAATATTTGGGAAAATCAAGAAATTAAATAATGTTTTATTTTTTTCACAAAGTTGCCATTTTAACAAGTTATTTCTCACACATCATAGGCATGCTTATAATTATAATTATACAAGTAAATACGCAAAGGCCGGATGTATAGGTGGTGAAAAATCACTTAGCAAAGAACTAGCACTTGTAAACATGACATGTTACCATGCAGCATAAAGAGTCCATAGAAATTATTTAAAAAAGTCTTTTTAGGAATGAATCCAGAGGAAAGGGAAAGGGAGGGGGAGGGAGAGGTGGAGGGGGTAAGATAAAGTCCACAGACAGGGCTGCCTCCGATGGGGAACCAAAATCAAGTTCCAAAATGCTGGGGAGAAAACACAAAGAGGGGCGCCTCTGGGTGCAGACGTTTTAACAAGACAATTTTATTTTAAGCATGTGTATAAGCAACTTACATTTAGTAAGATTGTTATAGGCATGTAAATTAAAAACATCCATCTGGGGTCCTCAGATCAGTCTCTGTTTCTCATGCTGGATATGTATTCCTGGGCTAATCATCTGTGTACACCACAAAGATGAAGGAAGCCGGCCACGGTGGAGAGAAATCTCAAAACGAGGCTTGGTCCGCAGTGAGTTCCAGGCATAGAGAAATTACGTCACTGGAAAGCGGCGCGTTTCACGAGCGTACAGGCTGTGTTGCCGTGACAGCCGCGCTCCTTCTTCAAGCTAACGATGCATAAGAGTCTTAGCAATATAAATACTAGAGTCTTAGCAATATAAATACTAGTGGAGGGGGAGTGGCCAGAGCGGGGGATGTCATGATAGGTTAGGGAAACACAGAGGTAGAAAGAGGAGAAAGGTTTTATAACATGGTAATAGTAAAAATTGATATGAAAATGTATAATGAGATAAAACGATGTGATATGCCAATATATAGAGAATACAATGACAGTGGAAAAAGACAATGGAAGAAAAACAGCAACAATAGAATTAACAATAAAATTGAATTGGTGAAAAAATTATGATGACCACCATGCCTGTAAGACGATAATATTACGGGGACTAGCGGTATAAAAATTAATAGTATAAGCAATTGCAACTGTATGCGAAATAGATAAAAGTGCGTATACGTGTGTGTCAGACCCACACATACACACAATCCCACCCACTATAATATGATAGAATAGTCAATTAAGGCGTTGAACAAATAAAATACTTTAAATTATTTTAAAAAGAAATATATACATTCATACACCCTAAGAAGAACGCATATATATATATATAAAAAAAAAATATATATATATATATATATATATATAAATGCTTATAATTATATCCCAAACACATTCTGCTATGTCTCCTGAGTTTGGAGATACCACATGTGTGAGACTTTTTCACAGCCTAGATGAATAAAGGGGCTCAAAATCCAAGGAGCACCTTCAGGCTTTCATGGAACATAAATTACATATCTAATTTCCTGACTATCTATCACATTTTTGGAGACACTAGAGCTTCAGGACAGTGGAAAAAGCTTAAAAAATACCCTATTTTGGAAAGAAAACACTCTAAGGTGTTTTCTGGAAAGCATAGTGAGTCTTTTTAAAATGTAATTTTTTGCCACAAGTTTTTGGAAAATGCAGAATTTTTTTTTTCACTAAGTTGTCCGTTTTATAAGATATTTCTTACACACAGTATGGGTATACTTAGAGTTACACCCCAAAACACATTCCGCTGCTCCCCCTGAGTATGGGGATTAGGGATGAGCCCAACACCCTCCTGTTCGTTTAGCAGCAGAACATGCGAACAGGCAAAAAATTTGTCCGAACACGCGAACACCATTTAAGTCTATGGAACATGAATGTGAAAAATCAAAAGTGCTAATTTTCAAGGCTTATATGCAAGTTATTGCCATAAAAAAGTGTTTGGGGACCTGGGTCCTGCCCCAAGGGACATTTATCAATGCAAAAAAAGTTTTAAAAAACGGATGTTTTTTCGGGAGCAGTGATTTTAATAATGCTTAAAATGAAACAATAAAAATGAAATGTTCCTTTAAATATTGTGCCTGAGGGGTGTCCTTAGTATGCCTGTAAAGTAGCGCATCTTTCCCATGTTTATAACAGTGCCACATCAAAATTAAATTTCTAAAGGAAAACATTTATTGTCGGATCTGTATGTAATGTATTGTCGGATCCAGGCAATATAGATAAAAATTCCAAAAATACCCCCAAAAAATGGCGTGGATGTCACCCCCAAAAACCATACTAGGCCCTTCAGATCGTGTATGTATATTAAGGGGAACCCCGCACCCATATTTTAAAAAATGGTGTGGGGGCCCCAGGCACTATATACTCTGAACAGCAGTATATATACTATACGCCCTGCCCTATATACTCTGCAGAAAATTGGACCTTAGGTGTTGGTGGTACCAGAACATGGTAAGCCCTCACAGTTACTTTTGTTATGCGCAGGAACGGGCCCTGCTGTGAAATATTATATCAAAAATTGTAATTACATGCCCCTGTTAAACAAGGGCAGAAAAATTGGGCCTTGGGTGGTGGTGGTGGTGCCCTAAACCAAAAATATTGTTGGAAGCTAGCATCATCAAGATTGAGGAGGAATAGGATAGTCAGCATAGGCAGTCTTCAAATTCAATCAGTTACATCAGCATCAGGTGCTTGATAGCTGCTGATCCAAGACTGAATACGTTTTATGAATGTGAGCCTATCAACAGAGTCTGTGGACAGGCACACTCTTTTATCCATTACAAACCCTCCAGCAGCACTGGCTAGTGGTCCATCCTCAAGACCCAGTAACCCAGTGGATGCTCAGTTGGAAAGGTCTCCAAGTATGCTCTTGCCCCTAGATATTCCTGCACCATGTAATGCAGATGGTTGCTTGAACCGATCAGACCTTGGTGCTGAGAACTGAAAAATAGTTTAAAGGCATCTGTCAGCCGGCCACCTTCTCCACCGCTCTTCTTCTGACTGAACGAAGCCTCAGCAACATGTTGTCTATCACCAGGAAATTGTAACCTCCCATGGTCTGGAAATGCGTTGCACAAACCTTTCTTCAAGGCCTCCTGAAGATTTTTCATCCTCTGCTCCCTCTGCGAAGGCAGGAGGAGTTCTACAACCTTACCCTTGTAACGTGGATCAAGGAGGGTTGCCAGCCAGTAATGATCCCTCTCTTTGATACCACGAATCCTAGGGTCCTTTCGCAGGCTTTACAGAATCAGGAAGGCCATGCAGCGTAACTTTGCAGAGGCATTAGATTCTGAGTCCTCTGGGTCACTAAGGATCACATAACTACCTCCAGCCACGTACAACTCCTTAGGTTTCTGGGGAGAGTTATCCTCTACATCCAGGCTTACACAATCCTCCTCCTCCTTCTCCTCCTCTTCTTCCTGTGTGTTTGGTGGGCCTCCAGGAATGCTATCTGGATAAAGGGGGCCTTGAGAGTTAAGGAAGTCCTCCTCTTCCTCCCGCTGTGCTGCCTCAAGTGTCCTGTCTATGATTAGAGATGGCCTTGCGGTTTGCCCGGCGGTCGGTTTGCGGCGAACTTTGCTTGTTCGCGATTCGCCAAACTGGCGGACTTATGGCGCTGTTCGCGGCGGCCATATTCGTTTACATTGTGAAGAACTTTGACCCATGACACATCCATCATGGGGTACAGGACAGCCGATTGAGACATTTCAACACATGGACATACCCCCTACCTTATAAATAGACCAGGAATAGGCCATTTTACATTCTGTCTTTTGTCAGTGTAGGGAAAGGACGCTGTGTGGAGCAGGGACAGTCAGTCTAATCACTAGCTATTACTATTAGGTCAACAAAAGTCCTTTTAAGGACTGGTATAGGTGTACAGTATATAGAGGTGAAATACACTGATAATATACTTTCTTTCAAATATAGAAAGCATATTATAGTGCGGTGCTCAGCGATTGTGCAGCTGTCATTTCTCAAGGTAGGGAAAGGTTGGCGTTTGGAGCAGGGATAGTCTGTAATACACTAGCTAGCTACTATTAGGTCCACAAAAGTCCTTTTAAGGACTGGTATAGGTGTACAGTATATAGAGGTGAAATACACTGATAATATACTAAATATAATAAAATACTTTCAAATAAAGAAAGCATAGTATAGTGCATTTCTACTGTGCAGCATTGTGACTGCTGAGCGGTTCTGCAGCGATACTACAAAGAGTGACAAACGCAATTAGAAAAAAGTATTATAACTGGTGTGATAGACCAGTGGCCCCCCAAAACGACAGATTGAAGCGGGGTGTTATATACCTTCTTCCACATATACTGCACTTCTCTAAAGACTTTTGTCACAGGGTCATTTAAAAAATAACAGGCAGAGGAAGAGGCAGGCCCTTCTGCAGGGGTAGTAGGGGTAGGGCAGGAGCAACAGGCTTGAGCCAAAGTAGGAAGTTGCAGAAGGTGCGTTCGATTACGTCAAAGGACGCACCAGACTTGGTTGAGTGGCTCATTCAGCCTTACTCTTCTACACCCTCCTCATCCTCTCGAACTGCACCCTCTTCACTCTCTGCTGTGTGCACCCCCAAAGACACTACCACCAACACCACCACCACCATATATCCTCCGCTTGAGTCACAGGAATTATTTTCAGATCCATCATCACAAGACATTTCTGATGCGCAACCATTCTTGACATTGGATCAGGAAGAGGAGGTAGCAACAACCGCCACTCAGCAGTCTGACCAAGAGTACCCAGATCCGCCCAAGGAGGTTGGTCCCCACTGTTGCTGCCTACTCCGAGATCTCTAATTATAGCGGTGGGGAAGGTGACGTCGATGATGACGTGTCTAGGGACGTCACGTGGGTGCCCACAAGAGAGAAAGAGGAGGGGAGTTCAGAGGGGGAGATGGACCAGCAGATAGGGAGGATAAGCAGGCGAAACTTACATTGCACAGGAACACAAATGGGCCCTTTTTATGGACAAAGCGCTACCATTAGATGCCCTCAGCGATCCACCTTGCACTAAGGAGGCCTATCAACTCAACACAACAGCTCTCTGATGCCCCATACACACGGTCGGACATTCCGACCACAAAATCCGTCTGATTTTTTCAGACGGATTTTGTCCGAAACTTGTGTTGCACACACACAGTCGGACAAAGTTGTCGAAAAATCTAATCGTTCCAAACGAGGTGACGTACAAAACGTACAACGGGACTACGTAGAGGCCAGTAGCCAATAGCTTTCATCTCCAAATTTCTTCTGAGCATGCGTGGCTCTCAAATTTTTTCCGTCTGAATTTCCGATGGAAAAAGCCCACTAGAGCCCACACACGATCGGATTTTTTGACAACATAATCCAATCAGATTTTTTCCATCGGAATATCCGACCGTGTGTATTTGTGGCATTTGTGGGCATTTATAGGTGGCACTGGTGGGCACTATGGGCACTGGCAGGTGGCACTGGCAGGCAGCAATTGTGGGCACAGATGAGGCAGATGTGCCTCCTTCCTCTTCGGGACCGATGTCCCTTATACACGGGTGCAGTTTAACAATTTGCATGGACACTGATGCTGTAATTATTATGGACACATTTATGCACTACGAATGCACTTCTTTGAGCACAGAAAAAAAAATATTGAATATTTGCACATGTTTGGTTTTTAAACCCTTCACATTTACATGATTGTTAATCATAATTGTACTTTATGAAGTATTTGGTACAAAAAATTAAAACGGTCTGAACTCCGATCACATTTTAAAGAATATATGTGGATCACTGAGAAAAATAATTCTCTTCATTTGTCATGGTAGCCATAGCTACTAGAACAGCAAGAGAGGGAAAATCCAAATTTTACAGTTGTCACCATAATAGACTCTAGTATATTTAGCCACTCAACCTTAGGGCATATTCTGCTTGAAAATAGGCTGGGACTACCAGCCAATAGACCACTCCCTAGAACTAGTTGGCCTGCAATGCTGTATGTCTTTGTGGCTGATGAAGCTTTTGCACTAGGGGAGCACCTTCTCAGACCCTATTCAAACCACTCTTTGAGCCCCGAAAAAAGGGTGTTCAATTATAGACTCACTCGGGCCAGGAGAGTTGTGGAATGTGCTTTTGGCATACTGGCCAACAAATGGCGTCTGTTGCACACACCAATATATCTAAAAATGGAACACGCTATACAGGTGGTGAAAGCTACTTGTGCTCTCCATAATTTTATTAGATAGAATGATGGGTTCCAAATTGAGGACACCCTTGCCAAATGAGATCCACTCGGGGCTGCAAGAGTGGTGCTGCTTTCCATGAACATTTCTGCTCATATTTCATGTCTCCAGAAGGTCAGCTGCCATGGCAGCTAGATGCAATAGCCTAGATAGACCAAATTTTAAATATCTTCTAAACATTGTGAATGTGTTTTTTGTTAAGTTTATGTTTGTTCAATTTTTCAAGCTCTGCTCTACTTTTGTTGCCTGCATGGAAAAATGTGTATCTAACATGAAACTCTTATTAAAAACAACTAGCCTAATTTGTCTTGGATTTTTTTTTTATCAAATTTTTAAAGGAACATTAGTCTCAAACAGAGCAATACAGCTGTTAGGGAAATACAAGTCCCATGAAGCGTTGAAAGGCTTACAGTTAAAAGCATCACTGGCAAAGGTTGAGACATGCTAAAACCAGCAGGACCACAGGCTCAACACACATGATGCAAAGGTCTGTCAACTTTCAATACAAAGGGACATTTAAATCTCCTACACTTTGGGGCTATAATTACTGGATAGTGACTAGACATGTGCAGTTTGGCAAATTTGTAAGAGTTTATAGAAAATAGGACATTTGGAGGTCTCTGAATTCATTTTTTTACAATAGTAATGAATTTAAACATATACAAAATAATGAACCAGAAATTAAGCATAAATTCTAATCAATTCAAATGCAAAAAAATAAAAATAAAAAAAAGAATTAGCTCAAAGTCAAAAAAAAATAAAAATGGAATTTAAAACATGATCATAGAATCAAAAAAAAAAGAGAAAAGAATAGAATAAAATAGAAAGAGAATAACTATATTATTTTGATTTTATTCTAGTCTCTATGAAAAAAAGAGTTTTAGGAAATTCGTCAGAATTCAACACAAATTCGTCAGAATTCCACACAAATTCGGCTGAATTATACCAAATTCGTCTCAATTCAACACAAATTCAGCTGAATTATACCAAATTTGGCTGAATTCAACACAAATTCGGCTGAATTCAACACAAATTCGGCAGAATTCAACACAAGTTCGGCAGAATTATACCAAATTCAGCTGAATTCAACACAAATTCAGCTGAATTCAACACAAATTCAGCTGAATTTAACACAAATTCAGCTGAATTCAACACAAATTCAGCTGAATTCAACACAAATTCAGCTGAATTCAACACAAATTCAGCAGAATAATACCAAATTCAGCAGAATTATACCAAATTCGGCAGAATTATACCAAATTCGGCAGAATTTACAATAGTAACGAATTTAAACATATACAAAATAATCAACCAGAAATTGAGCATAAATTCTAATCAATTCAAATGCAAAAAAAATTAAAAAAAAAAATTTGCTCAAAGTAACAAAAAAAAAAAAAAAATCGAATTTAACCACTTGACCACTGGGCACTTAAACACCCTTAATAACCAGACCAATTTTCAGCTTTCGGTGCTCTCACATTTTGAATGACAATTACTCAGTCATACAACACTGTACCCATATGAAATTTTTGTCCTTTTTTTCACACAAATAGAGCTTTCTTTTGGTGGTATTTAATCACCGTTGGGTTTTTTATTTTTTTGCGCTATAAAAGAAAAAAGACTGAAAATTCGGTAAAAAAATGAATTTTTCTTAGTTTCTGTTATAAAATTTAGCAAATTTGTAATTTTTCTTGATAAATTTTGCCCAAAATTTATACTGCTACATATCCTTGGTAAAAATAAGTACAAATTGGGGTATATTATTTGGTCTTTGTGAAAGTTATAGAGTCCACAAGCTATGGTGCCAATATCTGAAAATTGATCACACCTGAAGTACTGATGGCCTATCTCATTTCTTGAGACCCTAACATGCCATAAAAGTACAAATACCCCCAAATTACCCCTTTTTGGAAAGAAGACATTCCAAGGTATTTAGAAAGAGGCATGGTGAGTTTTTTGAAGTTGTAATTTTTTCCCACAATTCTTTGCAAAATCAAGATTTTTTTATCTTTTTTTTTTTTTATCTTAATTAGCAGGTTATTTCTCACACACAGCATGTGCATAGCACAAATTACACCCCAAAACGCATTCTGCTATTACTCCCGAGTATGGGGATACCACATATGTGAGACTTTTACACAGCGTGGCCACATACAGAGGACCAACATGCAGGGAGCACCTTCAGGTGTTCTGGAGCACCCGGGCCAATTCTGACATTTCTCTCCTACATGTAAAAATCATCATTTATTTGCTAAAAAATTACATAGAACCCCAAAACAATATATATGTTTTTTTTTGCAAAGACCCTAGAGAATACAATGGCGGTCGTTGCAACTTTTTATCTAGCACGGTACTTGCGCAGCAATTTTTCGAATGCGTTTTTTTGGGAAAAAAAAGTTGTGCTTTACAAAAAACAAAACTGTAAATTTAGCCCAATGTTTTTGCATAATGTGAAAGATGAAGTTACGCCGAGTAAATAGATACCTAACATGTCACCCTTCAAAATTGCAGACGCTCGTGGAATGGCGCCAAACTTCGCTACTTAAAAATCCCCATAGGCGGTGCTTTAAAATTTTTTACTGGTTACATGTTTTGAGTTACAGAGGAGGTCTAGGGCCAAAATTATTGTTCTCGCTCCAACGTTCGCAGCGATACCTCACATGTGTGGTTTGAACACCGTTTTCATATGTGGGCGGGACTTACGTATGCGTTCGCTTCTGCATGCGAGCACACGGGGACAGGGGCGCTTTAAATTTTTTTTTTTTTTTTTATTGTTCATTTTACTTTCTTTATTTTAGTTTGACACTTTTTTTCCCCCCAAAAAATTTTTTGATCACTTTTATTCCTATTACAAGGAATGTAAACATCCCTTGTAATAGGAATATGACATGACAGGTCCTCTTTACAGTGAGATATGGGGTCAATAAGACCCCCCCATCTCACCTCTAGACTGGAAAGCCTGAAATAAAATAAAAAAACGATCCTGGCTTCGATCGTAGCGAGTATTGCATGGTATCGCAGGGAGTCGCATGGTATAGCAGGGTATTGCAGGGTATAGCATGGTATGGCAGAGTATCGCATGGTATCGCAGAATATCACAGGGTATTGCATGGTATGGCAGAGTATCGCAGGGTATCACAGGGCATCGCAGGGTATGGCAGAGTATCGCAGGGTATGGCAGAGTATGGCAGGGTATGGCAGGGTATGGCAGAGTATCGCAGGGTATTGCAGAGTATTGTAGAATATCGCAAGGGGATCGCAGGGTATAGCATGGTATGACAGCGTATCGCAGGGTATGACAGAGTATCGCAGGGTATGGCAGAGTATCGCAGGGTATGGCAGAGTATTGCAGGGTATGGCAGAGTATGGCAGGGTATGGCAGGGTATGGCAGGGTATGGCAGGGTATGGCAGAGTATCGCAGGGCATGGCAGAGTATGGCAGGGCATGGCAGAGTATAGCAGGGTACTGCTGGGTATACATCCATCCATGCTCAGCCATCCCTCCATACCCTGCAATACCCAGCAATACACTGCAGGCTATTGCTGTGTATTGCAGGGTATGGAGGGATGGCTGAGCATGGATGGATGGATGGATCGGTGGTGGCAGAGCAGGCTGTGGGCACTACAGATCCCGCCCACAGCACTGCTGCCACCGATCCCTCCCCCTCTCCTCTCACACTGTACCGATCGATACAGAGAGAGGAGGGGAGAGGAACCGGCGTCATCAAATGACGCCGGTTTGCTTACATGTGATCGAGCGATCACGTGGTAAACGGCCGCGATGAGTGGCCGTTTACCGTGATCCGCCGGGTCCAGAGGATCACGGATGTTCTCGAGTGCGCGCATAAGGGGGGCGCATAAGAGAGGAATTCTGTGAGGACGTCATATGACGCCCTCTCAGAGTTAAGCAACCGGCCTGTAGCCGTCTTTCGGCTATGGGCCGGTTGTAAAGTGGTTAAAACATGATCATAGAATCAAAAAGAATAGAAGAAAATAGAAAGAGAATAACTATATTATTTTGATTTGATATTCTAGTCTCTATGAAAAAAAGAGTTTTAGGAAATTCGGCTGTATTCAACACAAATTCAGCAAAATTATACCAAATTCGGCTGAATTCAACACACATTCAGCTGAATTCAACACAAATTTTCCTGGATTTTTGCCCAATTTTAATGGATTTTTGCCCAATTTTAATGGATTTTTGCACAATTTTCATGGATTTTTGCACAATTTTCCTGGAATTTGTCCCAATTTTCATGGAATTTGGCACAAATCTCAAGCTGAACTCCACTAACTCCGTAATAAAAATTAAAAAATTTAGCAAATTTGAATTAATTAATTTAGGGAAATAACTAATTAAACAAAACTAAACCCTCAAAAATGTTTGGGTCTTACTTTTTTCTGTTGTACAGTTTATAGGTAACATTAAGGTGTATAAAGTTATTCAAATTATTTCTCCTTGTCTCATTTTTCAACATCACAGAAACCTCGAATTTTAACAAGTGTGTGTAAACCTTTTCAATCTTACTTACATTTCATGTCTGCTTGTTTCTTGGAGAAACTATACCATTGTGGATACAGCTCCTTGGCAATTTCAAGCCACCCTTGGTCTCGTTTTCTACGATCCTTGTGTTGGGGATCAGCAGGAGTGTACAGATATGTTCTTGGCCTCACTAGGCTGATCAGATGCTCAATCCTCACCATGTTTGCTGTAGTCCAACCTGGGATTTCCTGGTTCTCAAGGCATCCTGGGTAGTTTCTTTTTAAAGGGTAGGTGCAAAACGCATCAAAAACACATCAAAATTCCTGACTTGCATTTTTCTTGCATGCCCATTAAATGATATTACATGGAAAACGCTGCATTTTGAGGAAAAAAAAGTCCCCAACCATTTCCAAAAATGCAGAGGCACTAAAATGCATGGATGTGAACATGTTCCATAGGAACCCATGTTAAAAAATTTCCCTGCATTTTTGCAAAATGCATCAAAAAACGCATTAGTGTGAGTCGAGCCTTATTAAGGAGTTTGCTGACTTGCATTTGATGTGTGTTCCAAATGCACACCAAACGCAGAAAAACAGCACTTGTTGACATGTAAAAAAGATACAAGTAAGGCCTCTTTCACACATGTACGACTTGTCCTACGACTTGGGACTGCAAAGTCGCATGACAAGTCATTCCCCATGATTTCCAATGACAACCATTTATATTAGTACGACTTAAAGTCGTGCCGACTTCAAAGTAGTCCCTGCACTACTTTGGTCTGACTTTGATCCTACTTCAGCCCATTGAATATCACTGAAGTCGGATAAAAGTTGGATCACCGTCTTAACTGATCCGACTTTGGCATGCGACTTGTGCTCTGATGATCTTGAAGGGGAACTCCACGCCAAATTTGAAAAAAAAATAATGGGTTCCCCTCCAAGAGCATACCAGGCCCTTCAGTCTGGTATGGATTTTAAGAAAGGGTTTTAAGGAACCCCCACACCGAAAAACTGTGTGGGGGTCCCTCCAAAATTCTTACCAGATTCTTATCCGAGCACACAGCCTGGCAGGTCAGGAAAGGGGGTGGGTATGAGCGAGCGCCGCCCCCTCCTGAATTGTACCAGGCAGCATGCCCTCAACATGGGGGGTGGGTGCATGTTGATGAGGACAAGGGCCTCTTCCCGACAACTCTGGCTGTTGGTTTTAGGGAAGAGGCCTGCAGTGGGGGCTTATCGGAATCTGGAAGCCCCTTTAACAAGGGGGCCCACAGATCCCGGCCCCCCCACCCTATGTCAATGAGTATCGAGTACATTGTACCCCTACCCATGCACCCCCAAAAAAGTGTCAACAATAAAACACAGTACACAGGTTTTTAAAGTCATTTATTAAGGCAGCTCTGGCGTCTCTTCTGATCGCTTCTCCCCTCTCTGGCTCTTTTGCCTCGTCCACTGATGTCTTCTGCCTCTGCCAGTTCTTCTCCCCTATCTGGGTCTTCTCCACTGATGTCTTCTAGCCTACTCCGGTTCTTCTACCTCTGTCCGCTGTCTTCTGCCTCTGCTGGGTCTTCTCCGCTATCTTTCCTGCTCTTTTGCCAGGACTTTTCTGCTGTCTTCTCCCTCTGTTCTTCTGATGTTGACTCAACGCTCTCTCGCGTTTTTTGTTCAAATTTGGCGTGGAGCTCCCCCTAAAGATTCATACCAGACAAAGTGCCTGCATTGTCAGGGATCAAAGTTGGATCCCCGTTCATTGAAGTCATTGAAGTCGGATGCATGCCGGACTTCAAGTCGCAGGGAAAAGTCAGATCCAAAGATTGGACTGTTGTGTCGTACCAGTGTGAAAGGGACCTAAGGCTGCATTCACAACTGAGCGTTTTGTTTTCAGGCAGAAAGTCACGCATTTTTACCATGATTTTGCCACAATTTTTTACCGCGTCTTTTTGCTGTGTGTTGTGCTGTGATTTTGCACGGGTCAAAAGGTCACCAATGTAAAAAGCAGAAAAACGCATGTAATCTGCCCTAAAAGAAGCTTGTGTACTTTTTTGAGCTTCAAGCGTTTTTCTTCAGGCTACAAAACACTCAGATGTGAACAGGGGCCATTTAAATGAATGAGATTTTGCTTGATCTGCGTTTTTCAGGCATTTTTTCTGGCATATTACAAACTGAAAACGCTAAGGTGTGAATGCAGCCAATGTTTTCTTTTTCTTATCTTCGCTCTGCTCAATGGAATTTTTTTTTTAATCCTGACTATAATAAATAAATAATATTAAAGTAAATGTGTACTAAACTACTAAAATTATATTAAATTATAGTATACGCAGAAGATAGGTTCATACAACTTTAACAGACACAGATGAAATGATTTACAGTATGCCGATCACACTCAGATGTATTCAAATTTTTTTTAAGAAGACCATTTTTTTTAAGACAAACCCTAAATTGTTCAGTAGCTATTTTTTAGTTAATTGCATCATTAATTGCATACAAGACTTTTAGTATCTTTGCATTACATACCCTACATATTGCAAATTAAAAGCTTAACCAATACTTTGCCAGTATTGTAATTTTATATATTTTTATCGTCTGCATTGCAAGCTAATGAGATGGCCACTACCATATATTATTATTATCATTTTTATTATTATTATGCAACTGAGTTTATGAAAGTCAAATATCAGGTGACTTGGAAAAGTCACTCAGAAAATTGCTTATCTGCTTAATAATACTCCAGACTAATGTAATAATTACCAAGCAGAGTAATAAACTCCAGTTTTGCATTGCTTAATTATTATTATTATCAATATTTTTTCAAACAGATACCTGTGACCTTTTTTTTAACTGAAATTAAATGAATCAAACTGATTTTACTAATTACGCTAATTACATGCTAGTGGATGAATAAGCTTATTGTTTGAAATTCTGTTCCTTTGTTTAGTTAAAAAAGAGAAAATTTGTAATCTGTTGTTGCAAACCAGCACCGTTCTGTTTTGATTTGTAGCCAGTTTTGTTGAGAGAAATATGTTTTTTTGTTTTAGGTCCAAAAGCAAAATTTTATAATATGTTGAGAAAATATTCTCATGTTTATTTAAAAAAGAAAAAAGGTCATCTGTGTTCCGGGGATTATACTATTATGCTTTCAATCAAGATCATTTTTCGTCAGCCATGGGTATGAGTAGCATAGTAACAATAATTTTTTGTGGATGAAGAATAAGTTTCATTGTTCATATTCATTGTCCAGTAAATCTTTCTTTTCTGATACATATACATTTTATACATCTCTATCTTCCTCACTAATAAATAGCCAGCTCATATTTTGGGACAGCCTCACACCACCACAAATATCCTTTTTGCTCACATTAGCAGCAGCACAATTGTTTAGTACTGAAGACACAAAATATTATATTGTACATGCAGTTATTTAAGGAGGAGAACTGGCGTTAGGCCCTGTCCACACCTGAGCGATGCTGTCGCATTGTGTTTTTAGCGTGTGGAGATATAGACAGCTCCAACATTTTGTGGATTCTCTTCCAAAACCTCTCCGCAATGCCTCCAGGTTAAACTTGTGGGAAAAATGAATTGATCAAGGGGGGATAAATAGACAGGGGATCTCAAATATCTATAGGAGATTGATATCCTCTATGGATGAAGGAGCCATATGCCCTTTCAGGAGTTGGGAAATGGAGTTGAATCAGGCACTACCCGAAGAAATTAAAAATACGATTTTAGACTATGTCCACTCCACTTCAATGGACAGGCGGATAAAATAAATGAGCTATAAATTATTGGTCAAATGGTACTACGTGCCATTAAAAATACATAAAATTAACCCTCACATTTCTCCTTTATGTTGGAGGGAATGTGGGGAGGTTGGGACACATGCTCACATATGGTGGCAGTGCCACCTGATTCAATCATACTGGATGGAAATAATAGATCTAATCCAAAAAATGTGTGGAAATGAAATTGGACTGGATCCTTGGCAATGTTTGTTCCATGCGATAAATTCCACAAGGAAGAAATATAGAACAGCAATTATTCCTTTTTTGCTGAATGCAGCAAAGTCACTGACCCCTAAACATTGGGGGTCTAAGAAGGCCATGACAATAAAGGAGTGGTTTAGGGAGGTAGATAAGACTAGGTTTATGGAGGAAGTAATCCACTTGCAAAATGACTCTGAAGTAAGATTTGCTAGTATTTGGAAAGGATGGTCAGAATGTAAACAATCTCCGGTTTAAATTAGTTATATGGGAATTGAGGGTGGTAGTTAGGGTCCTGCACCGGGCCCCTTCCCTTCTTTTTTTTTTTACTTTTTTTTTTTAATCTTCTTTTCCTCTTCTTTCTTCTTTCCCCTTCCCCTTCTCTCTGCCCCTCATGAAGAGGCACATTAGTAAGGGTATATCGTGCTGGTTGAGATATGATTCTCTCCACCTCATAAATAAATAAAGAAAGGGTAAGGGAGGATCACAGATTCACTCGTTTATGCGCAGGTGTGTGTGTATATACATATACATAAAAGAGATATTACTTAATAAATAAGGTAGGAGTGGGGGGGGGTGTCCTTGCCTCCATACTTAAGAGATAACAAGGAGATAGGGAGAAAAGGGGAAGTAGAGAGAGAGGAAAGGGGAAAGTGAAAGGAAATCTTTTGACTATTCGAGAGGGGATGATAAAGGACAGATCCATTTTTTTTTCTTGTTTTTGTATTTGTAAATGTGTATGTATTTTTTTTTTTTAATGCTTTGTATTCATGTATTGGAAATGATATGGAAGAGGCTGTATGTTTAGAATAATTTAATAAAAATAATTTAAAACAGATTTGGACAGAATGCCAGATGTGGCCAAACCAGAGTTTTAAAAAGAAAAAGAAAAAACAAAACAAACACAAAAAATAAAGAGCAAAAAAAAGAAAAAAAATGGCAGGATTATCGTTTTATCTCTGAAGTAAATTCCCTTTTTTATGCATGCTAATAATCTGCTAGCTTTGCTTCCTGCAGCTTGGCATTGCATGCCCTTGCTGAGTCTGTCATCTACGAGGACACCCAGCTCTTTCTCCATCCTAGATTCCCCCAGAGATTTTCCCCAGCGAGTAACTTGCATTCACATTTTTAGCCTCCATGTGCATTACTTGAAATTTTTCAACATTAACCACTTCCGGACCGCCGCACGCCGATATACATCCTTACTTTGATGGGCGACATCATTGTTATGGCAGCAGCTAGCTGCCATAACCCCGGTATCCTCGTGTTCAGCCGGTGGTCTGGTTTCTGATAAGAGTGGTCTCTGCAGCGGATTTGCCGCAAGATCACTTTTATCGGTGGCGAAAGAGGCCCCACTCCCGCCGCGCTCCAGATCTGTCGGCAGCGGCGGAGTCAATCAGATCTTCACCCTGGCTGGGCATGGAGACGAGTGAGGGGAAGATGGCCCCCACCCGTCTCCATAACAATGCAGGGCAGAAGCGACGTCAAAACATCACTTCCGCCCACAGCTCCTAAAGGGCCAATTTTATTTAAAAAAAAAAATTTAAATTTTTTTATTGTATTTAAGTGTATTTATAAGATCTGAGGTCTTTTTGACCTCAGATATAATATTTAAGAGGTCCTGTCATGCTTGTTTTCTATTACAAGGGATGTTTACAATAGGAATAAAAGTGAAACTTTTTTTTTTTTATATATATAAATCAGTGTAAAAATAAGAAAAAAATGTGTAATTGCGCCCCGTCCCGCCGAGCATGTGTGCAAAAGCAGACGCAAACGTGAGTAGTGCCCGCATATGCAAATGGTGTTCAAACCACACATGTGAGGTATTACCGCGATCCGTAGAGCAAGAGCAATAATTCTAGCCCTATACCTCCTCTGTAACTTAAAACATGCAACCTGTAGAATTTTTTAAACATTGCATATGTAGATTTTTAAGGGTAAAAGTTTGTCGCCATTCCAAGAGCGGGCGCAATTGTGAAGCCTGACATGTTGGGTATCAATTTACTCGACGTAACATTATCTTTCACAATATAAAAACAAAATTGGGCTAACTTTAATTGGGCTGACTTTACTGTTGTCTTATTTTTTAATTCAAAAAAGTGTATTTTTTTTTTAAAAAGTGCGCTTGTAAGAGCGCTGCGCAAATAAAGTGTGACAGAAAGTATTACAACAGCCGCCATTTTATTCTCTAGGGTGTTAGAAAAAAAGTTTGGGGGTTCTAAGCAATTTACTAGCAAAATTTTTTTTTTTAACTTGTAAATAACACATCTCAAAAAGAGGCTCAGTCAAGTGGTAAAACCTAATTTGCCTTGTAGCTGCCCACCCCATTATTTTATTGAGGTTCTCTTGTAAAGATACTATGTCCTGCTGTGAAATGATTTCCCTACTCTGCTTTGTTTCGTCAGCAAACACTGAGATTGAGCTATTTATACCAAATTCTATATCATTTATGAAAAAATTATGCAGAATTGGTCCCATGATAGGGCCTTAGGGTACTCCGCTTACCACTCCAGAGTATTCACTATTTATCACCACCCTTTGGACACGTCGTTGTACCCAATTTTTTATCCATGTACAAATCCTATGGTCCATGCCTACAGATCTCAGTTTGTGAATAAGCGTCTATGTATCAAATGCTTTTGCAAAATTCAGATATACCACATCCACCAGTTTATCTTTACCTGGAAGTTTGCTTACTCGTTCACTTTTTTATAAGGAGAAACTCCTAGAAGCTTACTGCCACCCTGCACACAGAAATGTACTCTGCAATACAGATTTTTTCCGATATTTCACAACACCCAATGTAAATGTGGAGAACCAAAGTTCTGTGTAACCATAAAGTTCCATAACCCTGGGGTTACCCCACCAAACTTATTATTACCAGAAATGGATCCACACCACTGGTCACTACTGTAGGGGAAGCCCTCAAGATTCTTTGTGACCTAGGAGATAATCCCTTATCAAGGAATATGCCAATCCTCACCTCAGTCCACTTTATTATGTCACTGGCCACTTGTTACACATAAACACATAAACAAAAAAGCATTCTCATGGAATGTGACAGTCACTGTGACTGTTAGAGCCCAAGTTCTATAAAAGGTTTCTCCAGCATGCTGGAGCCAGTCTGTCACTGTTTACTCCTCCATTTCCATGTGCAGTAAAAAAAGACATTCAGATTCCATTTGGGATCACTCTTTTTTACTGGATTATTGTTTCATGTTATCCTTTTTTGTTCCAATTTTTGATCGATACAATACAACTGTTTCTCCTGGAAATGGATTAATACCAACTACGATCAAGCTCCTTCCAAGGCCACAGATGTCTGGCCGACACTGGTCCTCCATGTTGATCGCTTTTACCAACGGTCCACTGTGAGTTCTCCGTTTTTTTTTCTTCTTTCAATTCAATATGGCACTCAACATTGTCTCTTTTAACAGAAATGGCTTTAACCGCCCTGCTAAAAGGTTCACATTGTGGAAAGAACTTCACAAATTAAAAAGTGATATCCTGTGTGTCCAAGAAACTCACTTCCAGATGACAGTGACACCTAAATGTCTTCATAAAAACTTGGCGCATATCATTTTAGCCTCTGCCTCTACAAAACAAAAAGGGGTACTTATTGCTATAAGGAAGTCAATAACAAAAGTGAGGTGGAGTGGGCAGCCTCAGGGATCCCTCCTTCCTCCTCCCCTGGTAACTACAGCAGACTACCTCACATGTATATACACCACTTATGAAGGTCTCCATTCAGCGGTCCAATTACATGTGGAAACACTGGAAGGAGACATACACACACAGGGAACCAGGTGAGAATCCCCATGCTGGGACAAACTGTACAATGACATCACTCATTTGCTTCTTTGGTCTAACAGACCTCTTCTTTTCTTTTTTTTTTTCATTATTGCTCAGTAGGTTCTTCTATGGCTTTCCCTTATAATACCATCTATTAGGACTGGGATTGAAACCAAAGGGCGGTTTGGCTCATACCCACAGTCATTCAACCAATCTTCTTTTAAAAATATATATATTTTCTTGCACTCCTCAAACCATATACTGGCTTCCCTGTTAGTGTAAGTTAAGACCCTACAATATTCAAAAGTTGCTTTTGACACATTGTTGGACATAAAATAAACAAATGGATTGCAACTTTAATTTGTTAGTTCTATATTGTACTGTAATGCCATTAAGTAATTGTGAATGTATTATAAATTCCTTAAACCTTCTGCTCCTATAGTGATTAAAACATTTATCAATATTCATTTATAACCTTGTTAAAATTTTATTCATAGGCAATTACAATATTTGAACAAAATTTGTGCTACCTCAAGGCCCCCGACGAAGTGGGGTTTCCAGCAAAACACGTAGGCAATCTGTCTTGATCCTTTCAATCAGCATCAGCACATCCTGGACCAAATAAAAGTAACTGCGATTTTAACCTGCTATATATGTAATGTTCTTATTTGACCATTGATATATGGTAAATAAAGATTAATTATATTTTTATTCTATTTTGTGTTACCGTATATACTCGAGTATAAGCCGACCCGAATATAAGCTGAGGCACCTAATTTTACCACAAAAAACTGGGAAAACTTATTGCCTCAAGTATAAGCCTAGGGTGAGAAATGCGCAGCTACTGTAAGTGGAAAAGAGGGTCAACAATGCCCATTTGCATGCCTCACTGTGCCCATTTGCAGCCATAGGTCCCCCAAACTTCAAACTTGGTAGTTAAGGGTTCCTAGATGCACCCTAGCTGCATTTGGGGTCTCTGGACCCAAAGGGTCCTGAAATGACATTGCTGCAAATGGACACAGTTGACCGACTTTGGGGCCCTGTATATCCGGGCCACTTGGTGCTAGGAACCACAAATTTGGATATGTTGTAATGTTGGTTTGTACACCAAATTTGGGGTTCCTAGCACCAAGTGGCCCCCGAGATACGAGGCCCCAAAGTCGGGTCGGAATATGTCAAGCACTTTTCTGCAGCAAAAAATGACATTTTACAACCCGACTTTGCGGCCCCATATCTCGGGACCACTTGCTGCTAGGAACCCCAAATTTGGTGTGCAAACCAAGTGGAACCAACATTACAACATATCCAATGGGATTCCTAGCACCAAGTGGCCCCGAGATACGGGGCTGCAAAGTGGGGTCGGAAAATTTTATTTTTTGCCGCATAAAAGTGCTTGACTCGAGTATAAGACGAGGGGGGCACTTTCAGCACAAAAAAATGTGCTGAAAAACTCGGCTTATACTCGAGTATATACGTTTATTAAACCCTACAAGGTACATACAACGTCCCACTCCACCTCACTTTTGTTATTGACTTTCACATTTTTTGGGATGGTACCTATGTAGGGTTATAATTGTTCCACATCCACCCCTCACCCTTGTGCAAAAATGATTGCTTATAAGGAACACTGTTGCTTTCACACTTCACAAAACTGTTTCTGATCTGGAGGATAGATATTTAATACTTATCTGCGAGATAAAAAAACAGACCTTGTACCCTTGTGAACCTTTATGCTCCCAACTCACATCAACCGCTCTTTCTTCAAAGACTCTTCCACACAATTACTAAACTTCAGCTAGGCTCACTTATTATATGTGGAGACTTTAATCTCACAGTAGACTATAGATTGAATTACACAGTGTGCATCAAATATCCAACAACAAACACCTCAAACCCTGTTTTATACAGAGGAAGTCTTTGGTGTGTGGAGATGTCAGCATACAAATGAAAAGGATTTCACCTTTTTCTCATCTAGACACAACCCCTACTCATGTATCAATATGTTTGTGGTGGATAAATGCCTCTTTCAAAAAGTTCCACTATTAATAACATAACATGGTCAGACCATTCTGCAATTTCCATATATATATATATAGTGGGAAATGGTAACTTTAGCCCTATGTACCTGTGGCGTATCAACCACCAGGTGATTGAGTCCCATCAACATGCCTCTGTTCTCACTAAACATCTTACTGAATATTTCCCCTTCACTACCCCTTCTGTATTTGAACCCTTTGTGCTGTGGAATACCCATATGGCTTACATACAAGGTATTATTCTGAAACTATGTGCAAGGGTGCAATGTGCACCTTTTTGCTGAAATTCACAAATTAAACACCCAAAACTATTTTTTTGAAATTGAAGCACCACACTACTGCTAGGAGGTGAAGATTCATCTTTATTCCATTAAAAGTCAGGGGTACAACGCAAAAAGTTATCAAGGCTAGAAAGAACCGAAACTGGTTGTAAACACTCTCATATACCCAGTAAAGTGAATAGCCTCAGGTGTTACAGAGAGATGAAACAAATCCTTTTAAGTAGGTTTTACTTTATTTATCTGCAGTCTTCTCTTCCCTACACCCCTTTAAAAGGGCAGACTCATGTTAAAATCCTCCTCTATCTTTTAGTATCACAGAGGAGGGGGCCGAGGGCTGCAGTTACAGTGTGTGAGAGCTAAAATCAAAGAAATGTGAAGCGCTGCTTATTTTGCTAGCTTAATTAATTAACCACTTCAGCCCCAGAAGGATTTGCCCCTTAATGTCAAGGCCATTTTTTTACGGCACTGCGTCAATTTAACTGACAATTACGCAGTCATGCAATGTTGTACCCAAACAAAATTGACGTCCTTTTTTCCCACAAATAGAGATTTCTTTTGGTGGCATTTGATCAGCTCTGCAGTTTTTATTTTTTGCGCTATAAACAAAAAAATAGTGACAATTTTGAAAAAAAAATCTATATTTTTTACTTTTTGCTATAATAAATATTCCAACTTTAAAAAAAAAACAAATGTATTAATAAGTTTAAGCCGATATATATATTCTTCTACATATTTTTGGTAAAAAATAAGCGTATATTGATTGGTTTGAGCAAAAGTTAAAGTGTCTACAAAATAGGGGATAGATTTATGGCATTTTTATTATTTTTTTTTTACTATTAATGGTGGCGATCAACAATGTTTATCAGGACTGTGACATTGCGGCAGACAGATCGGGCACTTTTGATACTTTTTTGGGACCACTGACATTTATACAGCGATCAGTGCTATAAAAAATGCACTGATTACTGTGTAAATGTTACTGGCAGGGAAGGGGTTAAAACTAGGGGCAATCAAGGGATTAAGTGTGTTCCCTGCTAGGTGTTTCTAACTGTGGGGGGAAGGGACTCACTGGAGGAGGAGACCGATCGCTGTTCCTAACCTTTAGGAACACACGATCTGTCTCTCCTCCCCTGACAGAACTAGGATTTTTGTGCTTACACACACAGATCCCCACTCTGGCTCTCGCGCCTGCGATCGTGGGTGACCGATGGGCATCGTGACCGCCGGCCATGCGCGTAGGGCCCCCCCCCCGCTGTGCATCGGCACACACACCTACTAAAGGAGCCAACGTACCTGTACAGTGGTTCACGCAGGGCAACCTACTGCAGTATATGTACGTGAGCCGGTCGGGAAATGGTTAAATATTACTCAAACACTTGTTAAATATTAATGAAACAAAGAAATTTAAATGTGGCAATAGTGGTATTGACACCTCAAAGGTTAACAAAAACCAAAAAAAGGCATTTATTGTTTATGGTGACATATCACACTTGTGAACCATTTGATATTTACTCAAAAGTAACATGCAGTTGAAATAGCCACAACAACTCAGCAATCTTAAATGGATACTGTAAATAGTCCTTATAGAAAAGTGATCATAAAATCAAGTCCATTCACTTAGTGCACGTGCTCATACACTCTCTGTGAATAATCAGAAATCCAGTAACAAACTTCAATGCAAATCTTGTGTTTCTCTTGGATAAAAACAAAAAAACAAAAACTATGCGCTTCCCCTCCAGGGGAGAAACTCCAAGAGGTCTACAACGCCATTCCCCTTACAGGTATATATCTAATGGTTGGCTGCTTTCCTGGTTTCTTGGACCCGTGTTGCCTAATGCCCCATACACACGGTCGAATTTTCCGACGGAAAAATCGGACAATGTTGTCAGAAATTCCGACCGTGTGTAGGCTCCATCGGACTTTTTCCGTTGGATTATCCGACGGACAAAGTTTTATCTCCTGCTCTCAAATTTTCCGACAACAAAGTCCTATCAGACTTTTTCCGATCGTGTGTAGCGAATTCCGACGGACAAAGTGCCACGCATGCTCAGATCACATTACAAGACCAAAGCTATTAGCTACTAGCCTCTACGTAGTCCCGTCGTAGGCAACAAACGTCACCATGTTCAGAATGATCGGATTTTCCGACAACTTTGTCCGACCGTGTGTATGCAACACCAGTGTCGGACAAAATCTGTCGGAAAAAAATCTGATGGATTTTGTGGTCGGATTGTCCGACCGTGTGTACGGGGCATTAGACCATATGCATCATACACATGTCATAAGAGCAGGAAAAAAACAAATATAGTGTTGAACTGTATAAAAATGGGTCTTTATTAAATAAAAATAATCACACTCACATGTATAGGTTTTTTTCTCCTCACGCTGACAGTGGAGGAGAAAAAAAAAAAAGCCGATCACCGTCTCATCTTAAAGGGACATTGGTCCCGAAAAGTCAGAGGCAATTATGCCTCATGTATGCCACCTGTAAATGCCCACAAGTGCCACCTGTAAATGCCCACAAGTGCCACCTGTCAATGCCCACAAGTGCCACCTATCAATGCCCACAAGTGCCACCTATCAATGCCCACCAGTGCCGCCAATCAGTGCCACCTAAAAGTGCTGCCTATCAGTGTAACCCATCAGTGCCCATCACTGCCACCCATCAGTGCCCATCACTGCCACCTATCGGTGCCCATCACTGCCGCCTCATCAGCGTACATCAATGACGGACAAAAATTACCCATTTAAAAATTTTATAACAAAATTAAAAAAAATTAACAAAAAATACAGAGGTGATCAAATACCACCAAAAGAAAGCTCTATTTGGGGGCGGAAATGATAAAAATGTGGGTATAGTGTTGTATGACCGTGCAATTGTCATTCAAAGTGCGACAGCGCTGAAAGCTCAAAATTGGTCTGGATAGGAGGGGGTTTTAAGTGCCCAGTAAGCAAGTGGTTATATATATCATCATCCACAGTACATAATATCATCAAAAGATTCAGTGAATCTGAATAAATCATTGTGTGCAAGGGACAAGGCTGAAATGCAATATTAGATGCCTTTGATCTTCGGGCCCTCAGATGGAACTGCATTAAAAAAGACATGATTCTTTGATGGACATCACTGCATGGGCTCAGGAATACTTCCAGATATCACTGTCTGTGACAACAGTTAGCTGTGACATCCAAAAATGCAAGGTAAACCTCTATCATGCAAAGAAGAGGCCATATAGTAGCTGAACATGATCCAGAAACATTGCTGTCTTTTCTTGTTCAGAGAAATGATTTGCTTGGCAGTCATGTGTCCTCCAATCTAAAGAGAAGAGGGACTTTTTCAGGGTTCAGTTCCAAAACCATACCATCTCTGATTGTATGAGGGTGCATTAGTGCGTATGGAATGGGTGGGCAGCTTTCATATCCATTACAGAGGTTTGTTAAAAGATAAGGGGATGCCACACCATGGTAAACATGGCCCTGTACCAGCGTTTTTTAAATGTGTTGTTGCCAACAATTTAAAAAAAATCTTATTTTTTTTCTTAAAATTGTACATTTTGTCAGTTTAAAGATTTCAATATGTTTTCTGTTTTATAATGTGAATAAAATATGTGTCTACGAGATTTGCCAGTCATTGTATTCTGTTTTTTTTTTTGTTTTTTTTTTAGATTGTTAAACATTTGTGAAATTGGGGTCGTAAATATGTTGCAAATATACAAAAGCCTATGATATTGATAATACTTAACTGTGGCAAAAATGAACTACAACTAGACAAGGGTGCACTTCCCTACACTTCCCTACACACCCAAAGGCCACTTATCTAAAACGTAACTTTTATTATACAGTAAATCATAAAAAGTATGTAAAAGACCACAACATGTATCCCTATAGGGTGAGGTCAATGCCACTATATGTGTTCTATCAATAAAGTTCTATCCCTATGTGGTAATATTTACATTTACAGAGTTAATTGGTAAAACATCTCTTGGTATACACATATACTGTAGACAATATGAGGGTTATTATACCCTCTTACATTCAATATAAAGGCTCCAGGCTATTAAGAAGATATCTAAACTCAAGGTCTATTCACCAACACTAACTGGTAAAAAGAGATGGGGGAACATCTGTCTCTCCTCCTATTAGCCACAAATAAAAATGAAATAAACAAGAAAAAGAGAAAATATACTAGAAAGTTTACCAGTAAATACTGTCTTACTGAAGATATGGGCTATCTGTCTTCTGCCCTATGAAAATATCTATCTCTCAGATATGTAATACGGTACACTTGTCTCATCTAAGTAGACACAAACCACCACTAATAGATGAGCCACATATATCACCATATCCACAAAAAAGCTTTTCTAATAAATAGTAAATAACCCCCAATGTTTTAAAGGAGCTGGTCATGGAAGTTGGATTATATGGAGAAACAGCCTTGACACTGCAGTGATCTTATGTCCAGGATATACCCACGGAGGAGGTAAAGAACACATCGCGTCTGTTGATGCACTACTAGACCCACCTGGGGTCTATCTTTAAGGTGAGAGGCTAGCACACACAGGGTGTGGATTGGAGAAGGATATCTTCAAGTTATAATTTTATCTTCAATTTGACTTTGTTTCTTTTTCTATCCCTTTTGCTTCACTTTTTTACACTTATTTTTGTTTTTCAAAAGAGACTATTGCATAGTACCTTGAGATATTTTGGAAAACACTTTATTATTGGATCACGTATCCTTGTACAGTATTTGCTGGCTTAAACTTTCTTTGATACCATTTTATTGCACTGTTTTGCACATTTGGGAAGTGAGATATTATTAGCACTTTTTGATTAGCACTAGGATATATAAAAGGATTGTTTTAGAGTTATTTAGCGCGTCTTCACTATATTTTACATTTATTAATTGGTGCTGGCAACACTATAGAAGTTCAGCAGCTTTATATTTACCTTTTGCATTAACCACCTGAGATCCGCTCCATAGCCAAATGACGGCTACAGCGCGGATCTGATGTGCCGGGACGACGTCTATTGACGTCGTCCAGGCAACGAGCTGCCTGCGCGCCCCCTGAAGGGTGCGCACGGCGCGCTCTGTGATCCGCGAGTCTGTGAGACTCGCTGGATCACAGATCCGAGTAAGGGGTCGATCCCGACCCCTTACCACGTGATCAGCTGTCAGCCAATGACAGCTGATCATGTGATAATTACCGAGCTGGTAATCGGCTTTTTTTTCCTGCTCGCGCTGATAGCGCGAGGAGAAAAAAAAAAAGCCGATCACCGGTGGCAGTCCCTCTCACTGCAATATGCCAAGGGTCCATGGTGCCCACCATTGCTAATAAAAGTGCCCCCAGTGCCATCTGTCAGTGCCCCCAGTGCCACCTGTCAGTGCCCCCAGTGCCATCTGTCAGTGCCCCCAGTGCCATCTGTCAGTGCCCACAGTGCCAGTGCTGCACATCAGTGTCACCTACCAGTGCTCATCAGTGTCCCCTACCAGTGCTCATCAGTGTCCCCTACCAGTGCCCAGTGCCACCTATCAGTGCCCATCAGTGCCACCTATCAGTGCCCATCAGTGCCATCTATCAGTGCCATCTATCAGTGCCTATCAGTGCCATCTATCAGTGCCATCCATCAGTGCCCATCCGTGCCACCCATCCATGCCACCCATCCGTGCCACCCATCCGTGCCCATCAGTGCCATCTTTGCTGTGCCCATCAGTACCAACTTATCAGTGCCCACCAGTGCCGCCTATCAGTGCCCACCAGTGCCACCTCATCAGCGCATATCAATGAAGCAGAAAAATTACCTGTTTGCAAAATTTTATAACAAACTATTAAACATGATTTTATTTTTATTTTTAATTTTCCATTTTTTTTTATTTGTTTACCAAAAATTTAAAATCCCAGCTGTGATTAAATACCACCAAAAAAAAGCTCTATTTGTGGGGAAAAAATTGTAAAAATTTCATTTGGGTACAGTGTTGTATGACCACGCAATTGTCATTCCAAGTGCGTCAGCGCGAAAGCTGAAAATTGGTCTGGTCTGGTCACGAGGGGGGTATAAGTGCAAAGTAATCAGGTGGTTAAGCACTTTATTACTTGTATCCTTTACACTTCTAGTAGTGTATTAGTACTTCACTTTTATATTTATACAAAGCTTATAACTGCGTTAATTACTAGGAACCGACCCAAAAAATTGCCCTGAGATGGTACCTGACCCCATATAGATTAGGCAAATTGTCTCTCTCTCATACTTGCTGCAAGGGTTGTGGTTCCACAGGCAACCTGTTGCATATTCTGTGGTCATGCAAACATCTCACCAGCATCTAAAAGGGAATTTTCCAAATTAGATTGCAGGACTCCTTACACCACCAAAACCGGTCTTGGTATTCCTAAACGTAGAAATAGACTTATATTGTCACATTTCTTTCTAGCAGCATGACCAACTATCACAAGGCACTGGAAGAGCAATTTAGCACCTAATCTATCAGAAGCTATTGAGATAATCAAAACACATTATATGTACGAAATGTTGGCTGGGAAACAAAACTCCCTGTCAGTCTTTGACTACTAATGGAGCTCATGGAATACTTGGCTAGGAACTCGCTATGCTTCTTAATAGATTTCATACCATGTGCATTGTTAAATTATGCATTTTCTGATTGTACTGCTTTATCTATAAACTTTACTTTCTAAAACCATATTGCCTTTTACAATAGTACATTGCCCTGCACGGCACTCATTTATTTATATGTCTCTGTATTCTTTTCCTCCAATTTAAAAATAAAAAAAAGTATTGAAAAACTATAGTTAACGTGTGCACCAAACTTCTATACAATATGTAGTTGGGCATACAGCTAGGGAAAAAAATGCCCGAGTCTCCTTTCTGCAGTAAATGGTTAGCTTCCCGAGATAAATGTCTTATACACAAAGTAAAATCTAGATTTCAGTGGTATTTTCCTGTTGCATGTTGTGTCTTTCCTGATACTAACACCCATTATTCTTGCTTCCTTTTTTATAAGTGTGAGTCCCAGTGATGTATGATCTGTTTGGGGAGAAAGCTGCCTCTGCTTCAGCATTATATACATGTCTTGTCTGGTCCAGTTGATAATGCCATTCTTTAATATGCCCAGAAGTATCTCTCCTCTCCTTCTTTTCATTCATGGCCAGAGCCCAGTGTGAACCATTTCTCCAGATAATTTAGAGTACTTCATTGCAGGCCTCTATGCTCTTTTCTTTGTTTGCAGCTTTTTCATTCTCCACGTTTAATGGAACATAGACACAAGAAGCTGGAAATAAGAACAATCTAAGAAGAAAAGACAAAGACAGATGATTGTTCTAAGTAAAAAGAAGCACCCCTTCTGTGCAGCTCATGGCAGAATTTAACTCCCTCCTGTAAGGGAGATTCACTCAAATCTTGATGCCATTAATCTCCCAGACACATCAAAAGTTAGAGGTGGTTTGGACAGAAATCCATTTGAGAAAAGATAATAGATTGGATGTTTGCTTGAAATGGATGGCAATGTGTCATATGAAGACACTTGCATTGTGTAATGCACTAAGTAGACCAGGCTGAAGTACATAACTATTTCAAACAAGGCATATTTGACTTTCATGTGAGCACATTTCCTGATGCTATCTACAACTGAAACTAAAAAGTGGCATTAAAAAGGTATATTTTACTATGTGTGAGAAAGTACTGCTGCAATACTTAATCAGAGTTCACATATAACAGGTATAAACTGTGAGAGATTAACCACTTCAGCCCCGGAAGGATTTGCCCCCTTCCTGACCAGGCCACTTTTTGCGATACAGCACTGCGTTGTTTTAACTGACAATTGCACGGTCATGCGATGTTGTACCCAAAAAAAATTTATGTCCTTTTTCCCCACAAATAGAGCTTTCTTTTGGTGGTATTTGATCATCTCTGTGGTTTTTATGTTTTGCGCAATAAACAAAAAAGAGCGCAATTTTGAAAATAACACAATATTTTGTACGTTTTGATATAATAAATATCCCCAAAAAATTCTTCATCAGTTTAGGCCGATATGTGTTCTTCTACATATTTTTGGTAAAAAAAAATAGCAATAAGCGTATATTGATTGGTTTGCGCAAAAGTTATAGCATCTACAAAATAGGGGATAGATTTATGGCATTTTTATTATAATCTTTTATTGTTACTAGTAATGGCGGTGATCTGCGATTTTTATCAGGACTGCGACATTGCGACAGACAGATCGGACACTTTTGACACTTTTTTGGGACCATTGACATTTATACAGCGATCAGAGCTAAAAATAGCCACTGATTACTGTATAAATGTCACTGGCAGGAAAGGGGGTAACACTAGGGGGCGATCAAGGGGCTAACTGTGTTCCCTAGGTGTGTTCTAACTGTGGGGGTGATGGGACTGACTAGGGGAGGAGACCGATCAGTGTTCCTATATACTAGGAACACACAATCTGTCTCTACTCCCCTGACAGGACATGGATCTGTGTGTTTACACACACAGATCTACATTCCTGCTCTGTCACGAGCAATCACGGGTGCACCCTCATCGGCTCTGGTGAAATGCGGCAGGCGTGCCTGCTAGATCTTCTTAAAGGAGTGACGTATACCTATGGCAGTTTGCGCAGCTGTGCCAACCTGCCGCAGTAAAACTGAGGCAGCTGGTCAGCTAGCGGTTACATGTGGCTGGTTACTTTACATTACTATTCTTTAATAATCTTTGCACAATATTATTTAAAGTGTCCTATATTACATTATATATATTCAGCTTGGTTGAAAAAACATTTTAAATGATCACTAAATTTAAAGTAGAAATCCAACATGTTCCTAGTTTAAGATCCTGTCCCAGGATACATAGGAAGTAAGAGAAATATCCCAAATGGGCACACAGAAAGCATTTAAAACCTCACAGGAATTGTAGTGCTTCCCTGTTCTCAGTGGTGGATTACCAAATAGGCAAAGTAGGCACTGGCCTATGGGCCCAATTCCACTCCTCTTCTCACATCCAATCTCCACTCAATGCCTCTGAAGAAGGGATCGTTTTGTTTTCCCGAAACATGTTAGGCAGTCGAGGGATGTTTCCCCTTTCCATGTATATGTGTCATATCCATATGTAACACTTGTAAACTAAAAAGGTTGTATCACAATTGTTTTTAACAATTTTGTATGTACATATATATCTTTTCAATGTTTACTTTTGTCGTCTTTGGTATTTATTTATCTATATATTTTTCTAAATAAATAATCTAAAATACATCCCAATTCATTTTTCTTTTTACTTCATAATTCTTTTGTTATGTTTCGCCTGAAAAGTCCCAATTGTACCGGAGGGTACTAGTGGTCCTTTGTTACCAGAGGTTCCACCTTCTAATTCCACTTAAGGGCCCTACAACATTGGATCAAAATAATATTGTTTTGATCTTGAAAGAAGATTACAATGAATCGTTCTTACATTGTTCACAAAAGATAGAAAAAATGAATCAAAGAAATAAAAAAAAAAATGTAATAAAAGAAAAAAGTTTTATTGTTAAGCCACCACTTATAAAGAAGTACACACAAAATATAATTTTTTTTTGTTTACATTGGGATATCGTTGTACAATACTGAAAAGAATCATATTTTATAGAATATAGCAAACAGCCAATACAGATACCCATAAAGAAATTGAGCAGAACAGAAAAATATTGTATCATAAGAACAATAAATGGTAGACACAGGGCAGGTTCAACTTAGAACCCTATAAAAGATAAACACATGAAAGAAAAATAAATCATACAATAAAAAAAACACAATAAACAAAAAAAAAATTTCATAAACAAACCGGCGATAGGCCAGTAACAGCCCAACTACCTATTAGCCCAGAGTTATATGGCATCAGCAATCCTTACTACAGCTAAAACATAATGTAATCGTGTGCATACATCTGCAATAATTGAATATCTCAAACAGCGAATTGTGAAATATCACTAATCACATACAGTCGTTACATCTACATTAACCGGTCTAAGATTAACTGAAGATGGGGCCAACCCCCAGCATTTCAAGCTAAGCTTGCCATAAAGAGTGAAATTTACAATGTGCATTCCTACGCTGATACGTTAGTTTTTCCTTTATCAGTAAAGTGCTAACCTATGAGAAGGGCTGGACAGACCTGACTTTGCTCTACTACACTGTTAACAGGACTTCAAGTTTATTGCAACGTTATAGTTCAAACTTTTGGTGGGGGAGGGACTGGAGTGATTACAGTGCGCTTCCATCTGCCACTGATAGGAGAGTCTAATTTTACTCCCCCTGTCGGAGTCAGATTACCTCGTCCTTCCTAGGACGAATTGGGTTACCTTTGGGTAAAGAGTTGGGAAGGGACGGTTCCCTCCCCAGCTCTAGTGGGACTGGGTTTACATTGTAAAAGTTGTATTCTAATGCCTCTTCTTCTTCCTCCTCTTTCACTGCTCTATCGTCTTTTCTCTTGCCCCCCTCCTCTTCCCCCTATCCCCCACTCCTCACATGGTCTCACTGGATTTCTACCTCAATATCCACAGGCCCGGGACACAATGGATTGTATGAAGCCTTCACCCTGCCAGGGCCGACACCCTTAACCGGTAAGCAAACTCCATACACAGTACCTTACTCCCATCTAAACCATGTCTAAGGCCCACCTACAGACCTAAAACTACAGGTATTTTCCCACAACGTGCAGGGGCCTAATTCCCGAGTAAAAATATGCAAAATACTCCAACAGCATCACACACTAAAAGCAGATGTATTGCTGCTACAGGAGACGCACTTCCCAGCTACCTACAACCCCTCTTTTCTTCACAAAAACTTTACGAAATTCTACTTGGCGAATGTGGAAAATAAGACAAGAGGAGTAGCAGTGTGTTTCTCTGACAGAGTTAACTTTTCACCTGCTAAAGTAGTGAAGGAACTCGAAGGTCTATATTTACTAGTAGCTGGCACAATTAACAGGAGAATATACACATTTATCTATTATTATGCTCCTAACACAGGACAGGGAAAAGCTTCCTAGGCACAGTAGTCCTGGAAGGTGACTCCAACACCCCCTTTGGCCTCTCTTTAGACAAATCCAACTTCCAGACACCAAAAGACAAATAACCCCCCTGATGAAGCCTGAAAGTCGTACAGATCTTACAGGCTTGCGGCCTGGTAGACACCTGGAGGGAAATAAATCCCGGCATCAAAGAATACACGCACTACTCAATTCCACACAAAACCCACTCCAGGATAGACCACATTTTTCTACACTCATCTGAAATTTCAATGGTCATGACCTCTAAAATTCACAACACCTCCCTATCTGATCACTCCATAATGACACTTACCCTAAGAGGCACCTCTAGGATGAAGGGTCCCTTTAAATGGCATATTAATGAAACCCTACTGAGCAACCCTGCATACTGCACAGTCCTAGAAAAAGTGTTATTTCTTGGAAAATTGGACACTGAATCGGTCTCACCAGGCACTCTGTGGGCATCTTGGGGCGGAAAATTTGAGAACCTGCTATCAAACATTTGTTGGCGTAAATTACGACAGCAAATGTTTGATGGAGCATACACACAGTCGGACTTTCTGACAACAAGCTGTGAACATTTCCTGTCAGAAAATTTGACTGTGTGCACACGGCATAAAACTCATTCAGCTTGCTTTCAAACCTAAATGCGAACAAAGGGCTGAAATACAGAAGTTGACAGAGGACTTCCGCCTAATCAGTAAACGCCACAAAAGCAACCCCACCCCAGATAACCTATCTAGGCTTGATGCCACCCGAATCCAATTAAACCTATCTCTGACCACCTCACCCGAGAAACACTTACGATAGACTGGGCCACGCTTTTACTACCAAAAAGACAGAATAGGCTCTAAACTGGCAGTCAAACTTATCCCAAAGCCCCGTATATAGCCTTCCCCAAAATTCGCACCAAGACAGGAAACTTGACACAGAATCCAGTGAGAATCATGGACTCCTTCCATGCCTTCTACTCAAATCTCTACAATGACCAAACTCACACGCACTCCAAGACTAGAGAATCATTTCTCCAAGACCTCAATTTACCTCACTTAAAACTATCCCACCAAAAACTACTAGACAAACCCTTCTCTTCAGACGAAATACTGGAAGTCATAAAATCCTTGAAGATAGCCTCCGCCCCAGGACCGGATGGGTTCTTGATATGCTACTATAAGAAAATTGGCACCCTTTTAGCACCCTTCATGGCACGGTTCTTTAACTCTCTCCGGGATAGTGCCCCTCTCCCTAGTGACCTGAATGCAGCTTTTATCTCAGTCATACCCAAACCAGAGAAAGATGCAAGTGAGGTTGGGAATTACCACCCCATCTCGCTTATCTATAACAACAAGACTTTTCAGTTTTATGGCAGGATATATTCACAAAGACCAGGTGGGCTTCATCCTGCGAGTCAAGGCCCTGACCAAATCCATAGGGCGATAGACCTGATTTCCCTCCTAAAATCCCATCGAGATGGGGGCCTCAACAGGAAGGTTTCCTATTATCGTTGGATCTCCAGAAAGCCTTCGACTCAGTGTTCTGGCCATACCTCTGATATCTTTGAACATTGGGGGTTTGGAGACAAATTTCTAAGGCTTATACACACCCTATATTCTAACCTGAACTCCCAGGTGCACCTAATGGGCCACTATTCCGACTCTTTTGACATCAGAAGAGGGACTAGGCAGGGTTGCCCACTATCGCCCCTTGATCTTCACAATTGCAATTGAATCATTGGCATTTAGCAATAGCAATTAGAACCAACTCGGACATCAAGGGAGTGAAATGTGGCCAGGAAGAGCACAAGTGTGCCCTCTTCACTGACGACATGCTATTATTTCTCACCTCAACGCTAATATCTAGACCCAACGTCTTTCGGTTACTTCAAGATTTTGGCTCCATTTACGGTCTACAAGTAAATGTATCCAAATCCATAGCATTGAACATTACAGTCCAACCTAAACTAATAGACCAGCTCAAACTACACTTTCTGCTCACATGGGCTCACATGGGCAGCGGATGCGATCCCCTATCTGCGTAGGTACCTATCCCCTAAAAACTGCGTAGGTACCCTTTACACAGCCAACTATCCGCAGATGTTCCGCTCTCTTGATGGAGAACTAAACTCTTGTGTGTCTATCCTGGCTGGGCAAGTTAAATGCTGTAAAGATAACGCTACTGCCGCGCCTTCTATATCTTTTTCGTTCCCTACCTATTCCTATTAAAAACGACTTTAACCAAATTTCAATCCAAAATGATCAGCTTTGTCTGGGGGGATAAGGGACACCGAATAGAAACCCTACTTCACCTCAAAACTCAGGGAGGTCTAGGACTCCCTAATTTATGGTTATACTACCAAGCAGCCCAATTGGCCCAATTTTCCATTATATATTCCAAGGGTCACAAGTCGGACTTGATTTCCCTGAAGAGACAGGCTGTCCCCCACCAAACACTTGACTTCCTGCTCTGGCCACCAGCCAAACAAAGACCGGTCATCCTGGCTCCCACTCTTTCTCACACCATAGCAATGTGTGACACAATACATAAACAAACACAACTGATCTCCCCTCTGAGACCCCTCTAGCATTTATTCCACAACCCTGATTCCCCCCCAGGAATGAACATCTACGCATTCCGCTGGTGGCTGAATAAGAGGCTCTTCAGAATAGGACTTTTTTTTTTTTAGTTCGAACAGCCTGTTATCATTGGGGCACTGCATAAGCAAACTAGACATGCCAGAATCTGAAAAATTCTGACTTTCCCAGATTAAACACTTCCTCCTCACACTATGGACAGACAAATCGGACCCTCCCAAATGGTACAAACAATGGTTCTCAAGCATAATGGACAAAAAGGGAGGCATCTCCATCATATACTCTTCCCTGGCAGACAAGGCTAGCACTTCAGCTTATGCCCGATCATGGGAGGTGGACCTGGAAATCCAGCTGGACCCTGAAAATTGGTTTCAAGCATTCCGCAGATCATCGAAAGGTATCTTGAACATCTCACTGATAGAAGCTAACATCAAAGTGTTCACGAGATGGTATTATGTCCCCGCTAGACTGTTCAAGATGTACCCAGACACCTCTCCCCTCTGCTATAGAGGATGCGGTCATGTTGGCACAATGCTCCACATTTGGTGGTCATGTGAAAGGTAACATGGATCCAGGTGCCTCAAGACCCCACATACATACTCTTGAACCGTAGGGTTAACAATATACCCATACACACACAACTACTTATTTTTTTTATATGCTTAGGAGCCAAGATTACACTAGCAAAAGCCTGTAAAAAACCAACAGTGTCGATCTTGACAACTAAGCAGAAAATAGCTTGGATCATGGTTCAGGAGCAAATAGTGGCTAAGCTGCTGAAGACGTTTCGAAAAGGTATGGGAACCATGGGCTTCACATATCAAGATCCTGCTTTACCCGGGTCACATACACAGATAAAAGAATCTCCAGAGTGACCAACTAACCCCCCCTCTTGCCCTTATCTACCCCTTCTATTATTCCGCACTTTCTTTTTTTTTCCTCTTCTTCACTGTACATATCACCAGAAATGTTATTGTTGTTTGAAGGCTTCTCACTCAGCTACTTATAAGGAGACCTACTACTCCTATTATAGTAACATGCAATGATGATAGACTAAAATGCCTTGGAACTATCAAGACTTATTCCAAGGAAAACATTTCCCCTCATCCTTATCTGGGGCTTGTTGTGACCTGGGACTCCCAGCCAAGGTATACACCCACTGGGAAAGGAGGAAGGGAAAGGACACGGGCCGTCATTGGGGCTTGGCTCTGCTGCTCCACAGTATGAACCCATAGGGGTGGAATAGTTACCCTGTGGGGCTTGGCACGTTATGGGTCAGACCAACTCGATTTCATCTGTGTTATCCACCCTGGAGAGCCCCGTGAGTAGGCCCTACTTGGATCAGATAGATTCTGAAGGATTAGTCACACAAATTATACCTTGACGGGCACCAGTCATGAGTGTATGATAGCCATTTTAATTGCCTTCACCAAATGCCTGATATTTGCTATATGTTACTGTGGGCCCTCGTGGCTTCCCATCTGTCTCCTGCATACTTTGACATGTGTATTTACTGTTAATCCTTATATATATTTTCAATAAAAATATTAAAATAGAAAAAAAATACCGGGGATATGGCAGCTATCCGCTGCCATAACAATGCTATTTAACATCGAACTAGCAACGTATAATGACGGCGGGCAGTCTGGAAGTAGTTCAAAAAAGTTTAACAACCTTGTCTATAGTAACGGGGTTGAATGAGGGAAGTGTTGAGTGTGCCTGTGGACATGGAGTGTTGAGTGGGGGAGATATCTGCACAGTGAAGATCTCAGGAATCGTAGAAAATGTAATTAAAGGGGCTTGTTCCTGCATATGAGCTTGATGAGTAAATATGCACTCCACTACAGTGGTAGATTGTATTTAAATTTGGCTGAGAGACAGTGCATGATATTTTAATATTAAGTCCTGGTAATTGTCTGTAGGAAGGCACGTTAAGATGCAATATTGTGGATATTAATTGTCCAAACACAGAAGTTAAATCGGTTCTGCACTGGGTTTTTTTTTTTTTTGGGGAATATGCTAAGGGGTAATAGGAAAATTGGGGGACTCACCTGTTCCATCTTCATTCGTGATCGCTGCCGGTTTTCGTCCGATGAAGTTCTTTATCTTCTTCTTTTCTGCTGGGGGCCATCTTGCCTGTGGGCATGTGAAACCCCACAGGCACTTTAGATGGCCCAGCATGCACCGCCGTTACTGCGCCGAGCTCGCGCGTGCGCAGTAACGGCAAAGTGCAGCTCACGTTCTCCGAAATCTCGCGAGATGTCGCCACATCTGCCGACATCTCGCGAGATTTCGGAAGATGTGTCCGTAATCTCGCGAGATTTCGGAAGATGTGTCCGAAATCTTGCGAGATTTCGGAAGATGTGCCCGAAATCTCGCGAGATTTCGGAAGATGCCCGCACAGACTCCTGGGATCAATGACACCAGATCCCAGGGGACAGTGCGTCGTGACGAGGATCCCCGCACAGACCCCACCACCCCCGCAAAGAGACAGAGGACCGGAAGTCATCGATTACAAGGTAAGTGAAAAAAAAAAAAAACACATTTCATTTAGTACTCTTTGCCTGATTTGGAAGGCAAAGAGATTTACTAAATAAAATGTGTGCAGAACCGCTTTAAAGGGAAAATATAAGCATTACGACTGTCAGAAAATTATCCCTCATCACCTTTCTTTTGTATCATTTACAGTTTAATTCACCAGTTTTTTTACCTATGGTAACTAAAGAGGTCTACATATGCTCTTTTCTGAATTCTGCTTTGTCTTTGTGTAACAATGGCCAAACTTCTAGGAATCACAAAAATAGGGAAAGCTGGATGTCAAATTTTAATGTTTCCGATAGCAACTGTTTGACAAAAAGGGGTTAAAAACCCTGCTGCTTTTAAAGGGTCCAAAGAAGATGAAGAGCAAGTAATGTACTGTAAGCAATAGACTGACTGAGGAAGAAGACAATTCAACAGAAAAAAAGGGTTAAAAATAGTGGTTAAGCATCTCTGCAGCAATCATCTGAGGATGCTGCTGAGTATGAAGAATAAGTAATCTGTACAGATATAAGACTTTAAAAAGCAAGAGGATTTGTCTATATTGATGTATATTGATGTAACTCACTGTACAGGCACAAACAGATACACACCTGCTACTACAGTGCCTTAATAAGATTGGTCATTTCTATTTAGAAGTTCTATATAAATTTATATAAAGAAATTTTTTTTGCGAGTAAAACTAGCAAGTCAGCTTTTACAAAAACTGTGATCTCATTGAAGGGATATTTTAGCCTTTCCTTTGAAGTGATGAGTAGCTAGATATGTAGCAAAGGGGTCAGGTGAGGTCTTCTGCTAAGCACACTTTCCAGGGTTGCTATGGAAGTTGTTGAATTTGACAGCACATGGAAATTGTGGTGAAATTAGATACCCTTACTGATGGGCTCTTCTTGACAAAGCTAACTTCTCTTCCCTGCTATGCTTACAGAACTTTGTGGCCTTTGATCGCAGATAAGATTGTGTGGGTCGCCATAGTGATGAATATTCACTGTCCATATATAAACCTGCAAGGACATGTATTAAGAAACCACAAGTTAGGAAAATCTGACCCCAAATGTGCACTGAAGTGTGGATTGTGAACAAGCTTTTCAGGAGAAATACTCTATAGAAGAAAACATTATTTTAAAAAGAAAACGTTAAAGTAAGACTGTATTGCATACAAAGGATATATACTAAATTATTCAGATGACATACTGACCAACACGCAGAGGAAGTGTTTTTTATTTTAAAAAAATGATATTGTTAAAAGGAATTTTAAGTCTAAATAGGCAAATTGGCAGGTTTTCTTGGACCCCACCACACACTCACTGCTACTCGCCTTTCCTTGCTCCCCTATAAACCGATACCCATCATATATGAGAGTCCAAGCCCTGTGTAAAGTTTGTGTTGTTACTGTGTTCTTACACATGGTGTTTTCCTTTTGCAAGAGATGAAAAGACTGACAAGAAGAAACAGAACATAATAGGAATTGCAGGCACCCAATATTTGTGGATGTGAAGCCCCCTTTGAGGAGGGGAGGGGGGAAATGAGAAATAGTAAGTAAGAGAAAATGTGTATATGTGGGTCCCTCGTGCTACTTTGAGTAATTAAGGTCAAATATAGTATTGAAGAGTGAAAAGAATATTTGCAGCAAAATGAAAAGTGTTCACAATTTACACAAACAAGGAATAGAATAAGTGGATAATTTTGCGCAAAATAAATAATGATTCCATGTTACTCCCTTCTACTTTATCCCCTTCCTTCACTAGCCTCCCTTTTCCCTTATATTGTGAAATAGATTGTGTTCTTGTACACTAATTTTCAGGTTATGGGGTGCTTTTTTTTTTTTTTTTTTTTTTTTTTTTAAGGGGGAAGAAAAGGAGAGAGAGGAGGAAGGGGGGGGGGAGGAAGAGAGAAAGGAAGGACTTTTCCATTTTTTTTTGTCCTTTTTTTTTTGTTTTCTTTCTTCCCCTTTTGGAAAGTTTTAGATAATGGGGGGAGGAGTGCAATAGGGATAAAGATATTTCCATATTAAGATGTATGTAAAAATGATAATGGACATAAAATGGAAATGTTAAAGAAGAACTTATAAAAATTTAATAATAAAAAAAAAAAAGATAAAATAAATAAGTGCAGTGATGGCTGACGGCCAGCAGGTGGCACTAAAATACAATAAATGATCTGAAGGTGCTAAAATTTCATATATCTTGAAAACATGAAAAAAAAAGGTAATCAATAAATCTTGAAAGGATAAATAGGTAATAAATAATCGCTAGTGAGTGCGATAATAAAAAATGGTGATAAAAAATCAAATGTAAACAATAGTGACAATCGTCTAATATTGTAAGTGCCCAGTGCATAAATATGCATATAAGGTGACAATTGATGTGTAAAAATAAATATCTAAATGAATCATGTGAGATAAGTCGATATGACAAAGAATCAAGGAATAAAATCTTAAATAGCGACAAAGTAAAAAGCAAGATGGTTCCAGAATAAATTTATAATAAATAGTTAATAGTCCAAATATAGATAAGTGGCCTAAAATAAAGTCCACACAGAATGAATCAAGTAGCAATATAACAATTCTCCAATAGGTGCTCCAAGGTGTCTCCAAATATATCAGCGCATTAGTCTATGCGTTTGACTATATGGATGGGTTTGGTTATATTCACACTGGTATTCATCTATTTTGGATATCCTTATCTGGTCTCTCTGGACTCTCACCTTAAACCTGATAAATATGCGCCTTTCAGGGGTATCCCATATCCCCAATGTTAGGGTATCAGAGGCCTGCACAGCCTAGTGGGTAATTCAGTCAATTCTTCTCCTTTTGTGCCTCTAGATCGTGGACCTACAGTGCTCAGTGTCACTGGCTCAAAGTGACATAACACCAGGGGAGGGAAGGGAAAGAGGGAAGCCTCCACTAGTGTAGTATGTTAAAATATTAGTAGGTTTATTGAATAGAGTAAAAAGTGGACTCTTACATGGAAAATAAAATAATAAGAATATAGGGTTAAAACAGAACTTCACCGGGTGTTCTCAGCGCCTGCTCGCGTCCTGCTCTCTGTTCGTTTGCCTACAGCCACTCCCTATGCGTTACGACACGTCACGTGTCTTCATCTGGGGAACCGGATTGGTCAGGCATCGTTAGATTATATGACGTTCAACCGGGAAGTCAGTAATCGGCCATCTTTGTTGTGGTCGACTATGTTGTGTTGGCGGCCATGTTTTAGGTGGTCAATGTGTTGATATACAGCTGCCATTTTTCTTGGGGCGTCTTTAGCTTTGGTGCATAGTGCTGTGCGCTGCTATTTTGTGGGTTATACAAAGCGCTTGTATTGGGACTGTCAGCAATGTATGTCCGTGTTACGGTCACGTATCGAAAAGCCCTATCACATATGTTACAAGCAGCTAATAGTAAATAAAACGAGGGTTATATTTAGATGTTGCCAGCGGGGCTACCATATAATATAAATCCTAATAGTGTTGAATGGGACTCATCTCTGTTTATTGAACATAGTAGAGTCAATGTGATGTTTGTATATAGACACGGCAAGTCTGTTTGTAAATCTGCAGTGCAGATGGAGGTGCTAGTGCAGATCTTACCGGAAATGGTGTACATTTTGCACTTTTCGTATGTCTTTTTGCAAAAATACATAATTATATACTTTTTCTTTTCCCCATAATTCTCTCGGTGATGTGGATAAGTCAATAAATAATGTTAAACAGACTACTGGAAAAAGATAAATAAGGAAATAAAGATAAAATATATATATATATATAAATAAAAATAAAAATAAGTGAATTAAAAATAGGAGAAATTGCCCAAAAAAAATGTGTTATTTGGAATATAAACCTAATAGAACGAGAGGAGGCCTTGAGATGCCCGGTATACAATACAGTGCATTAAATAATACATTTACGTGGTCAAATATAAAGGACTCAGGTATATGAAGATAGTCTCAGCCTATTAATTTTTGCGTATGTTGTAGTATAATAGAGGATGTTAACAGGCAGTATTTGTGTCAAGACATTTCTTAAAAAGGAATGGTAAAAAATATATATATATGTGATTTTGATAAAAACATATATAGATATAAAATGCCAGATTAAAAATTGCTTAAAAAACAGTTGAGGTCGAATTCTACATTCATACCTCCTGGTGTGAGGGTCCGCAAAGTATGAATCCATTTGGATTCTTTTTGACTAATCGTCCTGAATTTGTGGCCACCTCTCCATGCCTGTTTGTATTTTTTTATCTTCCAAAATTGAAGTGTGGAGGGGTCTTGGTTGTGCATTTGAGCAAAATGTCTTGACACATTGTGTTTAGGAAACCCACTTTTAATGTTTTGGACATGTTCTTCTAGTCTAACTTTTAGGGCCCTTTTTGTTCTTCCTACGTATTGTAGGTTACAACTGCACTGTAATACATAGACTACCCCTTCAGTATGGCATCCTATAAAATCTTTTATTTTATAGGATTGGCCTGTATTGGTGGCAGTGAATTCTGTTCTTTTCTTTTGAAATTTCTGGGCATGTCTACATGCATAACAATTGCGGCAGGGGTAAAATCCCTTTCCTGAGAAAAAAGAGTAAGTAGGTTTAGGTGGTTCAACTACTGCTTTCACTATGAGGTCCCTAATGGTAGGGGCTCTTTTGTAGATAATGTTCGGTTTTTGAGGTAATATAGTTTTGAGGTCTTTATCTTTTTTTAGTATGTGCCAGTGTTTTTCAATCACTTTGGCTACATCTTTGTGTTGGATGTTATAGTCAAGTATTAGGCATGGTGCTTCATTTTGATAAGGTTTTTTAGGGTTGCTTTTTAGCATGGTGCTTCTATCCATTTTGCTGACAGTTTGGATTTGTTGTTCAATCCACTGATCGTCATAGCCTTTTGTTATAAATCTATCTCCTATTTGTTTGGCTTGTATCTGATAATCTTCTTCTTTTGTGCAGTTGCGTTTAATCCTAATTAGTTGTCCTTTCAGAATGTTGTAGAGCCATGGCTTATGGTGGCAGCTATTTATGGCTAATCAACATCCTTAAAAAAATGTCTTGGTTACCACTTTATTACCGTCTAGACTGATGTTTAACTCTAGAAAGTCAACCTCTTTCGCATCTATTTTCCACACTAGTTTGTTTAGGAAGGTCTTCAGGGAGTTTCTGTCTCCATTCCATACGATAATGACATCATGGATATAACGTTTGTACAGCGTTAGTTCAGCAGGGGTGTCTGTATATACTGAATTCTCCTCCCATTGTGCCATGAATACGTTGGCCACTCCTGGTGCAAATTTAGCACCCATGGCTATTCCTATAGCTTGCTTGTAGTATGTCTGATTGTGCCAGAAGTAGTTGTACTTGAGGCAGAAATCTAGGCATTTAATGAGGTATTTCCTCTGTTTGCACATATAGGTGCTGTAATTCCTAAGAAGCCATTTTGTAGCTGAACAAGCGTCATTGTGTTGTACTATGGTGTACAATGATGTAACATCGGCTGTTGCTAGTAGGATTCTACCTTCTAGTACTGGTGTAATTTCCAAAAGTTGTAATATGTGTTTCGTATCTTTGAGGTAGGCTTGTGTTTGTTGTACTGCCAGTTGGATATAGTGGTCTATATACTGTCCCATTCGCGATGTGAGGGAGACTATCCCATTCACTGTCTCCCTGGGGGATTTTTCTTACATTTATGAATTTTTGGGACAGTATATATAATGGGAATTCTGCAGGTTTCTGGTATCAGATACTTGGATTCTTTGGCGTTCAGTATTTCTTTCTTCATTCCTAGGTTGACTAATAATTCCAATTCTTTCTTGTACTTGGATGTTGGGTTTCCTAAAAGTTTGATGTAGGTTACCTCATCATGTAGTTGTCTATTTAGTTCATTCTGATATTGTTCTTCAGATTGTAATACTATGGCTCCTCCCTTATCTGCGGGTCGTATTACTAAATCTTTTCTTTCAGTTAATTGTTTAATGCCCTTCTTGATATGTATGGGATCTGATAGTTTCTTCAGTTTCAGTGCCTCTAGATCTTGTAAAACCAGGTTTTTGAATACCTCTATGTGTTGGTTATTGGATACTTGGGGGTTGTACACCAAATTATTTCGAAGCGTACTATGTATTATTGTTGGTGTGATATTTCTTCTTTCATTTTGTGGTCTCCATGGGTTGTTGAGAATACATTTTTTGATATTAATCTTTCTTACGTATTTCTGTATTCCTATATAGGTATTGAATTTGTTTAGGTCTAAAACTGCCAATTCTTCTGTAGTAATGGGTATGTTGCTCAGGTTAACCACATTTTCTCCAACTACTCTCTTTTTCGCTTGGAGTCTCTTTCCCTCTCTATGTCCTCTCTTTGTTCTGGACTGTTTTTTCGGTCTTCTTGTTGGCGTCTCCTTGGTGAATGATTTGTCTCTTGGGTTTGTCTCCGCGGAGAGTGATATCTCCTTTCCCTGTCTAAAAAAGAATGTTGTGTATTGTAGTCGTATTGGTTCCCGTAGTTTCGTTGGTGGTCATACTGGTCATAATATAAGTAAGAGAACCTAAACCTTTGCCAAGTGGAATAGTGGCAGTGTTGCCAACTATCAGTATTTTTATTGGCAGTCAGTAAACAAACGGGGAGTTTTCTCCTGCCAGGAAATGCCCATGACAAGAAAAGGCTGACAGTAGTGTTGGGGGCAAACGATTCGGCCCAAGCATGAATTTGCATGAATTTGCTCCGCACAGAGCATTGGGAGCCTAGTTTGGCTGGAGCAATGAAGGATTTTCCCAATGAGGGCACAGAACACTGTCAGAGCTGGAGCCAGGAATGGTGGCATGCGATAATGGCACAAAACTCCTGTCCGCCCTTAGAAAGTTGACACATGTGCCATGCCTAGCACATGTCCTCAATTTGGTGGTGCAGAGTTTCTCAAACAGGTACCCAGGGTTGGTAGATCTGCTAAAGCAGGCCAGAAGAGTCTGTAGCCATTTCAGGCAGTCACACACAGCAAGTGCTTGGTTGGCTGAAATTCAGCAGGAACTCCACCTGCCCGTAAACCGCCTGATTTGTGACATGCCTACCAGGTGGAACTCAACTTTGGCAATGCTGCAGCAGCTGTGCATGCAGCAGAGGGCTGTCAATGAGTACCTGTGTGAGTATGACACAACAACAGGCTCTGGCCAGCTCTGCTTTTTTTACCCACACCAATGGCTGCTGATAAAGGATGCATACACCAATTGAGGATGCAACAAGTATGGTGAGCCGTGACAATGCATGCATCAGTGACACAACCCCTGTTGTGTTCCTGCTGGAGCAGACTCTGCATGACATTATGGACAGGGCACTTCCACAGAGCAGTGGGAGGAAGAGGAGGACGTTCTTTCCTCTCAAGGCTTACTTTATGCAGACACCATTCTTGCGACACCACAGAACACACAAGAGGAGGAGGACGAGGAGGATTTTGACAGTTTTGGAGGCATTGAAGCAGAGGAAGACATATGTTAAAGCGGAGTTCGACCCAAAAATGGAACTTCCACTTTTCGGAATCCCCCCCCTCACATTTGCCACCTTTCAGGAAGGGGAGGGAGAGCATAATGTATAATCCAGGTATTTGCTCCCACTTCCGGGCATAGATATCCGTGGATATCTATGCCATATGCGGCACCTCGTCCATCCACCCCTCTGTCTTCTGGGAGACACACAGGTCCCAGCAGACAGCAGGGACCTGTGGGATCGCGCAGCATTGCGCATGTGCAGTATGAGAACCAGGATGTGAAGCCGATTCACTTCTTGAAGATGGCAGCGCCTCCACCCAGGAGCCGAGGGTCAGATCGGCTTCGGGTGCTGACATCACGGGCGCCCTGGACAGGTAAGTGTCCATATTTTAAAAGTCAGCATCTGCAGTATTAGTAGCTGCTGACTTTAAAAAAAAATAAAAAATTGTCAGGACCTCCGCTTTAACAGATGGTTTTCCATCCCCAGAACCCTTGGGAGTAGTATGTGGTTTTTAGGAGGGAGTTCCAGATAATGTAATCCTCAGCGACCCCAGTGACTCCGCAAACTTGCAGTGCAAGGGCTTCCTCATTCTTCAAAGCCTGCAAAAGGACCCAAGAATTTGTTGCATCAAGGAGAAGGATCACTATTAGTTGGCAACCCTCCTTATCCACCGTTACAAGGGGAAAGTCTCAGAACTCATCCTGTTTTCACAGAGGGAGCAGAGGATGAAATATCTTGAGGACACCTTAAAGAGGAGTTTATGCCTTTCCAGACTCTGCTAGGTTGCAGTCTTATTTAAAGGCTAGTTTTGAGGCTTCTGTTGGTCAAGAGAGGAGTGGTGTAGAAGAGGGCCACCTCAGTGGTACATTTCAAATTTTTTTTAGTCCTCGGCACCCAGGGCTGTCAGTTTCCACATCCCATCGGCAGCATCTGCATCATATGGTGGGAGGTTATTTAGGGGTGAAAACAGACATGAGAGCTTTCCAGGTGATGATCCACTGGGTTACTGGGTCATGAGTATAGACGACTGGCCAGAACTTGCCCAGTATGCAATTGAACTGCTTGTCTACCCCACAGACCAGCATCCAGTCCTGTCGGAGGTTTTTATACAATTAAAAGAGTGTGTCTGTTCACAGACTCCGTTGACCGGCCGACATTTATCAAAATGAGTCAGTGCTGGTTTAGCACCCGCTATCAAGCCCCTGATGCTGATCTTGCCGATCTGCAATCTCTGCAAGACTTTCTAGGCTGCCCAGCTTTGTGGGTGTTGATTTCATCTTCAAGGACCAGATTTTTTGCAACTGTTTGACAGGTGCATATCATTTCAATTTTTGACATCAAGGCAAATTCTTGCTTGCATCAAGAGTACTTCTGTAGGGTTACAGTGTGAAGGCACCACACCAACGCTCAAAGCCCAATTTATCTGCCACAGTTTGACAGGTGCATATGATTTAAATTTTTGACAGCAAGGTCACTTCTTGCTTTCTTCAATAGTACACCTATAGGGTTACGGTGTGAAGGAACCACCAACACCCAAAGCCCAATTTCTCCGCACCTGTTACTTCTATCCAAAGTCTGCGAAACAAACACCAGAATTTATCCAAAAAAATCTTGAATCTTGTTCCGAGTGAACTAAATTGTGGCCCTATCATACAGACTGGTTCCCTAAGCTGTTGTTTAAAAAAGAAAGCTTGCAGGAAATACATTTTTCTTGCCTTTATAAATCACATTTTTGCTGCAGCAGGTTCTATACATGGTACAGATGCGCTCTACAGGCAGACAAAGGGGACCCCCCAGGCACTATATGTAAAGGAATTTTTCATTTTTATTGTTTTACTTTAACCACTTAAGCCCCGGACCAGGCCCCTTTTTGCGATTCGGCACTGCATCGCTTTAACTAACAATTGCGCGGTCGTGCGACGTGGCTCCCAAACAAAATTGGTGTCCCTTTTTCCCACAAATAGAGATTTCTTTTGGTGGTATTTGATCACCTCTGTAGTTTTTATTTTTTGCGCTATAAACAAAAATAGAGTGACAATTTTGAAAAAAATGCAAAATATTTTACTTTTTGCTATAATAAATATCCCCAAAAATATATAAAAAAACATATTTTTTCCTCAGTTTAGGCCGATACGTATTCTTCTACATATTTTTGGTAAAAGCGTTTATTGATTGGATTGCGCAAAAGTTATAGCGTCTACAAAATAGGGGATAGTTTTATGGCATTTTTATTAATATTTTTTTTTTACTAGTAATGGCGGCGATTAGTGATTTTTATTGTGACTACGACATTATGGCGGACACGTCGGACAATTTTGACACATTTTTGGGGCCATATAGAGGGATGTGGAAAAGCTCAGGGGGGGTACCTCGTCCTAAAATTATATATAGAAAACGAAAAAGAGGGGGTTTTTAGCCAACCTAGCGGACTATCACGGTACCTGAACGGACATATGTCTCAATACAAAAGAATAATTCTAAATATTTTTATTAGCACAAAGTATACATAAAACATGTCACATATAAAAAAAGAGGGGTCATTACAGTCCAAGAATGTACATATACATGTAGCTCTTAATGCATCAGAATACTGAAACAAACTCGCAGGATGCTGGTTGACGCGTTTCGCTTAAAGCTTCTTCAGAACCAGAGTGTAGCAGTTCGTATATCTGTTGTATATATCAAGAAGACAGGGGAGTTATTCATGAATGGACTGACAGATTATGTGTATTTAGATCTGTACTCAATAATATAGGTGCAAATAATTACACTAGATATGTGCACTCTAGAAAACTTGAATATTGCCTACCTTCCAATTTTTGTTGACAAGGTAGAGGCTTGTATATGTCTGCAATACCCAAGTTAGTTACCTAAAAATGAGTCTCTCGGGATAGCCAAAGGACTCGCCGAGTTTGGGGTCAGAAGCCAGCAAACAGGGCACAATCTGCAAATGGGGGAGGAAAAAAAAATCCTTATTACCCGAGCATTCAATGAGGGGATTATCGATAAAGATATATTTGAGGCCCTTAAAACCACCTATCCAAGAGTCCCATCCTTCTACTCACTCCCGAAGACTCACAAAAATATGAAAAAACCTCCGGGACGCCCAATTATATCGGGCATAGGGGCGAAAAGTGAAAAGGGTAGTAGACTAGTGGACGCCTTTTTGCGTCCTTATGTGATACAACTCCCCTCATATCTACAGGACACTTTAGCATTATTACGAGTCTTGCACAACAAAAAGGTTTCTCCAACAAGCCTTTTAGTTGCAATTGATGTAGAGGCTCTGTACTGCAGCATCCCTCATTCTCTGGGATTGGAGGTTGTGGAAAGCTTCTTTAGGGATAGCGACCCAATACGGAGACCATATAATACATTCATATTGGAGTTATTAAAGCATATCCTAACAAAAAATGTTTTTTCTTTTGACGACTCCCACTACCTCCAGGTACAGGGAGTAGCGATGGGGACATGCTGTGCCCCATCCTACGCTAACTTGTACCTGGGGGGGTGGGAGCGTTCTCTACTTACCAATCCCAACTTATCGATGTATCAGGCCAGCATATCATGCTGGTACAGATACATCGACGACATTTTTCTGGTATGGGAGTCGAGTGTGGAAAATCTGAGGGAATTTATGAGAGTGCTCTCCATTAATGACTTTAACCTTAGGTTTACGATGGAATCTAGTTCTGAGTCACTACCGTTTCTAGATCTTACCATACAAAAACAATTAGATGGAACAATTTCCACATCCCTGTATAGAAAGAAAGCGGCAGGTAACAACATCCTCCATGCAAGCAGTTCACATCCCCAAGCTTTGATTAGAAGCATCCCCTATTCCCAGTATTTACGTCTGAGAAGAAATTGCTCAACAGAGGAAGCCTTTAGATTAGAGGCCAACCTGTTGCAAGCACGGCTACGGACACGGGGCTATAGCAACACCATCCTAAAAAAGGCATTTAAAAAGGCCCTTGACAGGGATAGAGCTGATTTGCTCTTTGGGGACAGACGTAACAAACAGCAAGGAAACATTACCCGAGTTATAACCACATATTCAAGTAATCATGAAGATATACGAAATATAATCGGTAAACATTGGCATCTCCTAACAGGAGACAGGATTGTAGGAAAATATATTGGGACTAAGCCCCAAATCACCTACAAGAAATGCCAATCTCTGAAAGACAGGTTGGTACACACCCACTTTCAAGGGCACATCGAACATGAAGTAGATATCCCAGGAATGTTTAAATGCTATGACTGTGATTACTGTGATTGGGTATTGGAGGGATCATCTTATACACTCCCCAATGGAGAAACACATACCATTAAATTTTCAGCCAATTGTCAAACAAAAGGGATAGTCTATATAGCTTTCTGTAAATGTGGAGCGTTTTATGTAGGCAAAACCTTCAGAAACTTCTGGAGGAGAATCTATGATCACATCTATTACATACGAAAAAACCTATTATATACACCAATAGGGCGTCATGTAGCGTTGTACCATAGGAATGACACTTCTATGGTTTGCTTCACGGCCCTGGAACATGTGATAGAGGACCCCAGAGGGGGCAATATAGACAAAAAACTGCTGCAGCGCGAGGCCAGATGGATCTTCAAGCTAAATGCCACAAGGGCCCCTGGCTTGAACGATTCTCTCAGTTTTCGACCTTTCTTATGATTATTATCAATGCCTCCCTCTCTCTCTATTTTTCCATGTATATATATACATATGTATATATATATATATATGTGTGTATATATATATATATATATATACCAATGCTTGTTCCTTTTTTTTTTCCCCCTTCCCCTCCCCAGGGACTAAATCGTTCAAATCAGGGGCCCCCGGTCAATATGATCAATTCAATCCTCTAACTCCACCTATAATCAGGACATACCCACCCCCTTGGGAAACCTCCCTTTCTCTATCCCTAAGAATTGGGACAAGTTCTGTCCCGTTTTCTCAATAGATTAGAGCGTCTCATTGGTACAGTATGGCCTGCCTGTCTATGGACTCTCTATAATGAAGCAGACAGTTTGAAGCATTACTAACTTACTTTTTTTTGTAAATAATTTATATATGGGCTTTCCTCGATTTGTACATTTGTTGTCACTGTATGTGATATGTAACGCTATTTGGTTTTGATCTCTATGTTGTTTATTTATAGAGGACACGGGGAGATTGTCTTGAGTGGAGTGTCAAGAAAAATATGTTGTTCTGGTTATCTCATCTGGGACCCAATTGGGACTCTAACCCTGTATATTGGTAAAACGATTCCAGCATAACACCTAGGCTAATGAGCTATTTTTTTGATCTCCCTCTGGCTTGGATTTCAACAGGCAATATGGAGGGGAATTTACCCAATCATAGCTGCCTAGGTGGAGGCGTTGCGGTGGTGGCGTCGGAGGAGGCTCATTTCCCACTTTTACATCCCGGACATGGTCTGCAAATGTTGAAGGAAAAAACTACTAATTTTAATTTGATTTTCACCTATTTTCTCATTTTCATATTTTTATATTTTTATTTTTTCATCCATTTTTTATTTATCAATTTTCATTTTCAATCTTACTTTTATTTATTTATTTATTTTATTTTTTTTTTTTTTATATTTTTTTTATAATTTTTTTATTTTTACTTCTGTAAATTATTTTCATTTTTATATCTAATTCTATTTATTTACTTCTAATTTTGTTCATTTTCATTTATATTTTTATAATAATATTTTTTCACCCTGTAAAGTCTCTATCATATTCTCTATCTTTGATATTTTTCTTCAATTCACCTTCCTCTTTCCTCAAGGATTGATCTCACAACTGACCTTGTTCCCATCTGCATAGGCCATCACTGCTCTGAGTGGTGTTGGCTCGGGCGATGGTGTGTACCTATACCCTCAATACCGTTCTACCTTGGCTGGATCGGGAATCACCCCCGTTCTTCTACTGCGCATGCGCACACTCTCTATTGCGCATGCGCGTACTTTCGCTTTCGGCCGCGGCGGACGGGCCGCTTCATATGCGAACTCCATCCCCTCGGCCCGATCTGGCGCATGCGCACAGCAGCGCCAGCACTAGTGCACTCTGACATTCTGTTTGGCAGCCCCTCCAGCTGATCGGAGTGATCTTTGATTAGCTCTATGGGGCGGTCCCCTTCCTCCTCCCTCCAACCTGGCGCCAAAACACACTACTTAACCAGCACTCCATCAGATGGTTGTCTGAGATGGAGTGCTGAGAAGCTGCCTCTGCCAAACTGTACTCAGGTATATTCTTTTAAATTACTTACTGACTACTATGCTGTTTCCCTTATTTTAGGTGCTGCCTTGGGGACTAACTAGCCCCGGGCATGCACCAAACTAAAAACAAGCTCTGCTACTAGCCGTGCACTATTTTTTCTTTATATAGAGTCTGCTACTGATGGATTCAGCCATTAAAAGTTGCACCCTGAAGAGCTGGTGATCTTCTCCAGTTGTGGCAGTTCCTTTTTCCCATGTGGCTATCAGGTACGCTTCTGGATTAACCAGGCTGTGATCTACCACACTGATATACAATATTAAACACTGTTTGGAACTTAGCGGATATATATTTATATATCCCTCTCTTCTTTCGTTTCTTTTCAGTTCACTTATGTGATGCTGTATCTGCTATAGTGTTTAGGCCATCGATTTGAAATTATTACCTTCCATAGGGACTCTCAATTAGAACTCCGTGGGATCCTCAAGGTATATACAGAGTGGCTTTGGAAGTGTAAGCCAGCATATCTTTACCTATTTTTGATATTATCATTATTAATTACAGGATACCGGCACTGTAGATCTATCCGCAAATACCACCACGCCACTGGCCAAATCCGGCACATCTATGGTTTACTACTGTTAATTTCTTTTCTTTCTAATTTTTATGTGAGTATTTCCCTCATGTATACATATATACTTATCTATATGGGATGTAATATCCACATATGGGAACTGGCTATCGGTCGACTGTTTCTTAGAATCTTTATTGAAAATATTCTCTTCCCTCTTTTTCTTTCCTTTTTTTTTTTTTTTTTCCTCCCCCATTTGCAGATTGTGCCCTGTTTGCTGGCTTCTGACCCCAAACTCGGCGAGTCCTTTGGCTATCCCGAGAGACTCATTTTTAGGTAACTAACTTGGGTATTGCAGACATATACAAGCCTCTACCTTGTCAACAAAAATTGGAAGGTAGGCAATATTCAAGTTTTCTAGAGTGCACATATCTAGTGTAATTATTTGCACCTATATTATTGAGTACAGATCTAAATACACATAATCTGTCAGTCCATTCATGAATAACTCCCCTGTCTTCTTGATATATACAACAGATATACGAACTGCTACACTCTGGTTCTGAAGAAGCTTTAAGCGAAAAGCGTCAACCAGCATCCTGCGAGTTTGTTTCAGTATTCTGATGCATTAAGAGCTACATGTATATGTACATTCTTGGACTGTAATGACCCCTCTTTTTTTATATGTGACATGTTTTATGTATACTTTGTGCTAATAAAAATATTTAGAATTATTCTTTTGTATTGAGACATATGTCCGTTCAGGTACCGTGATAGTCCGCTAGGTTGGCTAAAAACCCCCTCTTTTTCGTTTTCTATACATTTTTGGGGCCATTGGCATTAATACAGCAACCAGTGCGATTAAAAATGCATTGATTACTGTAAAAATTTCACTGGTAGTGAAGGAGTTAACCACTAGGGGGCAGTGTAAGTTTGACCTATGTGTTTTTTTTTTTACTGTAGGGGGGCGTGGCTTGGCATGTGACATCACTGAGCGTCTTTCCCTATTTTGAGTGTTGTGTCAGTAAATTTCAATCTGGTAGGTTGACAACACTGAATAGTAGGTTTGATAATCTAGTTGGCATTGCCTTCACCCAGGACATTCCCTTCCTGGGAAATGAATCTGTCATTTAAACAAACTAGTTGGGAGCAGAAGAACTAACGCAACCAGCATATAACATTAGCCATACGCATATAGATGTACACATGTAATTGACGTGGCTTCCCGCCACCTCCTTAGCAACCAGTTATATACAGTAAATGTGCAGCAAAAAAAAAAAAAAACACAAATTGCGGCAAAATCACGTCAAAATTGTGGTAAAAATGCGGTACTTGCGTTATGGATGCGGGTCTATTCCAAGTCTATTACATGCAAAACACTGCATTTTGTGGGAAAAAAAGTCCCTGACCCTTTCCGAAAACACAGAGGCACAAAAATGCATTGATGTGAACATGTTTCATAGGAACCCATGTTAAAACATTTCTGCAAAATGCATCAGAAAACGTATTAGTGTGAATGGAGCCTGAGTGAGTGTTGCTTTTGCTTACTAGGCCTACAGTACTTGGTTGTCCCAGGTCTTAGTACAATGCTATAGTTCTTCAACACCACAACATCGAGACTAGGTGACAATATCAGGAAAGGGGTCTGTAGTCTAGAGGCAGGGCAGGCAAGTTTGTGGCACTGCTGGAGAGCATCTGTAGGACAGTCCAAGGTGTGGGCAGGCTGCATGCAAGCATGATCTGAGTTCAGAGGTTCTGAGGTCAGAGCTGGCAGAGGACAAGCATAATCCAGAAGATAGTTCCAAGGCCAGGGTGGGTGGCAGATAAGTGTATGCCAGTAAACAGTTGGAGATCAAGGCAGATGGCAATCCAAAAGAATAATCATTTGTGATGCTTAAATAAGGCACCAGAGCAGTGCAGCCTACCAGGGCAGGGTGATCAGGAACAGAGATATGTGGATTCTGGCTAATCTGAATTAGTAGGAAAGTTAGGCAGATGGAGAGACCTGCTGCCTAGCAACAAGGACACCTAGCATGAACTTGCCACTGGTGGCAAAGTAGGCGCTGTCCTCACTGACTTGCCCTGAGCATGCATTAAGAATGCAAGCACTGCCAAGAACGACCGAATGAAGGGGCAGAGCAGTATGCAGGGGCCCACATGGGATGGCTCAGAGGGATATGCTGTCTGTTTTCCCCTCCCCTTTATATAGTTCACAGGTTGCTGCTGGTTTTTCTGCCGTTACCAAGGGCAGCAACAGTGAAGTGATTGGTGCAGTGATGCTGTCTGAGGATTGGCTAATCTGGGCTGCAGCAAAGCCCGCGCTGAGGAAGGTTATTTAAAGAATTGGAACACAGGATCCTCACTGACCGTCTGACAGGACAAGCGACAGAAGGAAAGTGCAGCTCTCTCAGCATGAAGCGCCGTTCGCCAGGAGCTCGTGAGGCGCTGCTATGCCGCTTGCTTGAGAAGGCAGAGAAGAGCGGCGGTGAAGAATGGCTATTGCGCTGCCTGGAGGAGGATCAGACAGCGGCTCCGCCTGTAGGGACGGCCGCACCTGCCACCATGTTTGACGGACAGTCCGCCTCAGCCGGGGGCGGGACTCGCCAGCAGCCCAGTCGGAGGAAGAAGAAAACAAGAGCAGGGGCTTCTCCTCAACACAGTGAGGAGAGAGATAAAGAAAATGTGTCACAAGGGGCTCCTCTGCTAGGAGGGAGCAGCGCTACTCAGCTTCATGTAAAAGAGAGTGAGCAGGCCGTTTTCAACAGTGGTGAGCATGTTTTACATTCTCCTGGGTCTGAGGTGTCTGTGCTGGTTAATTCCCTATATAATGTTTTACATCAATTTAAAGGGGCACAGTCTTCTGGTGCAGTGTTAAATAGGGAACAAGGGGCACAGGTCTCTGGTGCTGATATTGTGTGTCAATCACCTCACAGGAATGTTAATGTTAAAAGCAGAGGAGCGCACACTAGTGGCGCTGACAGTTTCAGAGGAGCACAGTTTTCTGGTGCTTATGGTGTCAATGATAATGGTAATACAAGGGCACACTCTAGTGGTGCTTGTGGGAATTACAGTCAGTTTCCCAATTTTATGGATGATGCTGGTGCTGTGTGGAAAAATTTGGGTGAGTCTCCGAAGGAGGACTGTGGTATAGCAGAGCGGTCACAATTTATGAGTCCTTTATGTCTTAACCCCTTGTTGCCCATTAGGCCCTCCGCGAATACAGTGGGTGAGGCATCATTTAGGGAGCCGTTGCCGTGCGAACTTTCTCCATTGGGTTTTCACCTGCCAAAATCTGTGAAAGAAAAAATTTGGAGAGGTGAGTTCATTGACATTTTGTCACTTATGCCGGCTTCAAAGGACTTCTTGGCTAAAGTTGATAAACAGTCAGGGGAGGAGGATAGACGTAGGGCTATTCCTAAAACGTTTCAAAATTGGTTGCAAGCATTTTGTATATATGCTGCGGTCATGGGTGAGCGTTTTCCTGCGAAGTGCTCAGGTTTATTCCAACATCTAGATATTATTGCCGAGGCCTTTCGGCATTTCGGTGGTTCTGCCTGGTATACATATGACGAGAACTTTCGTCAGAAATTGGCAGTCCATCCCACATTGCATTGGGGGTCTAAAGATGTAGGGTTATGGTTGAATCTCATGCTTCCACCAAAACCACAATTTGTTCCCCGGCCTTCCACTAGTGGGCATACTTTTCGCAAAGGGTTCTGTTTTTCCTTTAATGAAGGGCAGTGCAAGTTTCTTAGCAACTGTAAGTACAAGCACGAATGCTCATACTGCTCGGGTACACATGCAGCGAATAGATGCTTTCGTAAATCCGCAGCAGCTAGTTTACAATCTATGCCCGGGCACAGTTCTGGGAAGGGCATTGACCCCGGTGAAGCTACAAAAAATGCTTCCATGGCTAGAGCGTTATCCCGACCGCAAGGTGGCGGATCTGCTAATTGAAGGATTTAAGGAAGGTTTTCTGGTACCACATTTTACAGGTGTGGGTTGTACTTTGGTGGATAATTTAAGGTCTATTTGCCTGCAACCGTCAGTGGTACAGGCCAAAATTGCGTTGGAATTGGCTGAAGGCAGGATTGCAGGCCCCTTCCCTGCTCCCCCCTTTCCCAATTTTCGGATTTCTCCAATAGGTTTAGTTCCCAAGAAAGAGGTGGGTTCCTTCCGCATGATCCATCATCTCTCTTATCCGCCGGGGGCTTCCCTAAATGATGAGGTTATTGGTATTAATGCCCCGGTTAGTTATTCCTCGTTTGATGAGGCCTTGCTTATCCTGCGGAAGTTTGGACAGGGCTCTCTCCTAGCTAAGGCGGATATTAAGTCAGCCTTCCGTTTGCTGCCAGTCCATCCTCAAGGCTTCAATTCGCTTGGCTTCCATTTTGGAGAGCAATATTTTTTCGATAAGTGTATGCCTATGGGGTTTTCCTTATCTTGTTTTTATTTTGAAGCTTTCTCCACATTTTTACATTGGGTTTTGTCTGACACTTGTCCGGGTGGGGGCTTTCTACATTATTTGGATGATTTCTTATTTGTTGGCCCTCCCGTTTCAGCATCTTGTTCACAATCCTTAGAATTATTCGTCAATGTGTGTGCAACTTTCGGGGTTCCCCTGGCCCAGGAGAAAACTGTTTTTCCTTCCACTAGTATAGAATTTTTGGGAATAACCATTGATTCTGTACTAATGGAGTTTAGGTTACCTCCTTTGAAGCTTGATAAGATGAGGTCGATGATCTTGTGTTTTCTTAGTAAGAAGAAAGTTCTTTTGAAGGAAGCTCAGTCGTTACTTGGCCTATTTGCTTTTGCGGCAAGGGTCATCCCTATGGCTCGGGTTTTTTCCCGCAGATTTTCATTGGCAATAGGTGGTTTATCGAACCCATATTGTCATATTCGAATATCTAGGAACATCAAGGAGGATCTCAAAGTGTGGGATGCCTTTTTAAGCAAATACAACGGGTCGACTATTTGGCAGCAGGAATTTGCTTCAAATGATCAGCTTAAATTCTTTACAGACGCGGCGGGTTCAGTAGGTTTCGGTGCCTTTTTAAACAGACATTGGTGTTCCGAGCGATGGCATCAGGATTGGTTGCAGAAGGATATTCTACAGAATTTGGTCCTTCTGGAGCTATTCCCTGTCATAGTGTCTTTAGTTATTTGGGAAGAGCAATTTTCTAACCGTAGGGTTTTGGTTCGGACAGATAACAAAGGGGTTATGCATGCAGTCAATTCATTATCTTCCAAATCTGACCCGGTAATCAAATTGTTACGGTTCTTCGTTTTACAGTGTATGCGTTTTAACATTTGGTTGAGAGCAGAACATATTGCTGGCTGTAAGAATAAAATTGCTGACGCTTTGTCTCGTTCACAGATCGAGAAATTTCGGGAATTGGCGCCAGCGGCGGATCGCTTAGGTACCCCTTGCCCAGTCTTCCTCTGGGGCTTGATATGGAGCTGATACTCAGGAACCTCAGGAATTCGGTATCGTTCAAAACTTGGGCGGATTATCGCCTTTCCTGGTCAAAATGGCTGTCTTTTTGTCAAATATATGGTATAGATACGTTAGAGGTTTCCTCTTATGTAGCGCTGTCATTCGTTTCCTATTTGATTCAGGCCAGCCTGAGCCCGGCTTCTATTAGCAGAATTCTAGCCGGTGTTTCTTTCTTTCTCAAATTCTCAGGCGTGCCAGCATTAACATTTTTCTTCCAAGTGAATCAGATTCTCAAAGGTCTTAGGAAGGATAGGCCGTCTAAGGATACTAGGCGCCCGATTTCGGTTTCCCTTCTGGCGGATCTCATGCGAGTTTTGGAAGAGGTTTGCGTTTCAGAGTACGAGTCGTCTTTGTTTAAAGCTGCGTTTTCGGTGGCTTTCTTCGGAGCCCTGAGGCTTGGCGAATTTACTGCCCCTAACAAGGCTTCATCATCTTTCCTTCTCTGGGGTCATGTTAGGTTGGATGCCAAATCTGTTAACATTTTTCTATGTCGTTCTAAGTCAGCACCGTCTGGTGTTGGGCATTGGATTTTATTATCCAAATCAGGTAATCCATCGATCTGCCCAGTTTCGTTGGTTTCCAATTATATGGCCTTACGGCCTGTTTTTTCTGACTCCTTTTTCATCCACCAGGACCTGTCCTCCTTGTCCAGGTATCAGTTTTCGGCTGTCTTGGCTGCTTGTTTGAAACAACTGGGTTTATCTAAATTTAGTTTTTCGTCTCACTCTTTCCGTATTGGGGCAGCCACGACAGCCGACGCTTTAGGCTTTTCTGCTGATGGACTGAAAAAAGTAGGCCGTTGGGTTAGCAATAGATACAAGATATATGTTCGTCCCGATATGCTAACAATTTGATTTTCTTTTTCAGATTCCAGTAAATCGGTCATTTGGATTGTTGGGCACTCTTATATCTTTTGGGCGGCTAAACAGGCGGCTATTAGGTCCTATTCTGCCAGCTTAGGTCTAGATCCATGTTCTTTTCAAGTATTATGGTCTGGTATTCGGGGCCTTCGTTGGCGTGATTTATTACCTCATTTAGTCCATCTAGCAGAATCTTGGCCTCCCCCCCGGGTATTGGTTCTGCATTTGGGGGCAAATGATTTGGGCAAGATGGGTACTTGGGAGTTACTATGTGGTATGAAGAAGGATCTCAATACCATTAAATTAATGTTTCCTTTAGTCACGTTAGCATTTTCTGAAATGGTTCCTCGACTGTTATGGTCTCCTTTTGGAGGCCTATTTTATGTCGACAAGATCAGGAGGCGTCTCAATAGGACTATACATAGTTTTCTGGTAACATCAGGGGATACATCCTTCCGTCACGTGGAATTGGAAGGTTTTATTCCCGGCCTGTTCCGGGAGGATATGGTCCACCTATCGGAAGTCGGGTTGGACATATTTAATATGGGATTACAAAATTTGATAGAATCAGCCACGGTGTTGGGGGGGGCCTCGGCCCCCGTTTGCTCGGTTGGCCTCAGCCGGTGGGGAGTAGTCGTCCAATAATTTGGATGGACACCATGTGATTTATTTAATGGTTGGCCAGAATGGCCTGATATTAATTTATATTGACTTAAATTTGAATATTTAACCCCCTGGATAACACCGTGGCCATATTTATCCCATAATAATATTAATAAAAGGATTTTATTAAGAAGTCATGTTGTGTTGTTTCTTTCTTAAATTATTACCTCTGTGCTAGCCCATGAAGGGTCAGAGCAGTATGCAGGGGCCCACATGGGATGGCTCAGAGGGATATGCTGTCTGTTTTCCCCTCCCCTTTATATAGTTCACAGGTTGCTGCTGGTTTTTCTGCCGTTACCAAGGGCAGCAACAGTGAAGTGATTGGTGCAGTGATGCTGTCTGAGGATTGGCTAATCCGGGCTGCAGCAAAGCCCGCGCTGAGGAAGGTTATTTAAAGAATTGGAACACAGGATCCTCACTGACCGTCTGACAGGACAAGCGACCAGTGTTGGTCATCCTACTTTAAAAAAAGTAATTAGTTAAGTTACAAATTACTTCTCCCAAAAAGTAATTGCGTTAGTAACTCAGTTACTACATTGGAAAAGTAATTAGTTACACAGCAAAGTAACTGACTTTTTTTTTTAAATATTCTATACGTGTAAGGGTAGGGTCTAGTTTTACTGTAAGCAAGGGGCGCATTTATTATTATTGTTATATATTGTGTAACCAAGGGGCTGCTCTATTATTACTCTAACCAAGGGGCAGATCTGTTATAGCGTGTAAGCAAGGGGCGGGTCTATTATTATTATATCGTGTAAGGGGCGGATGGCTACAGAAGAGGGCGAATGTTAAATTAATGGGCAGAGCTCGATATATAACAATATTAATAAATGCGCCCCTTGGTTACAGTAATACTAGACCCGCCCCTTACTTACACGATAGACCCCCCCTGCAGAGTAGCACGAGCATCAGGAGCGTGCGGCATCGCCTCGTACAATTACATGTTAACTGCGCCTGAGCGGTGTAGAGTTCACTCAGAGCTGTTTAGGTTCGGCAATTTTCGGAAGCTCCGTAGTCCTTCGTACTGTGCAAGCCCTGCGCCTGCGCAGTAGAGGGGGGTCCTTATCAGGCGGGGGAACTTTTTCGGCAGGACACCGGAATTACACTACTGCCATCTAGTGGCAGTAGATGTAATTGGGGTAACTAAGCCAAAGTAATGGTAACTGAGTTACCATGAGGGGAAAATAATTAGTTAGATTACTAGTTACCCTCTAAAGTAACTGAGTTACGTAACTCAGTTTATTTTAACTCAGTTACTTACATCACTGCAAGCGACGCCCACCCTCCCGCCCCTGTTTCCCCTTTTTCCAGTTTTAAGTCATGGTGTTGTCTTTAAGGGGGAGTAGTCGTCCAATAATTTGGATGGACACCATGTGATTTATTTAATGGTTGGCCAGAATGGCCTGATATTAATTTATATTGACTTAAATTTGAATATTTAACCCCCTGGATAACACCGTGGCCATATTTATCCCATAATAATATTAATAAAAGGATTTTATTAAGAAGTCATGTTGTGTTGTTTCTTTCTTAAATTATTACCTCTGTGCTAGCCCATGACAACCGAGGAAGTATGATTATGAGACTAATTAATGAATGTCATTCATTTATCCTAACTTTAGTCACAACTGTTGTCATAAATAAATCTAAATAATGCCCAATATTCAGACATCTGCTTCCTTTCTATTCGACTGCCTTTATAGTTTGGTGCTTGTACACACAACTGCTAAATCATTACTGATAGGGCCAAGCTACTATAGATATTAGTTTTGCAGTCTAACAGCGGAAGAACCTTATTTGTATGCCTCATTCCTGATGATTTTTTATAGATAAGGCCTCTCATCTAGAAGGGCGTTTCAAATCAGAAAAGTGACATCTGCTGATATGGCCCCTGAGTGTGTGAATCCTCCTAAACATAATTATATCAGAAATGAGATAGAAGTCTGAGTACGGAGACCCTGAGGGATGACAGAGACTTTGAAAAGAAATATGTTAATCAGAACAGCCATCTACTTGCATCTGTTCCACTGTTATTCTGGGGAGTCAGCGGCCTCATACTACTGGGCAGAAAAATGCAGAAAACGAGTCTGGTTTTCTTTACAGGATGTAACTTCATCAAACACTTTTCTACTGCTATAATTGACAAATAAATGTCTTAGCATTATATTTAGCAATTCAAGTAAAACATACATTATAACATGGTGTACTAGTAACTAGTTGCTTTCATGATTCTGTATAAAGAAAAAAAAATCTTCTGTATTCTCAAACACTTGCTTGTATATGTTATAGGAAATTAAAAGGGTTGCAAGTTATAGCATTACTGATTGTGTATCTTTACATACTCCACTAGGCCCTCTTCATATTTAAAACCGTTTACTGTCCCACTGTGTCACTATTGCAGGGAGCTGTTATGGGGTCCAAATATATTTTTAGGAACATTTCTAGCTAACCTCTGGTTTTAGGGTTGGACCATAAAGCTAAAAAACTGTTAAAGCCGTTTTTTTTTTTTGCTAAATTCCAATTCCCTATGTACCAATATATCATTATGTACAGTACTTCTGTTGCAAAAAAATAAATAAAAGCCGACTTTGATTTTTAGAATAAGGCCTTACCTTAGCCCCTGCTGTGTTCCACAGAGAAGTTCATGACTTCCTGATATGTAGATGTAGGAGCAGGGGCGGACTGACAGCTCATGGGGCCCCCGGGCAAAAGGAGATCATGTGTCTCCGCCCATGTGTCCCCGCCCATGTAATGAACATTCTTCTCACTGATCACCAATGTAAGGAACATTCTTCTCTCTGATCACCAATGAAAGGAATGTTCTTCCCTCTGGCCACCAATGTAAGGGGCATTCTTCTCACTGACCACCATTGTAAGGAGCATTCTTCCCACTGATCACCAATGTAAGGAACATTCTTCTCACTGATCAAAAATGTAAGGAACATTATTCTCACTGATCACCAATGTAAGGGACGTTCTTCCCTCTGACCACCAATGTAAGGAACATTCTTCTCACGGATCACCAATGTAAGGAACATTCTTCTCACTGATCACCAATGTAAGGAACATTCTTCTCACTGACCACCAATGTAAGGAACATTCTTCTCACTGACCACCAATGTAAGGAACATTCTTCTCACTGACCACCAATGTAAGGGACATTCTTCTCACTGACCACCAATGTAAGGAACATTCTTCTCACTGACCACCAATGTAAGGGACATTCTTCTCACTGATCACCAATGTAAGGAACATTCTTCTCACTGACCGCCAATGTAAGGAACATTCTTCCCACTGACCGCCAATGTAAGGAACATTCTTCTCACTGATCACCAATGTAAGGAACATTCTTCTCACTGATCACCAATGTAAGGGACGTTCTTCCCTCTGACCACCAATGTAAGGAACATTCTTCTCACGGATCACCAATGTAAGGAACATTCTTCTCACTGATCACCAATGTAAGGAACATTCTTCTCACTGACCACCAATGTAAGGAACATTCTTCTCACTGACCACCAATGTAAGGAACATTCTTCTCACTGACCACCAATGTAAGGGACATTCTTCTCACTGACCACCAATGTAAGGAACATTCTTCTCACTGACCACCAATGTAAGGAACATTCTTCTCACTGACCACCAATGTAAGGGACATTCTTCTCACTGATCACCAATGTAAGGAACATTCTTCTCACTGACCACCAATGTAAGGAACATTCTTCCCACTGATCGCCAATGTAAGGAACATTCTTCTCACTGACCGCCAATGTAAGGAACATTCTTCTCACTGACCACCAATGTAAGGAACATTCTTCTCACTGACCACCAATGTAAGGAACATTCTTCTCACTGATCACCAATGTAAGGAACATTCTTCTCACTGATCACCAATGTAAGGAACATTCTTCTCACTGATCACCAATGTAAGGAACATTCTTCTCACTGACCACCAATGTAAGGAACATTCTTCTCACTGACCACCAATGTAAGGGACATTCTTCTCACTGATCACCAATGTAAGGGACATTCTTCTCACTGACCACAAATGTAAGGAACATTCTTCTCACTGACCACCAATGTAAGGCACATTCTTCTCACTGACCACCAATGTAAGGAACATTCTTCTCACTGACCACCAATGTAAGGGACATTCTTCTCACTGACCACCAATGTAAGGAACATTCTTCTCACTGACCACCAATGTAAGGGACATTCTTCTCACTGATCACCAATGTAAGGAACATTCTTCTCACTGACCACCAATGTAAGGAACATTCTTCTCACTGACCACCAATGTAAGGGACATTCTTCTCACTGACCACCAATGTAAGGAACATTCTTCTCACTGACCACCAATGTAAGGGACATTCTTCTCACTGATCACCAATGTAAGGAACATTCTTCTCACTGACCACCAATGTAAGGGACATTCTTCCCACTGATCGCCAATGTAAGGAACATTCTTCTCACTGACCGCCAATGTAAGGAACATTCTTCTCACTGACCACCAATGTAAGGAACATTCTTCTCACTGACCACCAATGTAAGGAACATTCTTCTCACTGATCACCAATGTAAGGAACATTCTTCTCACTGATCACCAATGTAAGGAACATTCTTCTCACTGACCACCAATGTAAGGAACATTCTTCTCACTGACCACCAATGTAAGGAACATTCTTCTCACTGACCACCAATGTAAGGAACATTCTTCTCACTGACCACCAATGTAAGGGACATTCTTCTCACTGATCACCAATGTAAGGGACATTCTTCTCACTGATCACCAATGTAAGGAACATTCTTCTCACTGACCACAAATGTAAGGAACATTCTTCCCACTGATCGCCAATGTAAGGAACATTCTTCTCACTGACCACCAATGTAAGGAACATTCTTCTCACTGACCACCAATGTAAGGAACATTCTTCTCACTGACCATATATATATATATATATATATATATATATATATATATATATATATATATATATATGGAATAAACTCACTTAGCCCAGGTTCACACTGACAGAAGAAATGAAATCGTGCAAGTTCAGCTAATCTCGCACAATTTCATACCAGCATGTCAGTGCGAGTTTGGAGCAATTTCAGAGGGCACAGTGGCTGTGTTTGATGGGCACAGTGGTGGCAATTTATGGGCACAGTGGCTGCGTTTGATGGGCACAGTGGTGGCATTTTATGGGCACAGTGGCTGCGTTTGATGGGCACAGTGGTGGCAATTTATGGGTACGGTGGCTGCATTTGATCGTACAGTGGCTGCGTTTGATGGGCACAGTGGTGGCAATTTATTGGTACAGTGGCTGTGTTTGATGGTACAGTGGCTGCGTTTGATGGGCACAATGGTTGCGTTTGGCATAGTGGCTGTGTTTGATGGGCACAGTGGTGGCAATTTATGGGTACAGTGGCTGCATTTGATGGGCACAATGGCTGTATTTGATGGGCATAGTGGCAGCGTTTGATGGCACAGTGGCAGCGTTTAGTGGGCACAGTGGTGGAAATTTATGGGTACAGTGGCTGGGCACAGTGGCTGCATTTGATGGGCACAATGGCTGCGTTTAATGGCACAGTGGCTGCATTTGATGGGCACAGTGGCTGCGTTTGATGGCACAGTGGCAGCGTTTAATGGGTACAGTGGTGGCAATTCATGGGCACAGTGGCTGCATTTGATGGGCACAGTGGTGGCAATTTATGGGCACCGTGGCTGCGTTTGATGGCACAGTGGCTACATTTAATGGGCACAGTGGTGGCAATTTATGGGCACAGTGGTGGCAATTTATGGGCACAGTGGCTGCGTTTGGCACAGTGGCTGCGTTTGAGGGCACAGTAGCTGCATTTGAGGGCACCATGGCTGCATTTGAGGGCACAGTGGCTGCGTTTTTATGGGCACAGTGGCTGCGTTTGATGGGCACAGTGGCTGCGTTTGATGGGCACAGTGGCTGCTTTTGATGGGCACAGTGGTGGCAATTTATGGGCACCGTGGCTGCGTTTGATGGCACAGTGGCTGCTTTTTATGGGCTCAGTGGTGGCAATTTATGGGCACAGTGGCTGCGTTTGATGGGCACAGTGGCTGCGTTTGATAGCACAGTGGCTGCGTTTGATGGCACAGTGGTGGCAATTTATGGGCACAGTGGCTGCGTTTGAGGGCACAGTGGCTGTGTTTGATGGGCACATTGGTGGCAATTTATGGCCACCGTGGCTGCGTTTGATGGCACAGTGGCTGCATTTAATGGGCACAGTGGTGGCAATTTATGTGCAAAGTGGCTGCGTTTGATGGCACAGTGGCTGCGTTTGATGGCACAGTGGCTGCGTTTGATGGCACAGTGGCTGCGTTTGATGGCACAGTGGCTGCGTTTGATAGCACAGTGGCTGCATTTGATGGCACGGTGGCTGCGTTTGAGGGCACAGTTGCTGCGTTTGAGGGCACAGTGGCTGCATATGAGGGGCACAGTGGCTGCATATGAGGGGCACAGTGGCTGCGTTTGAGGGCACAGTGGCTGCGTTTGAGGGCACAGTGGCTGCGTTTGAGGGCACAGTGGCTGCGTTTGATTTTTTTTCAGTTATCGCCCCCAAAAACTGCAACGCTCTGCAGGAGAGAGAGAGAGAGAGAGAGAGAGAGAGAGAGAGAATATACCTTAATTCTTCAGATCCATGGGCGGCCGTCCACTTCTCCTATTCTCCTCGTGCAGTGGGCTGGCCGAATGGAAGGCAGGAGAAATCAGCGGTGCTGGCGCTGCACGGGCCAAATGCAACTAGACTCAGGCAGACAGGCATATCAGTGGGCAGCGCAGAAGAGGAGGCACACACACACACAGGCCGCATTGCAATGTGCGGCGGCCGCTGCTGCTGTTTGCTGATGCTGCCAACAGAGACAAAAGCGGCCCCAGGACTGGCACCTCCAGGGGCGGACTGAGCCAGCCCGGGCCCCCCCCCTGCACGGGGCCCTCGGGGGGCCACCGAATCACCGAATGGTCAATCCGTCCCTGTGTAGGAGGTAACAAACAGTAAGACACAGGAAGCAGGTCACCAGCTGACCTCATTAGCACACACAACTATGTTTGCATGGCATTTCTGGCATCTCTAGAGTGTGCATTTGCCTTTATTGTCAATGTAGGCTGCCACAGCTGCTATGTTTGCACTGCATCCCCGGGGTCCCTCCAGACCAGTGACGGCTGGTGGTATATTTTTTTGGGGGGAATGGCAATTCGTGCACAGCTACACCTCCCTCCGGTGGTCAGTCGGGTCTCCCTCCAGACTTACCCCATGTAGGTTGTGGGCTTCCTCCGGGCGGCGGGCCTCTGTGTCTCCTCCTTCCTCGGCTTCACGGCAGCATGGCTTCCCCTGCATCTCCTCCCTCCTCCTCCTCGACTGCCAATGGGATTACTTCTCCTCTCGGCCAATTGGGTCTCCGAAATATTGATTCGCTATTGTCACACAACTGGGAGGGCTCAGGTTGCAGTGCTCTGAAGTCTGATTGGATACAGAGTGAATGGATACAGTACATATGTGGGTCCTCGTAATCCATAGTTGGTGTAAATCTAAAGGAAATTGTACAGAGATTGTACAGTCAGTGTGTATAGTGCATGGCCACCTTTATACACCCTAAATTAACTAGACGCACTTTCAGTGCCATTAATTGTTAATGGCACCCCAAATGCAGTAGCAAACACACATTTTGCTGAGTGAAAAAATGAGCCTCAGACGCAGCAAAATGCACAGTAAAAAGCATGCAAACTGCAACACATCATCTCGAAGGCCACACGCCATGTCGACGTGAGACGCCGACGTAGGGGGAGGAGTCCGGCGACGGCGGAGGTACAGGCCGCATGGATCTCCGGAGGAGTGAACGATCCAGGACGGGCTGGGTGGTAGTGAGAGTCCGCCCGGCCGCCGCCTAAACCTGCCGGAGAAGACCCCTAGAGCGCCCCGGCTCTGCCCCCCTTCCTACACAGCCATCCTCCTCAGTAGGCCCGGCGAGGAAACGCCAGTACCCGGAGAGTGAACGGGATGATGGAGTGGAGCTGACAAGTTCCCGAGATCCAGGAAGGTTCAGTTAGAGACAAGCCGAGCCGCTCCAGATCTCAAGGCTGCGTCAGGCACACCCCCGAAAATGAGATCCCACACAAGCTCCCCAGAGTAATCCACAGGCATACAAATATACAGCCGCCTCACCCCTCCAAGCTGCGGTCTTCTGCGGATTCTCAGCACAGTGGAAAACTCTTACTTCCGCGGCCAGCTGAAAGCTTGCAACCCTTCAGCTGAATAAACAGATGACTGGGAAGGGATTTGTAGACGAGCATCCCTTTCTCAGGTATGAATTATTGTTTCTATTTAACACTATTTTAAAAGTGATGGATATGATTTGAAGAAAAAAGGAAAGCTTTCTGAACATCTATTTACACCTAATCATATGCCCAAATTGATATTGCATGTGCAAATACATTTGACTGCTTGATAAGGTTGGAACTGCAGGGATATCTTTATTAAAGGGCCATTTACCGCAGGCTAGATGAACCAGCATTACAATGACCAATGAACATTTAAGATACTGAAGTTCCCCGGAGTGGGAGGGGAGCTGCGGAAGAACAAAACTATTGGAAGCCTGATTGCCCTGCATGGAGGGGACTGCAAGGTTATATGTAATAAAGAGACATTGACTACATGTGGGACGAACTTAAATCACAAGGATTAATGCCATTTAAAATACTGAAGTTGCGCTGGAGTTTGAAGTGAGAGGCAGAACAACTAGAAATAGAGTGATATATAATATAGGAGATCACCGACTTGCAGTCAGATTGGCTTATATACATCAGAGTATTATATCAACAACACAGGCTTAATCTAGAACCATTTGAACACTAATCAGATAATTATTCTGTGAAGGGGAAGAGATAATATCTTACAGTACTATATACAAGGGCCTAAAGAGCCTTGAAAGGAACTGTTCTTTTTTGTTTTATTTATATCCGGGTGTTGTGAATATTCTCAGGAATATATCAACTATACAGGGTTTACAGCAAGAACGGACGTATTTTTCTTCTCTTTTCATTGTGTGGTTTCCTTTTTATCTTTCTTTTTCACCTATCTCGCCTCCACTGTGTGTCCATTGTGACCCTGAGTATCTCATACAGCCTCGCTTATATGGAACACAGCCCCAGGTAAACAGGTTAACCACTTGATGCAAAGCCCCAATCCTTAAAAAGGAGAATACCCCACGGATCTGTCATTGAAATAAAAGCTTAAGTTGCTAGGTGAAATGGCTAATGCCGCAGGCTTCACAGCCTAAAAATTAAGGGGAGATCACACAGAGCAACAGAGCCTAAAACCCCCAAAGAGAGCTTAAACACCAGCACCATACAAAAATACCTTAAAGAAATCAGTATAAAAAGCCCTGAGATGGAGAAGAAACAACAGGGGGCTAAGGAAAAGAAGAAAGAGCTAGAAAAACAAAGAGCCGAGCAAGCCGGAACATCAAGGTTAGAAGGGGAGCTGGAAAGAGCCGGGGATGGCGGGTCTAGCCTACTACAAAGTGACATCACACAAATACCAACAAAAACTGAAATGGCAGAAATGTTTGCTAAATTGGAAAACTTTATATTCTCACGAATATCAGAATAGATATGGGCTTCTTATTAAAAAGAGTAGAGAAGATAGAGGAACTTTCAACAGAACAAGCAAAAGAAAATTTGGAGATCAGGAAGCAGTTGGACAAAATGCAAATCAGTCAAAGGGATATGAGGTATAAAATGGAAAGTATGGAAGACCAGAGCAGAAGACAAAATTTGAGGATAAGATCCCTCCCGGAACAGAGGGGAGAAGATCTCAGCTCAAAAATGAAAAGTATTTTTAAGCCGGTTCTAGATATGACCGAGGACACTGATTTAAAAATAGACCGAGTGCACCGCATCAGGAAACCCCTAGGGGTAAGAGAGGAAGTGCCTAGAGACGTCCTCATCAGGTTCCACTCTTATGATGAAAAAGCACGTATCTGGAGCAAACTCAGAGGGAGCCCCCCTTAAAATTCGAAACAACTGAGCTACAGGTCTTTTCGGACCTATCGGCAGGACTCTGGCAAGGAGAAGACAGTTGCAGCCATTATTGGAAAGTCTACGGTCACTAAACATAAAATATAGTTGGGGATTTCCAACAGCCCTGATGGTCACAAAATCAGGGAGAACAGTCCGCATGAAATTTTTGGATGAGCTGCCAAATTTTTGCCCCTTTTTTTTTTTCGTGTGGGGGAGTATTCAGGGGGGAGGTGGTGGGAGGAGGGCGAGATGCTGGAGATGCTCGGGGGTTATATGGGGTCCTGGTCTGCCCCCCCTCCCCTTTTTCCTTGCAGGGGAGGGGGCAGATTATGCCTCTGTCCATCTGACTCGGAGCTTCACCCCAGAGGTGCAGTGGACAGGAGGGATCTCTAAGAGATGCCTCGCTGTACACATAAGGTCGGGATCGACCAGGGGTTAGGGGGGAGGGAAGGGGGGAGGGGTGGAGGGATGTGTTGGGAGGGGAGGGGGAGTATGGGGTGGGGGGAGGGGTGGGAGAATGTCCCTACCTTGCAAGAACAAACAAGTAAATATGTGGTCCAGGTCCAGTTGCCTCATCTCTTAGATGAAATATGGCTGATAGGGATTTGAAATTAACCACGTACAACGTGAAAGGGTTAAACTTGCAGAGAAAAAGATACAAGATAATGCAGGAATTGTATACCTATCAGGCAGAGATTGTCTTCTTACAGGAGACACATTTGTCTTTAGAGAGTAATATTAAGATCACGTCCTACGAGTAGCCTACGTGGTTCTACGGAGACTCCCCAACAAGAGGTGCCAAGGGGGTGGCAATAGGGTTTGCGAAAGATATCAAGTTTTTTCTGTTGGAGAGGTTGGTAGACCCGGAAGGCAGGTTTTTATTTATAAAGGGGAGAATAGGGGACAACACAGTTACACTAGCAAACATATATAGCCCAAATAAGAACCCAATTGGGTTCCTAACACAGATGCTGCGGCGCCTGGCGAGTTTCCGGACGGGAGAATTAATACTGGCCGGCGACTTGAATTTTGGTTGGGACCCCAATATGGATTCTACATCAAGGGCTCGGACTCAGAGCACCAATCAGCTAAAAAAAATAAAAGAAAAATTAAGGTTAAGTCAGTTGGTAGACGTCTGGAGGGTGCAACACCCAAATACTAAAGACTTTACCTTTTTTTCCCCAGTACATGGGACGTATTCCCGCTTAGATTATTTTTTTGTAGATCATAAATCCTTAGACCGGGTAGGAAAATCTCAGATTGAGATAATGTCCCTCTCTGATCACGCTCCTCTTTCGATGTCTTTTACCCTCCCTGGAGTCCAAAGGCGGGCATGCTCATGGAGTCTTAAAGACAGCCTTTTAGCCGAAGCAACCAATGCAGAAAATATAAGAAGGGAAATTATATCCTTCTTTGAAATCAACGATACGGGAGAGACGTCTATAGCATCCCTTTGGGAAGCACACAAAGCGTACATCAGAGGGATTCTTATCTCTATCGGAGCCGGGAAGAAGAGAGAGAAAAGGGAGCTTAGAAGGCGGATGATAGAGGAAGTTCATACACTCGAACAAGAGCATAGGGACGATAAGACGCGAAAACAGGATACTTTCCATAGATTACTAAACAAAAGAGAGGAACTTAAAACAGTCATAGACCAAGAAGCGAGGAAATGGTTCCATAAACTCGAGAGAGATAGATTTCAATGGGGAAATAAAAGTGGTAAACATTTAGCAAGAATGCTAAAAAAAAAGGGAAATGAACTTTATAGACAAAATTCAAAACAAAGAAGGTTCAATGGTTAATATAACTAGAGATATCGCGAACGAGTTTAAAACATACTATGAAACCCTTTACGATGTTAAAACAAAAAAAACAGATCACACAAGTAGAAGTAGCAGAATCTTTGAATTTTGTAAAGAATAGCTCTGTCCCCTCATTGTCACCAGAAGATAGTTCGATAATGGACAGACCCATCACAGAGGAGGAAATATATGAAGCACTTAAGAGTTCCCCTGCTGGCAAAAGTCCGGGCCCGGATGGATTTTCCTTGACCTACTTCAAGAGATACAAGGATATCCTGGTACCCAGATTATGCCAGTACTGGAACCAGCTGGAGGGGGACTGTGTAATGGGTAAAGAAGCTCTGATGGCATAAATAACATTGATATTGAAGGAGGATAAGGATAAAACGCTGTGTTCGAGCTACCGCCCTATAGCCCTTTTAAATGTTGACACTAAGCTCTTCGCGAAAGTACTAGCAAACAGAATAAAGGAAAAGATGTCAGAATTGGTACACCCAGATCATGCGGGTTTTGTGCAGGGAAGAGAAGGAAGAGACAACGGGATTAGGGCCCTACTGCTGCTGCAGGCAAGCAGGCTGAGTAGTGTCCCCAGTCTATTCTTATCAATGGATGCCGAGAAGTCGTTTGACCGGATAGACTGGGGACACATGTTTACTACTTTAGAATGTATGGGGATAGGACCTAGAATGATAAGTTGGATAAGGATCTTATATGACTATCCGCAGGCAAGGGTTAAGGTGAATGGCCTGCTTTCGCAACCCTTTGTAATGAAAAACGGCACACGTCAAGGGTGTCCTTTGTCCCCCCTATTGTTCGTGTTGTCCCTAGAACCATTATTGTCCACTATACGTAATACACTAGATATAGGAGGTATAGAGGTGGGAGGCGAGGTTCACAAACTAGCGGCCTTTGCCGACGATGTGCTCTGTTTCTTAACTAACCCCCGAACCACACTGCCTAACCTTCTTAAGGTATTGAAAACTTACAGCCATGTATCAAATTTCAAAATTAATCTCACTAAATCAGAGATTCTAAACATTAATATAGATCATGCAGCAGTAGCCCGACTGATAAAAGAGTTCCATTTCCCATGGAGGGAGAATATCAAATATCTAGGGGTGAGATTGGCAAGCTCTTTGAGGAAGACCTATCTGATAAATTATATTCCCCTATTAGAAGAGATCAAAAATGAATTAAAAAAGTTCTCACTAAGGCCCCTGCTGTGGGTGGGGAGAATCAATAAGATAAAAATGATCATTGCCCCCAAAATAAACTATAAATTCCAAATGCTCCCCCTAGCGGTCCCTAAAGTTTTTTTTTTTAAATCTTGAAAAATATTATTTCTAAATTTATCTGGAACAATAAGAAACCATGTATAGCAGCCGAAATCCTGTCAAGAGAGAAAAAACAAGGAGGGCTCGCCCTCCCCGACTTTGAGAAATATTTTAGTGCAATTACACTTTCACGAATCACTGAATGGACAAAAGAGGGGGATAAAAAGAGATGGTGTAATTTGGAAAATACACTAAGTAATAGAAATCTAGGTCACGAAATATGGAATCCACCAAAATTTAGGCTACCAGGGGAGGATACACATAAAATCACACGGGTTACGTTAGAAGTATGGGATAGGTTACACAAAAAAAAAAGGTGGGAATATAACTCCCCGCTGATACACTTAAAAAATAACATCTTCTTTGAACCTGGGAGGAGTAAAGTATGGGGTAACTGGATTAAAAAAGGGGATGCACGATTAAGAGATATCACTAAATTAGGAAAAATAAACACGTATCACGAATTAAAAAAAGAAGTTGAATTAATGTCAATAGACGCATGGAATTACACCCAGCTGAAGCATTTCGTAGAAACATTGCCGCAACCAATCCGATGTGGAGATGACTACACCACAATGGAGAAAATCTGTTTGCGACCTACAACTAAAAATAACATTTCACGTATATATAAAATGTTGATATGGGAAGACTTTGCGGGTGTTCCTCCATGCGTCGAAAGATGGGGGGAGGAGCTAGGAGTTTCTTGTTTCATAAATAGAAGTAATAAGATATTTAAGTTAATACACGGGGCGGAGATAGATATTAAAACAACGGAAGTTAATTATAAATGCCTCTCTGGCTGGTATATAACCCCAGTTAAAATGAGTAAAATTCAAAGGGATAAATCTCCAAAGTGCTGGAGAGGCTGCGGGACCATCGGCACAATGACACATATGTGGTGGGGCTGTCCCATCATTAAAAGATACTGGAAACAAATTTTGGATTCAATCAAAATAATTACAAAAAAAGATGTCCCGAACGACCCATGGGCCGTACTGTTCCACGGGACTGACATTCCCCTGAAACAGTACAGGGGCACGCTAATTCCCACTTTATTAAATGAAGCCAAAAATGTAATCCCAAAAAAATGGATGGAATTGGAGAGCCCGAGGATAGGGGAATGGATTGCCCGAATAAATCTACAACAAAACCTGGAAAGAGTAGAATTTAGTGAGACCGAAGGGGCCAATGTAGAAGAAGGTGAGGGAAGGTGGCACTGCTGGGATGAGTTTAAAAAATCATGGAGGTACTTTGAAGAGATAACCAGATAATGGGAGGTTGCCATATTCCCCCTTCCCTCTTTGCCTTCCTTTTTTCCCCTTTATTCATTTTTTTTTTTTTTTTTACCTTCTCTCCTTTATATATAAGGAGGGAGAGGGTGCCGTGACCTACAACTATAACCTGACCGGAATTAATGCGATATCTAGAGCGACTGTTGGACCATCTTGCAGGGTAGGGACAAGAGGGAGGGGGGGGGGGGGTATAGGGGGTTATAAAATGTAAAATGTTTTGCTAAAATGCAAAAGAGTTTGTTGTTGAAAAATTTTGAAATAAATAAAGATTTAAAAAAAAAAAAAAAAAACTGCAACACATCAAAATGCCCCATCAGCTACTGTGCTGCAAGTAAGGCAGCCCATTGAAATCAATGGACACTGTGCATGTCATGGGAAAAACAATCCAAAAAATGTATGTTTGAATGGGGCATGAAAGGGAAATTAATGTGTTTACACATGAACAATGAGGCTCCATTCATATCTGTGTGTTTCTGAACATAAAATGCATACATTGCCACGTGTCTCGGAAGTGTAATGCAAATGCTTATGGCGCTTGCACTATCATTAAATGTTAATGGCACCCCAAGCATGAATATCAGGCACAAGTTTGCTGTGTGTATTGTTGCATGACAAACTTGCTGCAAACACACCAAAAAGTGAGGTAAAGAAACGCATCATGCTCCACTCAAAAAAGAGTTCTGGAGCTTCTTTGGGGAGTTTTTCATTAGGGATGAGCTTTCTGTCCGGTCGAACATGAGTTTGACTCGAACATTGGCTGTTCGGCCGTTCGTCGAAATTACCATTTTTGTCACCTTTTTGGTGAAATGGTAGGGGTACTTTTGTACCCCCTTACCAATTCACACAGGGGGGGGGGGGGATCTGCGGGTCCCCTTGTTAAAGGGGGGTTCCAGATTCCGATAAGCCCCCTGCCCGCAGACCCCCACAACCAATGGCCAGGGTTGTGGGGATGAGGCCCTTGTCCCCATCAACATGGGAACAAGGTGCTTTGGGGGTCTCAGACCCCCAAAGCACCCTCCCAATGTTGAGGGCATGTGGCCTGGTACAGTTCAGGAGGGGGGGCGCTCTCGTCCCCCCTCTTTTCCTGCGGCCTGCCAGGTTGCGTGCTTGGATAAGGGTCTGGTATGGATTTTGAGGGGGACCCCACGCCATTTTTTTGGCTGGGGTTCCCCTTAATATCCATAGCAGACCTGAAGGGCCTGCCTGGTTATTGAATTTGGGGGGACCCCCACGCTTTTTTTTTATCAATGAATGACTATTCTCTGTGTTACGGAGCCGACAATTCATTAGCCGGCAATAGCCGCAAGTGATTTTAAATAGCTTTTTTCCTGCAAAAATTACACTTTGTCATTCGCATCATTCGAATTCATTCGAATGCATTCGAATCATTCGAATGCATTCAAATTAGTTGAAATTCGATATTGGTAGTTTGATTCGAATAATTTGAAGCTGAAATTCGTAAACTGAATTTTTCCTGCAAAAATTACACTTTGTCATTCCAATTCATTCGAATCATTCATTATATCCGCTATAATAATTTCTTTCATATTAGTTGAAATTCGATATTTGGTAGTCGGATTCGAATAATTTGGCAAAGAAATTCGTAAAAGGAATTTCGTATTCCGTACGGAATTCGTATTCGAAAAATTTCGTACTACGTATTCGTAAATTCGTACGAATTTCAAAAAATTCGTACGAATTACGAATTCGTACGAAACTAATTGCACATGTCTATTTTTTGACGCCCTGCCAGCGCAGCACCTCAGTGTGAAAGCACTCAGGCTTTCACATTGGGATTGCAGTTGCGGCTTCTTTCAGGCGCTTTACAGGTGCTTATTTTAACACCAAAGCGCCTGAAAAATGCCATAGTGTGAAAGGGGTCTCAGTGTGAAAACACTCAGTCTTTCACATTGGGATTGCAGTTGCGGCTTCTTTCCGTCGCTTTACAGGCGTTTTTTTAACGCAAAAGCACCTTAAAAACGTCTGAAATACGCCCCAGTGTGAAAGGGGTCTAAAAACTCACATGCCTCTTACTAAATACTTTGGACTGTCTACTTTCCAAAAAGAGGTAATTTGGGGAGTATTTGTACTGTCCTGGCATTTTTGGGCCTCAAGAAATGAGCTTGGCAGTCAGTACATCAAGACTGATCAATTTTCATATATACTGTACAGTATATACCATAGTTTGTAGACCCTAGCTTTTACACAGGCTAAATAATATACACTGATTTGGGTAATTTTTTTTACCAAAGAAATGTAGCATAAGACATTTTGGCCTACATTTATGAAGAAAGGTTATTTATTTGCAAACTTTTATAACAGAACATTTTTTAAATTGAACAGTATTTTTTCACTTGTATAGCAAAAAATAAAAAACCCAGTGGTGATTAAAGGGGAGGGCCAGCCAGGAATATTTTTTTTTAAAAGTCAGCAGCTACAAACACTGTAGCTGCTGGGTGCCGTGATGTCACCCCCCTCCCGAGACCAACCGTCCCTTGGCTCTCGGGTCCCGGCGCCACCATTCCAATTGCGGCTTCACTGCCTGTTTCCTACTGTGCATGTGTGAGTCGCGCAGCGCTTTGTGAATGGGGCGCGCTGTGTTGTGGGACACACACAGTTCCCATGACACACCGCGCCACATTCAATATAAGACGACATGAGGAGGAGAAGATTGAAGATCACTTCGGAATAGGAAGAGGCAGATTAGGACGATCTGCCTAGCAACAGCCATTTCTGGTAAGTTAAAAAATATATATATTTTTTTTTTTTTCCTTACAAATTTTTATTTTTTATGCAGTTTTTTTTTTTTTTTTAGGGTGGCCCTCCACTTTAAATACTGCCAAAAGATAAAAATGTAATTTGGGTACAATGTTGAATGACTGAGAAATTGCCATTCAAAGTGTGACAGCACTTAAAGCTAAAAATTGGCCAAGGCCAGAAGGGGGTGAAAGCGTCCCATCCTGAGGTAGTTAAAGTGGATGTCCATGCAAAATCTCTGCAACTATAGACACCAGGGATCTAACACTCTAAACTCTCTATCCATGTAAATAAAAAACGAGTATACATACCTTTTTAGAAGCCGATCTGTCCCGCTCTGACCAGATACCACGCTGAGCTGTCAGCCGCGGCTTCTCTTTGTAGGCAGGTGCAGAGGAGGCGGAGGACAACAGAAGCCCCATAGTAACTCTATGGGTGAAGTCACTTCCTATTCCTTTGACAGCCATTGTCGTCTGTGTCCTCTGTGGAGCTTCTGGTGCTGGAGATCGGGTTGGAGCGGGTCAGATCATCTTGGGTTGGGCTGAACACCCGCTGGTTCAGTTCACGCCAGAACTCTCGAATATCGCATAATTTCAGATCCAAACCCCAAACCCTATTAAAGTTTATAGGACCCGAACGTGAAAAATACCAATTTTGAAGGCTGATATGCAAGTTATTGGCCAAAAAAAGGGTATGGGGACCCGGGTACTGCCATGGGGGACATGCATCAATGCAAAACATTTTTTTTAAAAGATTGTTTTTACAGGAGCAGTGATTTTAACGATACTTAAAGTCAAACAATAAAAATGAAAAATTCCTTTAAATATAGTGCCTGGGGTTCCCCTTAGTCTGTCTGTAAAGTGGGACATTAAAATTGCCGGAAATACAATACTATTGCAATACACTATGTCAATTCATAAATGTTAAAAAAAAAATGACCTGGGTGTCCCTCCCAATCCATACCAGGCCTTCGGGAGCGTTTTTCTTTTCTTTTTTTTTTTCTTTTTTGGGGCCCGGCGGTGCTGCTGGCATCATGTTTAATGATGGATCTACATTGGGGGACATTGTTTTTTTATTTAGTTTTTAACCACTTCAGCCTCCGGAAGAATTGGCTGTTCAATGACCAGGCCATTTTTTTTGCGATTCGGCACTGCGTCGCTTTAACTGACAATTGCGCGGTCGTGCAACGTTGTACCCAAACAAAATTGACGTCCTTTTTTCCCCACAAATAGAGCTTTCTTTTGGGTGTATTTGATCATCTCTAGGTTTTTTTTTGCGCTATAAACAAAAAAAATGGCAATTTTGAAAAAAAACACAATATTTTGTACTTTTTGCTGTAATAAATTGCCCCATTTTTTGCGACACATTATATGACGGTGTCCCAGAATGAGAGCCGCACCGCCCGCCTTGCCGTCATTTGTCTGTGCCTCCTGTTCCTCCAGCATCACTAATACAGGAGATGTGTAACTGGCCAGAGCACCAGGGGAAAGCAAGGAAAAAAACCTAAAGAAAAGAAAACTGATGCAGCCATCACATCTAATGATTTATAAGCTGCAATATAATACATTTTGTTTTAACTACCTCCCTCTCGCCATATAGACAAATGTCGGCGGGCGGGATGCTCTGTTGTTCTGGGACAATGTCCCATGACGTCGCTCCAGTCTCAGTGCGCTTGCGCGCCCGTGGGGGGCACACAGCACTGCGATCATGGGTATGCTGTTTCACTGGGACATGGCGCAACCCTGATCTTGGTAAAGAGCCGATGACGCTGCTCTTTACCAATGTGGTTGGCTGTGTCCAATCACAGCTGATCACATGTAAACAAGGAAATTACATTTATCGCCTCTCCTCACCTCACACTGACTGAGGGTAAGGAGAGGAGAGCCGATCAGCAGCATCTCCCCACAGGGGAGACCTGTACAGATAATCAGTACTGATTACCAGTGCAGCCCCAAGAGTGCCCAGTAGCGATGCCAGTGTGTGCCCATCTATGATGCCAAGCTGTGCCCATCATTGACACGAATATGTGCCCATCATTGATGCCAATTTGAGGAATAGGGTAAAAGTACCCAGTATTAAAGTATTTAATACCACTTTAAAACCATGTCAACAGCTTTGCTATGATGGATAAAAGAGTAACAAAAGGTCTGAAATACTTACCTCTAATGAAGAAAATGCTAATCCAGGCTCTTTCCAGTTCTGGTCACGTGACCAAAAGCTTAGTCATCTTCCCCTTTGATCCCGTCTTGGGTAAGGCAGCGTGTATTGTTGTAGTCGTATATGCATTTGTAATTTGTATTTTGTAATATAATATTGTGGTAATTAATTACTTTCTTTTCTTTTTTTCTACTTCTTATTAAAGTATTAAATGTGATGATTGCTCTGTAACTCAATGTAATAAGCGCCTGAAGAAGCAGTGGTTTTTCCCACAAAACATGTTGAGTGTCCAACACACAGATGGTATTTGTTAAAGTTGACAATGGTTATCTTCCAGAGGTCACTCCCTCTGTGTTTTTCTAGAGCTAAATACCAAGGACACAGGTTATTGTGTCCCAATTTAAAATGTTTGTATGTTTTAAATCTTTGTAAAATGTAAAACATTTATATATATTCATTTATCTTGTGTATGTTGAGTCTTTGTATGGTACCATGGAAGTCCAAAATAGCCTCCATTCATTCCTCTTTCTAATCTGACAGGATGTAGGTACCATTTCTAACTGTAATTAAACTGTCACTCCCCTTTATTATCCTTTTATTCTGTTTAAAATTTAGCATAGGAGCCTATCGTTTACAGAGTATCAGAATTAATACCACCATGCATACGCTTCAGTGTCAGGGTCTCCTCTATTACAATAGAAGAAAATGTTGCAGGTTCCATCCACATTCCACACCTTCCACTAAAATAAAATGTAGGAAATGCCTACAGATTTCACTGAATGCCAAATTTACTTTTACAGAACAGCAAAAACTCTGGTCTGATCATTCCTCTTCTAAGTATTTTAGCTGTATGTTATTACCACAGTCTGCCAGGGCTCCTGTAATTATAATTTTCATTGGTTATCCTAAAAGTTTTTTTATGCCCATGTGGTTTAGCAGCTGGAATCTGAAATATAAGTCATCGGGACTCTAATTTAGTATATTAATTAAAAGGATCCAATGAACTTAAAAAGAACCCAAAACTACACATTAATTAGGCATTTATTAATCTACTTAGTAACCATGTTTTATGCATAATAAGTTAATGTTCTGGTACTCAGTCTTCATTAGGTGCATCTCACACATCTTAATGAAACCCCTTGATCTTCATAAAAAGAAAACATTATCCCTCCATCCTAATTGTTTCATAATGGTGCACAGAAATATTTTTAGAGAAAAAGTTTTGGTGTAAAAATGTAAGCAATTTAGAAACATAAAAACACATATATATATATATATATATATACATATATATATATATATATATATATATATATATATATATATATATATATATATATATATATATATCTTGGAAATGAGTTGATGTACCTAGGTTCAGTTTGACCATAAAATCGGAAACCCACTGAAGTCTAAGGGGGTTTGAATCTTGATAATTTTGTAAATTTTTGAGGCTAATATGCAAGTGATTGTTAAAAAGGACATGGAGAGCTTGGCAGCTCTATAAGTGTAATGCAGGGGTTGTGACCAAGTTAAAATGCTAAAAACAATGTGTTGTTTCACTTCAGCCCCGGACCATTTGGCAGCCAAAGGACCAGAGGTCTTTTTTCAATTTCGCACTGCACTGCTTTAACTGGTAATTGCGCGGTCATGCAATGTTGTACCCAAACGAAATTGGCGTCCTTTTCTTCCCACAAATAGAGCTTTATTTTGATGGTATTTGATTGCCTCTGTGATTTTTATTTTTTTTTGCGCTATAAACGGAAAAAGACTGCAAATTTTGAAAAAAAAAGATATTTTCTACTTTTTGTTATAAGAAAAATCCAATAAACTCAATTTTAATCAAACATTTGGGCCAAAATGTATTTAGCCACATGTCTTTAGTAAAAAAAATGCCAATAAGCGTATATTTATTGGTTTGCGCAAAAGTTATAGCGTCTACAAACTAGAGTACATTTTCTGGAATTTACACCGCTTTTAATTTATGACTGCCTATCTCATTTCTTGAGGTGCTAAAATGGCAGGGAAGTACAAAACCCCCCCAAATGACCCCATTTTGGAAAGTAGACACCCCAAGCTATTTGCTGAGAGGCATGTTGAGCCCATTGAATATTTTTTTTTTTTAGTCCCAAGTGATTGAATAAAGACAAAAAAAAAAAAAAAAAAAATGTTTTCAAAAAGTTGTCACTAAATGATATATTGCTCACACATGCCATGGTTATATGTGGAATTGCACCCCAAAATACATTTAGCTGCTTCTCCTGAGTATGGGGATACCACATGTGTGGGACTTTTTGGGAGCCTAGCCGCGTACGGGGCCCCGAAACCCAAGCACCGCCTTCAGGATTTCTAAGGGTGCAAATTTTTGATTTCACTCCTCACTACCTATCACAGTTTCGAAGGCCATAAAATGCCAAAATAGCACAAAACCCCCCCAAATGACCCCATTTTGGAAAGTAGACACCCCAAGCTATTTGCTGAGAGGCATGTTGAGCCCATTGAATATTTTTTTTTTTAGTCCCAAGTGATTGAATAAAGACAAAAAAAAAAAAAAAAAATAAAAAAAAGTTGTCACTAAATGATATATTGCTCACACATGCCATAGTTATATGTGGAATTGCACCCCAAAATACATTTTGCTGCTTCTCCTGAGTATGGGGATACCACATATGTGGGACTTTTTGGGAGCCTAGCCGCGTACGGGGCCCCGAAACCCAAGCACCGTCTTCAGGATTTCTAAGGGTGCAAATTTTTGATTTCACTCCTCACTACCTATCACAGTTTCGAAGGCCATAAAATGCCAAAATAGCACAAAACCCCCCCAAATGACCCCATTTTGGAAAGTAGACACCCCAAGCTATTTGCTGAGAGGCATGGTGAGTATTTTACAGCTCTCATTTGTTTTTGAAAATGAAGAAAGTAAAGAAAAAAAAATATTTTTTTTCTTTTTTTTTCAATTTTCAAAACTTTGTGACAAAAAGCGAGATCTGCAAAATACTCACCATACCTCTCAGCAAATAGCTTGGGGTGTCTACTTTCCAAAATGGGGTCATTTTGGGGGGTTTTATGCCATCTGGGCATTCCATGGCCTCCGAAACTGTGATTGGCAGTGAGAAGTGAAATAAAAAAATTACACCCTTAGAAAGCCTGAAGGCGGTGCTTGGTTTTTGGGGTGACGTACGCGGCTAGGCTCCCAAAAAGTCCCACACATGTGGTATCCCCGTACTCAGGAGAAGCAACAGAATGTATTTTGGGGTGTATTTCCACATATGCCCATGGCATGTTTGAGCAATATATCATTTAGTGACAACTTTTTGTAAAAAAAATATATATATTTTTTTTTTTCATTATTCAATCTCTTGGGACAAAAAAAAAAAAAAAATTTAATGGGCTCAACATTGCTCTCAGCAAATAGCTTGGGGTGTCTACTTTCCAAAATGGGGTCATTTGGGGGGGGTTTGAACTGTCCTGGCATTTTATGCACAACATTTAGAAGCCTATGTCACACGTCACCCACTCTTCTAACCACTTGTAGACAAAGCCTTTTCTGACACTTTTTGTTTACATGAAAACATATTTTTTTTTTGCAAGAAAATTACGTTGAACCCCCAAACACTATATATATTGTTAAAGCAAAGGCCCTACAGATTAAAATGGTGGGTGTTGCATTTTTTTTTTCCACACAGTATTTGCGCAGCGATTTTTCAAACGCATTTTTTGTGGAAAAAAATACACTTTTTTTTATTTTAATGCACTAAAACACACTACATTGCTCAAATTTTTGATGAAATAAAAAATATGATCTTAGGCCGAGTACATGGATACCAAACAGGACATGCTTTGAAATTGCGCACAAACACGCAGTGGCGACAAACTACATACATTTTTAAAAGCCTTTAAAAGCCTTTACATGATACCACATTAGATTCACGGAGGAGGTCTACTGCTAAAATTACTGCCCTCGATCTGACCTTCGCGGTGATACCTCACATGCATGGTGCAATTGCTGTTTACGTATGACGCCAGACCAACGATTGTGTTCGCCTTTGCGCAAGAGAAGGGGGGGCAGGGGTGCTTTTTTTTTTTTTTTTTAATTTTTTTTATTTATTTAGCTTTTTTATTTTATTTTAAAACTGTTCCCTCCATTTTTTTCTTTTGTTATCATTTTTATTGTTATCTCACGGAATGTAAATATCCCCTATGATAGCAATAGGCAGTGACAGGTACTCTTTTTTTGAAAAAAATTGGGGTCTGTTAGACCCTAGATCTTTCCTCTGCCCTCAAAGCATCTGACCACACCAAGATCGGTGTGATAAAACGCTTTCCCAATTTCACAATGGCGCGGTTTATATCCGGGAGGGGGGACATTCCCTCCCACTGCTTGTAAAAGCAGTCTAGAGGCTAATTACCCGCTAGAATTGCTTTTACATGAAAGCCGATCACTGGCTGAAAAGAATGATACCAAGATGATACCTAAACCTGCAGGCATCATTCTGGTATAACCATTCAAAGTCCAGCAACATACTGGACATATATTGTAATCTTTATTTTTCATGCAGCCTCTTGGCTGAACGAAAAAAAAAGAGATTGATTGGTGGGTATGCCCACCATTAGAATACCTCCCTTCATCCACCCACTTCTAATGATGGGCATACATGCACCATTTATATATGCCGAAGCATGGGGGCATCCTCCCACAAAAGTTATGCCATGTACACACGGTTGCACTTTTCCACGGGGCAAGGCTCCGTCGGAATTTCGACCGTATGTACGCAGCATTAGGAGCCAATCGCTCCCCCCCCCCTGCTGCCCCCATGCTTCGGCATATATGCTCTTTTTTTTAACTGTGGTGGTGAAATCACCTCCTACAGTGTTGGAGTCGCGTCTTTATGTATCGTGGGAGCAAACACTGTTGCTGGCAAGATAAATAAATCCGCGCTGCAACTGAATGGCGCACCTGAAAACAAAAAAATGGTTAACACTAAAACACAGTAAACAAAATTACATACCTGAAAAGCAAGCATGATAAAACATAATAAAACATTGCAGAATAGAATGGAGTAAAAAAAGAGCAACAATAGAGAGAGAACAATAAAACGACAACTATTTTTTTATTTTTTTGAGATTTACAGGTAAAAAAGCTCCTGACTGTTAGCGACTGAATCAAAACGCTACCACAAAAAAACTGTTAGCGATCGCAGGGATCAGGCCTGACTCTGCGAACGCTGCAGTTATGTGTGCTTAGTGTTTTCTAAATGACAGTGATCGATCAATACTGCACTTGGGTGGGCTGGGCTGGGCTGGGCGGAGGGGGAAAACGCAGGTGCTAGCAGGTATCTGGGCTGATGCCGCTAACAATGCGTTTTTTTGGAACCCTAAACTGCTGGGACGCTAGTATAGATCTGATCAGATCAGATATTGATCTGTTCAGATACTGTACCACTAAGGGAGGTGTATGCTTTGTGCGTGGGTGTTTGCGGTGCTGGCACTAACCTGGGGCGACGCAGACCTTATTTGACCCTAAAACCTAATTGATATCACCCGCCGGGCGATCAGGGGGTTAAACCGTTATTGGGTAATAAATGGCGGGTGCCCTGACAGTATAAAAAACAAACTATCTAACCAGCGTCACCCGTAACAGTTATACGGTGATCACTGGTGAAAGGGTTAACTAGGGGCAATCAGGGGGTTAAAACCTTTATTAGGTATTATATGGGGGTACCTGACGCTATATAAAAACCTGACGGGGAACCTAAATAACTAACTGGCTAACCAGCGTCACCAGTGACAGTTATACTGTGATCACTGGTGAAAGAGTTAACTCTAGGGGCAATCAGGGGTTAAAACCTTTATTTAGGTTGTAATATGGGGGTACCTGACCTATAAACCTATTTATGAACCTATATAAACCTGGCGGTTACCTAAAAAAAAAACTGGCTACCTAGCGGCACCAGTGACACTTATACAGCGATTAGAAAAACGATCGCTTAGTGACACTGGCAAAAGGGGGTGAAAGGGTTAACTAGGGGCAATCAGGGGGCTAAAACCTTTATTTAGGTTGTAATATGGGGGTACCTGACCTATAAACCTATTTATGAACCTATATAAACATGGCGGTTAACCTAAAAAAAAAAAACTGGTTACCTAGCGACACTAATGCAGCGATCAGAAAAACGATCGCTTAGTGACACTGGCAAAAGGGGGTGAAAGGGTTAACTAGGGGCAATCAGGGGGTTAAAACCTTTATTAGGTAATATATGGGGGTACCTGACACTATATAAAAACCTGACGGGGAACCTAAATAACGAAATAACTAACTGGCTAACCAGCGTCACCAGTGACAGTTATACTGTGATCACTGGTGAAAGGGTTAACTCTAGGGGCAATCAGGGGGTTAAAACCTTTATTTAGGTTGTAATATGGGGGTACCTGACCTATAAACCTATTTATGAACCTATATAAACATGGCGGTTACCTAAAAAAAAAAATGGTTACCTAGCGACAGCAGTGACACTAATACAGCGATCAGAAAAACGATCGCTTAGTGACACTGGCAAAAGGGGGTGAAAGGGTTACCTGGGGGGCAATCAAGGGGTTAAACCTTTATTAGGGGGGGGGCTACCTTGGACCTAAAACTAACTGCACTGACAGTTATTACAGTCACACTGACACTAAATGCAGTGATCAGTAAATAAATGATCACTGCAATTAGTGACACTGTGACTGGGGGGGGGGGAGGGGGTGATCTGGGGGTGACAGGGGGGTGTTTTGTGTGCCTATGTGTACTGGTGTCAGTGTACTGTTGGTGCACTAACCTGTGTGTGTTGACTCCTCGGCGTTCCGGTCACATAGACCGGCGCACCGAGTGTGACATCACTTCCTCTGCCTGTGTTTTGATTGACACAGACAGAGGAAGCATCTGATTCGCCAGGAGCGATCGCGAGGGGGTGGCCAGAAACCACTGGCCGTCCCCTCATCCCGGATCGCTCCTGAAGCGATCCCGACCGTCCCCGCCGGCCGGGGGGGTCCGATCGGACCCCCCACGCGCCTGAAGAATGGCACGTACAGGTACGTGGTTCTGCCTGTACGTGCCATTCTGCCGACGTATATCTACATGGGGCGGTCGGGAAGTGGTTAAGTACAGGTTTGGCTCCCTCTAGTGGCCGCTAAAACTTTGGCATGACCTTTTCTTTATTTGGAGGCTAACAGTTATGGATTTTGGGATTAGTAGTTTAATGAGGAAATGACTCATGTACTCAACTCAGGCCGGGAACTACTGACCCACAAAGCCAAGTTCACCTACCCACAATGCCAAGTCACAGAACAGCCTGCTGGGTAAGCAGATAAAAGGGGCAGTGCGGCCATCTTTCGCTCTCTTGGGATGCCATTCAGCAGCCAGCAAGGAGGTCTGTGTTGTGGGACCAAAAGATCATGGCCTGCACGGCACGGAGCGGAATCTCCAGCCTTTAAAGGAAATCCAGAGTACAGCCCTGCCAACTTAGCTGCAGATCGGTGTGCAGTCCAGGACATCTGAAAGTTCCTGCAACCCATCTATCCGGAGGAGCAGTACAGTGTAGCGGAGACATCTTTAATCAGACTGAGATACCAGGAGGAGAGTCTGGACGGAGACTCACAGCCTCTGGGTCTATGTGGTAAGAAGGGCACATGCCTATTTCAGTAGAGTACATTATTAACTAAGTGTGCCATGCACAGACTGCTGGTTAGACTTGTAGTCCCACAGAAGTGATCTCACTTATCCACAGGCTGCATAGAGTTGCACTTTAGGATTTGTTTCTCTGTGCTATAAAGTTCATACTAAATCACATCCACTGCTAAGGAGAAAGTATTATAAGTCCCTTATATGTGCAAGTGCACAATTACCAGCACATCATTTATCCTTCAATTTGCTTTATACTTGTTTCCCTATTTGGATTTACAAATACTGCAGTCTAATACCATAAGCTAGCTGAAGATCAAGAAGACAAGGGACTTTTATTCATCTTCCACAAAGCATCACAGTTCACTTTGCATTTGGAACATTGCATTACAATCTAGGGGGAGCCCTTGAGCACAGGATATATATAATGTATTGTACTATTGCATGTTCATAACATTACTGCAGATTTGGTGTGTATGCTTTAAGGTCAGTGGGAAGGCGCTTAATATAAGTTTTAGGGATATTGAGCATTTGTCCTATTGTGCGCCTGTTTGCATATACATCTCTATAGTGAGCATTGAATCTATGGTTTCATATATACATTGACTGTTATCCATTGTCATTAATTACCTTCAAATTACCACACTGCTCCTTGTGTTAAATTTCCATATCAGTAAACTTCCTGAATGGTTAATTTATATTTTGCATGAGTCTCTATCTATTATTATAGCTGGTGAAGTGATGGGTCCCAAGGTTACAGTAAATATACTGTATAGTGTATCATTACTGTGTTTCTCTTTACGTCTGGGTCCCACACTCATATTACCATACAGGTGTTTGCCAAAGGGGTCAAGACTGTTCTTGGGGTTTGAGAGGCAGGGTGCATAATTGAACATTTAACAGCAGCTCCTTCGGGGGTAGTGCTACATGTGGGGGCTCATCCGGGATTCGCTGCCACTCTGCAATCAACCCCTCTTCCCCTAGACAGCACCCCTATAAGCACCAGAATGGACCCCGCCGCTCCGAAAGTTCAAGATGAGGGTCCAACCAGCTCCAGCCAAGCAATAGGATCTGGAGAAGTAGCCCCCTCCTCAGGACCTCTGGCCATGATGGGGCCAGAGTTCTTTACAGCCATGGGGGACTTTATATCCAAATGCCAGAAGGGCAATTCAGTCTGTGCTGGAGCTGACTATCAGAAGCTACGATTCTTCTCGGGAGAGTTCCCATTCCCACTGGAGAGGATGACTTTGACACTTGGTTTGATCAAGCTGTCCAGGCAGTTGAAGAATGGGAGGTAGCCGATACAGTAAAAAGACAGACATTGATTGAAAGCCTGTGAGCTCCAGCTTCTGATGTGATTCGGAATCTGAAAAGAGACAATAAAAATGTAAAGACAGGGGTAGTGGCGCTACCTGTAGATTGAAGCGCGAACTAGCAATTCACTCTTTAAAGGCTGTAAGGACCTCCTCATGCAATATAATTGTGAAAAAAATATATAAATGTGAGAAAGATAATAATAATAAATCCCAGCACTTGGATAACCGCCTGTATCCTGTAGGGTCAATGAAGTGTCAAAAGACCTCCTCATAAAACCGACACTTCACGGATACCACAGGGGGTTATGTCCTCAGAGTGGTCTGGTACCTGGTGCTAAACCAACAATGGTAAAAAGTGAGTAAATCCCAAAGATAATTATAACATGACACACTGGAGGACCTGATCCAAGCCGCCACCAAATTGGACCGGCGCATGCGGGAGAGGCGTTCCGAGCGCTTTCAGTCCCCCCGTACCAACTGGACTTTTGCTAAACCTACCTTGTCTCCACCCACCACTTCAGCTTCAGCCGTGGCCACTCAGGAAACGGAACCTATGCAGCTGGGGTTGGTCCGTGCCCCCCTCACTGCAGAAGAACGGCTCCGTAGGCGACGGGCGAACCTCTGCCTGTATTGTGGGGCTTCAGGACATTTCCTCAGTACCTGTCCCGTAAGACCGAGTAAGTCCTACCGTCAATGTATTATGAACTACCAGTCTTCTGGGTTCTCCCAGACTTATGTCGCCCTCTTTGTCTCCTTACAGCTACCGGGAAAGGAAACCCGACTATCAGCAATAATTGATTCCGGGGCCTGCGGCTGCTTCCTTGATGCAACATTAGCCACCAAACTGCACTTACCTCTCGTCCTGAAGAAACAAAACTTGCAGGTACACTTGGCTGATGGCTCTCTTCCCCGTTCAGGACTTATCACCCATGAAACCCAACCCATCCGTGTTACTACTGACTCTGGTCATCAGGAACTCATTCAGTTTGACATCATCCCGTCTCCTATGTTCCCCATCATCTTGGGGCTTCCGTGGCTACAAATCCATGAACCACAGATCAACTGGGGAAGGAAAGAAATCTCCTTCCCGTCCTCTCACTGCACCCAACATTGCTTCATCCAGGCCTTAGCCTCCTGCTCCACTATTTCTTCTGTACCAGACAACCTTCTTCATGTACCACCAGTTTACCTGGAATTCCGAGATGTGTTCGACAAACAACAGGCAGATTGCCTACCGCCCCATTTTTTTTTTTTTTTTATAAATCTTTATTTTATCTCCATTTTCACATTTTAACAACATTAAACATTGCAATTTCATATATAATATACATACATTTTACAGTTGTATCTATTTACAGATTTTTAGTTCTTTATTCCTGTACCCGTGTATGTTGACTGTATATTATTAATATTGCGTTCATTCTCTATTCTAATCATATAGTCATTAAAACTTATCAGTCGAGCCACCATTTTCTATTCATTCATACAAACACAAAAAAAAAAAAAAAAGGAAAATCTCGCCCCCCGTCCCTCTTCCCCTCTCATATTGTCCGCAATAGTGAGGATGATGTCCTATATTTCTCCCATTTTTGCCACGTTTCTCTTATGTGGTCTTTTGGGCCTTCTTCTTTTGTGATCCTCTCTTCCAGTGAACGCATCTCATCCATTTCTGTTATCCATTCCTCAATTGAGGGTGTTATATTATTTTTCCATTTTCTTGCTATTACTGTTCTAGCTGCGGTTAAGCAGTGTTTTAATATCCCTTTTCTTATTTTTTTAATCGTTCCTGGTATCATTGATAATATAGCGATCTTTATATCTGGTTGTATATTTATATCTGTCATCTCGCTATATATTTTGAATATTTTTTCCCAAAATATATAGACTTTTGGACACAAAAACCAGATGTGTGACATAGTCCCAATTGCCTTCTGACATCTCCAACAGGTGCTATCATTTTCTATATTGATCTTATGCATGTCAGTTGGGCATTTATACCATCTCACTAGTAATTTATAGTTTCTTTCCTGATGCCTATTGGAGAGAGACATTTTGTGTGTTAATAGAATTGCTTTGTCCCATTTTTCTCTAGGTATGACCTCCTCTAATTCTTGTTCCCATTTTCTTACATATTTTAACTCCTGTATATTACTGTTTGAGATTAAATACTCGTATATATTGGATAGATTGTGTGTAGGTTTTTGTTCTTGTAGTAATAGTGTTTCTAGTGTTGTAGGTGTTCTATCCAATGTTCCTGTTTTCTCAAGGGTATTTATATATTCCTGAAGCTGTCTGTGTTGTATCCATTTATGTGCGTGCTCTCTACCCATGTCTTCTAATCAAATAAGTTTCTTATTCTCCATTGTTTGTATGATTCTGATGTTGTCTTTTTTCTCCCATTTTAAAAAAGTTTTGGTTTCGCTTGCTGGGGGGAAGTCAGGATTGCAGAAGAGGGGTGTCATTGGGCCTATATACGATGACCCTATTCCCCTCTTCATCAATCCGTCCCACATTTTCAGTGTTGCTTCGATCAAGAGTGGCATCTCTTGTCTTAGTGGTCTATTCTCTTTTTTTATCCATGGTAGCACTTTTAAGTTTATGTTCATAATTTCTTCCTCTAGTTTCACCCATTGTTTAGTTCTTATATTATGAAACCAATCTAGAATCCTAGTTACCAGGGATGCTTTAAGATAGGCGGATAGATCCGGGAGAGCTAGACCGCCATCTTTTTTGCGTCTAATAAGGATTTCCCTACTAACTCTCGCCGGTTTACCCGCCCAAATAAAACTGCCAATAAGTCTTCTTAGGGAGTTTAATATGTTTTTTAAGGGAAATATTGGGATTGTTTGAAACACATATAGTATTTTTGGAAGTATATCCATTTTTATAATATTCATGCGACCTGTCCAGGAGAAAATCCCTTTATTATAGTTTTGAAGTAGCTTCGTTATTTTTTGTATTAATGGTAAATAGTTACTCTCTTGGAGTTTTCTCATGTCATTGGGGATAAATATTCCCAGATATTTAATAGCACTATTTTGCCATTTGAAAGAAAAAATTTTTTTAAGTGCATCAATAATATTTATGGAAAGTGAGATATTTAAGGCTTCTGTCTTGTTATAATTAACTTTGAAGTTACTAACTTTAGCAAAGCGTTTAAATTCTTTAATTAGGTTGGGTAATGTCACTATGGGGTTTGTGATGTATAATAATAGATCGTCTGCGTATCCTGACAGTTTATATTCTTGGTCTTTTATTTTAATTCCCTGTATGTCTTTATTTATCCGGATTGCTGTCATCAGGTGTTCTATAGTTAGGACATATATCAATGGAGATAAGGGACATCCCTGTCTGGTTCCGTTCAGTATTGTTATCGTATCCGATAGCTCCCCGTTTGCCCGAATTTTAGCCGTTGGATTCTGGTATAAGACTAAAATTTTTTTTAGCAGTCTAGGGCCCAGTCCCCATTGCTTCAGTGTCTCTTCGAAGAATCGCCATCCCACCCTGTCAAACGCTTTTTCAGCGTCCACTGCCAATAGACAGGATAGGATGGCGTGTCTCTTGGCATATTCGACCAATGTCAAGGTTTTAGAGGTGTTATCCCTCGCCTCTCTTCCTTCCACGAATCCTACTTGGTCTAGTTGTATCGTTCCTGGCAGTTTGGGCGTGAGCCTATTGGCTATAATCTTAGAGTAGATTCAGAGGTCAATATTCGTCAGAGAGATTGGTCTGTAATTTCCACATAGTGTATGGTCTTTATCAGGTTTGGGTATAAGAGATATGTATGCTTGCATACTCTGTGATACAAAGGGCTGGGCTATAGACACAGAGTTAAATGTGCGTTTCAAAATTGGAGTGAGTAAATCTTTGTATATTTTATAAAACCGTGGGGTAAATCCGTCAGGTCCTGGGCTTTTACCTACTGTCAGTGAGTCTATTACTGTTTGAATTTCAATTTCTGAAAATTCGTTTTCTAGTTGTTCAATATCGTTGTCGGGCAAGGGTGGTATCGGGGTTTCTGTTATGTATTGTCTTATCTTTTGATCAAAGTCTTCTGGAGTTTGCTTTGTTAGTTGATTGGGTATATTATACAGACCAGAGTAGAATATATGGAATGTTTCCATAATCTTCTTTGGGTCGTATGTCAATTCCCCTGAGTCTGTTTTGATTTTGGCAATTGATGTAGTTCTTGTTTGTTGTTTTAGGGCTCTGGCTAATATTTTGCCTGGTTTATTATCTTGGTGATAATATAGGGTGCGATTTTTATCTCTAATCCGTAGTGATTGTTCATTTAATAATGTTCTCATCTCTGTTCTTTTGTCCAGGAGAACCATTAGCGTTTCTCGTGTTGTATTCTGTTTATGTTGTTTCTCTAATTCCGTGATTTCTTGTATCAACTCTGTTGACCTATTACTTTTAATTTTCTTCAATCTGGACCCGTGTTTGATAAAGAGGCCCCTTACTATGCATTTAAGAGTTTCCCATTGGTTTGGGAGTGATGTATTGTCACTTATATGATCTAGTGTAAAATTCGATATCGCAGAGCTAATCTCGGTTTTACAGGTTTCATCAAATAGTAGATTGTCATTTAATTTCCATGTGCCTCTAGATGTGTTTTTGTTTGTTGTATCTATAGTTAAGTAAATGGGTGCATGGTCTGACCATATAAAATTCCCTATCTCGGGGGCAGATATTGCTGTAATTGCCGAAGAGTTTATCAAGAAGTAGTCCAGTCTATGGTATGTGTCGTGTACCTGAGAATAAAATGTATAGTCTTTTGTACTTGGGTTTGTTATTCTCCATATATCTACTAGTTGATGTTGCTCTAATAATTTTTTAAATGCCCTTTTTTCAGTTTTCTTTTGAGGTCCTGTTTTTGCTGTAGTGTCCATATTTCGGTCTAGAACGAAATTAAAATCGCCACCTATTATGATTGTCCCTTCTGCTTTAGTCATCATTTTTGTTAGTAATTGGATACCTGTTTTAATTTGGTCTATATTCGGTAAGTAAATATTAATAAAAGTATAATTCTGTCCATATATATTCAATTTTAACAATATTGCTCTGCCATCTCGACTTGTCCATTTTTCTATAACCTGGTGAGGTATCGAATTATGGATTACTATTGAGACACCTCTAGATTTTGAGTATGGATACGTATCATGGTACCAGTTAGGGTAATGTCTGTTCTGTATATTTGGTATGTGGTCCGTGCGGAAATGCGTTTCCTGGAAGAGAATAACACCTACGTTTTGTTTCTGGAGGGAGTATAAAATTTGTGCTCTTTTAGTTGTTACATTTAGTCCTCTTGTGTTAAATGAACAAACCTTGATGGTTGTCATAAATCCAAGAGTAAGGGACTCAGGGGGAAGGAGAGGGCAGAAAGAGGGAGGGGGGAAGGAGAGGAGGAGAGAAAAAAAAAAAAAGGGAAAAGGAAAATGAGAAGAAAGAGAAAAAAAAAAGAAAAAAAAAAAGAAATTATAACAACCACTCACACCGTGAGCTATTTGCTCTTCTTGTGTCTCCTATCACTTGTTACTTTAAACTTTCATACCTCTAGCATTCTCTAAATGACTCGTTGAGTCTAACCTTAATATGTAAGTTCCCTAATTAGGGGGTGTATAGGGATCTTTTTAGGTTTAGGACGTGTCCCTGGTCCGGAAATAGTTTAATTTAAATGATGCGAGATTAAGCAGGGCTTCCCCTCTGTCCCCCGCAGAGGGGACAAGATAGGGTAGAGGGAGAGGGAAGCAGAGAGGGGGGAAGAAGGGGAAAAAAAAAAAAAAAAAAGTTTCTTCCTCCTTCCTTCCCTCCTATGAGAGATTTTCCCCCTCTCCCCCACCCCCTCTCCCTTCACCCCAGTTCGGGGGGGAAAGAAAAACCCCTAATACAGATCCATTTATATATCACATTTTGATATCAATACATATATATTATCTCCGTCCTTAGATACTTGGACCAGCATATATTTATTACCATCTCTGACCTGTTATTCGTTATATTCCCTTCGTTTGGTCTCTCTCCTTCTTCCCCTCCCCCCTCCCTCCTTGGGATTGTATTCTTATTCTGGGTCTAGCATTTTGTTACTAAATCATACATCTTATCCATTCTTTATTCCACTGTTTCAAGTTTGATATCTGGTTTGTCCCCTCTGAATACAGTTCGTTTTATTGGTGTATAATCTATAAAGTTCATTTCCTCCCCTCTTCCTTGTGGGGAAGGGGTGGGCAGAAAAAAAAAAAAGAAAAGAAAAAAAGAAAAAAAAAAAAAAAAAAAAAAAAAAAAAACCTTGCCTTCACCCTTTTCCCTCCTCAAAGAGGAGAGTCCCTTTTTTGAAGAGCGGGGGAAAATTGAATTAACTATATCCAATGGGGACAATCCATATCACAACAACACATAATTCATAGATGTCCATTTTTACGGTTACATTACAGTTTCCAACATTATTATCACATTTTTCGATATATTCTAACTTGTTATATCTTTGTTTCTTTGCATTTGATTTTTAGGTCCCCCAAACCCTTCTTCCCCCCAATAAAAAAAAAAAAAGGGGGGGGAAGGGGGGTGTTTTTCTTCCCCTACTTAATCCCTTTATCCCCTTTTGTCCCTCCCCTGCCCTTGTCCTCCTAAGGTTAGTGTGTTATGTGTAGGTGTATAGTGTGTCATTTGTCGTGTGTGAGTAATATTAGTGTATATTGAAAAAAATATATAAAAAAGTAATTATCTATTGACCCCAGAGTGTCTTATCTGTTATACATATAGTTGATGTGAGGTGTCGTTTATTAACAGTGTAGATGTGTTTTATAGCGTGAAGAAAAAAAAAGGGGGGGTTTGACCCCGTCCATTCTCCTATCTTCTATTCCCTTCCCTCCCCCTTCTTCTCCCCATTTCCCCTTTATACTAGTGTTTACCCACATTTCTCCTGTGTACGTGTGTATTAACATTTAGTTGTGCTCCTTTCCCCTTCCACCCTTCCCCTTCCCAAAAAAAAAAAAAAAAAAAAAATTTTTCTTTTTTTTTTTTTTTTTTTTCTCTTTTTTTCTTTCTCTTTTTCCTTCTTCTCTTCCCTCCCTCCTCCCTTTCTTGAAGAAAAAAAAAAAAAAAAAAGGAGGGGAAAAAATTATGTTTTCCCTATTGGAATTATTTTTTTGGAAGGTTTTGATAAATCTGGGCCCACAAAGGCAATTCTATCAGAGGAAGTCCCAAGCGGTTGAGAAATTCCTGGAGGTCTTCAATATCCCGAAACACCGTTTTCTGCCCGTCTTGGTATACTATTATTTGAAAAGGGGATCCCCATTTGTAGAGGAGTCCCTTCTCTCTCAATAATCCCAGTAAGGGTTTCACCGCTCTTCTCTTATTTAATGTGTGTTTGGATAGATCTTGTAAAAATATGAGCTGAGCTCCCTCGTATTTAAATTCCCCTTGTGTTCTTGCTGCTATCATGATATTTTCTTTAACTTGAAAAAAATGTACTCTACATATTATGTCTCTAGGTCTCGCTTGGCTGGGGTCTCTAGGTCCTTGAATTCTATGTGCTCGATCGATCTCTATTGCTGTTGTATCTGGCTGTTGTAGTAAAGTGTTGAATATGTTCTGAAGTGTTTGTTTCAGGTTTTCGGTGCCTGTTGATTCTGGCAGACCTCTTATTTTTATATTGTTGCGTCTATTTCTATTTTCGAGTTCGTCTGTTGTATCCATTATTTGTTTTATTTGTCGATCGTGTTCCATTGTTTTTTCTTCTAGAGTAAGTATTTTCTGATCAATGGTCAGAATTTTGTCATCTATGGCATTCATGTGTTCTTGAATGTCTATTAGGGATGTTTTCAGTGAGTTTATTTGTTCTTTATATGTGGTCTCAAGTCTGTAAACATAATTGTCCATATCCTCCTTAGTCGGTAATGATTTTAAATGTGCTTGTATATCCCAATTAGGACTGTTTGTTGGTCTCGCTGTACCCATTGTAGGGTGTTGTATACTCCCTATGGGGCTGTTGTTAAGTATAGATTCTAAGTTTATGTTGGGTGAGGCAAGATTCAACTCAGTAGATGTCTCTGCGTCCTGTTGAGGTGATATTTGTGGCTGTTTAAAAAACCCTTTTATATCTGACTTCTGTGCAGACTGTGGCTTAACCGGGTTTTTTATTGTTCCGCCTGTTGACCCTCTTTTTGATTTTTGAGTGTGAGTCGTTTTTGGCGGCATTTTTCCTTTTTTTTTTTTTCCTTGTTATAGAGATTTTTTTTTTTTGTAAGGCTTATTAGGGTAGAAAAGATGCCCCAAAAAAAAGAGAAAAGTAAAGGGAAGAAAAAAAAAAAAAAAATTTTGTTTTCCGTATATTGTACAATATTATCGCATTCCCCCTTGGGGTGGTCGCTAGGATTTTTCTATGGCTCCCCTTAATATATAAAACAACAGGATATTTTACAGACTTTTATCTTTGTCGTTTTATATTTTCTCCAATATTCTTATTAGATATTGAGACCCCATTATAACCTCTTTCATCAGCTTTATCTCTTCAATATGCTCAGTCTTGATTTTCCTTGTTGTGTTTCCAGGGGTTTATCAAGTATGTCCGGTGTGTTAGTGAGGGTCTTCTATGTAATTATACAATTGTTTATTCCTTACAGGGGGGTAGTCTTGTCTATATAATTAGCTTGTGTATAATTTGCTTAATTGTATATAATTTTCTCTACATAATCCATCAACAGGGTTTCCAGTTTTACCCCGATTATTTACAAACTTTTCCAGTCCATTGCAATAAACAGAAAGCAAGAAAAAAAGTGGGGTTTTTACCGGTCCCCTCTCCGCATTACCTTTTGTTTGCAGGGCTTCGCTGGAGATCTTGATATTCAGTTGCTTATACCTCGGATTTTAACTGGGGTATGGTGGTCTCTGTCTTACCACCGTTGCTCAGTGTATTCCGGGCAATCCCATGGCTCCCATGTTGGTTCCGGCCAGCTTTACCAGCTCTTTGTATTTCCTTGAGTCTCGGAGGGCTTCGGCGCTGTTTAGTGCCTCTGTGAGTAAGCGCCGCCTTAGTAGAGTGCCGAGTATCGAATATCTCCTATCGTGAGTCACCGGAGTATCTCCGGCGTGTCTTGATGTCTTGCCGTCTTGCCGGAGACGAATCTCTCAGACGGCGCTCTGGAGACACACTTGTTCTGTCTGCAGTGCCGTTTCTCCTTCAAAAAATCTCCACGATCTCCTCAAGCCGTTGTCTCTAAGCTGCTGGTCACCTCATATGCCGCATTAAGCCAAGCCTTTGAACGTATCACTACTGCAAAGCACAGTCAGAGCGATATGCTATGTGCTGCAGAAACATCAGCGGAGGGTCATTCCCGGATCATTGTAGTCAGCTGCAGGTAATCTCCCGGACCTAGGAGGAGCTCACTCACATCACGTCCATCCTGTTCAGTCCCCTTCCCCCCAGCTGGCATCTTTTTTGTAGGGAAGAGAGACGGCTCCCTGAGGCCATGCATCGACTACAGGGAATTAAATAAAATCACGATTTCAGATCTGCCCGGAAAACAGCTTTTAGGTCCAGATTCGGGCACTACGAATACTTGGTAATGCCTTTTGGGCTTTGTAACGCACCAGCAACCTTCCAGCACCTGGTCAATGATATCTTCCGCAAGCATCTCGACGACTTCCTTGTCGTTTATCTGGACGACATCCTTATCTTTTTAGACACCCTTGAACTTCACCGAGTGCATGTGAAACAAGTCCTTACCATTCTTAGAAGCCACAGATTGTACCTCAAAGCTGAGAAGTGCGAGTTCGAAAAATCTACAGTGCAGTTTTTGGGGTTCATCATTTCTACAGGTGGGGTCTCCATGGACCCACAGAAGGTTAAAGCCATACTGGAATGGCCAGCCCCGGTGAACAAGAAAGGGGTACAGCGATTCATTGGATTCGCAAATTTTTACCGAAGATTCATTATCGGCTTTTCCTCCATAGTGGCACCCATCACCAAGTTGACTCATCAAGGTACCCAATTTCATTGGTCCCCGGAGGCTCAAGAGGCCTTCGACACGTTGAAGAAACAGTTTTCGTCCGCTCCTATCCTGATGCATTCAAATCCAGCCCTACCCTTTGTGCTGGAAGTGGATGCATCGGAGACGGCTACGGGAGCTATCCTGTCTTAAAGATTGGGCCCCAAGGCTCTCTTACATCCCGTGGCTTTCGCGTCACGGAAGTTAAGCCCTCCAGAGAGGAACTACGATGTTGGAGATAGAGAATTATTGGCCATCAAGTTTGCCTTGGAGGAGTGGAGGTATCTCCCAGAGGGGGCTTCTCATCCGATCATGATTTGGACAGACCACAGAAACTTGGAATATCTCAGGACAGCCAAACGCCTAAGGCCTAGGCAAGCCCGATGGGCTCTTTTCTTTTCAAGATTTAATTTTCATATCTCGTACAGACCCGGCTCAAAAAATGGGAAGGCGGACGCTCTTTCCAGGATGTTCCACGAGACACCCCAGGAATCTGAACCTAGCACCATTCTTTCTCCACAGAATTTTCTCTCTCTCATATTGCAACCTGATCCGATCCCCGCCATTAAGGCGGCATCCGGGCAACTTACCGACCTGGGAATTCCCTCAACGGAGGAACATGACGGGCTACACTGGGTCCGAGGGAAGGTCTTTGTCCCCACAAAAGTAAGACCCTTGACACTCAAGACCCTACATGATCATAAGCTTGCAGGGCACTTTGGGTTTCATAAAACAACTGAACTAGTTTCTCGCTCCTTTTGGTGGCCTGGGTGGAGACAAGACTGTCGGAATTATGTGACTTCCTGTGTTGTCTGTCAACGAAACAAGGGGACTAACTCTAAAGCCTGGGGCCTGCTGAGACCTTTGTCCATTCCCGAGCATCCATGGGCGGAGATATCAGTGGACTTTATTGTGGAATTACCTTCCTCAGAGGGGTTCACCACCATATTGGTCGTAGTTGACCGATTGTCAAAAATGGCACATTTTCTTCCAATGACCGGGACCCCTTCTGCTTCTGCTACAGCCGACATATTTCTCAAGGAGATTGTCTGACTCCACGGCTTACCTGCAACTGTCACATCTGACAGAGGTCCTCAGTTTACCTCTAAGTTTTGGCGAGAGTTATGCAAAGCCCTTGAAATTAAAATATGCCTCTCTTCGGCCTACCATCCTCAGAAAGGACAAATCAGTCACTGGAGCAGTATCTCCGTTGTTTCTGTTCAGACTCCCAGGACGAATGGTCCAGCCTCCTACCTTACGCAGAGTTTGCTTACAACAACGCGGTTCATACCGCCACCAATCAAACGCCCTTTTGGGCCAACTATGGGTTCCACCCTTCCTTCCTACCAGGGTTCCTTCCTGAAATTTCCGTCCCTGCGGTCCAAGACCGAGTAAGCTCCCTTCAACAGAACTTCCAGAAAATACAAGAGGCCATGCAAAAAGCTCAGGAGGGGTATGAAAGATACTTCAATCGGGGAAGGAAGGAAAACCCAGATTTCAAGGTAGGAGACGAAGTTTGGTTATCCTCAGTCAACCTCAAGTTGGCCATTCCTACACGGAAGTTGGGACCTAAATTTATTGGTCCTTTCAAAATCAAACAGAAGATCAATCCCGTGGCTTTTGAACTTTCTTTACCGGATTCATACAGGATACACTCGGTGTTCCACGCTTCCCTCCCGAAACCTGTCACTCCCAGTCCCTTTCCAGGCAGGACCGAACCACAACCTCCACTAGTTCTGGTGGATGGCGAAACTGAATTTGTAGTGGAGAAGATTTTGAGTAGCAGGAAGAAGGGGAGGCAACTCCAATATTTGGTCAAATGGGAGGGTTACCCTTCAGAAGAAAACTCGTGGGAACCCTCAGGAAACCTACATGCTCCACGTTTAATTCGGGCCTTCCACACTGAGCACCCAGAATTGATGGCTAGTTTGGGCGTCCAGAGGCCGCCCCTCGGGGGAGGGCACGAGTGCCTGTGCGCATGCGCGGCGGAGCGGCGCTCCGGCGCATGCGCATTCGCGGCTCGGCGCTCCGACGCATGCGCACTGGCGCACGCCTGAGCGTCCCAGTGCGCGGCAGCGTCACATGACCACTCACACCGCCCATTTAAGGAAGTGCATGAGACCAGTCCAGCGCTGGCTTGTCTTCAGCTTCCTGCCAAAGCACCGTTCCTGTTTCCTGGTATCCTGATTGCTTGATTTGACCCGGATTTCGCCTTTGACCTTGCTGCCTTCTCCTGCCCTTGACCTTTGGACTGTATACTGGACTTACCGCTTGCTTGCTTCTGGCCCCTTGAACCTCTGCCTGTGACCCGGATTTGCTTGTTGTCTCCTGCCCTGTGATCTCTGCCTGTGACCCGGACCTGCTTATCTTCAGCCCTGTACCTGCACCTGTGTTCTGGAACTTCCCAGTGTCTCCCTGACCCCAGCACTTGGCTCCTTCTTCAGTCCTCATCCTCTGGTTGGGTAGCCTGTGCTTCTTTGTGCCATTCACCCCCTGTCTCACCTCCAGGGGGCAGACTGCGCTCAGTTGCAAGGGTGAACCACTCTCGGCATTTCGGCCTCGTTAAGTACTCTCCTGATAAGCACACAGGGGTATTTTTCCAAAAGCCTGCACTCCAATGAGGCTGGAAAGAATGCGCCCATGGCTGGAGAGCTACCCAAACAGGGAGAAAGCTTGTTTGCTCATTGAAGGATTTGCTAATGGCTTTCCGCTACATTCCTTTTTGGGAGCTGGGTGTAAAATGGTGAGAAATTTTAAGCTTCCTCAGGTGGTAAGGGATAAGTTATGTAAGGAATTAGCTGAAGGGTGGATTGCAGGGCCTTTTGAGCTCCCCCTTTCTTTAATTTTCGTATATTCCCATTGGGAGTGGTACCCAAGTGAGAGCCTAATGAATTTCATATCATACACCATTTGTCCTTTCCGAAAGGTGATTCATTGAACGATGATATTGATGGCCATTTATGTTCAGTTTCTTACGCCACTTTTGAGGAGGCGATTTGTAAAATTAGGTTGTTTGGCCCTGGAGCATTGTTGTCAAAGGCCTGCCTGCTTCCCCATCTGCATTAAATTATTTAGGTTTTCATTTTGAAGGTCAGTATTTTTTTGACATGTGTCTCCCAATGGCATGTTCACTGTCCTGCGCGTATTTAGAGGTGTTTTCCATATTCCTTCATTGAGTCCTTTGTATTCAATCTGGTTCAGATAGTGTAGTTCACTATCAGGACAATTTTTTATTCGTCGGTCCAGCGGATGACAGGATTTGTTTGGATTTGTTGTTGTCATTTTAAACTATGTCTCAGGATTTTGGTGTCCCTCTGGTTGAGGAAAAAAAACATGCTCCCCTAGCACTACGTTGGAATTTTTGGGTATTGAAATAGATACCTGTAGGATGGAATTTTGCTTGCCGGCGGCAACATTTTATAAATTAAAGTGGTGGATTGCTTGGGTGTTGCAAAGGAAGACAATACAGTTGAAAGAGATGCAATCACTCCTGTGTATTCTGGCTTTTGCATGTAGAATCATGCCAGTTGGAAGGATCTTTTCACAACGGCTCTACTTGGCTATATCGGGCTTGAAATCTCCTCTGGATCACATCAGAATGACCAGTCCTCTTAAAGAGGATTTGATGGTTTGGTCTAGTTTTCTCGATTGTTATAATGGAAAGTCCTTTCTTCAGTCTGATTTTGTAATTGCTTGGGATTTTCATCTGTTCACGGATGCTGCAGGCTCTAGAAGCTTTGGCACTATCTGGGGAACGCACTGGTGCTGTGCAGCTTGGCCGGTGTCCTGGGTGAGGACATGGGCGACTAAGAACGTGGTCCTACTTGAATTGTTCCCGATTTTGGTGGCTTTGGAATTGTGGGGATTAGAGTTTGCGAACAGGCGTATTTTGGTTGAATCTGATAACAAAGGCGTACTGTATGCGGTCAATTGTATCTCGTCAAGTTCTTGGTTGGTGATTAGGGATGAGCCGAACACCCCCCTGTTCGGTTCGCACCAGAACCTGCGAACAGACCTAAAGCCCGTGTGAACTTTTAAAGTCTTTTAAAAAACTTTTAAAGACTTTTACAAACTATTAAAGTCTATGGGACTCGAACGTTCAAAATCAAAAGTGCTAATTTTAAAGGCTTATATGCAAGTTATTGTCATAAAAAGTGTTTGGGGACCTGGGTCCTGCCCCAGGGGACATGTATCAATGCAATTTTTTTTTTTTTAAACGGGCGTTTTTTCAGGAGCAGTGATTTTAATAATGCTTAATGTGAACAATAAAAGTGTAATATTCCTTTAAACTTCGTACCTGTGGGGGTTTCTATAGTATGCCTGTGAAGGGGCGCATGTTTCCCGTGCTTAGAACTGTCCCTGCACAAAGTGTCATTTTTGCAGGAAAAAAAGATATTTAAAATCACTCGCGGCTAATGAATTGCCAGCTCCCATAACACAGAGAACAGTCATTCATTGAAAGTCATTGATAAAAAAAAGTCATGGATAAAAAAAAAAAAGCGTGGGGGTTCCCCCAAATTCAATTACCAGGCCCTACAGGTCTGCTATGGATATTAAGGGGAACCCCACTTCAAATTAAAAAAAAAAGATGTGGGGGTCCCCCTAAATATCCATACCAGACCCTTCAGGTCTGGGATGGATTTTAAGGGGAACCCAGGCCAATTTTTTTTTTTTAAATGGCGTGGGGTCCCCCTCAGACCCCGCCCCCCCCCTGTGTGAAATGGTAAGGGGGTACAAAAGTACCATTTCACCAAAAAAGTGACAAAAATTTTAAAAATGACAGGAGACGGTCTTTGACAATTCCTTAATTATTAAAATCTTCTTTCATCTTCTTTTTTCTGGTCTTCCTTCTTCCTTTCTTCATCCTTCGGGTTTCTTCATCTTCTTCTTCCATCTTCTTCCATCTTTATCTTCCATCTTCTTCTTCCTCTGATCGGCTTCTTCTTGCTCTGGTCTTCTCATCCGGCATCTTCTTCCAAGGCGTCGGCGTCTCTTCTTGGGCCGCTCCGCGCAATGGGAGGCTCCCGCTGTGTGAGGCTTTGCTGCGTCTGACGGCTCTTTTATAATGGAGGGCGTATGGGGACGTCATGGGGACTTCCCTATGGCTTTCCCCATGACATCAGAGGGGGGCGGGGGATGGCGGATCGGAGGAAGAAGAAGATGGAAGAAGAAGATGGAAGAAGAAGATGAAGAAACCGAAGGATGAAGAAAGGAAGAAGGAAGAAGACCAGAAGAAAGAAGGTGAAAGAAGACTTTAATAAAGGAATTGTCAAAGACCTGTCATTTTTAAAATTTTTGTCACTTTTTTGGTGAAATGGTAGGGGTACTTTTGTACCCTCTTACCATTTCACACAGGGGGGGGGCGGGATCTGGGGGTCCCCTTGTTAAAGGGGGCTTCCAGAATCTGATAAGCCCCCCGCCCGCAGACCCCCACAACCAATGGCCAGTGTTGTGGGGACGAGGCCCTTGTCCCCATCAACATGGAGACATGGTGCTTTGAGGGGTCACAGACCCCCAAAGCACCCTCCCAATGTTGAGGGCATGTGGCCTGGTACGGTTCAGGAGGGGGGGGCGCTCTCGTCCCCCCCTCTTTTCCTGTGGCCTGCCAGGTTGCATGCTCGGATAAGGGTCTGGTATGGATTTTGAGGGGGGCCCACGCCATTTTTTTTTAAAATTTGAAGCGGGTTCCCCTTAATATCCATAGCAGACCTGAAGGGCCTGGTAATTGAATTTGGGGGAACCCCCACGCTTTTTTTTTTTTTTTTTATCAATGACTGCAATGAGCCGGCAATTCATTAGCCGCAAGTGATTTTAAATAGCTTTTTTTCCTGCAAAAATGACACTTTGTGCAGGGACAGTTCTAAGCACGGGAAACATGCGCCCCTTTACAGGCATACTATAGACACCCCCCAGGTACGAAATTTAAAGGAATATTACACTTTTATTGTTTCACTTTAAGCATTATTAAAATCACTGCTCCTGAAAAAACGGCCGTTTTAAAAAAATAAATTTGCATTGATACATGTCCCCTGGGGCAGGACCCAGGTCCCCAAACACTTTTTATGACAATAACTTGCATATAGGCTTTTAAAATTAGCACTTGAGATTTCTCCCATAGACTTTTACAGGGTGTTTGCGGCTTTTCGAATTTGCAGCGAACACCCCAAATTGTTCGCTGTTCGCTGAAACTCGAATTCAAACTCGAAGCTCATCCCTATTGGTGATAAAAGTCCTGCGGCAGGTGGTCTTTAGATGCCTCAAATTTAATATTTGGTTGAAAGCTAAGTATACTCCCGGGATATTGAATAATATTGCCGATTCCCTATCTCGGTTTCATATGGACCGTTTTCGGCTCTTGCTTCCAGAGGCGGACGAGGAGGGCACCCTGTGCCCGAACCATCTGTGGGAGGTGATCTGAAGGCAGTGACGGATGCTATTCGGGGTTTGTTAGCCCCCCAGACTTCGTCCAGTTACTCAGCCGCTTGGAGCAGCCGGTTGGCTTTTGCTAGCACTGAAGGTTTTCATTTTAATAGTCCATCTGAAGAAACTATCTTGGCTTTCTTGTCCATGTTAATGCGGCGGCGCTTTTCAAACAGTCATGTGACAAAAACATTGGCCGGCATTTCCTTTTTCTTTTTTTTTATTTCAAAGATTTTATTGAGATTTATCGAAATAACATACAAACGATGAGCATTGTTAGCTGTGGAGTTACTGAAATTCAAGAATAGTCAAAATAATGATTACATGTCTATTCAGGAATACAATCATACTGCGAATACTTTGTGCAGGAAAGTGCATACAACATTGCGTATAACTGTGGGTCGTGATGGAAAGCCCGGAGCCCTCGGTAGTATCCTGTCCCCCCCAGACACCCCAGAGGGAACATACTGTGCCCTGGGGGGGCGTGACACCACTTCCCTCCCCTCCCCATCAAACTCCTGGTGAGAAGGTATCACAACAGGTGGTATGGAATTGTAACACTAGTCTGAGTGGATTCCGAGGGATTAAAGGTCTCGTCTTCTCACCCTGGGGAGGGGGTAGGGTTGAAATCACAGTAGAGAGAAAAGAGTTAGGGGGGTGGCTATACTTAGCAACAATATGTGTTACAAGGCTAGTATTATACATCTAGGTATATCTTATGGGTTAGTGGTAGATAGCATAAAGGAGAAAGGGAGAGGAAGCTACTCGGTGGCTTTCACTTCTGGCTCTGTTCAGTCTGGGTTTAAATCCTAAGTTGTTCAGGTTAGTTTTTAGTTTCAATAATTTTTATTTGAGAACTGTTGTGAACAATTACAGTAACAATGCGCACAGCGCCATATGTGTTTCTTATATTTATGAACAAAACAGAACAAAATTTCAACATTATAAAGGAGTAACATTAATAGGTGCATTATAAGTTTGTTAACCGCTATTATGTTGTTCACTAGCATTCCTAGCTTGTTGAATTAAATAGGAGGTCCATCTACGTCTGTTGTTTCAGGATAGAGTTTTGCTGTGGTGCAGCATTCAGGTGGGTGTCCACCCCCTAGTCACCCCTTTGGGGATCACACTGTGACCAGGGAGTGGTCCCCCCCATTGGTTGGCCCATACCTTTTCCATCCTATGCGTCATTTATAATGGTCTTAAGTCATCAGTTGTTAGGTTTGTGTGCCCTGTGAACCTATGCTTATAGGTTGCTGAAACTTGTACATGGAATGTGAGTGTAATCGTTCGTTTGAATATCTGAAGCTTACATGTTCATGTTGAAATATAAGAGAGTGGTAGAGAAAAAAGAAAAATAGAAAAGAAGAGAGAGAAGAGAGGAGAGGGGTACGGTGGGGGTAGGTGTGGGAGAGGGTGGGTGGGGTGCGCGCGGGACGTGGCCCTCCCTGGTTGAAGAGAGGCAGGGTGCTCCATTGGCTATTTAGTTTTGTTTACAGTGGTCTAGAAGGTTGGCGGGCGGTATCCCATCTGCTATACCACTCGACCCAAGGTTTCCAGATTTGACATTTGGTTGTGTAATTCCCTTGAGAGGCCGCGAACATCAGTTCATATGTTATGTGCAGGTTAGTGGTTCTTATTACCTCTGTAATAGAGGGGATTTCGGGTTTCAGCCACTTTCTTGTGAGTTCTAGTCTAGCGCCCGTGAGAATCTGGGTTGTTATGTGTCTTGTTTGGTGAGGTAGTGTCTCTATGCCCAATGAGAGTAGAGCCATATCCGGAGTAGTAGGGACTCGACTATTGGAGATATTTTGAATGATATGGAAAATTTTTTGCCAGTACTGTTTGATTTTATTACAAGCCCACAAAATATGTAGGATGGAGCCCCTATGGCCGCAATTCCTCCAGCATAGTGGAGGTATGTCTGGGTTAAATCCCGCTAGTCTTGTGGGGGTCATATACCACCTAAGAAATATTTTTTGGTAAAGTTCCCATAGGTTCGCGCTTTTAGATGCTTTGTATATGGATGTTATAGCTATTTGCCATTGTTCAATAGTATATGTAGAATTAAGGTCTAGTTCCCAGGTTCTCATAGAGGGGGACTTGGTGCATACTGCTTTTAAGTTAAGGTAGCCATAGAATACAGAGATCCCTTTAATAGAGGTCTTGGGGTTAGTCAAGTAAAGATATATTTTCCAGGGGACTTCTGTGTTAAATAGTATGTTGGATGTCAGTAGGTGGGAAATCTGCCTATGCTTGAATTGGTCCTTGTTTTCTACTTGGTGTTCAATTTGAAGTGCTCTGAAAGATTTAAGTGCTGGACCTATGTAAAGGTCCTCTATGTGTTTGATCCCCATTTGTGGCCAGTGGTTAACATGAAGGTCTGGTATTAGAAGTTCTAGGCTTGTGATAGGTATCGGAATGGTTTTCTGTGGTATGTCAGCTTTTGGTAGTTTTAAGATAAGTTTCCATGCTGATAGGGAGGCTCTTATAGTTGGTGAGTATCTGGGGGAATGAGGCATATGTTCGTGTACCAGTAATAGGTCAGAGAGTTTGTGGTTGGGAGCTTGGTGTCTCTCTAGTGATTGCCATCTCGTCTCATGGTTACCAGGGAACCAAGACTTTAGTTGGGCTAGAATTGCAGCGTAATAGTAATCTTTTATTAATACGTGACCCACTCCCCCAGCCTCCCTGGTTTTGATCAGTTTGTGGAACGCACATCTTGCTCTCTTCCCTTGCCAGAGGAATCCATTGACCAACGCCTGTACTTGGGTAAAAAACCTATCTGGCACAGGGATAGGAAGGGTTCGGAATATGTACAATAGCTGGGGAAGTAACATCATTTTAAATGCCGCCAAGCGGCCTGACCAGGTCGATTCAGTCTTGGATATGGCTTGTAGTTTATGAGGTATTGTTAGTAGATATTGAGTGTAATTAGCGTCTGTCAATTTGTTTGTCTCTGAAGTCAGGGTTACCCCTAGATATTTTATACCTTCTGCTGCCCATTTATAAGGAAACCGCTTTTGGAGGTTGTCTCTTGTGGGTGCATCAATTCCCAGTCCTAATATATACGATTTGTTATCATTGACCTTATAGTAAGACACACTATTAAATAGACTCAGAGCTTGATGAGCCGCCTCCAGGGAAGAAACCACATCTGTCATAATCATTATGATATCGTCTGCAAAGAGACTTATGGAGTGCCTGTCTTGGCCAACAGGGAAACCTATTATTTTCGGATGTTCTCTGATATAGATAGCTAGGGGCTCCATCAATAAGTTAAAGATGAGGGGGGATAGGGGACAGCCTTGTCTGGTCCCATTAGTAATGTTAAATGGTTTGGATATGGTGCCGGACATGAACACCTTGGCGGAGGGTGTGGAGTAGAGAGCCATAATGGCTGAGAATATGGGCCCTGAGAATCCGAAAGATTCCAATACTTTAGCCAGGTACATCCAGTGTATTCGATCGAAGGCCTTCTCTGCATCCAACGCTAAGAGCAGAGAAGGCCTTCGCTGGGTTTTTGCTAAGTGGATTATGTTAATCATGCGCCTGGTCGCATCAGATGTTTGTCTGTGTTTGGTGAAGCCCGATTGATCCGGATGAATCAATGTGGGTAATATATCCAATAGTCGGGAAGCTATAAGTTTGGCGTACAACTTCAGGTCTATATTTAATAGAGAGATCGGTCTAAAATTGGAGGGGACAGTGGGCTCCTTCCCTGGTTTTGGCAAAGCGACCACTAGGGCCTCCAACATTTCTGGGGGGAAAGAGGCAGAGGCAGCTGCTTTGGTAAATACTGGAGTCAAGAAGGGGGTCAGTGTAGTTTTAAATTCTTTGTAGTATTCGCTACTAAATCCATCTGGCCCTGGGGATTTGTTTAAGGGTAATGAGTTTATTGTTTTTTGAATTTCTGCTTCGCAAAATGGGAGATTCAGGGATTGTAGTTGTTGGGGTGACAATTTGGGTATGGACAGCTTGTCTAAGAAATCATTGATGATTTCAGGGTTCGGCTGTTTAGTGGTGGGGTCGTCTTTTAAATTATACAGAGAACCATAGTAATGGCTAAATGCATCTGCGATTTTTTGGGGGTGGAATTCTTTTACATTAGTGGCAGGATGAATAATATAGGGTATTCTAGTTTTATATCTGTGTCCTTGTAAATTCTGAGCTAAGAGTTTTCCTGCTTTATTGCCATTCACATAGTAATTCATTTTTAGCCGTTTGGTGGCTTTTTCAAAATTGTCTAGGAGGTGGAGTCTAAGGTCGTATCTAAGTTGCGATAATTTCTGGGAGGTATTCTTATCAGCAAGTGTTTTATTTTTGGTTTCTAAATCTGAAATTTGCTTTGTTAGCTCCGTAGTGCGTTGCTGCCTCTGCCTCTTTGCCCTTGCCCCTATTTGGATCAGCATACCCCTTATGAACGCTTTGTGGGCGTTCCATAACATAATAGGACATTGCACAGAATCAACATTTTCATGAAAAAAATTGTTTAGGTGTTTTTCAATCTGATCCTTGATGGTCTTCTGTTGCAGTAGGAAGGTGTTCAGCCTCCATATTGAATTGGGCCTGGGGTGGGTGGTGTTCGCTAGTGTGAGTACAATTGAGGCGTGATCAGACCAGGTTATGTTGTTAATACGGACGTCTTTAGTGTTGAACAAAATCTGTTGATCTACTAATGCGAGGTCTATTCTTGTGTAAACCTTATGGGGTGCTGAGAAGAAGGTGAAGTCTCTTTCGTTACCATGGATGCATCTCCATGCGTCATACACTTCGTGTCTCCTGATGGAGGGGTTTAGTGAAGGAGGGCTACGTAGGTGTGCGGATGTAGAATCTATCTCTGGTTCCGGGGTGATATTAAAGTCTCCACAAAGAATAAGTGGTCCTTTCTGGTGCTTTCTGATTCTTGTCATCAATTTATTGAAGAAATGTACTTGGTGTTTGTTGGGTGAATAAGCCGTTGCTATTGTGTACGGTGCGGAGTTGATCGTACAGACTAAGATCAAATATCTGCCTTGGGTGTCACATATCTTCTGGAGAAGTGTGAATGCTACTGTGTCTCGTATCGCTATTAGCACTCCTTTTGTTTTGTTTTCAGCGTTAGATGTGAATACATCTGGGAAGCTCTTGTGAGAGCATTTCGGTGGTGCTTTGTTACAAAAGTGAGTCTCTTGGGCACATAGGATATCTCCTTGGTGGAGCAAGGCTTCTTGCCATAGGGACTTGCGCTTCATGGGGTGATTGAGCCCCTTAGCGTTGATGGAGATTATATTAATAGCCATAGTTCATTTATAGAGAAAGTCATGAGATGGGTGGTGGCCCAGACCTCAACACTTGGTCTACAAGATACATATGTTTTGGTAGTGTCGTGGTGCAAGCAAGACTTACTTGGATATTTTGTTGCTGTTAGATAGCCCTGCGGTATAGTTGTGAGCTGTGTTGGTGTCACAGTCCGTTGTGATTCTCTGCCGCTCTTCTGGAGTTTTCTGTAGATTCGATGTGGAGTCGACCACGTCCCACGTGCACTAGTAGGAGATTGGGGAAGGAACAGGAGAAAGAGGGGAGCAGGGGGTGCAGAAAAGAGAAAAAAGACATAAAGCAGCCACAAAAAAAAATAAGTTGTTAACTTTGTTGCATACATCTGGTTGCAACTTAACTTGGGGGTAATTATACCCATAGACAGCTTATCGCTGTGAGATGTTGTTGGGGGGTAAGTCTTTTCCTAGCGACTCCAATGGTCAGGGACAAGTTGCAATTTTTGTCTCATCCATGCATTCCATTCAAGAGTGAGAGGTAGTATTTTTAGTCGGGATCTTTTTCCATTCCTGGGTGAGTCGGCGGGGATTGCTAGATATAGCAGATTCTTCTTGGGGGTCTGGCAGTATATCCCATTCCCTCAGGAGGACTATACCTTTTTCCAGGGAGGTCACAGTGTAAGTGTGGTTGTTCCTAGTCACAGTTAGTTTTGTAGGGTAGCCCCATCTGTATATTATTTTGTGGTTTCTTAGTACCTTTGTCACTGCATTTAAGTTTTTCCGTTTTTGCAGAGTGTACTGTGACAGATCAGCAAAAAATTGAAGGTTTTGGCAGGGAGCGGGGATTTGGTCTTGCTTCCTCATTATAGACATCAGTTGTTCCTTGATGTGGAAGAAGTGTAGTCTAAGAATCACATCCCTAGGTATCTGGTCGGATAGGTGGGTAGGTTTGGGCAGCCGATGTATCCTATCTATGGTGACATCTAGGTCTGTGAGTGATGGCATGAGGGATTTGAATATGGCGGTAGCGTGTGCAGCTAGATCAATCTGCAGCACAGATTCAGGGATCCCCCTGATTTTCAGGTTGTTCCTTCTGGATCTGTCCTCTAAATCCGCCATTTTGGCTTTGATCCAATCTGATTCGGCTTCATTCTCCTCATGGGCATCCACTAGTTTATTGATGGCTGTGGCGTATTCTCCCATCTTGGACTCAATGTGGTCCACCCTGTTTCCCACCTCCTGTATATCTCTATTGATCCTGTGCATGTATCCTGCCATGTCTGATTGCAGAGAGCTGCGCAGCGATAGAAGCATGTCTTTTAGGACAGTGTCCATGACCGGCATGTTTTGTGTGGGGAACGATTCTATTGATTCCGGTAGTTCCCTAGTGTCTTCCCCTGAATCTGATGTTGGGCTCCCCGCTCTGTCTAATCCCTCGTCATCCATTCTGGGTTTGGTCTTGGCTGGGCTACATGTGGATGGGGTAGAGGGGTACTGCCGTCTATCGTCCGGGAAGTCCCTCATTTGTGGCCCATTACCTTTAGATGAGGTCCGCTGCTGCCTCGAGGTTTCTGGTGACGAGTAGGCCTCGGCGCCATCTTGACTTTCGGCCTTGCCGCTCGCAGGGTAATAGTCCGTCAGCCGTTGCGGTTTTCGGTCCTGTTTTCTCTTCCCGGACATCGTTCATGTGTGATAGGTGTATGCCCGCTTTGTGTCTCGGTAATTCCGCCGTGGATGGTCGCTCGTCGGTCGCTGTTGTCCCTGAGTTTGCCGGAGCTCCGCTGTTACACGTCCATCCGGCTCGCTCGCTAGGCCACGCCGTTCAGGTTAGTTTTAAACTGCTTGGGTGTGCTAGCCAAGGTGACCAGTGCTTGCTGAATCTATGTCCTGTCAGATTCGTTTTTGGAAAGAGATATTCCATATGACAGTGTTCATTGAGTGTGTTAATGGAAGAGCCAATGGTTGGAGGAAGTGGGTTTTTCCAGGGGCGAGCAAGAACTAGGCGTGCTGCAATTAAAATATGGTGTATAAGAGGTAAGCTGGCAGTGGGCCAGTGTTGGGGGTTCAGACTGAAGAGAGCCATCTGCAAAGTCAGCTGTTGGGAAGTGTTAGTCAAGGTCATAATCAATGCAGAGTCTTGTTTCAGAATGTAGCTATAAAGGGACAGTCCCACCAGATGTGAAATATGTCCCCTATTTCGTGGCAGTTTCTCCAGCACTTCGGGGATTGGGTTGGGAAGATGGTTGCCAGTCTGACGAGTGTGTAGTACCATTTATGGAAGATCTTCATAAGAGCTTCCCAGTGGGATACATTTTTTAAGACAGTGGATGGGGGGCTAAGAGCACGGTGCCACTCCTCCATAGGAAAGGAGGATCGTAATTTTGCTTCCCAGTAGTTTACATTCATTGGTTTATGCAGAGCTGTTGGTCTAGAGAGGAGAGCGTAGATGTAGGAAATTAATTTGAATTTGTTAGCTGGGAGGTTGTAGTAGGTGAGTAGACCCCTGGAGGTAGTTTCTGTAGTGGTCGGTATCTTTGAGAGTATATGTCAGATCCGGAGGTAGATGTAAAAGTCTTTATTTGATATACCAAATTACGTTGTTAGATGTTGGTAGGTTTTGAGGTTTGACTGGAGGTATAGTTCTCCAATGGTCTTGATCCCTGCTTCGCACCAGTGCTGAATAAAGAGGTTTGGAGACAGGAGTTGTAATGCTAGGAGTGGTAGATTTTTTAAAGTGTCCCTATGTATTCCTTGGTGGGTGCGACTTATAGCACTCCATTGTGTTATACAGGCATTCACTGTGGGAAGGTATGAACGTGTGATGTGGTGGTTCATCCAAGTTGCTGAGAGTATCAATCGTGCTTAGCAATGCTGTCGACTCTATTTGGTGCCACCTAGTGTTTGGGTGCTGTGTCCACCATTGCTTTCCTTGGTCTAAGACAGTGGCTTTGTAATACCATCTGACATCGGGTGCCCCCATCCCTCCATTGGTGGTGGGGGTATACAGTGTTGTGGTTTTTAAACAAGGCTTACGGCTGCCCAGATAAAGGAGTCGAGGGTACGTTGGAGTTTGGATAGTTCAGCTGAGAGTATTGGTAGCGGGAGTGTCCTAAAGTAGTACAAAACATGTGGGAGAAGAAACATTTTAGTCAGGCTATCCTTCCGGCCCATGAAGCTCTGGTGGAGGATATAGCCGAGGTTAGGATGTTTAGTTTCTGGTGCAGGGAGGTAAGGTTGCTACGGAACATTGTGGAAGAGGGGGTCACTAATTGAATGCCCAAGTACGTCATAGAGGAACCAGGAGCCCAGGAGAAGGGAGAGACTCTTGAGATCTCTGATTTGAGTGTGAGGGATATGCAAATGCCGAGCATGGAGGACTTGGAGTGGTTTAACTTATACATTGAGATTTCACTGAAGTTATTTAGGAGTTGCAATAAGATGGGGAGCGAGTTTACTGGGTCAGTCTGCGTAAAGGCCTATTTTTTGGCAGGAGTCACCTACTATGATGCCGGAAATGAGGGGATTTGTGCGGATGGTCTGTGCAAGGGGCTCCATTACTAATGCAAAAATCAGGGGTGATTGAGGAAACCCATGACATGTGCCGTAGGTGATTTTAAAGGAGTCGGAGATGATGCCTGAGGTTCGGACTTTAGCACTGGGCGAAGAATATAGACCCAGTATGGCTTTCAGGAACTCTCCCTCTATACCAAATTTCAGCAATACTGCCTCCAGATAGCTCCAGTGTACTCTATCAAACGCCTTCTCTGCATCTAGGGAGATCAACAGAGAAGGCGTCTGATGATGTTCTGCGCAGTGTATAAGATCTACAAATCTGTGAGTACCATCTGAGGCCTGGCATTGGGGGGTGAATCCCACCTGGTCTGGGTGTATAAGATGGGTCATGTGCTGTGATAGTTGTGTGGCTAATAACTTGGCATAGATTTTTAAGTCGGTTTTGAGGAGCGAGATGGGGCTATAGTTAGAGGGGTCATGTGGGGTTTTTCCTGGTTTATGGATGGTGGAGATCGTGGCTTCTAAGGATTCTGTAGGGATTTCTCGGGTAGCGAGGAATCTGTTAAATGAGTTGCAAAGGTGTGGGGTCAGTGGTTCACAATAAGTTTTGTAATATTCATTTCCGAAGCCATCCGGGCCTGGGGTTTTGTGTAGTGGTAGTGTTTTAATGGCGTCTCGGTTTTCCTGAATCAAGAAGGGTTGTGCTAAGTCTGCGGTCTGTGAGGGGGTTAAGGAGGGGATGCTCAAGCTGGAGAGGAAATTCTGTATATTAGTATCAGTAGGTTGTGTATCAGTAGGGGAGTCTTTCAGATTATACAATTTATTGTAGAATGAGCTAAAACAGTTGGCAATGTCTTTGGGGTTAGTCAATCTGTTACCATTGGAGTCCTCGAGGTATGGGATTGTGGATTGGGCTGCCTTACACTTGTATTGCTGTGCTAAAGTTTTCCCTGTTTTATGTCCCTGGGAGTACCAGGTGAGTCTTAGTTTTCGAATGTAGAACTCGTGTCTGCTTTGCAAATAAGTGCTCAGCTCAGATCGGAGTTTACCAAGTTCTTCATGGGTGGCTACTGAGGGTGTTTGTATATTGCGTCTCTCTAGGGTCTTTATGTTGTCTAGGAAGGAGTTAAGGGTTGCGGTACGTTTTTTCTTCTCCTGGGCTCCTAGTTTTAGCAGGGTACCCCTGATAACTGATTTATGGGCATTCCAGAGTATGGTGTCATTGGAGACGGAATGTTTGTTCAAGGCAAAGTAGTCATCTGTCGCGGACCCGACCTGTTCCCTATTAACCTTGGTACTGATTAAGGTGGCGTTTAGTCACCATAATGTATGTGATGGGATGGAGGATGAAAGATTACGATGACAATTGATATAGGGGCATGGTCAGACCACGATATTACTCCGATAGTGGAGGAGGTAATAGATTGAAGCAATGCTTTGGATGTCAGGAACAGGTTGATCATAGAATAAGTTCTTTGAGCATTGGAATAAAAAGTAAAATCTCTCTCAGTACCATGTTGACACCTCCAAGGGTCGTAGAGATCTTCTAGGCGCGTCATGGAGGAGAGGGTTGTGGACCGTCTCGTCCGTGGTGTGGAAGAATCTAGAGAGTGGTCTAGTACCTCATTAAAGTCACTGCATAAAATAATTTGATCTCTTGGGAAGTGTTGTATTTTGGCCAGAATGGATTTAAAAAAGGATTTTTGGTGAGTGTTTGGGGCATACAAATTAATGATAACTAAAGGTTTGTTGTTGAAGTGTGCTGAGAGTATTAGGTATCTGCCTGCGGGGTCATGCTCTATGTTGGAGACTGAGAGTGATACTGTGGAGCGAACTGCTATCATTACGCCTCTTACTTTTTTGTTAGTGTGTGAGTGAAAAATATGTGGGTAACATTTGTGGGTACATCGTGGTGGGTTAGTAGATGAGAGGTGTGTTTCTTGAACGCATTGTATGTCAGAGCGTTGAGTGATCACTTCTTTCCATAATAGGGATCTTTTAAATGGGCTATTTAGGCCCTTGACTAGGGATGGGCCCGGTGTTCGATTCGAACCCATGTTTGAATCGAGCACCGGGCATTCGCTCGCTCGGCGAGCCCAGAACTATTTGGGCTGTTTGCATCACATTCGTGTGATGCGAGCAGCCCCGCAATGCATTGCGGCCGGCGCAGTGCATTGCTGGCTGATGATTGGCCAAGCATGCACTGTGACCCCGCATGCTTGGCCAATCACAGCGCCGGAAACTAGGAGAGCAATAATTGGCTACAGGCAGGACGCCTGTAGCCAATTAAAGCTTAGGGGCTTTAGTACACGCCCCACCATATAAAAGGCCGCCACGCCATCGGCCCAGGTCACATGCGTTCCAGCTTTAGGGGAGAGCAGTCTGCTGATTGATTTGCTTGATTGCTATTGATTTGCTATCCATTGCTACCTGAGTCATTCGTCATTACTGATCATTCATTGCTGCTGATTGCACAGTTAGTGTGTTATTAGCTGCTGCTGGGGATTAGTCTGGTGTGTGCGTACTGTTAGTACAGTATTGCAGTAGCACCAATCGCAGTTCTGTTAGCACAGCATTGCACCCCAACTTCTGTCCCAACCTTCTGTCCTATCCCAGGCAGGGATTTATATGAGCCATATTGTGTTTGTGGCAGCACACAGAGCTCCTATATTTTCTTGTCAGCAGCACACATATAGTACCTATAGTGTCTTTGTGTCAGCAGCACCCATAGGACTTATAGTGTGTTAGTGGCAGCACACATAGCTCCTATATTTTCTTGTCAGCAGCACACATATAGTACCTATAGTGTCTTTGTGTCAGCAGCACCCATAGGACTTATAGTGTGTTAGTGGCAGCACACATAGCTCCTATATTTTCTTGTCAGCAGCACACATATAGTACCTATAGTGTCTTTGTGTCAGCAGCACCCATAGGACTTATAGTGTGTTAGTGGCAGCACACAGAGCACCTATATTTTCTTGTCAGCGGCACACATATAGTACCTATAGTGTCTTTGTGTCAGCAGCACCCATAGGACTTATAGTGTGTTAGTGGCAGCACACATAGCTCCTATATTTTCTTGTCAGCAGCACACATATAGTACCTATAGTGTCTTTGTGTCAGCAGCACCCATAGGACTTATAGTGTGTTAGTGGCAGCACACATAGCTCCTATATTTTCTTGTCAGCAGCACACATATAGTACCTATAGTGTCTTTGTGTCAGCAGCACCCATAGGACTTATAGTGTGTTAGTGGCAGCACACATAGCTCCTATATTTTCTTGTCAGCAGCACACATATAGTACCTATAGTGTCTTTGTGTCAGCAGCACCCATAGGATTATAGTGTGTTAGTGGCAGCACACATAGCTCCTATATTTTATTGTCAGCAGCACACATATAGTACCTATAGTGTCTTTGTGTCAGCAGCACCCATAGGACTTATAGTGTGTTAGTGGCAGCACACAGAGCTCCTATATTTTCTTGTCAGCAGCACACATATAGTACCTATAGTGTCTTTGTGTCAGCAGCACCCATAAGACTTATAGTGTGTTAGTGGCAGCACACATAGCTCCTATATTTTCTTGTCAGCAGCACACATATAGTACCTATAGTGTCTTTGTGTCAGCAGCACCCATAGGACTTATAGTGTGTTAGTGGCAGCACACATAGCTCCTATATTTTCTTGTCAGCAGCACACATATAGTACCTATAGTGTCTCTGTGTCAGCAGCACCCATAGGACTTATAGTGCGTTTGTGGCAGCACACATAGGTCCTATATTTTCTTGTCAGCAGCACACATAGTACCTATAGTGTGTTAGTGTCAGCACCAATAGGACCTACAGTGTGTTGTGAGCACACATAGGAGCTCTATTTTTTATACAATATACACTACCGACTACAATGGCTGGAAGACCGCCAAGGAGAGGCAGACCGTCCCGAGGCAAGAACACAGGGCAAGCAGGCTCTGTTTCTAGAGACAACAGTGCTGGTCGTGGACGTGGTCGTGCATCGTCATCAGCACGTGGCCATGGGACACGCTTGTCTTTGTTTTCGGCAGCTGGACATGTTGAGCCGCATCATGCCGAAGGCTTGGTAGAATGGATGACCAAGCCCTCCTTATCCTCCTCATCCTCTCTCACCCAGGCTCAGGGTACTGGCAGAGCAGCTGCCAACGCGTACTCAATGGCATCATCAGCCACCCCTTCCCTAGACCCACCATGTCCTCCTGAGGAGTCCCCCAAACTGTTTGAGCACAGTGTTGGGTACATGCTCCAGGAGGATGCCCAACGATTGGAAGGCTCGGATGATGATGATACCCAGCTTGAGGAAGGCAGTAGTGTGCGCGCAGAGAGAGGGGATGCTGAAGGACAGCAATCTGGCAGTAATGTTCCACCAGCTGCAGCTTACTGCCAGGTTTGCTCTAGTGGTGAAGAGGGAGGGGATGATGAGGTCACTGACTCCACCTGGGTGCCTGAAGGGAGAGAGGAGGAGGAGGAGGAGGAGGAGGATGATGCGGCTGCACATGTCCAATGAGGCAGGATGCCCCCTGGAGGCCAGCTAGAGGCCAGCACACCAACTGTATCACACCGCAGAGCTCCGCCTGTGCAGGGCGCTGCCTCTGCACGTTATCACAAAAGTTCTTTGGTGTGGGCCTTTTTTGAGACGAGTGCATCAGATCGCACCACTGCTATTTGCAATATTTGTCTCAAGCGTATCTTGCGTGGCCAAAACATCAGCCGCTTGGGCACCACAAGCATGAGCAGACATATGTCGACCTGCCATGCAGCTCGTTGGCAAGCACACATAAAAGACCCACACCAAAGAACAAAGCGGACCTCTCCTTGCTCCTCATCAGCTGGGATCTCCATCCCCACTATATCTTCAGTCCTCTCTGAAAGCTGCTCTGAGAGGACTGAAGGTGTAGAATTAGGTGTGTCACAACCAAGTACTTGCAGTACACCGGCGTCCGATTGTAGCAGGCAAATTTCCCTGCCCCAGCTGCTGGACCGTCGAAAGAAGTATACTCCCAGCCATCCACATGCCCAGCGGTTGAATGCTAGCTTGGCTAAATTGCTAGCACTTCAACTGCTGCCTTTTCAGTTGGTAGACTCGGCCCCCTTCCGTGAGTTTGTTCAATGTGCCGTTCCTCAGTGGCAGGTTCCCAAACGCCACTTTTTCTCACGGAAGGTGATTCCGTCTCTCTACCGGCATGTGGAAGGCAATGTCCATGCCTCGCTGGACAGGGCGGTCAGCGGTAAGGTGCATATTACCGCTGACTCATGGTCCAGCAGGCATGGACAGGGACGTTATCTTTCTTTCACGGCCCATTGGGTCACTCTATTGGCAGCTGGGAGGGATGCAGGACAAGGTGCAGTAGTGTTGGAGGTTGTTCCGCCACCACGCCTCCAAAATGCTACTACTGGTTGTGACACACTTCTCTCCTCCACCCCCTCCTCTTCTTCTTCCTCCATGTCCTCTTCGAGTGCTCTGTCCTCGGAACCAGCGGTGCTCCGTAGGCATACAAGGGGCTACGCGAGTACGCAGGCAAAAAGATGCCATGCCGTGCTTGCGCTGGTGTGTTTGGGGGACAGGAGCCACACTGGGACAGAGGTTCTGGCAGCTCTGCAGGGGCAGGCCGAGAGGTGGTTGACGCCACGCCAGCTTAAAGTGGAAGTAAAGTCAAAAAATTCACTTTCCAATTAAATGTGCCCATCGCCAATAGCTATCCATTGATAATAATACGATTTTTCTGACCTGAATATTTTTCGTGTTACAGGTGTTTTTCTCTGTGAACATCTCTACTGCACATGCACCCGATCCCCGTTCATTCCGGCAGGCAGAGCCTCTGCCGGCTAAATTCTGTGTGTATGTCGGGGCTGCGTCATTTCCTCCTGTAGACGTCAGCCCCGACATCCCGCAAGCTTTTACACCAAGCTCATCACAAATTGACCTCGGCGTATCACGTGACATCGGCGTATCACGTGACATCGGCGTATCACGTGACATCGACGTATCACGTGACATCGACGTATCACGTGACATCGACGTATCACGTGACCTCGACGTCACATCATCCGGCGAGACAGAGAGAGAGAATAGAAGACGGACGGGAAGCAGTAGAAAAAGAAGAAGAAGAACCGGAAGAGTGACAATTGTCACAAGTTAAAAGTATTTGACATATAAATGTATTGAAATAATCGTCTTTTAACCACTTCCCGACCGCCCCCTGTATATTTACGTCGGCAGAATGGCACGTACAGGCAGAATCACGTACCTGTACGTGACATTCTTCCGGCGGTTGGGGGGTCCGATCGGACCCCCCTCCGCCGGCGGGGACGGTCGGGATCGCTTCAGGAGCGATCCGGGACGAGGGGACGGCCAGTGGTTTCTGGCCACCCCCTCGCGATCGCTCCTGGCCAATGAGAAACTTCCCCTTCCTGTCTATTGTATAGACAGGAAGGCGGAAGTGATGTCACGCTCGGTGCGCCGGTCTATGTGACCGGAGACGCCGAGCGGCGAACATGTACAGGTTAGTGCACAACACTACACTGACACCAGTACAGTTAGGCACATATTCCACCCCCCTGTCACCCCCCTGATCACCCCCCAGATCACCCCCTCCCCCCCCCAGTCACAGTGTCACTAATTGCAGTGATCATTTATTTACTGATCACTGCATTTAGTGTCAGTGTGACTGTAATAACTGTCAGGGCAGTTAGTTTTAGGTCCAAGGTAGCCCCCTACCCCCCCCTAATAAAGGTTTAACCCCTTGATTGCCCCCCAGGTAACCCTTTCACCCCCTTTTGCCAGTGTCACTAAGCGATCGTTTTTCTGATCGCTGCATTAGTGTCGCTAGGTAACCATTTTTTTTTTTTAGGTAACCGCCATGTTTATATAGGTTCATAAATAGGTTTATAGGTCAGGTACCCCCATATTACAACCTAAATAAAGGTTTTAACCCCCTGATTGCCCCTAGAGTTAACCCTTTCACCAGTGATCACTGTATAACTGTCACTGGTGACGCTGGTTAGCCAGTTAGTTATTTCGTTATTTAGGTTCCCCGTCAGGTTTTTATATAGCGTCAGGTACCCCCATATATTACCTAATAAAGGTTTAACCCCCTGATTGCCCCTAGTTAACCCTTTCACCCCCTTTTGCCAGTGTCACTAAGCGATCGTTTTTCTGATCGCTGCATTAGTGTCGCTAGGTAACCAGTTTTTTTTTTTGTATTACTGTTACGGGTGACGCTGGTTAGTTAGCTTGTTTTTTATACTGTCAGGGCACCCGCCATTTATTACCCAATAACGGTTTAACCCCCTGATCGCCCGGCGGGTGATATCAATTAGGTTTTAGGGTCAAATAAGGTCTGCGTCGCCCCAGGTTAGTGCCAGTACCGCAAACACCCACGCGCAAAGCATACACCTCCCTTAGTGGCACAGTATCTGAACAGATCGATATCTGATCTGATCAGATCTATACTAGCGTCCCAGCAGTTTAGGGTTCCAAAAAAAAAACGCATTGTTAGCGGGATCAGCCCAGATACCTGCTAGCACCTGCGTTTTCCCCCTCCGCCCAGCCCAGCCCACCCAAGTGCAGTATCGATCGATCACTGTCACTTACAAAACACTAAGCACACATAACTGCAGCGTTCGCAGAGTCAGGCCTGATCCCTGCGATCGCTAACAGTTTTTTTGTGGTAGCGTTTTGATTCAGTCGCTTCAGTCAGGAGCTTTTTTACCTGTGAATCTCAAAAAAATAAAAAAAAAAAAAATAGTTGTCGTTTTATTGTTCTCTCTCTCACTCTATTCTCTCTCTATTGTTGCTCTTTTTTTTACTCCATTCTATTCTGCAATGTTTTATTATGTTTTATCATGTTTTATCACGCTTGCTTTTCAGGTATGTAATTTTGTTTACTGTGTTTTAGTGTTGAGCATTTTTTTGTTTTCAGGTGCGCCATTCAGTTGCAACGCGGATTTATTTATCTTGACAGCAACAGCGTTTGCTCCCACGATACATAAAGCCGCGACTCCAACGCTGTAGGAGGTGATTTCACCACCACAGTTAAAAAAAAGAGCATATATGCCGAAGCATGGGGGCAGCAGGGGGGGGAGGAGCGATTGGCTCCTAATGCCACGTACATACGGTCGAAATTCCGACCGTGTGTACACGGCATAACTTTTGCGGGAGGATGCCCCCATGCATCGGCATATATAAATGGTGCATGTATGCCCATCATTAGAAGTGGGTGGATGAAGGGAGGTATTCTAATGGTGGGCATACCCACCAATCAATCTCTTTTTTTTTCGTTCAGCCAAGAGGCTGCATGAAAAAAAAAAAGATTACAATATATGTCCAGTATGTTGCTGGACTTTGAATGGTTATACCAGAATGATGCCTGCAGGTTTAGGTATCATCTTGGTATCATTCTTTTCAGCCAGTGATCGGCTTTCATGTAAAAGCAATTCTAGCGGGTAATTAGCCTCTAGACTGCTTTTACAAGCAGTGGGAGGGAATGTCCCCCCTCCCGGATATAAACCGCGCCATTGGGAAATTGGGAAAGCATTTTATCACACCAATCTTGGTGTGGTCAGATGCTTTGAGGGCAGAGGAAAGATCTAGGGTCTAATAGACCCCAATTTTTTCAAAAAAAGAGTACCTGTCACTGCCTATTGCTATCATAGGGGATATTTACATTCCCTGAGATAACAATAAAAATCATAACAAAGAAAAAAAATGGAAGGAACAGTTTAAAAATAAAATAAAAAAGCTAAATAAATAAAAAAAAAAACAAAAAAAAAAAAAAAAAAAAAAGCACCCCTGCCCCCCCTTCTCTTGCGCAAAGGCGTACACAAGCGTTGGTCTGGCGTCATATGTAAACAGCAATTGCACCATGCATGTGAGGTATCACCGCGAAGGTCAGATCGAGGGCAGTAATTTTAGCAGTAGACCTCCTCCGTGAATCTAATGTGGTATCATGTAAAGGCTTTTAAAGGCTTTTAAAAATGTATGTAGTTTGTCGCCACTGCGTGTTTGTGCGCAATTTTAAAGCATGTCGTGTTTGGTATCCATGTACTCGGCCTAAGATCATATTTTTTATTTCATCAAAAATTTGAGCAATATAGTGTGTTTTAGTGCATTAAAATAAAAAAAAGTGTATTTTTTCCACAAAAAATGCGTTTGAAAAATCGCTGCGCAAATACTGTGTGGAAAAAAAAAAATGCAACACCCACCATTTTAATCTGTAGGGCCTTTGCTTTAACAATATATATAGTGTTTGGGGGTTCAACGTAATTTTCTTGCAAAAAAAAAAATATGTTTTCATGTAAACAAAAAGTGTCAGAAAGGGCTTTGTCTACAAGTGGTTAGAAGAGTGGGTGACGTGTGACATAGGCTTCTAAATGTTGTGCATAAAATGCCAGGACAGTTCAAACCCCCCCCAAATGACCCCATTTTGGAAAGTAGACACCCCAAGCTATTTGATGAGAGCAATGTTGAGCCCATTAAATATTTTTTTTTTTTGTCCCAAGAGATTTAATAATGAAAAAAAAAAAATATATATTTTTTTTTACAAAAAGTTGTCACTAAATGATATATTGCTCAAACATGTCATGGGCATATGTGGAAATACACCCCAAAATACATTCTGTTGCTTCTCCTGAGTACGGGGATACCACATGTGTGGGACTTTTTGGGAGCCTAGCTGCGTACGGAACCCCAAAAACCAATCACCGCCTTCAGGCTTTCTAAGGGTGTAATTTTTTTATTTCACTTCTCACTGCCAATCACAGTTTCGGAGGCCATGGAATGCCCAGATGGCATAAAACCCCCAAAATGACCCCATTTTGGAAAGTAGACACCCCAAGCTATTTGCTGAGAGGTATTGTGAGTATTTTGCAGATGTCGCTTTTTGTCACAAAGTTTTGAAAATTGAAAAAAGAAAAAAAAATTTTTTTTTTTCTTTACTTTCTTCATTTTCAAAAACAAATGAGAGCTGTAAAATACTCACCATGCCTCTCAACAAATAGCTTGGGGTGTCTACTTTCCAAAATGGGGTCATTTGGGGGGGTTTTGTGCTATTTTGGCATTTTATGGCCTTCGAAACGGTGATAGGTAGTGAGGAGTGAAATCAAAAATTTGCACCCTTAGAAATCCTGAAGGCGGTGCTTGGGTTTCGGGGCCCCGTATGCGGCTAGGCTCCCAAAAAGTCCCACACATGTGGTATCCCCATACTCAGGAGAAGCAGCAAAATGTATTTTGGGGTGCAATTCCACATATAACTATGGCATGTGTGAGCAATATATCATTTAGTGACAACTTTTTGAAAAAAAAAAAAAAATCTTTTTTATTTTTGTCTTTATTCAATCACTTGGGACTAAAAAAAAAAATATTCAATGGGCTCAACATGCCTCTCAGCAAATAGCTTGGGGTGTCTACTTTCCAAAATGGGGTCATTTGGGGGGGTTTTGTACTTCTCTGCCATTTTAGCACCTCAAGAAATGAAATAGGCAGTCATAAATTAAAAGCGGTGTAAATTCCAGAAAATGTACTCTAGTTTGTAGACGCTATAACTTTTGCGCAAACCAATAAATATACGCTTATTGGCATTTTTTTTACTAAAGACATGTGGCTGAATACATTTTGGCCCAAATGTTTGACTAAAATTGAGTTTATTAGATTTTTTTTATAACAAAAAGTAGAAAATCTCTTTTTTTTTTTCAAAATTTTCGCTCTTTTTCCGTTTATATCTCAAAAAATAAAAATCACAGAGGCAATCAAATACCATCAAAAGAAAGCTCTATTTGTGGGAAGAAAAGGACGCAAATTTCGTTTGGTTACAAAATTGCATGACCGCGCAATTACCAGTTAAAGTAGTGCAGTGCGAAATTGAAAAAAGACCTCTGGTCCTTTGGCTGCCAAATGGTCCGGGCTGAAGTGGTTAATATTGTTAAAATAAATTTTAATAATTTTTTTTTTTTTTTATTTAAAATAAATCTTGTATTGTCTTTTTTTTTTTTTTATTATTTTTTAAAAACTTCCAAAAAAATTAATTAAATTATTAAGAGATGCTTTTTTCAAACTTAATTTTAAAATCTTTCTCATATATATATATATATATATATATATATACATAAAAAAAGATGTATTAGCGTGTGTGTATATGTGTGTATATATATATATATATATATAGGTGTGTACATTGATTTATATATATGCCTGTGTGTATGTGTGTGTGTATGTATGTATGTATGTATGTATGTATGTATGTATATATATATATATATATATATATATATATATATATATATATATATATATATATATATATATATATATATATATATATATATATATATCTGCACACCTATATATACACACACATGTACACACCTATAGGTGTATAGATATATATGATCTACATATCACGAAAAATATACAGTAAGGGAATATTTTTTAACAACACTATAGCGATCAATAGATTGTAAATGAACTGCCAATTAGAAATATGGTGTTGTTTGAGAAAGTTTAGGAGGGTTTACTACCGCTTTAAGCCAGGAATGGTGGTTTCTGACAATGGCACCAACCTCCTCTCCACCCTGCGACAGGGGCAGCTCACACATGTGTCCCCATTATGGCTCAAGTCCTCAACCTGGTGGTGCAGCGGTTCTTGGGCAGGTACCCAGGCTTACAGGATGTCCTGAGGCAGGCCAGGAAAGTCTGTGTGCATTTCTGCCGATCTTATAATGCCAGTGCTCGGCTGACTGAGCTGCAAAAGGAGCTGAACCTGCCCAAGAACCGCCTAATATGTGACATGCCCACCAGGTGGAACTCAACGTTGGCCATGCTGCAGCGACGGCACACGCAGCAGAGGGCCATCAATGAGTACCTTTGCGACTACGGCACCAGGACAGGGTCAGGGGAGCATGGCTTTTTTTTTCCCCACGCCAGTGGAGCATGATCAGGGATGCATGCACTGTCCTCTCACCATTTGAGGAGGCCACGAAGATGGTGAGCAGTGACAGTGCATGCATCAGTGACACTGTACCTCTTGTCCACCTGTTGGAGCATACGCTGCGTGGGATAATGGACAGGGCACTTGAGGCAGAACAGAGGCAGGAAGAGGAGGACTTCCTTGCCTCTCAAGGCCCCCTTTATCCAGACAGTGTTCCTTCTGTCCCACCCATCACACAGGAAGAGGATGAGGAGGAGGAGGAGGATTGTGTGAGCATGGAGGTGGATCCTGGCACTCAGCATCAGCAGCAGCAGTCTTTTAGGGATGATGTACAGTCCCAACAAACCAGTGGACTTGTACGTGGCTGGGAGGAGGTGGCTGGCGATCATGTCGTCCTCAGTGACCCAGAAGACTCCGGACCGAATGCCTCAGCTAACCTACGTTGCATGGCCTCCCTGATCCTGCAAAGCCTGCGGAAGGATCCTCGTGTTCTTCGGATCAAGGAGAGGGACCATTACTGGCTGGCCACTCTCCTTGATCCACGGTAAAAGGGTAAGGTTGCTGACCTTATCTTGCCGTCGCAGAGGGAGCAGAGGATGAGACATCTCAGGGAGGCCTTGCAGAAAGGTCTGTGCAACGCGTTCCTAGAAACTGGGAGGTTACAAACTCCTGGTCCTGGACGACGAGTTGCTGAGGCTTCGGTCAGTAACAGAAGGAGCGGTGGGGAAGGTGGACGTCTGACCGATGCGTTCAGACAATTTTTTAGTCCGCAGCCCCAAGGTATGATCGGTTCCAGCAACCATCGCCAGCGTCTGATATACATGGTGCAGGAATACCTAGGGGCAAGGTCAGACTTGGACACCTTTCCCACCGAAAATCCTCTGGCTTACTTGGTCCTGAGGATGGATCACTGGCCAGAGCTTGCACAGTATGCAATTGAGCTACTGGCCTGTCCTGCATCCAGCGTTCTTTTCCGAACGCACATTCAGTGCTGCTGGAGGATATGTCACCCATCACAGGGTGCGCCTGTCCACCGACTCGGTTGATCGACTGACCTTCATAAAAATGAATCAGTCTTGGATCACCACCAGCTACCAGGCACCTGAAGCGGATATAACTGAATAATTTATAATGTCACATCCCTTCAAGACTGCCTATGCTGATGCTGAGTGACTGTCCTGTTATGTTCACTGACTATCCTCTTCCTCCTCCTCAATGATCCATGCCACCACACCAGTGCCTAAGGCACAATTTTTTCAGCCCCTGTATAACAGGGGCGTGTAATTACAATTTTTTTTAAAAATGCTTTGCAACAGGTGTGACTGCTGTGCTCCAAGTACAGTATCTGTGAGGGGTTGCAGTGTTGTGGCACGAGCACCAGTGCCTAAGGCACAATTTTTCAGCCCCTATTGGGGCGTGTAATTACAATTTTTAGGCAATGCTTTGCAACGGGTCTCATTTCTGTGCTCAGAGTACAGTATCTGTGAGGGGTTGCAGTGTTGTGGCACCAGCACCAATGCCTAAGGCACAATTTTTCAGCCCCTGTATAACAGGGGCGTGTAATTACAATTTTTTTTAAAAAATGCTTCGCAACAGGTGTGACTGCTGTGCTCCAAGTACAGTATCTGTGAGGGGTTGCAGTGTTGTGGCACCAGCACCAGTGCCTAAGGCACAATTTTTCAGCCCCTGTTGGGGCGTGTAATTACAATTTTTAGGCAATGCTTTGCAACGGGTCTCATTTCTGTGCTCAGAGTACAGTATCTGTGAGGGGTTGCAGTGTTGTGGCACCAGCACCAATGCCTAAGGCACAATTTTTCAGCCCCTGTATAACAGGGGCGTGTAATTACAATTTTTTTAAAAAATGCTTCGCAACAGGTGTGACTGCTGTGCTCCAAGTACAGTATCTGTGAGGGGTTGCAGTGTTGTGGCACCAGCACCAATGCCTAAGGCACAATTTTTCACCCCCCGTTTAACAGGGGCGTGTAATTACAAATCTTGATCTAATAGTTCACAGCAGGGCCCATTCATGCGCCCACCAAGAGTAACTATGAGGGCCTACAGCCTTGTGGCAACACCGTCCACCACCACCACCAAAGGCCCAATTTTTCTGCCCTGTTCAACAGGTGCATGCAATTACAAATCTTGATCTAATAACTCACAGCAGGGCCCATTCCTGCGCCCACCAAGAGTAACTGTTAGGGCTTACAGTCTTGTGGCAACACCGTCCACCACCACCACCAAAGGCCCAATTTTTCTGCCATGTTCAACAGGTGCATGCAATTACAAGTCTTGATCTAATAACTCACAGCAGGGCCCATTCCTGCGCCCACCAAGAGTAACTGTGTGGGTGTCAGGTCACCTGAGAGTAGGTGACAGGTGCACTCAGTAGGAATTGGAAGTGCACCGCTAGGTAGTGGACCTTAGGACTGACTGCTGCGGATTGTACCCAGGGAGATTCAGGACACAGGTCTACTGGATCACTAACAGATCCCAGTGGGAACTAGAGCATAGATTCCCCAGGGCGCGGGGTCTAAGAGCCAGCAGGTGTTCACCAGAGCCTCTAGTGGTGAGGATGGACTTCGCTGCAGTCTGGCTCCAGGTCGCGACCCCCAGGGTCTCACAGCTCAGGCTCACAGTAGACTACAGGAGAAGGAAGCAGCAGGCTGGAACGACAAGGATAGTAAGGGGATAAGGCAGAGGTCAGGGTAAACAGGAACAACAGAGTACACGCCAAAGGTTCAGGGTCACAGGCAGACAGGGATGGTCGTGGACATGCCAAAGGGTAAAGATCACAAGCAGACAGGAATCGTTTAGAACACGCCAAGGTCGGTAACAGAGACAAACATAGAGCACACGACAAGCAGGAACCAGGAAGCCGAACACACCACGGATACACAATGGTTGATCAGCAACACTGGCTTGCAGTGCACAGGTTAATATAGGGTTCCCTGATAGGGCCTGGGGTGGAGCCATGCTTAGAGGAGAGGTTATAAAACCCACCAGGTGAGAGTGGCTGGCCTCTTAGTTGGAACACATGAGGAGAGGTAAGCAAACAGGGAAAGATTCCTGCATAACCATGACAGAGGGCTTACAGTCTTGTGGCAACACTGTCCACCACCACCACCACCACCACCACCACCAAAGGCCCAATTTTTCTGCCCGGTTCAACAGGTGAATGCAAGTACAAATCTTGATCTAATAACTCACAGCAGGGCCCATTCCGGGGCCCACCAAGAGTAACTGTGAGGGCTTACAGTGTTGTGGCTACACCAACATCTAATAGGGCAGATTTCTGCAGAGTATATACGGCAGGCCCCTACTTTCAAACATCCAACTTACAAACGACTCCTACTTGCAAACGGAAAGAGAAAACAGGAAGTGAGAGGAAATCTACCCCTAGGAAGGGAAATTCTATCCTGTTACATTTAATTTGGGAAAAAGGTATCTCCTCTCTACTGATGCTTTATCACCAATCCTTGTTTCAATTAAAACCCCACTTTTCCAAAAACATTTGTCATTGGGACGGAAAGTGAGGTGAAATGTTCTGAACAGATGTGCAAAGACAGCAAATGTTACAGGGGTGATAACCCCTCCCTATGTTCTCCAAAAAGCTTAAAAATAGATTTTTTTGGGATGGAGCTACACTTCATAATGTACCTGTTCAGATTCTACTTAAGAACAAACCTACAGTCCCTCTCTTGTTTGCACCACCTATATACTGCTGTTCAGAGTATATAGGGTTGTAGGTATAGGGTTTTATTTTGGGTGCGGGGTCCCCCTTAATATCCATACAAGACCCAAAGGGGCTGGGGTGGGGGGGGGGTCATGGGGTAGCCATGCCATTTTTCTCAAGGATTTTCAGCCATATGGCGGCCAGGACAAGACATGACATTAAAGCCGGCTTCTTTTTTTCCTTTACAAATTTCATTTTGTGCAGGGACAGTTCTAAACACGGGAAACACATGCCACTTCACAGGCATACTTTAGACACCCCCAGGTACCATATTTAAAGGAAAATTTCACTTTTTTTTTTTCACTTTATGCATCATTAAAATGACTGCTCCCGAAAAAACGTTAGTTTTTAAAAGTTATTTTTGCATTGATATATGTCCCCTGGGGCAGGACTCGGGTCCCAAAACCTGTTTTATGACATTAACATGCATATTGGCCGTTGTAATTAGCAATTTTGATTTTGAACGTTCGCGTCCATTATAATGAATAGGGTTCGAAAATTTGTGCGAACTTTCGGTCCGTTCGAAGGTTCTGGTGCGAACCGAACCCGAGGGTGTTCGGCTCATCCCTACCCTTGGCGTTAAGAGAGCTAATTTTGAGTGTCATGAGAAATGAGTAGCAGGTGTCAAGGTGGTACTGAGATTGATTGTATCCTGTGGGGAGGAATGTAGTGGTTAGTTACACTCTATAAGGTGTATAGAACGTTTACTGTTAGCTACAGTTAGCAGAAGATGAAGAAAAAACAAAAACAACAAAAAAACAAAGAGAAAGTTAAATTGAGACTTCTATATCACAAGCAAGGCTGATAAAGAGGCGCTATACACTTAGTTGGTAAGTTCCGTTACAAACATATCACAGTGAACAATAAAGGTAAACTGAAAAGTAACGTGAGAACCTGAGAAAACGCTGTGTGCTTTGCACACTATAGCAGTATGGCGTGGAGGGTTCAATGGTGAAAGAGACGCTTGTCCACAATTTCATGGTGAGTGAGGACCAGCTAAATGAGAGGGCAACCTGAGGGGTTGCTCCAGTACTTTCGGAGAATTAGGTTTTATCCTTTGCTGCCCACTTAGTTGGGATCCTGGAGGACCTTCTGTTCAAGGGGGTCTCTGGGGGCAGGTTAGGGACAATGCCCCAGTTACGCAGCTGTTTGATCCTGCCTTTAGGGGTTAGAATTGCAACTTGCTGGTGTTGGTAAGTGACAATGATTTTCGTAGGAAATCCCCATTTGTATGCAATTTTGTGCTCCATGAGGACCGAGGTATCTGGCGCAAAAACTTTGCGCGCTTGTAAGGTGGCTGCTGAGATGTCATTATAAAGTTGTATTTTGGCGAATGGATCAGGGAGGTAGCGCAGGGACCTGGCAGCCCTCATGATTTGCTTCTTAGAGTGAAAAAAATGGATCCTGGCCAGGAAATCCCTGGGTAGGGAGTCAGGCAGGTGTTGTGGCTTGTGGATCCTATGAGATCTGTCTATGAGGAGGTGATGTGGCGTTAATGTCGGTATAATTTTGCGGAACAGCTGGTGAAGGTATGAGGTTATTTCAGGGGGTGATATGGTCTCTGGCACTCACCTGATTTTAATATTGTTCCACCTGGAGCGGTCCCCGAGGTCTGCGATTTTAAGGCGTAATTGTTGTATAGCCGCAGAGTGTTCATCCTGTATGCCAACCGTGGTGTTATGAGCGACGGTAGCTGCAGAGAGATGCTGCTCTATGTGTTCTATACGGTCCTCCATGTTATCCACTCTGTCTAGTAAATGGTTAATTGAGGACCTGAACTCCCTCTGCATGTCAGCTTGTAGGGAGAGCAGCATGGCTTTTAATGTGTGTTCTGATGCAGGGTTATCTGTTGTATTGTATGCAGCTAGTGAGGCAGTGGATTCTGCTGCTGCTGTGGCACCACAGGTCTCAGCGCCATGCTGCCGCTTCACAGGGGGAGGCTTAGTGGGTTAATGTGCTGGGGAAATGGCAGATCTCTTACCTCTGTCTGCCGGGGAAGGATTTGTCTGGTGCTGGTGGTCCCCAGAGTCCTCCATATCAGAGAGAGGATCCTTCGTTAGTGCTGAGGCCTTTTGTAGTGCCTGTGGCGCGGGCTCTTCTTCCTGGCCAGCGCCATCTTGGGTAGAGGCTCTGGCAGGCTTCATGTAGAAATGTATGAGTTTCCGCGCTCCGTGGGTGTCAGATCTTCCGCAGGTCATGTCCCCATGGATGTGGGGGATTCTGCCGTTTCTCCGTGGTGTGCAGAGGGCTGTGTAGCGATGCTGGATGCAGCCAATTGCTCTGTGGACGAGCAAAGCTCAGTGTCTAAGCGGCCATCTCCATATTCGGGCAGGCCACGCCCCCGGCATTTCCTTTTTCTTTCGGCTATTGGGCTTACGAGCTTGTACATCTTATTTCTCAGGTAAACAGGCACTGAAGGGGTACAAGAGATTGACTTTTGTATCAGATGACAGGCAACCGATCTCTTTTGACATCCTCAGGGGCCTTTGCAGGGTTACTGAAGTAGTTTGTTTTTCCTTTTACAAAGCCTTATTGTTCAAGACAGCCTTTGTGCTCGCTTTTTTCGGTGCATTCCACATCTCACAGTTGATACCGACAAATAAGCAAGGTAATTTGGGGATTCGGTTTGATCAGGTGCTGTTTGATCACTCTGGTTTCATATTTGGCTGCAGCATTCAAAAACTGATCAATGTGGCAAGGGCAGATGGGTTAATCTGTGGACCTGGAGGGTGGTTATCCAGGGTTGTACAGGCCAAACGGAGTGCAATTATCGGAAGTGGGAATCAACATATTTCATTTGGGTTTACAGTATAGCATAGAAATGGCCACAACGCTTGGGGTGGGCTGATCTTGATGCTCAAGCCTGGCTTGTGGGGACTGTTATTTATATTTAAAGTTGTGCTACTGCTTGAGTTCTAAAAACTGAGGAGGTAGAAATCTGTTTATTTAATATATATGAAGTTATGAGTAGAGTTGAGCGGACACACCTGGATGTTCGGGTTCGGCGGGTTCGGCCGAACTTCGGAAAATAGTCCGGGTGCGGGACCGAACTTGACCCGAACTTGACCCCGAACTCTGAACCCCATTGAAGTCAATGGGGACCCGGACTTTTGAACATTAAAATGGCTGTAAAAAAGTCATGGAAAGGGCTAGAGGGCTGCAAATGGCAACAAAATGTTGTTAAGAGCATGGCAAGTGATCTGCAAACAAATGTGGATAGGGAAATAACTTAAAATAACATAAAAAAAATGCTGGAGGCCCCCTTCTCAGCAGAAGAGGTACAGGAAGTCATTAAGAACCTCAGAAACTCAACGGCACGATGCCGCACATATGGTGGGAATACCCCAGAATACGCACTTTCTGGAAAAAATGATTAACTTTCATCAGGAGACTGGGTGGGAGACAATGTGAAGGAACCGGAGGCACTGTCAGCAACCCAATCTACTATCGCCTGTACTTGTCCTGGCCTCAACATTCGTACAGCCTCATTAGGCGCGCCAAAATACCGCTGCAGGCTCTGTCGCCTACTCGCACCTGAGGAAGGTGTTTCACTAGTGCGTGTAGCTGGCACAGATCGACCACGTCCTCTCCCTGCAACAGGAGCGCCACCAGCAGCACCACGACCCGGGCCACATCCCCTTTTTGATGATCTCCTCATATTTTCAAAATTTATGATCTCGCCCTAAATGGGTGTTTTTTGTATATAGCAGAATACACGTACAGTGTCTAAAGCGTTTATGAACACGCAGAAAATGCTATTGGGAAAAAAAAAACACTGCAAAATTTGATTTTTTTGCAATGTTTTTCCAATATCAGAATAAACGGATAGTGTCTTTCTGCGTTTATGAAAACGCAGAAAATGCTATTGGGAAGAAAAAAAACACAGCAAAATTACATTTTTTTGCAATGTTTTTCCAATATCAGAATAAACGCATAGTGTCTTTCTGCGTTTATGAAAAAGCAGAAAATGCTATTGGGAAGAAAAAAAACACTGCAAAATAAAAATTTTTTGCAATGTTTTTCCAATATCAGAATAAACGGATAGTGTCGAAAGCGTTTATGAAAACGCAGAAAATGCTATTGGGAAGAAAAAAACACAGCAAAATTTAATTTGTTTGCAATGTTTTTGCAATATCAGAATACACGGATAGTGTCTACAGCGTGTATGTATGAACACGCAGAAAATGCTATTGGGAAAAAAAAACACAGCAAAATTTAATTTTTTTGCAATGTTTTTCCAATATCAGAATACACGGACAGTATGTAAAGCGTGTATGAACACGCAGAAAATGCTATTGGGAAAAAAAAAAACACAGCAAAATAAAAATTTTTTGCAATGTTTTTCCAATAGCAGAATACACACAGACTATGGTGTATCTCTTACTATATGCAGTACAGTAATGGTGCACTGAGCTTGCAGGTAAAACTTTTATATTTTGTCTGGCACTGGCCTCATGGCACTGTTAAAAGACTGTGCACTGCACCCCAGCCAGGGTACAATTGATTTAGGAATCTCTTCAATAATTCTCTCTGCCTCTTTCTTTTCCTTAATAAAGAAACTCCCTACTCTATTCTAGCTATCTAGATCGCTCACTAATCTAACTAATTAGAAGAAAATTCAAGGAATGCTGACTGACTGACTGACTGACTGAATCACACTAACTCCTAAAATCCTCTCAGCAGCACAGGAACCTGTCTATAGCTGAATGACGCTGTGTGCTGTGTGTGTGTGTACTATATATAGAGGCTGGGTCACATGCTGCACTGGCCAATCACAGCCATGCCATTAGTAGGCATGGCTGTGATGGCTTCTAAGGGCACACTAGTGAAACTAGCGTTGATTGGCTGCCCTGCAGCTGTTAAAAAGGCGCCAATACATCGCCGAACACCGGACCCGAACCCAAACTTACAGCCAATAGTTCGGGTTCGGGTCCGGGTCCCGAACACCCAAAAGTCCGGTACGGACCCGAACTTTACAGTTCGGGTTCGCTCAACCCTAGTTATGAGTTATAATAAAGAGTTTTGGAAAATGATTTGTTTAAAACCAATAAAGGTGTTGCAGACAATTTTTTGCCAAATAAGATTGATGAAGATGTTTTGCGTATTTATTATGTTTGTATCTGGGGAAGTTTTTTGCGGATGGGTGTGGCCTGCAATCTCATGAAAAAAGGAGGCACAATATGGGTCCACTTTCCTGAGATTGCAAACTCCCCATCTCAGTTAGGAGTAAGGTTTTTTTAAACATTGTGTGGTGTATTTAGTTAGGGTCACTGTCTCTTTAAGAAGCTAGAGCAGTGTATCCAGAATGAGCCAATAAGGGCACAGGGAAAATTCTGGAAGTATTAGGATTAGAGTATTAAAGTATTAGATTGGAGCTCCCTCCCGCCCCAGTCGCGAACACCTTTTATGTGGTTGGGTCACCCCGGATTCTGGGGGGAACTGTTATTTATATTTAAAGCTGTGCTACTACTCGAGTTCTAAAAACTGAGCATGTAGAAATCTGTTTATTTAATATATATGAAGTTATATGAGTATATGAGTTATAATAAAGAGTTTTGGAAATGTACGGTATTTGTTTAAAAACAATAAAGGTGTTGCGGCCAACTTTTTGCCAAATAAGATGTTTTGCGTATTTATTTTATTATGTTTGTATCTGGGGAAGTTTGTTGCGGATGGGTGTGGCCTGCAATCTCATAAGTGTGCCAAGCATTTCCCTGGGCACCCAAACTACTGTGTAATTGGTTGAAGCTGTGTGTTTGTTACGCTTGTGTATTATACAGCCATTTATGTGATTTTAGTAAAGAGGTATTCTACAGAAGCAAATATTCATGCTATCAAGCTTGGTGAGTGCTGGCTAGGCGCAAAGTTTGATAGTGAATCTATGCACAGTGTCCCTATCTGTCTGGAAACCTGAATACCAGTTTTTGTGTTAACCCTGTGTGCGTAACACTTGCTTTATGCCTGAAATACATTTCACCAGAGCAGTAATGCACACATATTAACATGCATTATGTGAAACCACTATTAATACATTATGTGCATTATGTGAAACCACTACTAAAACTTCCTCTGGCCCATTTTTTGGGGAAAGCAACACATGCAAAGAATAGTAGGGCATTGCTATGTGTTTGCGGTATGCTGCACTGCAGGTGCTTTGGCTAATGTAATGTGATGGAGCGGGGGCTGTGATGTGAAAAGGGACTGTGATTTAAAGGGGGAGAACACTGATGTAAAGGGGGAGGGAACTTATGTACAGGAGGAGGGGACTGTGATGTGAAGGGGGCAATGAGGACACTAATGTAAAGGGGACAGCCATGATGTATAGGAGAATGGACTGTGATGTGAAGGGGGAATGAAGACACTGCTATAAAAAGGGGGCTGATTTAAAGAGGGGAGTGTGATGTAAAAGCAGAGGGGGTTTGTGATATAAAGCGGGGACTGAAGATGCTGATATAAAGGGGGACTGTAAAATGAATTGAATATACAGTGGGGATGGTGTGAGGTAAAGAGAAGGCTGTGATCTTAAGGGGAAGCTGTAATGTGAAGTGGACTGTGATGTAATGGAGGGGGCTGTGATGTAAAAGGGGGACTGAAGACACTGCAGTAAAGGGGAGGAGAGTGTGATGTAAAAGGGGATATGATGTAGGGGAGAGGGAGCTGTGATGTGAACAGGTTCTGTGATGTAAAGGAGGAGAGAATGGGGTGTGAAGGAGGGGATTAAGGCCACTGATATAAAGGGGAAGAAGGGGACTGATGTAAAGGGGGTTGTGATGAAAATTGGGGGATGCAGGCCCCTGATGTAAAGGCAAAAACTGTGATGCAAAGGTGGAAGAAGACGGTGATGTGAAGAGCCTTAACAGAGTCATAACAAAAAAAAAACATAAAATTGGGGCCTTTGCTGGAAATAAGCTATATATATCCAAACTAAAATATAAGAGAACAACCATGATTATTTGTGTTCTGTTGCATTTAAAAAGATGTTGGACCACAGGGAAACTTTATATATATTTGTTTTATTCCAATTTCCAGCTATCTAGGCAGTTATTAAAAGCCGTGATGGACCAGAAGTAGATTTTCCTGGCTATTTGTTCTTAATGATCTGAAGGCATATAATTTACCATTTTTAGTCCAGCTGAGTGAAGAAGGAAAAAATTTAAGTTAGGTATTTAGTGAAGCAGGATTGATATTTAATGCTATATAAATACTCTTTGCCCTTACATGACTTGACTAGCTCTGTTTAAGTAAGAAAGTTAGTTACTGTATAGTAGAAGACTATATTAATATTGTTCTGATACAAGAGCACTACAAATTATATACTGCCAAAATATGATAAAAATAAAAAAAAACATTTTGCATTTTATGAGATCACTTTGATACCAATGTTTTTCACTAAATTGACTGCACTCCATATTACAAACACTGCAAGAAAAAAAAAATGGATTGGCTTGCACAGATAAAAAAATAAACTAATTTTTGTTTGCTATTTCTGCCTGGGAAAAGATAATACAGCGCTTTCTGTCTATGCATGAGGGTGTCAAGTTGTACCAAAGTGTCCACCTCCCTAGTGCCCGCTATGCTAGGGAAATTCTGGGGAGGTTAATAGGCTGCTGAAAGAAAGCAGTTACTACTGATAATAAACAATGAAAATGCAGGCTCTTGATATCTGCCAGGTAGCATGAACATGGTTTCATATTAATCAAAAATAACAGTTTTTGCAGCTATGGGCTATTTTGATAAATGTAGTCTTTTATGTTTAACAATATGTTTGACCTTGTGCTTCCCTCCCTGTTTTTTCTTGTGTGGGTGACTTTGATAATTTGTTTCTAGAATCTTGGGAGTAGCTTAAAGCAGAATGATAACAACAAAACAAGATTCTGGGTTAACTTTAATAAGGTCATAAGTTTGCTTACTGGCTATTGATCGTGGGATGTGATGCACATGGGTATTCATATGAAATGCATACATACAGTATACCCAGCTCAAAAAATATTCAGTGAGTTTTTTTTTTTCCATAAAGATTTTATTCAGTATAGAGACAGAAGTAAACATACAGGGCAATACATTTGTTACAGAACAGCATATAACCAAAGTTTGGGTCCGTACCAGACTTTTGGGTGTCCGGGTCCCGGACCCGAACCCGAACCCGAACTATTGACTGTATGTTCGGGTACGGGTCCGGTGTTCGGCGATGTATTGGCACCTTTTACAAGCTGCAGGGCAGCCGATCCCCGCTAGTTTCACTAGTGTGCCCTTAAAAGCCATCACAGCCATGCCTACTAATGGCATGGCTGTGATTGGCCAGTGCAGCATGTGACCCAGCCTCTATATAAGGTACAGGCACACAGCACAGCACCTCACTCTGCTATAGACAGGTTCCTGTGCTGCTAAGAGAGGATTTCATTAGGAGTTAGTCTGATACAGTCAGTCAGTCCACATTCCTTAAATTTTCTTAAAATTAGTTATATCAGTGAGCGATCTACATAGCTAGAGTAGAGACTAGAGAGTGTCTTTATTAAGGAAAAGAAAGAGGCAGAGAGAAAATCAATTGTACCCTGGCTGGGGTGCAGTGCACAGTCTTTTACCAGTGCCATGAGGCCAGTGCCAGACAAAATATAACTTTTATCTGCAAGCTCAGTGCAGCATCACTGCACTGCATATTTTACTAAGAGATACACCATATTCTGTGTGTATTCTGCTATTGCAAAAAAAATTAATTTTGCTGTGATTTGTGCATGTTTTTTTTTTTTTTTTCCAATAGCATTTTCTGCATGTTCATACACGCTTTAGACACTGTGCGTGTATTCTGCTATTGCCAAAAAATAAAATCTTTCAGTGCTTTGTGCATGTGTGCAGGAGTGTGACATACAATCGATCAATATTTCTTCTATTGTGCTATCCCAAAAAAAGAATTGTAGCAACATTTTTTTTCCAATAGCATTTTCTGCATGTTCATACACGCTTTAGACACTGTGCGTGTATTCTGCTATTGCCAAAAAATTTAATCTTTCAGTGCTTTGTGCATGTGTGCAGGAGTGTGACATATAATTGATCAATATTTCTTCTATTGTGCTATCCCAAAAAAAAAAAATTGTAGCAACATTTTTTTTTTTTCCAATAGCATTTTCTGCATGTTCATACACGCTTTAGACACTGTGCGTGTATTCTGCTATTGCCAAAAAATAAAATCTTTCAGTGCTTTGTGCATGTGTGCAGAAGTGTGACATACAATCGATCGATATTTCTTCTATTGTGCTATCCCAAAAAAAAAATTGTAGCAACATTTTTTTTTCCAATAGCTTTTTCTGCAGTTTAGCAGTTTTTGAGATACACGCTTTACATACTGTGGGTGTATTCTGCTATTGCAAAAACACCCATTTAGGGCAAGATCATAAATTTTGATAATATGAGGAGATCATCAAAAAGGGGACATGGCCCCGGTCGTGGTGCTGCTGGTGGAGCTCCTGTTGCAGGGAGAGGACGTGGTCGATCTGTGCCAGCTACACGCACTAGTGAAACACCTTCCTCAGGTGCGAGTAGGCGACAGAGCCTGCAGCGGTATTTCGGCGCGCCTAATGAGGCTGTACGAATGTTGAGGCCAGGACAAGTACAGGCGATAGTAGATTGGGTTGCTGACAGTGCCTCCGTTCCTTCACATTGTCTCCCACCCAGTCTCCTGATGAAAGTTCAGAGTTGGCACCTGCAGTCGATGTCCATCAGTCTTTCACCTCACCCCCTTGCAAATCAGCCAAGCAGTCTGAGCCCCAAATCATGCAGCAGTCTCTTCTGCTTTTTGATGACTCTGTTAGCAGGGTTTCCCAGGGCCATCCACCTAGCCCTGCCCCAGAAGTGGAAGAGATTTTGTCCACCGATGCCCAACCGCTTATGTTTCATGATGAGTACATGGGAGGACCATTGCAGCACGTCTTGATTGATGACGAAACACAGGTGCCAACTGCTGCTGCTTTCGCCATTGTGCAGACCGACCAGGAGGGCAGGGGTGAAGACTGGGTGGAAGATGATGTGGAGGACGATGAGGTCCTTGACCCCACATGGAATCAACGTCATGCAGGTGACCAGTGTAGTTCGGAGGGAGAGGCGGTGGTCGCACAGAGCCACCAGCACAGCAGAAGAGGGAGCAGGGTGCAAAAGCGGAGCGTTTGTCCCCTTGACAGTACGTCTGCTACTGCCCAACGCAGCAAGGGACCAAGCACACCAAAGCCAGGTCCAAGGAGTTCAATAGCGTGGCAGTTCTTCAGACAATGTGCTGATGACAAGACACGAGTGGTTTGCACGCTGTGCAATCAGAGCCTGAAGCGAGGCATAAACGTTCTCAACCTGAGCACAACCTGCATGACCAGGCATCTAAGTGCAAAGCACGAGATGCAGTGGAGTAGACACCTCAAAAACCAAGAAAGGTCTCTGGCTCCTCCTGCTTTCTCCTCTGCTGCAGTCTCGGCCTCTTCATCCACCTCTGTAGTGACAGTGGCACCTGCCAACCCGCAAACAGAGGATCTGCCAGCAACACTACCACCTGGGTCACCAACCATCTCCACAATGTCCCATGGAAGCGTTCAGCTCTCTATTTCCCAAACACTGGAGCGGAAGAGGAAGTACCCCCCTAGCCACCCGCGATCTCTGGCCCTGAATGCCAGCATTTCAAAATTCCTCTCCTTTGAAATGCTGTCATTCCGTCTGGTGAAGACGCAGAGTTTTAAAAGGCTTATGTCATTGGCTGTCCCACAGTACGTCGTGTCCAGCCGCCACTACTTTTCCAGACGAGCTATCCCTTCCCTGCACAACCAAGTGGGGGACAAAATCAGGTGTGCACTGCGCAACGCCATCTGTGGCAAGGTCCACCTTACTACGGATGCGTGGACCAGTAAGCACCATCAGGGACGTTATATCTCCCTAACAGCACACTGGGTAAATGTAGTGGCGGCTGGGCCTGAGGCGGATAGCAGTTTGGCGCATGTCCTTCCACCACCGAGGATTGCAGGGCACTTCAGTTTGCCTCCTGTTGCTAACTCCTCCTACTCCGCCTCCTCATCCTCCACCGCCTCCTCATCCGGTCAGCGTAACACCTTCACCACCAACTTCAGCACAGCCAGGGCTAATTGACAGCAGGCAGTTTTAAAACTTTCCTGTTTGGGGGAAAAAACTCACACCGCGCAGGAGTTGTAGAGGGACATGGAACAACAGACCGATGAGTGGTTGGTGGCAGTGAGCCTCAAGCCTGGCCTGGTGGTGGGCGAAATCTCGTAGCAGCTCTGGGCCTAGGCGGTTTGACGCACATCCCTTGCCTGGCACATTTGCTGAATTTGGTGGTCCAGGGGTTCTTTAAGAATTACCCCGATATGCCAGAGCTGCTGCAGAAAGTGCGGGCCGTCTGTGCGCACTTTCGGCGTTCTCACCCTGCTGCTGCTCGCCTGTCAGCGCTGCAGCGTAACTTCGGCCTTCCCGCTCACCGTCTCATATGTGACGTGCCCACAAGGTGGAACTCCACCTTGCACATGCTTGCCAGACTGTGCGAGCTGCAGCAGGCGATAGTGGAGTTTCAGCTGTAGAACGCACGCGTGAGTCGCTCTGCGGAACAGCACCACTTCACCACTAATAACTGGGCCTCCATGCGAGACCTGTGTGCCTTGTTGCGATGTTTCGAGTACTCCACCAACATGGCCAGTGCAGATGACGCCGTTCTCAGTGTTACTATCCCAGTTCTATGCCTCCTTGAAAAAGCGCTGGAAGAGGATGTGGCACAGGAGGAGGAGGAGGAAGAAGATCGTAAGATGCGCGAGTACAAGACGCGCTGCTGGTGGCATTCCCACTTGGCACCGGGGATACTGTGGAAGCACAAGGCGAAGGCAGAGGAGAAGGAAGAGGTCGCAAACGCAGCTGGGGCACCGCCAGCACCTCGGAAGGCAGGGTTAGCATGGCCAAAATGTATAAAAGCTTTGTCAGCATGCCACAACAACCAGCACCACCAGCTGAGATGGAACGTCTTAACAGGAGGAAGCATTTCACCAACATGGTGGAGCAGTATGTGTGCACACGCCTACACGTACTGAATGACGGGTCTGCCCCCTTCAACTTCTGGGTCTCCAAATTGGGCACATGGCCTGAGCTTGCCCATTACGCCTTGGAGGTGCTGGCCTGCCCTGCAGCCAGTGTATTATCTGAACGTGTATTTAGCACGGCAGGGGGCGTTATCACAGACAAGCGCAGCCGCCTGTCCAGAGCCAATGTGGACAAGCTCACGTTCATTAAAATGAACCAGGCATGGATCCCACAGGACTTGTCCGTACCTTGTGCAGAATAGACACGTATACCGGTGTTCTGACAAAAACTGTCTGGCCATCGGATAGTGTCCGGCCACTTACTGCACAGGCGCAGTGCTGGCGCAGTACGGAGGACAAGGAGATTCACAAAATCTCCAAAGATGAACGTCGCCTGGGCAGTGAGTGCAGGTTCAAGCCCCACCATCCAAGTGGACATACGGTAGCACATAGTAACAGGGCCCCTCACGGGCTCGCTTGGCTAGGCTTCAACTTTGGATGATGTGGCTTGAACCTGGAGTCACCGCGCATCGTCTTCGGAGAGTTTCGAAATTCCCTTGTCCTATGTACTGAGCAAGCGCAGTACAGGGCGGACACTATGCGACGGGGGACAGAATTCGACACATCATTCACCACTAACCTTACCCAGCCATTGTATTTTTGAACCAGTGTTGGCTACCTCGTCCTCCTCCACCGCCGCTTCCACCTACACCGCCCCATCCACCGCCACCTCAACCTCCTACTCCATATGGACCTCGTCCTCCTAGGTCAAGATTATAATTTTTTCATTTTTTTAATTTCCAAGTATTTTATTTTCCCACTATCTTATCCATTAAATTGAATAATTTTTTCCAGAAAGTGCGTATTCTGGGGTATTCCCACCATATGTGCGGCATCGTGCAGGTGAGTTTCTGAGGTTTTTAATGACTTCCTGTACCTCTTCTGCTGAGAAGGGGGCCTCCAGCATATTATTTTATTTTTTATTTTTTTTTATGTTATTTTAAGTTATTTCCCTATCCACATTTGTTTGCAGAGCACTTGCCATGCTCTTAACAACAGCCATTTTAGTCTTCAAAAGTTCGGGTCCCCATTGACTTCAATGGCGTTCGGAGTTCGGGGTCAAGTTCAGGTCAAGTTTGGTCCCAAACCCGGACTTTTTTCCAAAGTTCGGCCGAACACGCCGAACCCGAACATCCAGGTGTCCGCTCAACTCTACCAGGGACAAGTAATTGGAATAAGAGTAAGCGTCTTAGGGTGGAGGGTCATTTTTCACCTTTCACCTCCCCCCCAGGTCCTCCCCCGACCTGGTTAAGGAGAGGAGAGGGGATTGCAAAATCGTTCCCGGTCCAGGGCTAGGAGTTGATGTGTCCCATTAGGGTATACATGGCATCTAAATACCTGTCAATCAAAGATAAAGATACAGAGGGAAAGAAAGTGAGGAAAGAGTGGAAAGAGAAAGAAAAAAAAAAAGAAGAGAGAAAAAGAAAAGAAAAAAATAGGAGGAGTGGAGCCTCCTGCTGGGGGGGGGGGGCAGATGTGGTAAAGGAAAGGGGAGGGGGTTGTCAAAAGAAAAAAAAACACAGGGGGGAGGGGAAAAATAGACACGGGATATTCAGCATAAGGTTAGGGGTCAGGAGTGGTTCTGCACCCACCCCCAGCACCAAGGCAATCCGCAATCCGCACTCTTGGTCCTTGGCTTGAGGGCACGTACTGACGATATTTTTCAGTGGTCGTGAAATGAGTCCAGCAAGCCCATATGAATGGAAATGTATGCATTCTATCTTGTGAAATATGGATCAATTCCTCCATATCCTTTATTTTAGAAATTCTTGCAAACCATTCCCTGATTGTTGGAGTGCCAATGTTTGGGTATACAAAGTTTAGCTGCATTAACCATTAGCATGACTATGGACCTCCCTCCAAAAGGGTTGGAGGTTCTCACAGTCCCACCACACATGACGCATCATGCCCACCTTCGAGCCACATCTCCAGCAGGTATTGGAGATGTTGGGTGAGAATTTTTGGAGACATGAGGGAGTCCTGTACCACCTGGTGATCACCTTGTATCCGTTTTCTTGGATTGTGACGATTAGCAAGCCCTTACGTGCATATTCATAGACTGTGGTCCATTCCTCATTTGTTAGGGGTATTTGTAAGTCTGTTTCAGGAGATTTGTGAGGGAACTAGAGTCGGGTTCAAAGGTTCCGAGAGGAGGGTGTATAGGAGAGAAATAAGATGTCTTTGGGGTGTTTTGCGGTGACAGATAGATTCAAAGGACGTAAGTTGTCTCGTCCAATTAGTTTGACAGGAATGGGTTGTAAGGAAATGGCGTACTTGCCTGTAAGTCCAGAAGGAGAATAAAGCTGTCTTAGCGATCGTTCTAAGTCTATCTAAGGGAATGGGTTTCTCGTCAGAATAGAACTGGAGGGCTAATACATCCTCGAATGGCCAGTCTTGTTGCAAGAAGTTGTTAGATTCGCCTGGGGGAAAGTCAGGATTCCCTCTTAATGTGGTTAGGGAACCCAGAATAGGGGGGCGAAAGTCCCGCAGGCTCATGCCTTCCTGAACGCCAGAAGTGACAGGTGAATGAGCAGGTGTGTCGCGAGTGCTTGTGGCCAGTGTTTTGGGGGTATATTTAGTGAGTTGTTTATTACCAAGGAGAACCAGCTCCTTGGTTCAAAGAATCAGCAAAGAAAGCAAAGAGTTTATAATTTTTTTGTTGGGGGGGCATAGAAACATTGTTATTTTAGCTCCTGCTGCAAGTATCTTTTGGAATAGGGCTTTTTACAAAAGCAAAATACAAATTTAACCACCTTTCTGCTGGAGAATTTTTTTTTCACATACATGTTAAAATCTTCATTTTTTTACTAGAAATTATTCTAAAATCCTAAAAAGTATATATATTATGAAAGTGAAGACACTGGAATATAAAATGGTGGTGGTAGTAGCAATTTTTTGTATGCTACACAATGTTTGCACAGCTATTTGTCAAACGTATATATTTTCAGGAAAAAAAAACACACTAAAAACAAACACAATATTATGACCAATTTATTTGTAAAATGTGTTTTCAGCTTCACTGTAAAAAGCAGTGATTGGTTGTTTTTTTCTGTTTAGGATTTCCTAAGCCAGATGTTTCATTTCTCCCACCTGATATTCAAAGAAGCTTCCAGAATATAGTACAGGGAAATGAGGATGACCAGTATGAATATGTATCATTCACCAGCCAATTCCTAAAAGGAGGCATCCAGAGGGTGGCTGTGAAAGTAATAAATGTTTGGGAAGCTCTGGGTGAGTGTCTTTCCTTTTCTGTGAGTCTCTTGGGGGCTACTGCCCCTAGAAAAGTTTCTGAAATAGAAGATTGCAGTCTGGGTCTCAGCAGGAGCAGGAGCTAGGTTGCAGGCCCCTGGGAATACTGCCAAAAGAGTATTTACTGGAGGGCACTGTTCTGAATTCCTGGGACTGGAGAAGGATCTTTTTATCTCTTAACTGAGGTCCTCCAGTCCCTTTATTGGCTTTGTCGCCCTTCTTTGAACTCACTCCAGTACACATCCTTCCTTAGGACTGGTGACCAGAACTGATAGGTGACATGGATAGGCGGCACGGATAGGTGGCACTGATGGACAACACTGACTGGCATTACTAATGGGTACTGATTGGAATCACTGCTGGGCACTGACTGGCATCACTGATGGGCACTTTTGGAGCTGCACTGATAATCATTGATGATCAGTGCACTGACTATCTGTGCAGGTCTCCCCTGTGAGAAAATGCCGCTGATCGTCTCTCCTCCCCTCTCCTCTCACGCTGTCAGTGTGAGCAGAGGAAAGCCAATTTCCTTGTTTACATGTGATCAGCTGTGATTGGACACAGCTGATTGCATGGGTAAAGGGACTCTTTACTGAGATCTGGGATGCGCCGTGTCCCAGGGACACAGCACGCTGCCAATGTGCACGCAAGCCCGGCGGGCGTGGGACATCGTCTCAGAACGAGAGCAAGAGATATGACCTATTATCGCCACCATGACATGCATCCATCACTAAATTACTTTATATGTAAAAGGAAACAGTGGTCATCGGACTTTTTTTTTTTTTTAAACATACGTTTTTATTAATTTTCTAAAAATACAAAAAACAAACATTACAAAAGCAAATAAACATATAAAGCCATAAACAAACAAAACACACCCCACATACATACACAAGCATTGGTCTTACATGGTATTTATGCTAACTTATTTTAATAGAAAAAAAAAAAACATTTACAGTCCCATGGTATATATGTTTGCCTAAAATATTCAAATAATCGTTGATATTTACCTTCAAACTAAAGTAAAATGGGCCAAAGATCATATTCTTCTATGAGGCTTCTGAGGCGCTGGATGGATCCAACAGCCATTTGGACCAGACCTTTTCATATTTGAGGAGACAGCCTCTATTGATATAGGTTTCCCTATATAAAGGTAGGTTGTTGTTAATAAGTTGTTTCCACATAGCCAATGATGGAGGGGTAGTTTTTTTCCAACTAAGAGCTATAGCTTTGTGAGCATAAAACAAAAGCAGCCCCACCAAAGTATGTCCTGTTGCTGTGGGAATAAATTGTTCTATCAAACCCAAAATACATATTGACATTGATAGCTGTAGAGGAATAAATATTAAAATGTTATTTGGAATATAAAAGCTAATATCTCTTTCCAGTACCTCACTATAGCTGGACAGGTCCAAAATATATGAGTAAAGTCTCCAGGGGTCTCCCCACAGCGCCATTAAACCAGGGGCAGAGTCTGAATTGATTTTATGTAATATATGGGGGGTGTAATATGTCCTATGAACTATCTTAAATTGAATCAATCTGTCTCTCAGAGAAACAAGAGAATAAAGGGGAAATCCCATATGTCACCCCAGTCATCATTTGCAAGTTCGGGAATGTCCCTAGACCATTTAAGTCTTAATTTCTCTAAATTTGGGAGAGAGACAGTCATTAGATGAGAATATAATTTAGAAACAGCATTTTTTGTACATTCTAATCTAAGGCGCTTCTCTATGGCAGATTGAACTAATCGTGGCGAAGATCCAGGGAATTGACAACTGAAGGCATGGGAGAATTGAAAGAAATGAAAAAAGTGTGACTGAGGAATATTAAAATCAGAAATCAATTTAGAAAATGAAATCAAGGATTCATCCGAGATAATCTGGGTCACGGTTTTCACATTAAATTTAGTCCAAGCATAGGGATCGGGCAGTGCGTAAATATGCTGTAAAGTAGGATTTAACAAAAGGGGAACATTAGGCGAAAATGCCTGTAGAGGATAACGTTCAATTTTAAGACTCTCTCCCACTGCGCGTACGTGGTACACATAGATGGTGTCAATAAATATGGAGCACGGAGGCCCTGAAAAATCAAAAATTTCAAAGCCTCCAAGGATCCCCTGGATGGCAGACTTAGAGGTATCTGGGTTAAGCCACCAAGCCGCAGTTATTAGCTGAGAGGCCAAATAATATTTATAAAAATCTGGACATGCCAAGCCACCCTGGGAAGTTGGGCGTACCAATGTCGCCCAGCTATATCTAGGGGGCTTAGATCTCCAAATAAATGCTAAAAGAATACGATGTAACCGTACGAAAAAAGATTAAGGGACCCATTGCGGAGAGTGTCGAAATATATATGTAAATTTAGGTAATATATTCATTTTTATTAGGTTTATGCGTCCCAATAGTGATAGAGGCAGCCATTGTTGAGTCTCCTAAATAACAGGTGTTAAATTTAAAGTTTTAGAATCCGAAGCCTGTCTTGAAATCACCACCCCCAGATATTTAAAATGCTCCACCCATCTTAGTGGACTTTGTCCAATTTACTTTAAGACCTTTGACTGAGGAGAAAGAATTAAGGATCTGTAAGGCCCCCCTAAGTGATGGACCTGCATCATTAAGAAAGAGGAGTAGGTCGTTCGCATACCGGGCTATCCTTTCCTCCAGCCAGCCAACACGCAGTCCCCTAATATAAAGGGAAGTACGGAGAGCCTCCACCATCGGTTCCATTGATATGGCGAAAAGGGCTGAAGAGAGAAGGCAGCCCTGTCGAGTACCTCTAAACAAAGAAAAAGATCGTGATAGACCACCTCCCAACTTAATAGCCGAGGGGGGATTTTGATAAAGTATCTGTATCCATTTAATAAAAATTAAGGGAAACCCCATCCTCATAAGGACCTCCCAAAGAAAAGGCCATTCGATAGTATCGAAGGCCTTTTCAATATTTAGGGAGGCCACTACTCTTGTACCCTCATTCAAATGTTTTGCATGTATATTAGTAAACAAATGCCTCAGATTTACATTCGTTGACCTGTTGACCATAAAACCCGTTTGGTCAATATCTACAACAGATGGTAATTATGGCTGTAGTCGGGCAGTAAGCAGTTTAGTCAAAATTTTTAAATCTGTATTGAGTAAAGCAATTATAGGAGGCACACAAGGTGGGATCTTTTTAAGCTTTATGAATTAATGTAACATGGGCGTGGCTCATAGAATTTGGAAGGGCGCCATCAGTCAAACATTGAGAATAGAGTTGTGCTAGCCTAGGGGCTAACAACTTCCCATAATGCCAGATCCTTTGGCTGAAAATCAGAGGGCAACACAGAAGTATAATTGACAGAAAACCTCCAATATATCTGGTAATGAAGAAACTAATGTACCAGAGGCAGACACCACACTGGAAATCACTGTTGGAGGATGGTCAGACTGTGCAAACATCACCAAAAGACGACCGTTACGGTCTCCCTGTTCAAAGAACTTTTGTTTATTCCGATGTAGATCCAATCTAGTAATTTCTGTAAGATGAAGATGTAGCTCACACTTTGCGTCATTCAGGGAGTCAAAGTTAATATCAGTAGGGTCAGTAATGTAAATATCAGATTGATATTGCACAGCCAACTGTAATGCTGTCGCGACAGCAGCCTGTTCCCTACAAATCATAGCAATAGAGGAGATATATTGCCATCTAGTAAAAGCCTTAAAGGCGTCCCATATCAATAGAAGCGGATCCCTCATTAAACTCCCAATATTCCGCCAATCGTGGTGAAATCATAGTCGTCAAATCAATATGACAAAGCCAATGGGCCCCCAAATGCTATAAAGCTGCGGTTCTAAAGGATGGAAAATGAATATTGAGAAGTAACTGTGAATAGTCTGAAAGCCCACTAGTCAAATATGATGCATCCAGTACATCAGACAACATTGTTAAATTAGCAAAAGTGAGATCGATGCGAAACAAGGTTTTGTAGGTGGCAGAAAAACAAGAATAGGCTCTAGTCTTGGGATGTTTCCACCTCCAAACCTCTGTTACGCCCATTACCTGAGCCCAAGAAAATAGATCTGTAGAATGTTGTTTCGGGTGAATAGGTTTATCTAAATCAGGAGCCATAATAGCATTAAAGTCACCCATAAGTAGCAATTTTGCTGGATAATAAGGAATAACTTTGTCCAAAATTTCATATAGAATGGACGAAGAAAAAGGAGGGGGAATATACACCCCTACTACAATGTACTGTGTGCCCCAAACCGTGAATACTATTATTACATATTTGCCCTGAGAATCAGTATATACCTGTTCCATTACACATGGAAAAGATTTACTAATTAATATTGTTACTCCTCTTGCATATGTAGAATATGAGGAGTGAAAGGCTTGCTGGATCCATGGCTTTTTTAATGCCAAACGCTTGCTTCTTATAAGATGTGTCTCCTGAAGAAGAACCATATGTGGAGAATATAATTTAAGGTATCTAAAAACTATTCCCCTCTTAAATTTAGAATTAAGTCCACGAACATTCCAGGACAAAATCTTGAAAGCTGGAATATCACGTGTTATCATTCTATAACAGATTATAAATGAAAAAAGGATGACTAAAAAACAAATTTAGCCTAGGTATACATCTCGATATAATTCTCAGGAGCAACACCCATTTAGGGAAACTGTACCTAATAGAAGCATAACTAATGTAAGACCAATCATTCAAAAATAAAAAAACATAGAAAACATACACACAGACACAACCAATAAACAATACTCAAGGTGAAAAAAGGGTATTGATCCTGCCTTCATCTGGTAACATCCCCAAATTTGGCGGGTGTCCAGATCAGGCCTTTACCCCCAAAAAATAAAAAAAGAAGAAAATGGAGACCCTTAAAATTTTTAGTTAGCCACAGTTGGTTAGGGAGATCTGAAAAAAAAAAACAGATGCTGGGACTGTGACATCATAAGGGTTGGGGTCACCATATGACATCACATGGTGACCCTGCCCCTTATGGCTATATAAGTCACCGTGCAACACGTCCATGGCATTGTGGCCAGAGAGAGCGTTGTGTCAACATCGGAAGGAAGAAGAAGAAAAGAAGAAGAAAGCGGCAACAGTGACGAACGAGAATACTGGGCCATCGCTAGTAAAAGAGCTGGAAGAAGATAGCGGAGGCCCGGCAGAAGAAATGAAAAGCGGGACAAAACCCCCGAAGTTGGAAAAAGATCCCCGAAGTTGGAAGAAGACCCCCGGACGGCGGCGATGGAGAAAGCCGGACTCCTCTGCTAGTAAAAGAATGGTAAAAGAGCAGAAGTTAGCGGAGGAGCCCGGCGAGAAGACCCCCAAAGTCGGAAGAAGACCCCCAGGGCTGTCTAATAAACTACTTTAAAAACCTGTGTTGTGTTTTTTTTATTAACACTTTTTCCCTCAGGTGAATGGGTAGGGTACCATTTACCCCATACTCATTCACATAGGGTGGGGGGCCAGGATCTGGGGGCACCCTTATCAAAGGGAGCTCCAGGATTCCGATAAGCCTCCCGCCCGCAGACCCCGACAACCAACAGCCAGGGTTGTCGGGAAGAGGCCCTTGTCCTCATCAACATGGGGACAAGGTGCTTTGGGGTGGAGGGCACGCAGCCTGGTACCGCTCAGGAGGGGGGGCGCTCGCTCATCCCCACCCCCTTTCCTGACCGACCGGGCTGCGTGCTCGGATAAGGGTCTGGTATGGACTATGGGGGGACCCCCACGCCGTTTTTTCATTTGAAAAGTGTGGCGGACCTCCGCCAAAAGTCCGGCGGATTTTCTGCCGAACTTAGTCCGCCGTAAAAGTCTATCGTGTGTGGGCATTTGTGGGCAAGTCTGCTCGTTCGGAAAGTCCGGCGGACTTCCGCTGGATAGTCTGATCGTGTGTATGCGGCATAAGGAACACCTATTAGCAGAAGTAGGTAGAAATAGGACACATCTCCTAAAACACCTTCTTAAAGGAGAATTATTCAAAAAAAATTAAAATATTAGTTAGTTAGTTAAACCTCTAAGTGCTTTTTTTTTACCAATAATATTCCTTTAGATTGGCTTTGGAAATTTACAAACAAAGCAATTTAGAAATTAGATGAAAGGTTTAGCGCTGTGAAACCCTTTTTGAAAGATAAAAAGTGCATTTTATATACAACTAAATGAGGTTTTAGTTTTAAATACAACAAATGAGGACGAAAGAGGGACTGTTCCAAATCAAGGACAATTATGACCTATGTGATTTCACTAGACATCTGTGCAGTAAAGTGCTCTGATGTCTCTGAAATCGCTCACAAAGTCGGGCTGAGTCACACTTGTGCGACTTTGGACATCAGAGTCACATGACAAGTCATACCCCATAATTTTCATTGTGTACCATTCATATCTGTGCGGCTTCAAGTCACACCAACTTCAACGTAGTCCCTGTACTACTTTGGTCTGACTTTGATGCGAGTTGAGGTCCATAGACACAGGCATTCACAGGCATTCCCTGGAATCGCGACAAAATTGCTGACGCAAAATCACGTGAAAGTTGCGCACCTTTCCTTGCGACTCCTGTGTCCATAGACCTCAAGATTACAGAGGCATTGCTTAAAGTCGCATCAAAATCTCGCAACTTTCAGGTCACACAAGTGTGAGAGGGGCCTAAGTCACTGTGCTGAGTACTATTACACCTCGAATATAAAGTAGTCCCACCATAAAACACTAGTAAACGTATGTTCTCAATATAATTGTGCTCAAATGGCTGAAAATCACACAGATGGCATCACCTACTGAAAGCTTGCATGCTCAGCAGCAAATGCTGAAAAGAGGCGAATGCCTATTAGCCAATGCCACATCAGCATGAGCATGGTTGTCACTATAATATTAATGCCTGAAATGTAAAACATTATTGTATAGAATCAAACATTTGTAAATATATTTTCTCTGTAGGTATGTGCTCAGCTCTGTAGCATAGCAGTATGCCCTGCTGCACTCAAAGGTTCAAGCCATGAGTTCAAATCCCACTGACAGCATCACCTCCTGAAAGTGTGCATTGTACTCAGCAGCATAATTAGCCAATGCACATCAGTTTGGTTTATTCCATATTTTAACTTTTCAAATGCATGCAATGGTATGTACTTATGCAATAATTTTATGTTATGGAATTCCAAAATTCAAGGAAAAAAATGTTGTAGGGTCCCCCCCAGTACATACCAGGCCCTTCGGGTCTGGTATGGACTTTAAGGGGAACCCCACACCAAAATGTAAAATAAAATTGATGTGGGGCCCCCCAAAATCCATACCAGACCTTTATCCGAGCATGCAGCCTGGAGGTCAGGATGGGGGGGTGGATGAGCGAGCACACTCCCCTTCTGAACCGTACCAGGCCACATGCCCCAAAGCACCTTGTTCCCATGTTGATGGAGACAAGGGCCTCTTCCCGACAACCCTGGTTAACAAGGAGGCTCCCAGATCCTGCCCCCCTATGTGAATAGGTATGGGGTACATCGTACCCCTGCCCGTTCACCAAGATAAGCAGTGAAATGTAAAAAAATCAATAGCCAGTTTTTGACAAGTCCTTTATTGTAAAATAGCTCCGAGCTGTCTTCTTCCCTGAGCCTTCTTCTCCAGACGCTGTCTCTCCCTCCTCCATCTTCTCCCCGAGCTGTATTCTCCCAGAGCTGTCTCTCCTGCTACCGCCGTCTTCTCCATCTGCTGTTTTCTTCTGCACCGCTGGTTCCCCGCTAATAAAAAAAAGCTGCTCTTCTTCTGTGGTGGTCTTCCTCCGCTGTGTTGTCACCCGCTGTGTGGCGTCTCTTACCTAGCCATGGAGCGTATTCTCCGGGTGACATTATCAGATGGCCACAGAAGACCGCCACAGAAGAGCAGCTTTTTTTTATTAGTGGGTAACCAGCTGCGTGGAAGAATACATCAGCAGGAGAAGACGGCGGTGGCAGGAGAGACAGCTCGGGGAGAAGAAACATCAAACACTAGTAAATATATTTTCTAAATATGAACATGCTACACCCAATAGGCTAGTGGTCAGCACTTCTACCTTAAAAAACTCAGGCTTTGAAGGACTCATGGGTTCAAATCCCACAGAGAGATACTAAAAAATTGAATTGGTGAAAAAAAGGCAAATGACTATTAGCCAATTAGCCAAAGCAGCATATGCTCAAAATAGGTGAATGCTAATTAGCCAATGCACTTTAATTTGGCTGATTGTATTATATTAACTCTTCAAATGCATGCAATGATATGTAAGTATTCAATACTATTATGCTGTGAAATTCCAAACACCACACAATAGCTAACGGGCAGATTACATTTCTTTGTTTGTTTATTTTAATTTGCTTGTGCACTGAAAAAATAAACACAGCTGGTGGATGGTATTTGAACTTGTACCATGAGTGCTGTGGAGACATCAGAGTAGACCACTAAGCAATTGTGCTAAATACAAGACCTGCATAATAGTATATAGTATGTAGTATGATTAAAGAATGAACATAAATAATCACCTAAATCAAAAAAATAAAAAACAACAAATAGGTAACCTAAATGTTTAATACATGTAACTTTACAGAATAGCAGACATTACTATGTAATAATTATTCATAACTGCATTTGTTAGCAAAAGAAGGAAAAAAACTAGGAATACTAATTGCAATATACATCAATAGATGCACAAAAGGTAGAGCGCATTTCACATAAAAATGTTTCTTTCACATACATGGATCATGGTTACAGTGCAGTGCTATATAACAACTTAGTAGGAATTGGCATTTGCATATACACAGAAGTGCTAATTAGCGCCGATTTTAGAATTTACTAACATATGTTTGCCGCTAAGAAATTTTAATTTGCCTGTTGAAATTTTATTTGGCTAAAACGGGTGCTATTATTTGCCATAGTGCCCAGTACTTCCTGGCGCTATAGTAAATAGCGCCAGGAGTAACTCCCCAGTATGTGTTACAAGGGAGAAGTAAGGTGCATGTCTGCACTGTTCTGTGCAGGACAGGACAGACAGGCCTGAGTCTGAGAGTGAGACAGAGCAGCAGGGAGCTGCAAGAAAAGACACAGAGCTGGCAGAGGTACAGCATTTGTGCAAGTGCACTGGGAAGTGCATTAGATGGTCTGGAGGACAAAGTCAAGAGGCCTAAGCTGTAGAGCTGCAAAGCGAGCCAAAAGGCTAAATACTGTTCTTTTCTGTATAGATGTTGAGAACCCCGTGTGGGAAACTATTTGTTTGGAAACATACTTTCTGTTTTAAATAAAAGTGGGCTGAAAAAGCCATTAAAAGCACATCTGAAGTGGACTGGACTCACAGTTATGCACTATAGATGTGTTAACCAACCCCCAACATGTCACAGCTGTTTGCTTCAAGATGCACCCAGAGGAAGTATTTAACCATGTATTGCTAGCAACAGGAGAAAGGAAATATTGACACCAAAGTCTTGTTTTTTTAGTTAAAAATAACAAACATGGCTTTTCCGTTGTTGTCTGTGGCGGAGACGGGTCAGGTCTCTTCCTTGTAGATTTCGTGGCTAACCGTTGGTGAAATCATGAGTGGGTACAGTAACGCGGACGAATACTCCGAAGGCGCCAAGATCAACGCCAGCAAAAACCAGCAAGATGATGGGAAAATGTTTATTGGAGGGCTCAGCTGGGACACAAGCAAAAAAGATCTTACAGAATACCTAACAAGATTCGGAGAAGTGCTTGACTGCACGATTAAAACAGATCCGGTCACTGGACGATCAAGGGGTTTTGGATTTGTTCTCTTTAAAGAAGCTATAAGTGTAGACAAAGTACTTGAGCTGAAAGAACACAAACTTGATGGAAAACTTATTGATCCCAAAAGAGCAAAGGCATTGAAAGGCAAGGAACCTCCCAAGAAAGTCTTTGTTGGTGGCCTAAGCCCTGATACTACAGAGGAACAGATAAAGGACTACTTTGGTGGTTTTGGTGAAATTGAGAACATTGAACTTCCCATGGACACAAAGACCAATGAAAGGAGAGGGTTCTGTTTCATCACATACGCAGATGAGGAACCAGTAAAGAAGTTGTTGGAAAGCAGATATCACCAGATTGGCTCAGGAAAGTGTGAAATCAAAGTTGCACAGCCTAAAGAAGTCTACAGACAACAGCAACAGCAGCAACAACAAAAAGGAGGAAGAGGTGCATCGCCAGGACGAGGTGGTGGAAGGGGGAGAGGCAGAGGAGGTCAAGGTCAGAACTGGAACCAAGGTTACAATAACTACTACGATCAAGGATATGGAGGCTATGGAAACAACTCTTATAGTGACTCGTACAACAATTATGGTGGATATGACTATCCAAACAATGGAAACTATGGTGGATACAATCAAGGTTACACAGACTACAGTGGTGAGTGGAAAACTTATTAACCACTTGAGCTCCGGAAGATTTTTTTTTCTTTTTTTTTTTTTTCCCCCCCTTCTTGGCCAGGCCATCTTTTTGCCATTTGGCACTGCGCTACTTTAACTGGCATCTGCGCGGCCAACCAAATGAAATTTACCACTTTTCCACACAAATGGCCCTTTGTTTTGGTGGTATTTGATCACCACTGGGTTTTTGTGATATAAACGAAAGGCGGAAAATTTTGAAGAAAACTATTTTTTACTTTCACCCATAACATATCCTATAAAAAAAAATCAAATTTCTTCATAAATTTTGGCCAAAATGTATTCTGCTACATGTTTTTGATATATAAGTACCTGTAATAAATTAAATAAAATATATAAAAAATCCCCAAAAAAAAAAAAATAACAAACATGTCTATACTTACCTGCTCTGTGAAATGGTCCCTCTTCGGTGCTCCTGGCCCCTCCCTCCTTTTGAGTGCCCCCACAGCAAGCAGTTTGCTATGGGGGCACCTGAGCTGAGCCGCAGCTCCCTGTGTTCATTCAGACACTGTGCTGCGGGCCCGGCTTCTCCCCCTTTCTCTCCTCTTTGGCTGATTGACTTTGTTTGACAGCAGCAGGAGCCAATGGTGCCGCACTGCTGTCTCAGCCAATGAGGAGGGGAGGTAGCCAAGACACTCTTACAAAATTGCTGGATCTAGATGGACCCAGGTAAGTATTAGGAGGGCTGAGAGGGGCTGCTGCACACAGAAGGCTTTTTATCTCATTGCATAGAATGCATTAAGATACAAAACCTTCTGCCTTTACAATCACTTTAAAGGAGCAGACTAGGGAACAGTTGTTGGAATACATTCGTCTGACTTATTATTCTGTTGATCAGGACAGGGTTTGTTTGTTGAAGTTCAGCCCCTGATTCAGATTTGCACAAAGTTGTCTTTGTCTTATCTCCTAAAGGTGGCCATGCCTTTTCTCCTCTCTTTAATGCAGGGTTTCTCAACTGGAGCTCCATTACAACTTCCTAGGGGTTCTGCCACAATTCACCATTGTGGCAGATATGCTATATATTTGCCCAATGTTGTCTTCAGTTGTCACAATGAGTATTGCCAGGGTGCATTTATACCCGATGCCTGCCCTATAATCCCAGCCCGTTGATGTCAGTGCAGAGGGCAACAAGAGATTAGAATTTATTCAGTGTAGAAGAAACATCTAGTCTCTCTTGCAGTGGCTATTGATGTTATGCCAGCTGGGCAATATGTTGCAGCCAGGTGAGATTATGTTTTAGGTAAGTCTGTACTGAGGAGAATCTGCAGATCAGTGCAGGGAAGCAAACATAAATGTAATGTACTAATCCATGCTGGACTTTCTCTTCCATCCCAGGTAACAGGATACTGCTGGGAGAAACCTGCTGGTCGCCACCAGAACTGCATCCTTCTGCTCTGGGAACCACAGTGCCATCAGCAGGTGAGCTGGGTGCATGGGTGCTTATTTCAAGTTGAACCCAGAATTGAGTATCTGTGCAGAAAAAAAAAGCCTTCAAATTAAGGAAGTAAGTTTTAGTATTTACCGTATTTATCGGCGTATAACACGCACTTTTTCCCCCTTAAAATCGGGGGAAAGTCGTGGGTGCGTGTTATACGCTGATACCCCCCAAAAAAATGACAAAAATCGGTTGCGGCGCCGGAAAATGGCGACCGCGGCCGAAAAAGGCCGGAAAAAGCCGAAGCGCGGCCGAAAAAGACCGAAGCCGGCTGTTCAGCTCCGCTCGTAGTCCCGCCTCCCTGCGCTCGCTCCCGAAACAGCAGGGAGGCGGGACTCCGAGTGGAGCCCCGCCTCCCTGCTGTTTTGGGAGCGAGCGCAGGGAGGCGGGACTACGAGCGGAGCTGAACAGTCGGCTCGGGTCTTTTTCGGCCGCGCTTCGGCCTTTTTCGGCCGCGGTTCGGCCTTTTTTTCGGCCGCGGTTCGGCATTTTTCGGCCGCGGTTCTGCCTTTTTCGGCCGCACATGCGCGGTTTGTCTCGCGGCGGGAAATTTAAACGTTGGCAAGGCTGCAAATGACGCTGGCAAACTGCAAATGACACTAGCAAGCTGCAAATGATGCTGGGCAAGCTACAAATGACGCTGGGCAAGCTACAAATGACGCTGGGCAGGTTGCAAATGACGCTGGGAAAGGCTGCAAATGACGCTGGGAAAGGCTGCAAATGACGCTGGGCAAGCTGCAAATGACACTGGGCATGCTGCAAATGACGCTGGGCAGGCTGCAAATGACGCTGGGCAGGCTGCAAATGACGCTGGGCAAGCTGCAAATGACGCTGGGCAAGCTGCAAATGACGCTTAAATGTAAGTTTTTTTTTTCCCTAAACTTCTCTCCTAAAACTTTTTTTCCTTAAAATTCCCTCCTAAACTTGGGTTACTTGTTATACGCCGGTGCCTGTTATACGCCGATAAATACGGTATTCCATTATTTAATGCTATTTCTAAAAAGAATTGAAATAGCATCATCAACAGCTTTATGATCAGACCGATGTTCCATGAGCTGTAGGTCTGAAAACTATTTCAGGAGTTCCCCGAGATCTCAAACGTTTTCAAGGGTTCCTCCAAGGTAAAAAGTTTGAGAGACCTTTTAGTGTGCCTCAGGTGGAATCTCTGGTGTGGTTATTGGAAGATGAGCCCTACTTTTTTAAACATTATTCAATATATTAATGAGAGTCTCTGCTGGGTTATATCAATGTGGTACATTCTCTAGTCAGATAAAAGGAATTACAAACTGAGTTTTGTTCAACTCTTATTCCAAGCCTGATCAGATATATCATAATCAGCCTTAGCTAACTTGCATCAATCCACCCCTGCCTCTAGACACCAGCTTTCCCAAAGATCTCCTTCTTAATTACCCATAGCAATCACAGCTGTACCTCAGTATACCTAAGTTACAACTGTATACCAACACCCTGCCCCCACTAGCTGCACCTTCTCTGCATTTTACCCTTTGAGGGCTTCTGCTACAGGTCCATTATCAATGGCAAACCCTCAGTCATCTTCTACTGCTACTGCTACTGCTTCTTTTTTCTATTTGCTTCTCAGTGCTGTTACTACTTTACACAACATTAGCAACACAATCTGACTGGAGGCCCAAATCACTTGCAGGATTTCAGCATCCAACCCTTAAAAGAAACAAATGTTTTTTTTTTTCAACCCACACAATTCTTTCTCTGTCCATTCCTGCCACAACTATTGTCCAGCCACATCATGTGTAAGTTCCTGGCTCCATGTGTGCTGCCCCATTCCAGTCTGTTACAGTGCCTGGTGTCCCATTCCAGTCTGTTCTGGTGCTTGCTGTTCCAGTGCAGCTCACCTATTTGCAGCTAAATTAGGATACAAATACTTTAGGTTTATTACATGTCCACATTCACATAGCATAACCTAAAGCAGCATTATTCCCAAAAGCAAACATTATTATTGGCTGCGGTGACGTAAGTGCCCTGTAGAATATGTTGATGTTGTATGGTTGTGTGAAGGCAGACATCTGACCAAAATTTTTACTGTATCATGGTGGGCCTGATTTGGCGACGGTTATACACATGATAATACAATAAAACCTGGTAAATGCCTTGTGAATGAATAAAAGGTTAGGACATTGGAGGACAGTAGTGAGGAAAAAGGATCAACACTATCAAAGCCGATGCACAATTACAAACACAGCTATAAACCACCCTTTTACACACTATAATATTGTGGATTTACCAATTTGTGAAGCAGATTTTGTCAGGAATCAGGATTACATCAGTTTGAATGACTTGCTCAAATTGTTGTCCTTTTCAGACTGATTAAACAAACATTTCCTGTTCTATTCATGAATTTCCTTTTATTATGTCGATATGTAATTGTTGAATTTTTGAGCTGATGGTAAGGGTCAAAAGAAATGAGCTTTATATTGAGCAGAACTGAAAATAATCAATCCTACCTTTGTGAAGTCAGCTGACTTTAATTATCCCTATTCATTACATTTGAACCATGTAGCAATTTCCTAACTTGGTGTTTCCTAATTTTGTTTTTTCAATAATTTATCTTGTCTTTTAAATAAATTATGTACTTTTTTTACTCATTTAGCTGTCCTTTATTTTAAAACTGAACTCCAGAATCTAGCTACACTATATTGCCAAAAGTATTGGGACACCTGTCTTTACACGCACATGAACTTTAATGGCATCCCAGTCTTAGTCCGTAGGGTTCAATATTGAGTTGGCAAAAGTATTCACCCCCTTGGCTTTTTACTTATTTTTTTACAATACAGCCTTTAATTCAATGTTCTTTGAATCTGAATTATATTTGATGGATCAGAACACAATAGTCTAAGTTGGTGAAGTAAAATTAGAAAAATATATAGATACAACCATTTTTCAGAAATAAAAAACTGATAATTGGCATGTGCGTATGTATCCTTCCCCTTTGTTATGAAGCCCATAAAAAGCTCTGGTGCAACCAATTACCTTCAGAAGTCACATAATTAGTGAAATGATGTCCACCTGTGTGCAATCTAAGTGTCACATGATCTGTCATTACATATACACACTTTTTTGAAAGGCCCCAGAGGCTGCAACACCTAAACAAGAGACACCACTAACACTGCCAGAAGACCAAGGAACTCTCCAAACAAGTAAGGGACAATGTTGTTGAGAAGTACAAGTCAGGGTTAGGTTATAAAAAAATATCCAAATCTTTGATGATCCCTAGGAGCACCATCAAATCTATGATAACAAAATGGAAAGAACATGGCACAACAGCAAAGCTGCCAGGAGATGGCAGCACACCAAAACTCATGGACCGGGCAAGGAGGGCATTAATCAGAGAGGCAGCACAGAGACATAAGGTAACCCTGGAGGTTTATTGACATTGACAAATATATCATAAAATTTAATATTAAAAAACATTTTGCAGGCCAAATCACTAGTTCCAGTGGGGGAAATAGTGATACCCCTTATGTGCATAGTGGATTGAGAAACAATTCAGTTTTCAATCCTAAAAAGGGGATGAATCATCATATAGAGGTTTTTAAAAACATGGTACAGGATGAGGCCAGAGAATTACAAATTTCTAAACGGTTTTCAAACAAACGGATATGGGAAGGAATAAAATTATTGGAGGAAAACAAACAAATAGTGGTAAGACCCGCTGATAAAGGGGGAGGATTGGTGGTACTCACGAGAGAATATTACTATGAAGAAATACAGAGGTTACTTAGTGACACGGCCACATATAAAAATCTTAATGGAGACCCTATGGCACGGCTCAAATTGGAGTTGGTGAATTGGGTCACGGAGGGATTAAACCTACAACTGCTTAATCAAAAGGAAGCAGATTATTTGATTCTACATGCCCCTAAAGTACCTGTACTATACATAGTGCCCAAATTACATAAAAACTAAAAATGCCCACCTGGCAGACCCATAATTAGAGGGATTGATTCCCTTTTTTCCAGACTAGGTGAGTATCTAGATGGGTTTTTTAAACCACTAGTTACTCAAAGTCCGTCCTATCTTAATGATAGTAGGGACCTTATTGTAATGCTTCAAGACATAGTTGCCACTAGGGACCTTCTCATGGTAGATATTGAATCCTTATATACAAATATACAACACAAAGATGCTTTGGAAGCAATAAAATGGGCTTTCAGAAGAGAATCCATTTAAAAAAAATCCCAGATTAGGTATCTTCCAGGGTCTTACATTGGCCATGGGCAATAACTTTTTTTGGGCCAAAGATGAATACTACAATGAAACCGGGGGTGTAGCCATGGGGGCTTGTTATGCCCCTAGTGTTGCCAATGTGGTATTAAACAAGTGGGAGCACGAAACTATCTTCAAAAACAGAAATAAATCGCTCACTTTTTACAAACGCTACATAGACAATATTATTTTTTTCTGGAAAGGGTCACAGGCAAGTTTTGAATTGTTTTTGGCATAAATTAATATGAAACAATATGGCTTAAGTTTTACAGCGGACGTAATTAATTCAACAGCAAACTATTTGGATCTCACCATAACCATTAATAAAAGTACTTTTGAGACAAAAACGTATTTCAAGGCCACTGACAGAAATGGCTATGTACCGACGCACAGTTGCCACCATCCACAGTGATAGGGGCCATCCCTAAGGGACAGTACATGAGGTTGAGGCGCAACTGTGTTAATGAGGAAGACTTTTTCCTACAAGCAGAATTATTAACAGAAAGTTTCCTTGAAAAAAAGGCTATCGATTGGAGACACTGAACCAGGTATTGAAACAGGTGTCCTCAATGGATAGACAATCTCTTTTGATAACCAAACCTAAATAAGAGTATAAAGATCAGGTTGCTTTTGTGTCAGAATTTCATATACAGTACAGACAAGTTGATTCTATTTTTAAGAAATTTTGGCCTATACTTTTGAAAGATCAAGATCTATGGTCTTCTATTCCTCCCAAACTGAAATTCATATATAAGAGAGCAGCAGGGCTAAGAAACCAAATAGCCAGAAATGTACCGGACCCTCTGAGAAGGTTACGTACCCTTTTGTAGGGTTCTGGATTTCATTCCTGCACTAGGTGCAAGGCCTGTAGAACTACAAGAAAACCAGGGGCCCCTAAAAAAATATTGCATTTTCAGTCCATGGTCACTAAGGAAAGTTTCAAAATTAAACCTTTGATAACATGTAATTCAGATCATGTCACCTTTGTTTTGGAGTGCCCATGTTCACTCCAATACGTGGGTCGAACAAACACGAAAACTCAGAATTAGAATAAATGAGCATCTGGCAAACATCAAAAAAGGATTCCAAACCATAGTGTGGCCAGACATTTTTTTTTTTTTTTCAAAAAAGTTTTTATTGTTTTCAAGAAGCATACATTGTACAATTGGGCATTGTACGTCGATTAGCGACATAGGAATTACATGAAATTCAGTATAACCATAAAGAGTATGTAATAGCCTATATTTTAAGTATTAAACAAGAAAAACGTGGTAAACATGGAACGAAACCTGACCTCTCAAGTGGCACCCCAAATGGGAACATTAGTGCCACAGGAGAGGAGAGGAATCACTAGTATATCATATGTAATGCGAACAGTGTTAGCTGTGGGTTAGTAGCATAGGTATCGTATTGTATATTCTCCGGGGGGTTGTAGTATTGCTCAGTCAAGAAGTGGAGCGTCAGGATGTATGCGGGTGTCTTTAATTACTAGTCACAGTTGTAGGCGCAGTTGAAGTCCAGTTAATCCAGGGTTGCCAGTGGGTATTGGTCTTGGTATAACAGCCATCACTGGCTGCTGTCATAAGTTCGTAGCTGTAGTGTAGGGCCACCATATTTAAGACTTGTGAGAGTGTCAAGGATGAGGAAGATTTCCAGTGTCTAGTGAGGTTGAGCCTGGCTGCTAGGAGTATGTGTGTAGTGACATATCTGATGGGGTATGGGAGATCATCGATTGTCAGGTTTAAGATTGCCAGAGCAGGTGACTGGGGGATTGGGATTTTGGTGGTTTTGTTGAGAAGTTGGAATACTTCCGCCCAGTACTTTCTTACATCTGGGCAGAGCCAGAATATGTGGAGCATATTTCCATCAGTCGAGTGGCACCTCCAGCAAGTGGAGGGGTTACGACGAGGGTCAAAGGAAGATATCCTGGAAGGTGTAAGGTACCACCTTAGTGATATTTTTTGTGTGAGTTCCCAAAGGACTGCACATTTTGTGGATTTGTAAATCGTCTGGAATGCGAGTTGCCATTGTGTGTCTAAGAAATGTGAGTGCTTGATCAGTTTCAGAGATGTGGGGACAGTTTGGCGAAGCAGTTTTTTTGGTAAAAGAGAGTGTAGAAATGGGAGATTCCCTTGGCGATAGAGGCCGGGTTTGAGAGGAAGTCCCAGGATTTGGGCTGTACAGTATAGAGGGGAAGAGGGAGGTTGCGCAGGGAGTGATGTATGCGGAGGTAGGTAAAGTGTTCCGAGAGAGGGAGGTCATAGTCGGTTTGTAGTTGGGGGAAGGATTTAAGGATGTTCCCATTGACAAGGTCTTGTATGGTTCGGATCCCCTTGAGGGTCCAGAGTGCGATTGGGAGATCTGGGGTTAGGAACAACAAAGAGTCAAGAGGTATGCGGAATCGAGGAGAGGAAGAGTCTGGTGAATTGTGTGTGACCAGTTTTTTCCAGGCTAGGGCCGAGGCCTTCATAGTCGGAGAGAGGTTGTCAGGGTCCTGGCTGCCCCTTGCGGCCCAGGTTGCCCCCACGCAGCTTAGCGGCCATTCCCATGTCCCCCAGGCATCGGCGCGGGCGTTGGCGCGTGCGCTAATAGCGGGGGCGCGCGCCCATGCGTGTGCTCGTGCACGTGCGCGGCTAACGCTGGTTGGCGCCAGTGTCCCTATTTAAGGATCAGAGCTGCAGCCCAGCGGTGCTGTTCGTCTGCAGCTCTGACCTGAATTCCTAGTTTACCTGCCTGTACCTGTCTGTGATCCCTTGGAACCCGACCCGGCCCGTTTGACCCTGCTGACCTCTCTGCTCCTCGACCCCGGCTTGCCTGACTCTGTTTGTGGACTTACTGCCTGTTGCCTGAACCTCTGCCTGCCATTGACCATCCTTCTTCCTTGCCGTCTTATGCCTATCTGCCTTCTCTGTGACCCGGCCCGCCTGACTACCTCTGCCGTCCGAGTGTGCCTCTCTCCCGCACAGGATCTGCTGCTGCTGCTCCGGAGCCTGCCTCTCTCTCCGGTCATCCGATCCCAGCCTGCTGTAACATCTCCTGCAGTTCCTGCTACCTGAGGACCAGCACCTGCATCCTTCCTGCACCAGCTGACCCACCGGACGGACACTCCTACTCCACTGTGCTCACGGGTCCACTGTCCCCATTCCAGTGGGCCCTGAACCAGAGCCGTAAGAGAGGTCTCCTCCCATCAAGCCAGGCTCGCCACCAGGTACCGTAACAGTACGAACAGCCCAGATGACCGAGCCTGCGGAAGGAACCTCTCCCATGCAGGAGATCTGCACCCACCTTGCAGCTCTCGCCCAAGCAGTAAAGTCTCTGCAGGAAGGCTATACCAGGTTGGAAGGACAGGTACAGCATCTTTCCAGTCCTATGGCCGCTGCACCTCCTGCGCCACCGGTGCAACCCACCTCTCAGCCTGCAGTAGTGATGCTTCCTCCAGAGCCAAGAGTGCCCGTCCCGGAAAGATTCTCAGGAGATCGGTCCAAGTTCCCTGCCTTCCGAGATGCCTGCCAGCTTTATTTTGCTCTCCAGCCCAGGACTTTTTCTTTGGGAGCCACCAAGGTGGGATTCGTGGTGTCTCTACTGCAAGGAGAGCCTCAGTCTTGGGCTCACCGTCTTCTGAGAGCCAATAGCCCACAGATCCAGAACCTTGCTACCTTCTTCCAGGCAATAGCGCAGCTCTATGATGATCCCCAAAGAACTGCTACAGCCGAGACTGCCTTGTCCACGCTCCAACAAGGCCGTAGAATGGCCGAGGACTACATCTCTGATTTCAGGCGTTGGAGCGTGGACACTCAGTGGAACGATGCAGCCCTTAGGCATCAGTTCCGCACAGGCCTGTCTGAAGGCCTGAAAAATGAACTGGCTCGAGTGGGGATCCCTGAGTCTCTGGAGGACCTGATTACCCTTACTATCCAGCTGGACCGTCGTCTCCGGGAACGTCGAGCCGAACGTTCCTCCCAACCGAACTGCCCGGCCTGGATGGTGGCAAGGGCCCCAACCCCTGCTTCCCGCTATCTACCTACACCTGCTCCAGTTCCAGCCAGCCCTGCCTTTGACAGTCCCGAACCGATGCAGATCGGACTTATGCGCTCCACCTTGTCTCCTGAAGAGCGTGCCAGGCGCCGGCAGTTGAACCTATGCCTCTATTGTGGTGGTTCTGGACATTATGTAAACAACTGCCCAGTCAAGACCCGTAAGTGCCTTTCTTCTGTCTCTTCTAATCCTGCTCCTTGCCCAAGCAACACCACTCACCTGGCTCTTCCCCTCTCGTTGCAGCTCCAAGGAAGGACAATCCGCACCAACGCTATCCTTGTTTCTGGAGCATGCAGTTGTTTTATCGACGCCACCTTTGCCAGCCTACATGCCCTACCCCTCCGGGAGAAGACCCGTGGACTCTCTGTCTTTTTGGCCGATGGATCTCGCATCAAATCAGGTCAAGTGACCCAAGAGACCTTGCCTCTACCTGCCACCATCCTGTCCCAGCACCAGGAACTATTGATACTGGATGTGATCTCTTCCCCTCTTTTCCCAGTGATTTTGGGCATAAAAGTGGCTTCAGGCCCATAACCCCTGTATTAACTGGTCCACGGGACAAGTAAAGTTCCAGTCCCCTTATTGTCTTGAACACTGCCTACCTGAGCCCTCTGGGGCACCCACTGCTCTGTGTTGCCTAAACTCTGATCAGGACCTATGCCGGGCCGTACCCAAGACTTACCATGAGTTTCTCGACGTGTTTAGCAAACGTGGGGCAGACTCCCTGCCGCCCCATCGTCCGTATGACTGCCCCATCGAGATTCTCCCGGGAGCCGAAATCCCATTCGGACGCATCTTCCCTTTATCCGAAAAGGAGCAGGAGGCCCTGAAGGTGTACATCACGGAAAACCTCGAAAAAGGGTTTATCCGTCACACCACCTCCCCAGCAGGAGCAGGGATATTCTTCGTAACTAAAAAGGACCAAACACTCAGGCCTTGTGTGGACTATTGTGAGCTGAATAAGGTTACAGTCAAAAACCGATACCCCTTGCCGTTGATACCGGAACTCTTCCAGAAGTTACGTACTGCAACTATTTTCACCAAGTTGGACCTAAGGGGGGCCTACAACCTGGTCCGTATCAGGTCCGGGCATGAGTGGAAAACTGCCTTCCGGACCCGTTTTGGCCATTATGAGTATTTGGTCATGCCGTTCGGCCTCTGCAATGCCCCTGCCACCTTTTAGCACCTGATTAATGATGTCTTTAGGGACTTTTTGGACATTTTTGTGATCGTATACCTCAATGACATCCTAATTTTTTCCAACTCCCTTGAACAGCACCAGGGGCACGTGGGCAGAGTGCTACTTCGCCTCCGGCAACATGCCCTATATGCAAAAGCAGAGAAATGCATGTTTGAGCAGCAGGAGATTCAATTTCTGGGACTTGAGATTTCCCCAGCAGGGATCAGGATGGATCCCCAGAAGGTAACCGCTGTATTGGACTGGCCGGCACCATCAGACAAGAAGGGCATTCAGCGCTTTATAGGGTTCGCAAATTTCTATAGGAAATTCATTAAGGGATTTTCTGCCATTGTCAACCCTATTGTTCAACTGACGAAGCAGGGTACACGCTTTCAGTGGGGTCCCGAGGCCCAGGAAGCTTTTGAGAGACTTAAAAAACTATTCACCTCTGCCCCCATCCTCAGTCACCCCGACCCTGCTCTCCCATACATTCTGGAGGTCGACGCCTCCGAAGTGGCGTTGGGAGCAGTGGTATCTCAACGGCAAGGCAGCAAGGACTTGATGCACCCGGTGGGGTTTTTCTCTCGAAAACTTTCCCCCGCAGAGAGGAATTACGACATCGGGGACCGGGAACTCCTGGCCATCAAGGCAGCCCTGGAGGAATGGAGGTACCTGTTGGAGGGCGCAAGTCACCCGGTATTGGTGTATACCGACCATAAAAACCTCGAGTACCTCCGGACGGCCAAGCGACTGAAGCCTCGGCAGGCCCGTTGGGCCTTGTTTTTTTCTAGATTTTGTTTTCACATTACCTACCGCCCAGGATCCAAAAACGTGAAACCAGACGCGCTCTCGCGCATGTTTGACAATCCAAAAGATACAGCAGCCCCGGACACCATCCTATCTTCTGGCAACTTCCTACTTGTACAACCGGATTTGCTCTCACAGATCAGGGAAGCATCCGCAAATGGCCCAGCAACCCCAGGGCCTCCCTGATACCCAGAGACGGCCTCTTTTGGAAGGGAAATCGAGTCTTTGTCCCAGAATCTGTCCGAATCAAGGTCCTGAATCTCTGTCATGACCACCCTCTGGCGGGACATTTTGGAGTCCGCAAGACCATTGACCTGGTGCAACGCACCTTCTGGTGGCCGGGTCTAAGGGAATACTGCAAGGGATACGTCAACGCCTGCCCTGTTTGTACCCGGAGCAAGACCCCAAGAAGCCGAGCCTGGGGCCTCCTAAAGCCCCTTCCCGCACCCGACCGGCCATGGAGGATGATCACCATGGACTTTATAGTTGAACTTCCATGCTCAGAAGGATGCACAGCAATTTTTGTGGTCGTCGACCGGCTATCTAAAATGGCCCACTTCCTGCCCCTAAAGGGAACCCTGTCCGCTTCTGAAACAGCCCGCATCTTTATCAGGGAGATAATTAGGTTGCATGGGGTCCCTGCCAGCATAGTCTCTGATAGGGGGGTCCAATTTACGTCCCGTTTCTGGAGGGCTTTGTGTAAATCTCTAAAGATTGGCTCTGTCCTCGGCCTATCATCCCCAAACGAATGGACAGACAGAACGCACAAATCAGACTTTGGAACAGTACATTAGGTGCTTTACGTCCTTTGTGCAGGACGATTGGGTGTCCCCCTACTGCCCTTAGCTGAGTTTTCATACAATAACGCCAGGAACTCAGCCACAGGCCAGTCCCCTTTTTTTTCCAACTATGGCTTCCACTTATCCTTTCTCCCTGATTTTCTTCCAGAGTCTCTGGTTCCAGCGGTGCAGGATACAGTGACCTTCCTCAGCCACAACAACCAGATCCTTCAAGAGGCGATAACCAAGGCTCAGGCAGACTGCAAAAGGATCTTTGACCGGAAAAGAAGGGGAGAACTGGACCTCCAGATAGGAGATCAGGTATGGCTATCTACTATTAATCTGAAGTTACCTTGCCCTTCCAAAAAACTCTCTCCCAAGTTTCTGGGGCCCTTCCCTGTGAAAAGGAGGATCAACCAGGTGTCCTATGAACTGTCGTTGCCCGACTCTATGAGGATACACCCGGTGTTTCATGTGGCCCTGTTAAAGCCCGCTATACCTGACCCCTTTCCTGATAGGGGAACCGGGCCCCCTGGACCTGTTCTTGTCGAAGGCGGCGAGGAATACGAGGTGGAGGCCATTATTGATTGTAGGAGGCGGCAGGGGCAGACTCAGTTCCTAGTTAAGTGGAATGGGTACGGGGCTGAGGACAATTCCTGCCTTCTTTACCTCCCACCCAGAGAAGAGAAGCCTATTGGGCACCCAGAGGTCGCCCCTTGTGGGGGGGTAATGTCAGGGTCCTGGCCGCCCCTTGCGGCCCAGGTTGCCCCCACGCAGGTTAGCGGCCATTCCCATGTCCCCCAGGCATCGGCACGGGCGTTGGCGCACGCCGCGGGTGCGTGCACGCGCGCGACCGGCCCACGGGCGCGCTCCCGTGCGCTAATAGCGGGGGCGCGCGCCCGTGCACGGCTAACGCTGGTTGGCGCCAGTGTCCCTATTTAAGGATCAGAGCTGCAGCCCAGCAGTGCTGTTCGTCTGCAGCTCTGACCTGAATTCCTAGTTTACCTGCCTGTACCTGTCTGTGATCCCTTGGAACCCGACCCGGCCCGTTTGATCCTGCTGTCCTCTTTGCTCCTCGACCCCGGCTTGCCTGACTCCGTTTGTGGACTTACTACCTGTTGCTGAACCTCTGCCTGCCATTGACCATCCTTCTGCCTGCCGTCTTATGCCTATCTGCCTTCTCTGTGACCCGGCCCGCCTGACTACCTCTGCCGTCCGAGTGTGCCTCTCTCCCGCACAGGATCTGCTGCTCCGGAGCCTGCCTCTCTCTCCGGTCATCCGATCCCAGCCTGCTGTACCATCTCCTGCAGTTCCTGCTACCTGAGGACCAGCACCTGCATCCTTCCTGCACCAGCTGACCCACCGGACGGACACTCCTACTCAGTGGCGGCTGGTGAAGTTTTAGGATGGGGGGGCGCAAGACCCCGCCCCTCCATATTTGGCCCATCCCACTTCTCATAAGCCACACCCCTTATAGAATCCACATCATATACCAGGCTGCACATTATACACCGGGCTCTGCACATCATATACTAGGCTGCACATTATACACCGGGCTCTGCACATCATATACCATACAAGATCTGCTGCCATCCAACCACCGAAAAAAATTAACGAAGTTGATAAACGGGGTGTGGGGGGTTGTGCTGCCGTGCAACCACCGAAAAAAATTCATGAAGTTAATAAGCGGAGGGGTGGGGGTGCTGCCATCCAACAGGAGAGGTCAACAATGGCAGCCCACTAATTCAGAGGAGATTTCCATTCATCGTAGTAGAAAAGTACCCAGTACTAACAGCCCTCCATTTAGAAGAATCTGTACCTACCTTCCTTTCAATGTGCAGCATTTTACTTAATAGGCTTGCATGTCCTGGAAAACTGTTGAGTATAGAACAACACTTGTACTTCTAGGATCATATGCTTTGCTGCTACTCATTACTGCAGGCACTGAAACATTTTGTGTGAAATGGCAACCCAGATGAGATATTCTATTCCAACTTTAATGGAACTACAAGGCTCAGTATTACAAGGCTGCCATGTCTACAGTGCTGAAACCAGGGGCGGACTGACAGCTCATGGGGCCCCCGGGCAAAAGGAGATCATGGGGCCCCCTGTGTCTCCGCCCATGTGTCTCCGCCCATGTGTCCCCATCCATGTAATGAACATTCTTCTCACTGACCACCAATGTAAGGGACATTCTTCCCTCTGACCACCAATGTAAGGGACATTCTTCCCTCTGACCACCAATGTAAGGGACATTCTTCCCTCTGACCACCAATGTAAGGGACATTCTTCCCTCTGACCACCAATGTAAGGGACAGTCTTCCCTCTGACCACCAATGTAAGGGACATTCTTCCCTCTGACCACCAATGTAAGGGACATTCTTCCCTCTGACCACCAATGTAAGGGACATTCTTCCCTCTGACCACCAATGTAAGGGACATTCTTCCCTCTGACCACCAATGTAAGGGACATTCTTCCCTCTGACCACCAATGTAAGGCACATTCTTCCCTCTGACCACCAATGTAAGGCACATTCTTCCCTCTGACAACCAATGTAAGGGACATTCTTCCCTCTGACCACCAATGTAAGGGACATTCTTCCCTCTGATCACCAATGTAAGGAACATTCCTCCCACTGACCACCAATGTAAGGAACATTCTTCTCACTGACCACCAATGTAAGGAACATTCTTCTCACTGACCACCAATGTAAGGGACATTCTTCCCTCTGACCACCAATGTAAGGGACATTCTTCCCTCTGACCACCAATGTAAGGAACATTATTCCCACTGATCACCAATGTAAGGAACATTCTTCCCACTGATCACCAATGTAAGGAACATTCTTCCCACTGACCACCAATGTAAGGAACATTCTTCTCACTGACCACCAATGTAAGGAACATTCTTCCCACTGACCACCAATGTAAGGAACATTCTTCCCACTGACCACCAATGTAAGGAACATTCTTCTCACTGATCACCAATGTAAGGAACATTCTTCCCACTGACCACCAATGTAAGGAACATTCTTCCCACTGACCACCAATGTAAGGAACATTCTTCACACTGACCACCAATGTAAGGAACATTCTTCTCACTGACCACCAATGTAAGGAACATTCTTCTCACTGACCACCAATGTAAGGGACATTCTTCCCTCTGACCACCAATGTAAGGGACATTCTTCCCTCTGACCACCAATGTAAGGAACATTCTTCTCACTGACCACCAATGTAAGGAACATTCTTCACACTGACCACATATATATATGGAATAAACTCACTTAGCCCAGGTTCACACTGACAGAGGAAATGAAATTGTGCAAATTCAGCTAATCTTGCACGATTTCATACCAGCATGTCAGTGCGAGTTTGGCAGCAATTTCAGAGGGCACAGTGGCTGCGTTTGATGGCACAGTGGCTGCATTTAATGGGCACAGTGTTGGCAATTTATGGGCACAGTGTTGGCAATTTATGGGCACAGTGGCTGCGTTTGAGGGGCACAGTGGCTGCGTTTGAGGGGCACAGTGGCTGCGTTTGAGGGGCACATTGGTGGCAATTTATAGGCACCATGGCTGCATTTGATGCCACAGTGGCTGCGTTTGAGGGGCACAGTGGCTGCGTTTGAGGGGCACAGTGGCTGCGTTTGAGGGGCACAGTGGCTGCGTTTGAGGGGCACAGTGGCTGCGTTTGAGGGGCACAGTGGCTGCGTTTGATTTTTTTTTGCTGCTGTCCAAACTAACAGAAAAAAAAAAACTGAAGTTGATAAGCAGGGGGAGGGGGGGGGGGGGGGGTCTGCCGTCCAAGCTAAGAAAAAAAAAAAACATGAAGTTGATAAGGGGGGGGGGGGGGGGGGGGGTTTGCCGTCCAAGCTAAGAAAAAAAAAAACATGAAGTTGATAAGCAGGGGGGGGGGGGGGGGGGGGGGTTTGCCGTCCAAGCTAAGAAAAAAAAAAGAACTGAAGTTGATAAGGGGGAGGGGGGGGGGTTTGCCGTCCAAGCTAAGAAGAAAAAAAGAAACTGTAGTTGATAAGCAGGGGGAGGGGGGGTTGCTGCCGTGTTCAAACAAATGAAACAATACATTAAGTTGATCCGGGAGGGGTTGGTGAGGGCTGCTGTCATCTAACCACCAAGAATAAAAAAGTATGTACATCAACAGCAGGAGCTTCCGCTTACCTGCAGATCTGACGCTGGACTGAGCAGAGGAGTGCCGACGTCACTTCCTTGAGTGATGTCGGTAGCTCTGCTCAATGAATCTATGCACTCCCCCATAGCGCCGGAAGCTGTGGCGCGCTCGACCGCGCCACAGAGGGCGTTTTTTTGGGGCAAATGGAGCACCTTGTCTGCAATCTCGTGATTGCATAGACGTGGTGCTTCACATACTGCACTGTGTCCCGGCGCCCGGCGCCGGGACACAGTGCACATAAGGACATTTAAAAAAAAATAAAAAAAATTTAAAGGGACATGTTTAAATAAAATTTTTTTTTTTTTTAAGATTTTTTTTTTGGACATTTTTTTTTTTTACATTTTTTTTAAACATTTTTTTTGGACTGCCTGGGGGGGGGGGGCGGCGCCCGGGCGCCCCCTATGGACGGGCCGCCACTGCTCCTACTCCACTGTGCTCACGGGTCCACTGTCCCCATTCCAGTGGGCCCTGAACCAGAGCCGTAAGAGAGGTCTCCTCCCATCAAGCCAGGCTCGCCACCAGGTACCGTAACAGAGGTACAACGGGATTGTGGCCCCTAAGGGAGTAGAGAGTAGTCAAGATTTCAGATTGGATCCAGGGAGCGAGGAATTTTCTATCTGTGCCCATAGGGGATTCAAGTTGGACTGGAACCAGCTGGGTAGTTGGGCTAGGATGGCGGCCAGATAGTAGTCTTCAAAGTTAATGGACCCTACTCCTCCCGTCAGTTTGTGTTTAATTAATTTTAAGTGGCCAGACATTTTAAGCTTTTCCATGATAGTGACCCCACGCTTTGCACTTTTTATGGAATTGATAAGATCTCCAAACATTGGAGGGGAACACATATGAAAAGAACAGTATTGCAAAATGAGACCAACTGGTTGTACAAATTATGTACTATCAAGCCAGATGGTATGAATATTGAGCTAGATTTAAACTGCTTTTTATCTAATGATTAAACCAATGGTGCTGCCCTCTAGGGGTCTCTTAAGATATTTCAGTATGTGATTTTTTTAAATATATATTTTATGTACTAAAAGTAGGATGTCCTAGTTGCATTTATGAATCATGTAATGATTGACATTTTTAATGCAACTTTGTATCAATTCATAAAATTGACATGTTTGTATGGAGTACAGGTGTTTTTAAAATTAAAGTTAAAATTAAAGTTAAAATTAGTTTTTTTATATATATATTTTTTTTTTTTTATATACAAAACGGGACCGGACATTTACATGGGGGGCATGAGGTGTCTTGTTTCGGGTTTTGTTTTTTTATGAATTAGTATTGTAAATGGTTTACTATTTATGTAACACTTCCTGTGTATCACCAAGTGTGCCGTTTATAACAATCTGCATGGTTCCTGGAAAGGTATACAATGTAAACCGGGACTGCGGCTGCACACGCTGCTATTCTCCGTAATCAATTAGGTTGTACTATTATAAATAACGTGACCTTTAGTGACCAGGTACGCCTCCTGGAGAAGTAACTCACGAAACGTATGTCAAGGTGGTACCTGGTCACGCTGTCCTACTCCATATCCGGTCCTTTGGTTGTTTCCTTGTGGTCGGTGGAACGCACGCCATCCACGGAGGTGGACACGGCACAGATCCAGCCAAACCAATTGTGACAAGCCAGCAGCCCCAGTGCCGGGTAGGCACTTCTTAATGTAAGGAGCCAATTGGCTACTTTTTTATATCTACTTTTTATATTAAACAATATTATGCTATGGATGTCAATCATCTTTTTTACATACCTGCCTTGTACTATGAGAAAGAGGTTTCTTTGTACATCTCCAAGTCATACAGATATGTGAGCAGGCATTATCCTGCCAAAGCGATATTTGACTTTCTTTTTTTAATAAAGAAGTCAAATACATCTGGTAAGCAGCTTTTTCATCAGATCACGATTGGGTGTTTGATAATTTCTTGGTGAAGGAATGCTCACTATCAAGCATAGAAAATAAGATCACCTTTGCACAAATCTCATATATTTGGAATATTGTGTTTTTCTCCATTTTTTATGCTCTGGGGCTGTTTTTTTAGCACTTATCTATTTACTTTAGAGTTTCAATTACAGTTATCACTGTGGACTATTTATGTTTAATTATTTTATGGTCTAGATATTCACATTTAATTAATATTATGTGTGGTTTATAGTTGTGGCTTATGCAACTAGAGCCCCCTATCTCACCTTACTTGATCACACATCACTTCCTTTTAGGGAAGCAGCTTTTTTGTAAACTCAACATGTTTTAAGTTTGGAAAAAGGCATGTGGGAGACTCCCAAAACGTATGGAGGAAGGTGCTCTGGTCTGATGAGACTAAAATTTTACCTTTTGGCCAAGAAAATGCTATGTTTGGCACAAACCCAAGACATCACATCACTCAAAGAACACCATCCCCACAGTGAAACATGGTGGTGGCAGCATCATGCTGTGGGGATGTTCTTTAGAATTCAGGACTGGGAAACTGGTCAGAGTTGAGGGAAAGATGGATGGTGCTAAATACAGTGATATCATTGAGCAAAACCTGTACCACTCTTACAGTTACAGTTTTGCAAGAAGGAATGGGCACAAATCCCAGGGGTAATATGTGGCAAGCTCATAGAAACTTATCCAAAGCGACTTGTAGCTGTGATAGCCGCAAAAGGTGGCTCTACAAAGTATTGACTTTAGGGGGGTGAATAATTATGCACATTGACTTTTTCCGTTATGTTGTCCTATTTTTTGTTTGCTTTACAATAATAAAAAAAAAATCTTCGAAGTGCCAAAAAAAAAAAAAAAATGCCAAGGGGGGTAATACTTTTGCAAGGCACTGTATACAGTGTTCACTGCCTGCACTGTATTAGAAACGGTACACCACTGAATGCACTGTATATATATATATATATATATATATATATATATATATATATATATATATATATAGGCTACACTGAATGCACAGTATATATATATATTGTGGAGAGTCAGCCTGGAGCAGGGATAAGAAGGGGTTAATTGAAGAGGGCAGGTACTTCCCCTTTAGACCTGCTTAGTGCCAGCTGAGTTGAAAATGTCAGAGAGGAGAAGTGTGTTTAGAGAGAGATGGATGTCAGATGAGATGAGGAGCTATCAAAGCTGAGAGGAGCTTGAAGCTGGAAGGACCCCTGTTACCTATGACTTGATCCTGCTGGGTGAGCTTGCCTAAACTGGAACTTCGTTATGTTATATGCTGTGGCTGGGATGCTGAGCATTATTTAAAAAGACTGTCTTATACTGCTAAGAAGAGTTTTTGTGTTGTTTAAACTGCCTATAAAGACAAAGCTTGTCAATTTTCTGTTGCTTTTTGCTAAATAAAGCCTTTTAAGTTGACTGAACTATCTGAGCCGGCTTGTCACTCTCTGATCCCTTACTATATATATATATATATTAATTATCAAATACACTGCCTGTACTGACTGAATATAGAGTTTACACATTTCTATATATATATATATATATATATATATATATATATATATATATATATATATATATATATATATATATATATATATATATATATATATATATATATATATATATATATATATACACATACACATATATATATATACACACACACACACACACACACACACACACACACACACACACACACACACACACACACACACACACCTCTCAAATACATTGACCACTAACTGTGGGGGCGGTGGCAATTTTTTTTGTTACTGTTTGTATACCTGGGACAGGGACACACTGTTTGCTGCCATTGTGCTCTTGCTGGGTGTCCAGTGTGTGCTCCTGTCCCTTTAAGGGGGCATGGGAAGCCTCCAGGCTCACCTGTCTCACATCTATCCATTCCATGCATGTTCTTCAATTGTGGAGACACTTATAAATTTGTAGTTTTAGGACTTAAAGCAATACAGAGTGCCGTGTCGAGTCCTTGCAGCTTTCACATGCTTTTTCAAACCCCTGCTTTTAACAAACGTTTAGACAGGTAAATTTGGTTGGTCAGCAGATGGTTGGTGAGTTGAGCTATGGAATAGTTTTTTGTCTTACACTAACTAACTAACCTGCCTAATCTAGCTCAATCTCTCTATCTCCGTCCACTATAACACACTATATGGGCTCTGTGTAAGAACCCTTATATGGTGTGGGGTGTAGACTTAGTCCCCCTGAGCCATGATTGGCCAAGGCACTTTGCCTTTGGCCAATTATGGCTCTCACTAAGGGAGCGGGCTGTGATTGACCAATGCATGCAGGCCAGGTGTATGCTTTAGCCAATCATCATACAGCAATGCACTGCGGTCTTGCAGTGCATTATGGGGCACTCAAATTTGCTGCGAATGCCCCATAAAATTAGCTGTTTGACGAACGGGGGAACACCCAATGTTCGAGTCACACGTAAATAACGTAACTCGAAGCTCATCCCTAATGGAGATCAAGTAATTGGGGTGATGTGCTTTTCTTTTACTTCAAAGGGCCCCAATCTCTTCTATAAAAAGCAAACAAGCTCAATAAAATTAGCATGATTTCGAAGAGGGTCGTATAAACTACGAGCAGCTTCAACCTTCCTTCTGTACATAAGTAATTTTTTGTAAATGCACAAAATTATATCAATTAGCCTCTTTACAATTCCATAGTTTTTATATACTTTCTCCTTTGCTTATTTCTCAGGTTAACATGAATTAAAAGTTAAATATAGTTTTCTGCAAAAATGATATGCATTTAGCACTTCCAGATGATGTTCAGATCCCTGATACATTTATCAGGGAAATTGTTTTACTTTCCAACCAGTAATGAAAGAACTTCATCATTTAATACTGAAAGCCATAAAAGTTGAGCAAAACTATTTTTGTGTTTCTACGCAAAAAAAAAACAACATCTCCTCCCTCTCCCTCTCCCTCTCCCTCTCTCTCTCCAGCTGCCAGGCATCTCTGCCCAGCCATTTCTATATACCATCTTTAAAGGTCCCTTTATACTTCACATAGCAGGAACAAACATTCCTGCTCACATTTTCTTTTTTTTTCTTGTTATTCGCACATAGGGTAACCTATTCACTTGAATGGGCTTCCATATTTGTGACAAACACATCATAGAGGCTTTAGAAACTTTTAAGGCATGCAGCTTTGCCACATGACAAAACGCATGTCTGCTCATTGCATTTGGGGTGCCATTAACAATTATTGGGCACCACAAGTTCTATGCACATGTGCAATGCACTGCTAATTGCCCATTACCTGTGCACTTTGTCACACATTCAGGTAACCTCAAATGTGAATGTGGTCTAATGTCTCGTATACACTGCTAGTTTTCTTTTGCTAAACCCCACAGGCTGAACGAAAACACCTGACACCTCAGTTCAGAGCCTCTGTACTAACAATCCAATGTTAGTACAGTGATCTCCCCTGCTATTCTATTGTGTTCTGACAAGGGGACGCCCCACCAGAACACTCCGGTCAGGAAGATGGTCAGCAGCCCTTTTTTGGTCAAGCCCCTTCAACAGATGCCAGCTGTCATACAGAGCTGTATACATGCCATGGCTGCGATGCTTTACTTCAGAGCTGAGGCATTTGTACTGCAGACTGCAAAATTTGATGGGGCTGCTCTGCACCTTGAAGTCAAATAGTTAGCTTTACAGCTGCAATGCGGTCTCACAATGTAAAATTGCCACTCAGCAATTAAAAAATAAAAACAGGTGTCATGAGGCAGCGGGAGCAAGGCTCTAATTTCTGCCATGGCTGCAAAGCATGCCATTGCGACCATGGCATTTTATCAATTTGATTTCCGGGGGGGCCCTGTCAGGTAGGTTGTAGGGGGCCCCGTGATTTCTAACAGCGGCCCTGTTCAATGCAGACTGACACGCTTTTACGTCAATTCCTGCCCGGTATGCAATCACAGCAAAACGGAAAAGAATAAATCATGGGATCTCCTACGCCCCCTGCCTGTTCCCTCCAGACCCTGGGAACAGATCAGCATGGATTACATAGTGGAGCTACCACCCTCTGATGGGTTTACATCCATATTTGTTGTTGTGGACCGCCTTACAAAAATGGCTTGTTTTATTCCTATGATTGGCACTCCTTACGCTCCAGAAACAGCTCAGGCTTTTATTAAGGCGATCATACGCCTCCATGGGGTCCCCAGCAATATTGTATCAGATCGTGGGGTCCAATTCACCTCTAAATTCTGGAAGGAGCTCTGTCTTGCTCTAGACATCGAGAACCACTACTCTTCGGCCTACCACCCTCAGACCAATCGACAAACGGAACGCACAAACCAAACTCTTGAACAGTACCTTTTGTTGCTTCTCCACCTTTGTCCAAGACAATTGGGCGTCCCTACTTCCTTGCGCAGAATCTACGTACAATACAATACATTCTACCACTAAGCAATCACCGTTCTGCACCAACCTTCGGTACCACCCTCCTTTTTCTTCTGTCCTACCCGCTTCCGCTGGACGTGGAGTTTCTACACAAAAACTTAGAGCTCCTAAAGGATACCATGGCCAAGGCACAGCTGGATTACAAGACCATCTATGATCAAAGGCGGCAGGGGGACCTGGATCTTTAACCGGGAGACAAGGTTTGGCTGTCTACCAGGCATTTAAAGTTGGCCTGTCCCTCCAAGAAATTGGGCCCTAAGTTCATTGGGCCCTTCCCTGTCCTGTCCCGATTCAACCCTGTTGTCTACAAACTCAAACTGCCCTCAACTTACTGGATCCACCCTGTCTTCCATGCCTCCTGAAGCCCGGGGCCCCAAACCCATTTGGTGAACGTGGGGCCCATCCTCCGCCTCCCTCTATGATTAAAGGATTGATGAGTACGAGGTGGAGGCCATCCTGGCCTGCCGTAGAAGGGGCCCACGGACGCCAATTTCTGGTACAGTGGAGGGACTACAGCCCTGAAGAGAATTCCTGGGAACCCGAGTCGCAAATCCATACTCCAGATCTTCTTCGGCATTTCTTTCAGCAAGCTTTATCCCGGAAGGGCGTCCAGAGGCCGCCCCTTCGGGGGGGCTCTGTAAGAGTCCAGGGCTTACTACGCATGCACCAATGGCGTGTTGCCGCAAGAGGAAATCTGTGCCAACTGAGCATGCGCCAAAGACCCCTCAGGGCTCCAACCCACACTTGCACAGAAGAATTGATGGAAAAGGGCAGGAAAATGCCCAGGACGTGCACAGGAAGTGACCTCAATCCTGATGGAAAAAGGCGGGAAAATACCCAGGAGGCGCACAGGAAGTGACCTCAAACTTCCCTATATAAGCCCAGCCCAGACACTGACAAATTGCTGTATTACCTTAAGTTCCCCCTTGTTCCTGTGCTAGTGTGTGATCTGTCTGAACCTGTTGTGACCTGGAAACCTATTTGACTACTCTTGTTTGCTGCTTGCCATTGACCTCGGATTTGTATCTTGACCATTCTACTGCTTTGCCCTTTTTGTACTTAGCTGCCAGATTGGAACCAGCTTGGATCTCAACCATTCTTCTTCGGATTAACCCCTTTATGCTTCGTTGCCCAACTGGACTTGACCTCGGCTCGGATCTCGGACTATGGCTTGCACGGTGCTCTGCATCCTTGGCACCCCTGCCACTCAGTGTCCACCAGGTCTCTGTCTCCATCTCCAGAGGCTTTAAGGACCCGAGGTGCAAGGGAGGCCTCCCCACTACTTCAGTCTCACATCAGGTACGTGGCCCTCGTGACACTCTCTAAAGCCAAAGATCCTCCACATCTCCCAGTGTGTGTACAGGATAAGAGAAGAGCTGTTAGGTGGCGTGCTCCTGGAAGGAGTGCCAGGTTTCCATGAGTACAATGTGTTTTGGAAGGTGTGGCATCTTTTTTTCAAGTAAATTTTCAAGTACTTGAGGAGGAGAAGAGAGCTTTATCATCTAAGCACCCTCTCTTGCCTGCATGCCTGAGCTAAGAGCAGATGGGGTTCAGGAAGTAAATGCTCCATGAATCATCTACCCTTACTCAAGATGGCTTTGGCTCGAAATGCTAGGGGGTGTCTTTCAAAAAATGATTCCTCAACAAAATAAAGGGTAGAGACATGGATGTGTAGGTAAGTAGAGGCAGGCAGAGGTCCGATTAAGGGCTGATCCTCCTACTGGTGGAGTGCTTTATGGGTTTTTCTATATAAGCTGGGTGTAGCTTGGGCTGAGGCTTGTCTAGTCAGAAGTTTGTAGCCAAAGGAACGTTTCTGAGGGTGGTCGTACTCTCTCCTTTGGGGGAGGGGCTGGAAGAGAAGACAAACACAGGCCTGCATAAAAGGGAAGAAACTGGAATTTCTCTTTTTTCTCCCCTTCAAAAGAACTGGTCAGCTGTGGGAGCTTACAGCCAAGGGATAGAGAGTAAGATTGAATTATTTCTGCTGATCCATACATGATCCAATGCCAGAATACTTCATTCTCAAAACCATATGGCTAACAGAGGCCAGAGTCCAGAAAAGACTAGAAAAGCTTAACACAAGTAAATCACCAGGACCCAAGAGTGCTCAAATATATTGGTTTGGTTGTAGCCAGACCATTATTCCTAACTTTTTTGGACAGCATAATGACAGTTGTGGTACCAGCTGATTGGAGAAAAGCCCACGCAGTACTAATATTCAAGAAAAGGGAGAGACGTATATCTGGAAACTATAGGCCAGTCAGCCTAACATCAATAGTATGTAAACTATTGAAGGGGATGATAAGGGATTAGTATTCGCTGATGAAAACAGTATTATTAGTAGTAATCAACATGGGTTTACGAAGGGTCGTTCCTGCCAGACCAATCTGTTAACATTCTATGAAGAAGTGAGCTGCCATCTAGATATATCTGGATTTTGCAAAAGCATTTGATACAGTTCCCAATAAACACTTAAACTACAAACTGAAGTCTGTAGGCACGGACCATAGGGTTTGTTTTTGGATAGAAAAATGGTTAAAGGGGCCAAAGAGTGATGATAAAAAACATGTACTCAGACTGGTCTGCAGTGGTAAGTGGGATACCCCAAGGGGGGAGAACCTATGGGGGAAATCAAGGATAGAGAAAGATCTGGGAGTCCTAGTAGAAAACAGACTGATCAATATCATGTAATGTCAAGCTGCAACTAGAAAAGCTGGCAGAATATTAGCATGCATAAAAAAGGGAATTTACTGCAGAGCTAAAACTATAATCCTCACACTTAACACTAACACCAAACTGGTTAGGCCATATCTGGAGTATTCCGTCCAGTTATGCTCATCAGTCCTCAGAAAGGATGTGCTGGAGCTGGAGAGAGTCCAGAGAAGCGCAACAAAATTAATAAGGGGACTAGAGGACTTCAATTACGAGGAATGACTACAAGCACAAAATTCCTCTTATGCCCAGTCCTACACTGCTTTGTCACTGCAAATGCTACAGTGGACACCCATGCCAACCTGGGGCATAGAGACGCAAGGTGGGAGGGAGCTACTAGGTTCAGGTCTGGTCACTGGCCTGCATTACAACAGAGAATAGATATACCTGTGATCAAATCCCAATAGCTTGTACATGTATTTAAACTATCAGGTGCTAAAGGGGTGTGACCACATATTGACATTTCAGATTCTGGATGGACCCTCTGCACACTGCTATACACCCTTTCCAGCAAACTATGCAAATGAAAAACAGGGATTTTTAGCTTACACATATTGCAATACATGCTTAACCAATTCAGCCCCGGAAGATTTGGCTGCTCAATGACCAGGCCATTTTTTAACGATACGGCACTTTTTTTTTTTACTTTAACTGACAATTGTGCAGTTGTCTGACGTCATACCCAAAAAAAAAATTTCCCCACAAATAGAGCTTTCTTTTGGTGGTATTTGATCATCTTTTATTTTTTGTGCTATAAACAAAAAAGAGCGACAATTTTGAAAAGAAAAAAACAAAATTTTGTACTTTTTGCTATAAGAAATATCTCAATTTTAAAAAAACAAAAACAATTTTTTCCTAAGTTTAGGCCGATATGTAATCTTCTACATATTTTTGGTAAAAAAATTGCAATAAGCGTTTATTGATTGATAAGTTATAGCATCTACAAAACAGGGGAAAGATTTATGGCATTTTTATTATTATTATTATTATTATTATGTTTTTACTAGTAATGGCGGTGATCAGCGATTTATTTATTTACTTTTATTGGGACCGCAACATTATGGTGGACAGATTGGACCCTTTTTGACACATTTTTGGAACCATTGGCATTTATGCAGCGATCAGTACTATAAAAATGCACTGGTTACTGTGTAAATGTGACTGGCAGGGAAGGGGTTAACACTAGGGGGAGATCAAGGGTTTAACTGTGTTCCCTAGGGAGTGATTCTAACTGTGGGGGGAGGGAACTGACTGGGTGAGGAGACTGATCGTTGTTCATACTTAGTATGAACAAAAGATCACTCTTCTCACCCCTGACAGCACGGAAATCTGTCTGTTGACAGATATCCATTCTGTCTCTGTGTGGAACGATCACGAGTGCCCGGCGGTAATCGCAACAGCCGGGCACGTGCATCGGCTCAGCGTCACGCCCCGACGTAGAGTTAGGTTGGTTCACCCAGGGGAGCCAACCTGCCGCAGTACAACTGTGGCGGCTGGTCGGGAAAGGGTTAAACTGACCAACTGTGTCAACGTAATCCCTCTTATGGCCAGTTCTACATTGCTTTGCCACTGCAAATGCTACGGTGGGCACCATGCAAACCTGGGTATGCTGGAAAGTGTGTATAGTTTTCTGGAAAGGGTGCATAGCAGTGTTCAGAGGGTCATGAGAAAGGTATAAGCCCAAGTTCTATGCCGATTGTCAATCTATCGGCATAGTCTTTTATATGGAATGCTAATGCGAGGCCTTCTATGTCGAAAAAAAAACAAAAGACCTGTTCCTTAGATATCTGGCTCATATGTTTTTTTTTTTTTTTTTTTTTTTATGCTGGGGTTGTATTTCCCATGCTTGGCCACTAAAGGGCTTTTGGGGTTCTTCAAGAGGTTCATTGTTTGGAGATAGGTGGCCATATGGACGCCCAGGGCATCACCATCATTCCCCTTTGTGGGTGTTTTGGCTGTGGCGCCATTGGCCACTTGCTCAGCGTGCCCCCATAGCAGGATTATGCACTTTTGCCCTAATTCCTGTTGGGGCTTGAGTGGCTAAGGGCTGTGCAGCCTGAAGCCACTCCCTGATCTGGGCAGATCTTCCAACATGGCGCTGCTGTTTTCGTTGCGCCTAGAAGTGACGTCACTTCCAGTGTGGCTCGCGCATGCGCAGTGGCTATTCTAGGCGTCCGCGCTTCTCTCACAATTGAACGCTGGAGGAAGTGTAGGGGGCATAAAAGGGCTCTTTAGCCTGCCATTTTTTCAGCGAGTGTGTGTGTGGTACCACCCTGGAAAGACTCTGGATCTTCTGGTAGGTTCAACTTATTAGTTGCATTATATGTATGTGCCAAATATCTACATATTGTGTGATGGCCTTTCAAATAATATCGTCCCATATTCACAGGCCTATTGCCATTGGAGTTCCTATGTCCCCCTCTGTGGTGCACCATATATCTCCAAATTATCATTTGTCCTCTAGACAACTGAGCCATTAACCTTTATTGATAGAATAAATATTCTATCAGGTAGGTTTATGCTGAAATTGGCCTTCTGGTTCCATGCTCTTTGAGAGTTTCCTGATGTGTTTATTGTTTGTATTGAGGTGTTATACCGTATATACTCGAGTATAAGCCGAGTTTTTCAGCACATTTTTTTGGTGCTGAAAGTGCCCCCCTTGGCTTATACTCGAGTCAATCACTTTTCTACAGCAAAAAATGACATTTTCCGACCCGACTTTGCGGCCCCCTATCTCAGGGCCCCTTGGTGCTAGGAACCCCAATGTAATGTTGGTTCCACTGGGTTTGCACACCAAATTTGGGGTTCCTAGCACCAAGTGGCCCCGAGATACAGGGCCCCAAAATCGGTCAACTGTGTCCATCTGCAGCAATGTCATTTTGGGACCCTTTGGCCAATTATTGCTCTCCTCGCCGCTGGCTCTATGATTGGCCAAGCATGCCGGGTCACAGTGCATGCTTGGCCAATCATCAGCCAGCAATGCACTGCGACTGGCGCAGTGCATTGTGGACCATTCACATCACACGAATTTGATGCGAACGGCCCTCAGAGTTATGCCCTCGACGAGCGGACGAACGGCCGATGTTCGTTTCGAACATGGGTTTGAATCGAACACCGGGCCCATACCTACTGTGGAGTATATTTCAAGTTATATTGAATAAATGGTTATAATTGTAATTATGGTTATAATTGTAATTTACAGTACATTATGAAAAATCCCCCAGAGATAGCCTGACAGTATTTTTTTTTACTTTACGGTATGTGTTGTTAACAACATGTAGAACTCCAGCAAGCATATCTTAACATTATGGTTAAAAGGATCCGGTCTGAGATTCAGTCAACTTATGCCAACCAAAATATTATAATTGCCATAATTCTTACAAAGAAAGTGAGATTTACTTCTAGAAACTGATCTAAATGGAAAAGAAAAGGTATTGTTTTAGAATGAAGAGTTGATATTATCTCAATATACAACTACTTAACATAATCCTATACTAATCCTTTTATAAGTAATTGTCTTGCCTATGATAACACACCACAAGATGAAAGCTATCATGTTTTAGTTTCATTTTGTTATTGAAGCCTAAAGTCCCTTGACTTCATTCCTAAGCCCTGGCAACTAAATGGTGGAAGTTGGTAGAACATAGTTGTCAGAGATGTCTCTAGTTGCACAATAAAACTAAATCAGAGAATCGTACACTTTAAGACCAGACCTTGTAGATATACTGCGGCAGGGCGGCCGTTCTGCGACAGATCATGTACCTAGTACGTGATCTGGCACTTCCGGGTCTGGGGTGCGCCACAAGCGACCCGCTCCTGCTGTGATCACATACGGCCCAGCGGTAATTACCATGTACTCGATGTCCACCCAATGTCTGCCGATTACACAGGACACAGGCAGAATGACACTCTGCCTTTGTAAACAAGGCAGATTGTCATTCTGTCTGAAGGGAAGGCATTGATCCTGTGTTTCTGCTAAGCAGGAACACAGATCTTTGCCTTCCCCTAATCAAACCACCTCCCCCCACAGTGAGTAAGCACAACCTAGGCACACAGTTACCCTTTGATCACCCCTGATGTTAATCCCTTTCCAGTCGGTGTCATTAGTACAGTGACAGTGCAGATTTTTTAAAGCACTGATCACTGTATTAGTGTCACTACTTCCTAAAAAGTGTCAGTTAAGCATCTGCTTTTTCTGCCGCAATATTGCAGCCCCACTATAAGTCACTGATCACTGCCATTACCAGTAAAAAAAATAAAAAAAAATAGAAAATATCCCATAGTTTGTAGATGGTACAACATTTGCATAAGCCAATCAATATACGCTTATTGGGATTTTTGTTACCAAAAACATGTAGCAGCATATATATTGGCCTATATTGATGAAGAAATTCAATTTTTTTAATTTTTTTATTTTGTATGTTCTATAGCAGAAAGTAAAACATTTATTTTTTTCAAAATTTACTGTCTTTTTTTTTTGTTTATAGCACAAAAAAATAAAATCCACAGAGGTGATCAAATACCAGCAAAATAAATTTTGTGGGAAAAAAAGGCCAAAAATGGTATTTGGGTACAGTGTCGCAATTGTCAGTTAAAGTAACTAAAAAAAAATGGCCTTGTCAGAACGGGGGTAAAAACCTTCCAGAGCTCAAGTGGTTAAAATCTGTATTTTTGCTAAAAAAGTACTTAGATCCCCCAAACATTTTATATATATATATATATATATATATATATATATATATATATATATATATATATATATATATATATATATATATATATATATATACATATACACAGTAAGCCTAGAGAATAAATTGGCGGGCGTTGAAATTTTTTATGTCGTATGACATTTGTGCAGCAGTTTTTCAAACAATTTTTTAAGAAAAAATACACTTTCATTAATTTTAATACAAAAAACACAATATTTAACCCACTTTTTTGGTTAAATTTAAAATCTGTTACGTCAAGTAAATAGATACCTAATATGCCACACTTTAAAATTGCACATGCTTGTGGAATGGCAACAAACTACAATACTTAAAAATCTCCATAGGTGACATTTAAAAATGTTTGCAGGTTACAATTTTAGAGTTACAGAGTAGATCCAGTGCTAGAATTATTGCTCTTGTTATAACATTCGCAGTGATACCACACATGTGTGGTGCGAACACCATTTACATATGCGTGCACGACCTACGTTTGGTTATGTGCACTAGAAGGGAGGGATGGGGGGCGCGCTTAAATTTTTTATTTATTTTATTGTTTTAAAAAAAAAAAAAAATACACTGCCTCTTTATTTTAATTTTTTTATCACTTTTATTCCTATCAGTCTTACTTAAAGTGGTTCTAAACCTCATACGTGAACAAAGCATATCGATCACGTACCTGGTGATGACTGGAATGCCGTAGAGGCCTCTCTTGCATCTCCTTCCCAACACTCCTGAAGGTGGAGAGAGTGTGAGGGGACAGAGCGGCACAAGTGTCAGAGTAGCTGGCTGGGGAAGTCCACTCTTAGGTGGATAAAGCTGGGGGTTGCAGTCTTAAGAGCAGAATAATAAAGCAGCTTGCACCAGAGCAGAAGATGGTAGCAGAGCTGATATGCAGTCAGCGACCAGCAGCATCCGAGCAACAAGAGACAGAGTCAGCAGGCAGAGCAAGTCCAGGAAGCAGGCCAAGGACTGTACAAGCCGGGCAGCGCAGTGCAGAATCAGCAGGCAAAGACGAGTCCAGTAAATAGGCTGAGGTCAGGGAGGGTAATGCAGGAGCAAAGGCAAAGTCCAGGAGAAAGCCAGGTCATACACAGGTTAGCAAGTTCAATGGATCAGATCACAGGAATACAGGCAGCGGCTGGTGCCAAACCTTTTTGGGGAGGCAGCAACTTCTACGCAAACAGCAATATCTCTTTGAGCAGCCTCACATCTACATCATACAGCAGCATAGCCAACCTGCCCAGCTGCTCGATGCCCAGCTCAAGCCTGACATCTGCATAGACATGCGCAACCCCCCAGGTCCGCACTTACCTCGCACCTTCCCCGGCTTCTCCTCCCAGCCATCCCTGCCTTCTTCAGATTCGCCTCCTGCCCTGATTGACCGGGAGGAGAAGCTGGAAACCAATAGCGAATATTGATTTGCTAGTGTCACAAATTGGTGGGTTCGGGGTGCAGTGCCCAACCTTTTTGGGGCACAGCCAATAAGAGCTTCAGGCTTCAATCATGTGCTTGAAAAAAAAAAAAACCCTCATAAAGCTATGAGTCTGGTGCCCCGCATGCAAACTAGGGAGGCGGCACCCCTGCACCCCTTATGGGACGGCCGCCACTGAATACAGGTTCAGGCTGAAGACTATTTAGCTCATGATGACAGACCAGTTTTAAATAGGGCACTAGGCATTAAGTATGCATGCTAATTCATATGCGCATGTGTGTGTGTGTGTGTGTGTGTGTGTGTACGTGTTCAATAGTGTGCACGAATGCGAGCATGATGAACTGGAATAGTACATCTATTGTCTCTTTGCCTAGAAGTATGAACACATGAGCAATGCACACAAATATGAGCATAAGCCCGGGGGTGTGTCCTCCAATAAGTTGTCAAAGCTCTCCTCACTGAGTTCTGCTGTGTGTAATTTCAGCTTTTCGTCTACTTTTTTCTGACAGCTCAGACACGATTTATAAAATTCTGTACTTTGAATGGATGTAGAGAGAGACTGAAGATAAACTAATACAACTTATGTAGGAGGATTTGTTTCCTTGTTCAAATACCAAGACAGTGGGTCCAAAAACCAATAAGAAAAGTGTCTCAACCCAGTTGTTATAATGACTGCCTTTTACAATTTTAAAAAGGCAAAGAGTAAAGAAAAAAAATCAAAAACAATAAAAAAAAGATAGGAAAATAAAAAGAGAGGGTAAAAAAACCGAGAAGGATTTGTTTAGTTTCTGTGTATCACCTGAGGCTAAGTCACTGGGTATATGTAAGGGTTACCAGTAATGCCGCGTACACATGATCGGAATTCTCGTCGGAAAAAACAGTGTCGGTTTTTCCGATGGAATTCCGCTCAAGCTGTGTTGCGTACACACGATCACACCAAATTCCGACCACCAAGAACGCAGTGACGTCCACCACGTACGACGAGACCATAAAAGGAAAGTTCAGCACCATGTCCGACACCCGTTGGGCTCCTTCTGCTGATCTCGTGTTTATCGCGTGTTAGTAGAAGTTTCGCGTCTTTTCAGACTTGTGCTTCAGATCGTTCCTGCTCTACAGTTTGTGCTTGTCGGTGCGTATTTGCTTATCAGTGCGTGTAGTCAGTTCGCATTTGTTTGTCTTTGCGGCCTATATATTTATATATAGTACGCTTTGATTTTCAGTGCTTATTGTCCGCTCATTGCTTGATTTGCATTTCGTTCCTTCAGGCCTTGCTGTTTATCAGTGCTTTCTTTAGTCCGTTCTGATCAGCCAACCGTTTAGAAGCGATGTTACGTGTACGTACTCGTCGTAGAGTTCGTGCTGTGCGGGGGCTTGGTGTTGGGGTTCTTACTTTGACACAAGCCCGGTCCATGAACAGGGCGAGGAGGAGTTCGTGGACCAAGAATTGGTTGCTCCAGCGTGACCAATTCTCGCACATGCCTCTGCTTCGTGAGATCCGTGAGAATAACCCTGATGATTTCAGGAATTATCTCAGGATGACAGACCCCGTTTTTTACTGTCTGTTGGCTTTGCTGTCCCCTTATATTACCAGGCAGGATACCTGCATGCGGCAAGCCATCACTGCGGAGCAGAGGTTAGTTGCCACGTTGAGGTACTTGGCGACAGGGAGAAGCCTGCAGGACCTCAAGTTTCGACAGGCATCTCCCCCCTGGCTCTGGGGATCATCATTCCAGAGACCTGTTCTGCCATCATCCAGGTCCTGCAGAAGGACTATATGAGGGTAAGTTGTATTCTTTAACATCACATTCTATGTATTTACTGTTTGCTAATGTATTATATTTCTTTCCTCGTTCCCTAATTTCCAGGATTTCAATATGCTGTAATATGCTGTAATATGCTGTGCCCCTTTGTCCTCATGCATGTTGGATTTTTGTATGCTCCTTTTTTGTCCTTCATGCATATTTGCCTTCACTTATCCCCCCCCCCCCAGCCCAGATGCTCCCCCCCCCCCCCCCCAGAATGCTATCTGGGGCCCATATATACCTATAGTCTAGTCACTTAACAATGTATTTTGTCAGCTCCATTGTAATGCTTTACCCTAAACACCCCCTAAAATGTGTACACATGTTTTATAGTTGTCCTTAAATTAATGCAGAGGGCCTGAGGCTTTGTTTTGTGGTGCCCCAAATCTTTTTTTAACCCCCCCCCCCCCCCCCCCCAACTGCTCAGTCAGCTGATACCAATCCTCTATGTGCTGACTTTGCCAAACCCAATACACATTATACCTACCTCTTTAGTGGTCATATTTATGGTTGAATTTTTCAAAGCATGTAGTGCAAGGGCCTGCCTCAATACTTTCAAATGCTACTGTTTTAATTCTTCTCCTTCTATTATTATTGTGATAGGTAATAGCAGAATCCAAAAATGTGCTTCCATTTTCCTTTTTTTACCTGTCCAGTGGGCTGCCAATAGTGTAATGAAGGAGGGGCTGGCCAAACTATCACACATTACTTTGTTACTCCATTACGTAGTGGAGAGGGTGGTTACCTGTCCAAAACATACCCCCCCCTAAAATATTTACAAGGGGCCATCAGAGGGGGGAGGAATCTGATAAGTGGACCTTATATTTTTTAGCCTTTAAATACTACAAGAAATGTTATACTGATGTTTGCCAACAATGTTTGTGTATAATCTGCTTGTAATGTTTATTATCAAATGTACTAATTATATTTTTTCTTGTTTGACTCCACAGTTTCCTTCCACGCCACAGGAATGGCAGACTGTGGCCTTCCAGTTTGCCCAGTGGTGGGATTTACCGAACTGCGGAGGGGCAATCGATGGGAAGCATGTCCACATCGTCCCACCACCCCATTCGGGGGTCATACTATTTAAACTATAAGGGTTTCAATAGTGTCGTGTTGATGGCGGTGGTGGCGGCGAAGTATGAGTTCCTATATGTGGACGTGGGGAGGAATGACCGGATGGAGGAGTCTTTTGCCGGACGGAGTTCTACCGACGTCTCGAGAGTGGTGGCTTGGGATTGCCACCCCCGGAGGAGAATGTCGAGGGACTCCCATTTTGTGTTCGTGGCAGACGAGGCGTTTGGTTTGGCTAACCATTTGATGCGACCGTTCCCCCAGAGGACCCTCACCCCGGAGAAGAGGGTATTTAATTACCGGCTGGCCAGAGCCAGAAGAGTCGTGGAGAATGCGTTTGGTATTCTGGCCAGCCGGTTCCGCCTGTTCCAAACGGCCATAAATATTGCGGAATATAAACTGAACACCATCGTGGTATCATGTTGCATCTTGCACAATTTTTTTAAACGGACAAACCCAAATTATGTGGTAACACTTGGGCCTGGGCTACAATCACTCACGTCCCTGGAAGCGGCCCGTCCTGGCTTGCCCCCCCAAATCGCCCGTGAAGTGCAGGAAAATTATTACGAATATTTTTCGGGGAGGGGGGGGAATTGCTTTGCCAGCAGTGCTTCAATAAATTTGACCTTTAATTATCTTTAAAAATCTTGCTTTGAATTTCCTGCTTGTGTTTTTTTTTTTTTTTGTGTCTCCTAGTGCACTTGTAGTGCCAAGTGGTTTGCACATTATTATCTAAACACCCATTGCCACTGTAAACACCAATTTAAACACCAAGAAATGGTATTGAAAGAAGAAGGCAAACATTGTTGAGCAAAAAATATTTTTTTTACTCCGTACACATTCACATGTTGTTTTTTTTTTTTTTTTTTTTACAAAAATAACAAGTTTTGCATTCTCACACCAAAAAATTGGGGTTACGTTACATAAACAGCCATGTTTCCAAAAATAAAATACACAACTCTGGTGCATTGGTGCATAACAAAGTTCTACGTAGAAAAACTTTGGAAGCCAAGATCACACATTACATTGTCCAAAATGTGTGGATCTTGCCTTCATCAGATAGGGTGCAGTCACCCCTGTAAAAGCCTAATTTTGAAGATGCACACAAATTCTCTGGAAAACTGGGGATTTACATCCTGATCCCATGCCTAATGTCAACATGTGCTATCTCCCATCATGGGGGATCAATGTATGTGTTTTGGGGGTGCAACCCCTTCCTCTCACCGACTTGAGTTTTGAGTAAGGGGTTGCAGGCACAAAACGCGTACATTGATATCCCCTGATGGCAGATAGCACATGTTGACATACTGTGTGCAGCTTCAAAATTAGGCTTTAGAAAATGTTGTAAACTTTTAAACAGCAAAAATAAAAGGTTGGACAATTTGTGAAAAATTATATTCTCCTAAGGACATCAATCATGTTTTTAAGTTTAACTTCAATATCCCTAGTTTTTTTCCGAATAATCTCTAATTCCTGACTACAAAACATTATGTCCTGGATTAGCCTTTGGGCACTGTCAGTGGTGAAATGATGTGACTGTTCTTCCACAACCTGTACTTCACCTAAAAATAAAAAAACACACCATGTATTATAAATAGGCAGGCATACATGTCTTATTACCTGAATCTGGGGTGTCAGACACTCACCTGTTGTGGTCTCAATCACTTTTCCTTCCTCCACATCCTCATACTCTGGTGGTGACCTCTGTTCCGGAGATGGCCGGTCCCTGGGGATTGCTTCCCTATGAGAATAAAACAAAAAAGGTATACTTAGCACACAGATATTTGAGGCAACAAATATGAATGATAAACATTGCTTGGAAGTGGGGGACAATTGTCTGTTTGGGCAGAATTCCAAGCTGAACACATGATTTATTCCCTTAATTCCTCAGGCTGGAATACTTACCTTTTTTGGATAATTTTCCCACCTGGAGACACCCCAAAATATCCACTGGAGTACCTGTGTTTGACACCCTAAAATGTGCACCTGAGTCCAGATGTGTAAACAGCTGCAGAGTGTCCTCTACATACATTACACTGAATGAAGATTGATATTACTTCTAGGTTCAAACACATCTAGACAACAATGTCCTAAAAAACTCTTTTGGATAAATGTTAAAAATTGAAGGCCCTACAGTATTTAATCATTTATCTGTGAAAACATCGTATTTTGGATAAGGAACGAGGTTTACAACGAACGATTACTGCGTATGACCATGAAAGTAGCCATTTTGGACTGTACAAGACCTTATTAGGGGAAAACACATGGCGCAGCATGCAATATTAATAATAATAATAATAATAATAATAATAAGTACACACGACATAATATACTTACTTTTTCTAAGAACTTTCTTGATCTTCCTATACTGATCGTGCTCCCTTAATTTGAGGTCCGACCATCGTTTCCTCAGTTGATCCTTCGTTCGTCTACCCCAAAATTACTGTACAGACTCTTCACAACTTCATGATCTTGGCCTTTCTCATATTTGGGTTTGGGTACGGACCGTAATTCCCATCATAGTCGTTGCTCCTCAAGATGTCCACCATCTCCATAAAGGACATATTTGAGGCCTTAAATCTCCTCCTCGATCGTGACGTTTCAGGCTCCGGGCTATCCTCCTCCTCGTTACTGCTCTTATTATGCACCTGCTGTGTGTCCGCCATGTTCCGCTCCCACCTCAATGAAAGAGACTGGGCGGCGAATATTCTAGAAAGAACGTCAGGGGCGGGCGACGCGGGCGGAGTTTAACGCATGCGCAGTGTATATAAAGCTTCAAACACGTGTGTGTCGTAACTACGTTCTGTGTGCACGGGAAGGTGGAACGAACGCCACGAAGAACGTCGAACAACGACGAACGTTACAATGAAGGTAAGATTTGAAACTTTTTGGAGTCATGTGCGGCCTATACTGAATCTAGATTGATGCCTATATTGTGTTGAAAGATTATCCTGAGATTTTTATTTTTGTATTTTGTTTGGTCTTGCAGAGAAAATGCTGCCATTTAAGGATCCCGAATTCCTTGGGGAATTCATAGATAAATACAGGGATATGAGAAATCTCTGGGAGGTGAAAAACCCCTTGTACCACAATAAACCAGCTAGGAGGGCAACGCTGGAGAAATTGCTTCAATTTGTGAAGACCCGGGTCCCCGATGCAGACATCAAATTTGTTGAGGCAAAAATTGGTAGCTTGAGAAGCACCTATAAGAAGGAGTACAAGAAGGTCCAGAAGTCCCTGAGGTCCGGAGTAGCAGCAGATAAGGTGTATGTACCCAGTCTGTGGTACTACAGCAGGATGCGGTTTATAGATGACCAGATGGAGGGCAGGGAATCACTTTCTACTCTTCCGGAACCCCATCCCTCCAGCCTTCCAACCAGCCTTCCCTCCAGCCTTCCCTCTACCCAAGCTGAGGCATCTGTGGACCAACCTGGGCCTGCCATACAGGAGGAGATTGAGGAGCCCAGATGGAGCCAGGTATAGGTTTTTTTATACATAATTTATCTGTGCAAAAAAAAAGGATTGTTGGTAAGTAGATGTTATTATTGCTAATAAATGAATGAAGTAACAAAAAGTGTTTCACATATTTATAGACAGAAGTGGGCAAAAAAGATTAGGACAAGAAGGGAAAATGCTGGGCTCACAATGATAGTCTTTTCTATTTATTAACATTAAATTTGCAACAGTCATGAGCTGAAAATTGTGTGTGTTTGATGAACAAACAACTAAAACTATGTCCCTTTTTCATACACAGGATGACCTCAGCCAGGACGAGGCTCTGGCTAGTGGCACACAGGAGGAGGCAGGGGGAAGTGTCACCCAGGAGGTGGCAGGGCCCAGTCACACACAATCACAGATTCCTCCCCTCATCCTTCCCTACAAACGCCAGAGGAAGGGCAAAAAAGCAGAGGAGGCAGCACTGGCCCTGATCAGGGAGGCTAATGAGTCCCTCAGATCCCCCCTTGATGCTACAGAGGCCTATGGCATGTATATTGCCTCTAATTTGCAACAGATGGAGGAGGGCCAACGGCGAAAGTGTGAAAGAATAATTTTTGATACTATACACAAGGGGTTGAGTTGGGAAATGTCGGACAACCAACACCTATGTTCTCTCCCCCATCCTCCTCCTTCTCCTCCTCCTCCTGCCACAATGCCACCTCCAGAGCCACAGCCTCCAGGGAAGGCTCTACGGAAGACCAGGAAGTGATCCCCTGCCTTCAAGTCTCAAAGAACTCACAGCCTGTTGTAGGACCACAGACTGGGTACATATACCATCTGCTGCTGCTCCGGTTCTCTGGGACTCCTGGACCTCATTGTACTCCTTTTTCTATGGACTTCTCAGCTACCAGTTTATTTGATGTCTGCCTTGGGGACCCGGGTCTTCACAAATTGAAGCAATTTCTCCTGCGTTGCCTTTATCTTTATTTTGTAATTATGATGTGAAATAATTTTTTATTTTGTTTTCAGAAAATACTTGCCTATGTGTTTTTCTACAAATAGGAAATCAATTAATTTTGGGGGAGTAGTCAGGTACATTTCAAAAATACAATGTCAAAATTAACAAGGGACACCAACAAACAGGTTTACAAATAATACAGAATAATGGTGTTGTGGAAACATAACATTAAAAAAAAAGGAGAGCATGAGAAAATACAATAATACAAATATTCTTATTAAAGAAAAAAAAAAAAACTTAAAAAAATGATATCCATTTCATGCAGATCTGGCTTAAATTCTAATATAAATATTATTCTGGAGAGACCAAGAAATAATAAAGAAATATGTTTGTAAAAACTCTGTGTGAATATGAGCAGCAAAACCACTTCATTCTTCTAGCATTATAAAGAAGAGAATGAGCGGCGCATTGAAGTATTAAAAAAAAAAACAGTGTGAAGAATCTGCTAGCTCCATTACGAGCGCTAGTTTTACCAGACCGAGCGGTTCCGTCTCGTAGTGGATTCTGAGCATGCGTAATTTTTGGCGTGCCGGAATTGCCTACACACGATCGAAAAATCCGATCAGGTTCTCAATTCAAAGTCCATCGGAAATTCCGACAGAAAAAGACCGTTGACCATACACACGGTCGGAAAATCCGATGAAAAGCTCCCATCGGACTGTTTCCATCGGAAATTCCGATCGTGTGTACGCCGCATTACTCTTCCCTATTCTGGGGATTCACGGCAGGCTTTATAGGAACAAAGTACTATTATAAGAAAGACCATTAAGCAAGAAAAAAAAAATAAACATAACCAGTAATGTTATCTTTTGTCGCCTTAGTAAAGCATTTATTTTATGCCAACATAGTGGCTTTAATAACCATTTTACTATTTTTTTTAAATGATTATATTGTCACAAAATACAAGCATAGCCATTTTCAAATGAAATATACACCTGATACAGAGGGGAAAAAAATACATACAGATGTTCCTTGGCTTAATTTTTTAACTGTATTTCCTAAAATGTAATGTGTTGGCAAAGACAAGTACAAATCACCCAAACATAAAGTTCAATTTAATGGGGAGTTAAATGGGAAAACACTGAGATATTTTGCTGCTTTCTGCAGTTACACTAGCTCCTGGAGAAACTCATTGATATTCGACATTATAACAGATACTGTTTGTTGTGTTGCCTGGGGAACAAACTTTTTTTTTAAAACATTCTTGATTTTCTTTTCTTGCATGTAGAGAAACCTTTTTTTTGAAATTCAAATAACGATTTTGCTTGTTTGCTTAAGGAAGGAATGCAAAAAAAATGTAAGGAAATACATTGCTGAGGTGGGTGGTGGAATTTATGTCAAGGCAGAAATAAAAAAAAAAAAACATAATATGCTTACTACTACTGAAACAGCTCCACAGTACAAATGTTTGTAAATGCAACCAGGCTTCCAGAGTATTATGGTGAAAACAAAACCTTAATTTTCATTTAAGGGTGGACTGTGCAAAGTTGTTGCACACCGGGTATTGATTAAAAAAATAACTTTTTCAAAAGGTGTAAAGATCTGCTGCCCTCTACTGGTAGCTGCTAGTATCACAGTGTTACGTATAATTATGTACATTACTGCCTGCCCCTTGTGGCTGGTCTTGGAAACTCTGAAGGAGGAGGTAAAGTGGACAGAGAAATCCTCAGACACATGTCCTGTCCATGCTACTAAATCTTGGACCAGGAGAGGCCATTATACAAGTACTCTTATGATCTAATAATTTGATCTAATAATTTGGCTAGTTTGTACCCTACTCCTACAATACTCCACATTTAAACCCTGCCCTTCAGGCACTATACCCTTAGGACCATTCTTTGTTCCTTACTTCATACACTCTACCTTTACATAATACAGTTTGCTATATTGCCATTATAGGCCGGAAACCCCTTACTCACCATGGCACTATACCTTGGAGATGAATGGGATACTCGCATGACAAACACTATGCACAATTTTGAGTCAAATGAGTATATCCAATCACAACTCAAATTATACCTTTTTGAACCTTACACACACTGTCCAAAAAAAAAAAAAGCCTCACTTTTTTGGCATATCAAATCCTTCAAGGAATATATTGCCCATGGAATCAACCCTTTTGGCCTTAGGGTACAAATTTTCCCTACTTTTCAGGACATCTGCCCAGACTTCAAACAATCTTGGGAGAATGTCCTAAAACAATGCTAGATAGAGCTAATGAAATTACTCATTCAAGAATACGAGTCACAGATGACCCTTCTAGATACAAAACTTGAATTGATCAACACACAACTTGCTCAATTCACTGATCACCCCCTTTACATTTCATTGGACAAACAACTAAAAACCAGTTTTGACAAATTTAACCATGACATCCTGTCACAGGAGGACAAAAAATTCTTCCGTGACAAGAAGGCGTTCCATGAGGAAGCGCCTACAAATGAAATGAAGTGAACCATGTGGCCCGCCCTCCGGCCCCCACACGGCCCACTTCCAAGCTGCCTCCATCTCGTCCCACCACTGACAGGACTCACACCTCCTCTCAGCTTCCTCACAAACCAACCTCCCCTTGGGCCCTCGCAAACCCAATTTTTCTAGTGATGATGTGTCTGACATGGAGAGAACTCCCGGCGCCTCCCCTGACAGGTACTCGCTGGCAGCTCCCTCACTTGCCAAGACATTTAGATCTCACTCCTTACCTTCTGCTTCTCAGAACACAGATTTTTTAGACAAAATGCGTGCATCACAACAGATTCAACAGCAAAATATGCCATACAATCCAAAACTCAAGAAAACAACACGTTAAAACCATCCTCATGCAATATTATCAATCTATCTTTGTACACACTTACCCATCACGAAACCTCTGTCCTTGAAAAAGGACTTGCCTTTTGTCCAGTATCACAGCTTGATAAATTCACTGCCATCAAAGATATACATTTGTTAATTCGTAAATTACTGCTACACAGTATGTACACTCCCAACCCATTTTCTGACACAGCCATACACACTGCCACAGAAACCATGCCCTCCAGCAGCTTATTGAGCTCCTTGAGGAGAATGATCCCACAGACCTGATTGACACCATTGATCTAGATAACATCCTAGAAAATCTAGAAGATGACGGCTTCAGTCATCCGTCACATACTCATAACAAAATGAGTTTAAAGAAAAAATCTAGCTTTTTCCCACCCCCTAGCACCAATCCTCGTGCAGCACTTTCCTTACAGTCAGTGACCCACGAAATCCGCAACTTGAAAATTTCCCCCATTCATTCTAAAATAAAAATAAAAACTCTTATAATCAACACCTTGCCTTACAAAATCTTAAAACAAACCCGTTAATTATAATCAAACCAGCGGATAAAGGTGGAAATAGTCTGTTCTATCTAGAATGACTATATGTTGACATGTGTCAGAATATATTACGTAACAAGGAGTGGTACATGATAATCCCAAGTTTCCAAATCAAATCTTTCCAACAAGAGCTATATACACTTATAGATGATGCCTCCAGACAAGGTACCATTGATAAGTCCACCACTGAATACATCAGGACCAAATTCCCCAGAGAGGCTACCTTTTACGCACTACCAAAGGTGCACAAAAACTTGCCCAGACCACCAGGTAGACCGATTGTCTCTGGACGTGGCTGCCTTACCGACAATCTTAGTCGCTATGTCGATAAATTACTCCATCCTCTGGTACTTGCCTTACCATCATACATACGTGATACCACACACTTACTTCAAGGTCTGTCGGACCTCCATGTCAATGCCGACACCATCTTGGTCGCCATCGACGTGGAGGCCCTATACAGCTCTATACCTCATTCCCTGGGATTACTGGCCATCCAACATATACTATCTACCACTGGGATTTATCCCCCTGACCTATCCATATTCATTATTAGAGCTCTTAAATTTATACTTACTCACAACTTTCTTTCATTCAACGGATCCCACTACCTCCAGGTACAGGGCGTCGCCATGGGCACATGTTGCGCGCCGGCGTACGCGAACCTGTACCTGGGGGAGTGGGAACGCAAACTCTTCCTTGACGATGCTGCTAGCACATACACCAAATATATAGCGACCTTTCGTCGCTATATCGACGACATTCTGATTCTGTGGCAAGGCCCGACTGAAACTTTACACCAATTCCTCTCATTTCTAAATACTTCCAACTCTTTAAATTTAAAATTCACTATGACATACAGTAATACCTCTATTTCTTTCCTTGACCTTACACTTATTAAAGATCAAGATGGGCATCTCCAGAGCCACCTGTTCCGAAAACCAACAGCTGGCAACACAATTCTGGCTGCCTCCAGTTTTCACCCACAGCCACTACTTAATTCGATCCCATTTGCCCAATACCTCCGTGCCCGACGAAACTGCTCGACGGATACCTCCTTTGAACACGAGGCCTCCGTCTTACGCAGTAGATTACGAGCACGGTACTACAAAAATAGCGTCCTCAAAGACGCATATAAAAAAGCCAAATCTAAATCACGTTCCACATTACTTTTCACTAAAACCTCTACACAAACTAATACCCCTTTGAGAATCATAACCAACTATTGTCAACAATACAACCAAATTACTCAAATACTTTCCAAACACTGGCATATCATTGCCACTGACAAATCTCTCTCACCTTTTGTCCCGCCACACCCATTGGTTACCTACCGACGTGCTCCATCTCTTCGAGATAAACTTATTAACAGTGAATACATAGCTACCAACAGGCCTCACTAAAGGGTACTTTTCCATGCGGGAACTGCGGTTACTGTAAATACCTTTGCAAATCCAATATGCAATATGCACAATGTTTTGCCAAATGGTCAACAATTTTTCCCCCAACACTACGTCAACTGTCGATCCATTGGCATAGTGTACCTACTTGAATGTGAATGCGGATGCTTCTATGTGGGAAAGGCCAAATTATCTTTTTGGAAACGCATATATGGTCACATCTGCAGTGTCAACCAGAGAGACCCCGATTTGCCCCTGGGACGACACTGTAGGATTGTCCACCATAACTCTACCCCCAAAATTTTGTTCAAAGCTTTGGATCACATCCCACCCCCAAATCGAGGTGGGGATTACAACAAAGCTTTATTACAAAGCGAACTTAGATGGATTTTCCATTTAAATGCGACCTTACCTCCCGGGCTTAATAAGGCCTTCAATTTTAAACCATACCAAGAAGGATTCCAATCTGGAGTCTGCGAACTAGACCTCTGACCTTTTCCCACATGCAAGCATCCGACATAACAACATACCTGTATCATCATTTGTAAATACTTATATATGTGTAATCATGGGGTATTCACTGCCATTCCCACTGTCCATGTTCCATATGTATGTTTAAATACAAATCGGTTTCCAAACCTCAGTCTGACATTGTTGTTATAATTCAAAGTGTTGCAACACTGTCTGTGTACCACATGCCTGTTTGCTTTTTGCCATGTACGTATTAGATAACTAACTCTTTACAAACTACACCTCTTCTACAAATACAGATTATACTGGCAGCGATCACCCAGGTATGTTGCCCGGCGCGGGTAAGACAATGCGCATGCGCCAAATCTCTAGTGCGCATGCTTCCATCGCTCTGTCTTCCTGTTTGCGCTCCAGCTTGGAGCGCAGCCGGACCGGTGGAAATCATTGCCCGCGTCGGTGACGTCACAACGCTGTACGCGACTCCTCCCATTCTGGGCGTGCTCGCACCCAGCGCCGTCCTGTCAGAGGTCCTATGGGGAATCCTCACAGTGTCTTTTGGCGCTTCCCCTACACAATCCCCAATCAGCTATCCTTACGCAATACAGGCGCACATACACAGCTGATTCCAATTACCTTACTACATTTAAACTGCCCGCCATGAAAGGCCCACATATGCTGTCTACTCTCTGGCGTTCACTGACATTCTTCACCAGACACCCTGAGATTCAGGTAACAAACTTCTATGCCATTTTTTCTATACCTCTAGCCGCTTCTGCCATGCTACTAGGTATTCATAATTCATATCTCTTACTCCATTATAGCTTTATATACTGCTTGGCTACACGTCTACAAGACACAGGCTTATAGCCTCTTTCTTGTCCAGGACCTTGCAACTGCCTGAACCTATTGCAGCCTGCTGTCCAGCTTTATGGCTACATCTACTTTGCTTTTATCTTGCACAGAGACCACCTCAGTGCATATCCCTGCTTCCACAAGCCAATTATATTGGCCCCCTACCTTTTTAGGCATTCTCTCAAACCAGCATTACATGCGAGTACCACACTTACAATATGACTGTATTACACCGACCTATATGGCAAAAAAACAAACAGTATCTTCTGCTGTAAACTATATGTACTAATCTCTGCTTTATTCACTTATTATAGATGTGAAACAAAAGGATATTAAACTGCCTTGAAAAAGGACTAAAGTCCGAAACTTGTTGGCGTTTTCCTGAATATATACGCATAAAGCAAGTTTTCCCTGTCTCAACATTTTTTATGTTCATGCTGTGACATGTTAAAAAAACTATATATGCTATTTTGTATGCTGTAACATCTGAACATTTTGTACGGTGTATTATATGCATTGATATGCGTTTTTTTCAATAAATCCACACACTTTTTGAATTGCATATACCTCATTAGTGTCTATCTTTACCCTAAGCATCCCCTAGGGGTACTGGGCTGTGTTCATGCACACAAGGCCTACAAAATTCAATTATATTCACTATATTGGGATGCGATAGACCACCTATACTCTACCAAACCCTGCCCAACCATTTCTTTATTTGATCTAATAGTTTAACAGCAGCTTCTGAGTGTATATTTAAATCTTTTTTTTTGTGACTATGTTGTTATTATTGACTATGTTGTTGTCACGTGAGCCACGTACCTGAGGTGAGACCGAAGTAGTGTGGAGGCCTTCCTTGCACCTCGGGTCCCTGAAGCCTCTGGAGACGGAGACAGAGACTTTGTGGACACCAAGTGGCATGGGCCGAGGTCCAGTCCAGTTTGGCAACAAAGTTTAAAATGGTTAATCAGAAGAAGAATGGTCGAGATCCAAGCCGGGGTCGGTTCCAATATGGCAGCTAAAGTACAAAAGGGGCAAAGCAGTAGAATGGTCAAGATACAAATCCGAGGTCAATGGCAAGCAGCAAACAAGAGTAGTAAAATAGGTTTCCAGGACAGAACAAGTTCAGACAGATTACACACTAGTACAGAAACAAGGGGGGACTGAAGATAATCTAGCAATTTGGCAGTGTCTGGGCTGGGCTTATATAGGGAGGTTTGAGGTAATTTCCTGTGCGCCTCCTAGGCATTTCCCCACCTTTTTCCATCAGGTCTTCTGTGCAGGTTGGCACAGTGAGGAGTCTTTGGTGCATGCTCAGTTGGAGCAGACTTCCTCTTGCGGCAATTCATCATTGGTGCATGCGTAGTAAGCCCTGGATTCTTACAGTTGTTATTTTAAATACACAGTGCCAGACAGCTGCGTCTGTGCTACTGTATGCATGTAGTGGTCACTTTGCTGCTGTATATTAGTAAGTAAACCTGTTGATTGAAATAGAGTTTATATACTGCTCTTGTTATTTTAGACAGTACTAGGGAGGGACTAAAGTACAGAGTAGACTGAGTTCCAGTGCCACACTACAGTCCCTGCAGGTGAGAAGTTCCATTCCAGGCTGATCAAACATCAGTTGGAGGATACACCCCTGACAGCTGATCTTGTCTTCATGTTTCTGACACAAAGACAGATGCTACATCATCCTCAGAGTCTCCTGCAACTGGACTTTACTGCATTCATCTGCAGGTATCTCTGATAACACAAGGGGTCTTCGAAAAGTTTCTGCACTTTTATATATTTAATAGTTTAAAAAAAAGTGCAGAAACTTTTTGAAGAACCCTCATAATTATATATACCATTACCTGGATACATGCACACAATTCCATCGGGACGCTTATTGGACCTTTTTACTGATAATACCTGTTTGTACATGAATGTACACTACTGTGCAAAATGCTGTAAATTATGAATGCTTTCAGAAATAGAAATGTTACTGGTTTATTTTTATCAATTAACAAAATGGAAACTAAATAAACAGAAGACAAATTCAAATCAAATCAATATTTGGTGTTACAACTCTTTGCCTACAAAACAGCATCAATTCTTCTAGGTACACTTGCACACAGTTTTTGAAAAAAACTTGGGTGGGAGGTTGTTACAAACAGCTTAAAGAACTAACTGCAGATCTTCAGTGAATGTAGGCTGCCTCAAATCCTTCTGTCTCGTCATGTAATCCCAGACAGACACAATTATGTTGAGAGGAGGGCTCTGTGGGGGCCAAACCATCACTTCCAGGACTCCTTGTTCTTTACACTGAAGATAGTTCTTGATGACATTGTATGTTTGGGGCCAACCACACGTCTCCCCGATGGTATGACATATTAGATAAGTGTAGGTGGCTCCCCAGTCTGACAGCTCTGGACCACTCCCACACAGAGACACTTAGTCGGCGTCCCTCCGAGGCTTATCGAGGCTTCAGCTGCCAGCTGATACGGCGCTCGTGGACTCCTCCATAGAGACATCCCGACTGTTCTCCTCCTGTTAAGCTGCATGTGGAAGCACCTATCTGCTTTAGCACTCTGTAAGTGCACCCTACATTGTTCAGGTAACCCTGTTTTTTTATTGAATAAAATTGTATGCTGCTTAAGGATTTGCCTGATGCCTCTCTCTCCTTTCTCTGCCATATTAGATGAGTATTTGCCTGTATTTCTCAGCATTGAGGACACCATTGATCCTGACCAAATCTCCAACTATGTTCGCAGAAATGGAGTCCCAAACTTGTGAGAAACCTCCACCATGCATCACTGTTGCCTGCAGACGCTCATCATTGTACTGCTCTCCAACCCTTCAGCGAACAAACTGCCTCCTGCTACAGCCAAATATTTCAAATTTTGACTCATCAGTCCAGTCCATTATTCCATGAAGACAGCTTCTTGCCAGACTTCTTGTCTACTAGTTAAAATCTTTACCCAAAAAGGAACAAAAAATAATAATTCTGTAATTGCATAAAAAATGGTTTTATAAAGATGCTGTTGATGTAATTTGCACCACATCCCTAATATGGACAACTGTACAAATAGGATTGGATTTTTTTGGTGCTCATGCTCTCAGAAATATTAGTAACACCGGTTCTGTTAAAAAATATAAAATTTTATTAAATACGCAATGATTAAAAAAGATAAAAAACATTAAATATTAATTTGCTAATCCTAACAGACAAGTAACCCCATTTTTTTTATCTTTATTGTCTCAATACATTAAGCATATCTAATGCAATTATTCACAATTGGGCTTAATATAATGTGCATTGAAAATAGGAAAAAAAAAAAAAAAAAAGATTCCACTGGTTTTAATGCATTTTGCAATGTGTAACTTCTTTAGGAGACCCTTTGAAGTGAGAATATACATACATGTAGCATTAAGGCTGCTTTCACACTGAAGCGGTGGGGGCGCTGGCGGTAAAGCGGCGCTATATTTAGCGCCGCTTTACCGGCGTTTTAGCGGCGCATTTCAGCCGCTAGCGGGGTGGTTTTACCCCCCCGCGAGCGGGCGAAAAAGGGTCAATACCGCCCGCAAACCGCCGCTGCAGCGGCGTTTTGCGGGCGGGTTCGGCGTGCTCCCCCATTGTTTTCAATGGGACCGGGCGCTATAGGAGCGGTAAATATACCGCTCCTATAGCGAGCCAAAGATGCGGCTTGCAGGACATTTTTGAGCGTCCTGCAAGCGCACCGCTTCAGTGTGAAAGCCCTCGGGCTTTCACACTGAAGGAACAGCAACAGCTGTTTCGGGTCGGTTTGCAGGCGCTATTCTTAGCGCAATAATGCCTGCAAACCGCCCCAGTGTGAAAGCAGCTTAATAGTACAATTACCACTTTAAATTACATTATTGAAGCTATACCTGTAGCAGAAATGTTATTAGAAATTGTGCTGCATCTTAATGAAGCACAGGAATAGACACTCTAGAGTAGATTTTGTAAACCAGGGTGCCTTGAGGTTTCTTTAGGGGTGCGTTGCAAAATGCGTTGCAAGTCAGCGCATGGATCAAGCCTGCCTTTTAGTTGCACAAAGCCACAGGTTCGTATTGTGCACCATTTCAACATTCCAGCCCCAGGCATACTAACAACCAGTGATGTCATCAGTGTTGATAAAAAGGGTGTTGATCGCCTGCACAGCATCCTTGTTTGACCCTCCCCTGCCCCTCTCCATTAACACTGGGCTCACAGTGATGGGGAGAAACTGAGGGTGAGGAGAAACACTGGAATACTAGTCGCTACTAGTGTGAAAAAGTGTATTTGCTTTGTAAGAGTAAATCATCTCGAATATTGGGTGTCCTATGTGTGTTGATGCTGCTGCATTATGTAAAACTATTAGAATATTTTTTTACATTTTAGATTGGGGTGCCTTGAGACTGTCCATAATTTTAAAGGGTGCCTTGACTGAAAAAAGATTGAGAAACACTGCTTTAGAGACTATGACACAAAAGTCAAGAAAGATAAGGTGGGTAGCAAAGGAGCCCAGAAAAAAGAGCCATCTAGATAAAGTAAGATAATATCATCCATTTATGAAAAAATGTAGTGATAATTTTCTAATGCCGCGTACACACGAGCGGACTTTGACGGACTAGGTCCGACGGACTTTCGACGGAGTTCCGACGAACTTTTCGAATGAACGGACTTGGCCACACACAATCACACTAAATGCCGACGGATTTGAACGTGATGACGTACGGCCGGGCTAGAATAAGGAAGTTCGTAGCCAGTAGCCAATAGCTGCCCTAGCGTCGTTGCTCGTCTGTCGGACTAGCACACAGACGAGCGGATTTTTTGATAGGAACTGGGTCCAGAGGAGTTCCAGCGGGAAAATTTAAAACATGTTCTATTTCTAAAGTCTGTTGGATTTTGAGACAGCAAAAGTCCGATGGAGCCCACACACGATCGAATTGTCCGGTGGATTCGTTCTGTCGGACCTTTGCTGTCGAAAAGGCCTCTCGTGTGTACCATTACTCCCATATTCAGTAACTAGAGTATATTTCCTATGCATTTATACAAAAATTAATTGGAAGCTACCTGGATCTATATAAGATGTGCTTAATGAGTAGTTAATGATGGTAGAGCGCCCCAACAGGTCCTTAGCTACTTCCAAAAATATACTGCACAACAAGAGAATCACAAATACAACTATAGGACTGGCCCCAAAAATCGCCAATAATACCGAAGAGTTAACAAAAAAAATCTGATGGTGATATAAAGATATTTACTATTTCGATCAGAGCCTAAAGTAATCTACCTCTTGCATGCTTATGCATGGCATGTAAAGCAAATCCCCCTGGCTGGCTTTGTGTATATATATATATATATATATATATATATATATATATATATATATATATATATATATATATATACACACACACATATATATATATACACATATACACACACACACACATATACATATATACACACGTCCTCATTGTGATCTTAAAGAAATCTGCACTGACATAAAACTACTCAAATTAATTAATCATTCAGACATGTACGGAGCTGCAGTGAAATGTAAGCGTAGTGCAAACATGACAGGGTGCAAGGGGGTTACCGAGAGGTCAGCTAAGGGGGTTGGTATATTTACCTAGGGGGGCTTACCTTATTGGAGCTCAGCAGTGGTGGGTGGAGTACAGGTCATTGGTGTGGTGGGGAGCAAGGAAAGGTCACCAGTCCAGAGGTAGCAGGCAAGGAGAAACGTTGGGAAGCAGGACCCTGAAAAAGATGAGTGGATTAGATCAATTGTGGGAACAGCTTAGGCAGGCAGCTGAACTACATGGCTCAGACTGGCTTCACAGCCAAATTGCAGCCAATTTGCAGGGGGTAGGGCAGGGACCCCAGACAAGTAGGGACCCCCCGTTGCGGCCTCGGAGGTCTATCCCTCCTGTGCGCCTGAGCCCGGACAACACCCCACGGACTCGACGACGCATTGGGAGCCCCACTAGGGACCCTCCAGGCCCCTCTGCCAAGCGGACACCACGGTCGGCGGGCAGGGGCCCTGGGAGGAATCCCCGAAAGCGTCTGAGTCCCAGGAGAGGGGGGGGCACTCACCCAGCTGGATCCGCGGCCCCCTCCAGGACCATCCAACCTGAAGGACACCAGGCGGCTGCTGCTGGCGATGCTCCGGTCGGGGCAGCCGTCCGACGTGGGAGAATGCGGTCCCCGGGTACCGGCCTTGTCGGTGAAGCGGCCGGTGACCTGCCTCGTGTGGGCGCCATCTTGCCTCCTGGAGGAGGGCCAGCGCCATTGCTACAACAGCAGTCGGGAGGCCACGCCTCCAGGCCCAAGGCCGGGTCTGGGAGGGACGGCCGCTACAGCGCGTGCGCGAGCACGTCGACGGCGGCGCAGAGAGATGACGTCAGCGGAACTGACGTCAGTGACGACGGCCGGAAGTCGGCGGAAGAAGATGGCGGCCGCCATCGGAGCAGCCAAGAAGAAGACCGGAGGCGGCCTGGGGTGCCTGGCGGAGCGGCACAGAGGCCTGGGACGGCGACCGGAAGGCGCGAGGACAGCAGCTGCGAGGAAGGAGAACTGCTGGAGGAAGAAGAAGTCCCGGCGGGAGCAGCGGTCGGTGCGGCTGGTGGGCCATCCAACCTACGGCAGCCAGGTAGGACACGGGGTGTCACTGGGCATCCGGGGGGGAGGGGGGAGGGTGCTGGTTTAGGGGTGTTGGGAGCGGACACTGTTGTGGGGGGTCACCGGGGGGGGGGGGGGGGGGGTGGTGGACATGCTCAAGGCCTTGCTACAGAGGTTGGGAGGGGGGACAACACAGGCAGCTGCCCCGACCAACCCCTGGATGCCCCCCCAACACCGCAACGCTGGAGACTGGGCCCAGGCAGGGGGTGGGGGTCACGGCGGAAACGCAGACGGAGGCAGCGAGGGACAAGGCCGAAACGACACCGGACAAGGAAGGGGACAAGGAAAAGCACAAGGAGGGTGACAAGGAGAAGGAACTTAACAAGGATAAAGATGCTGAGAAAATTAGGTTAGCCGATGCGGCCCGCTGCGAGGTTTATGTGTGTTTCGAGGGACCGCTGGGGGCACATTTGAAGAAAGAGGTGAGGGAGAAGATCTGGAAGGATGAATTTGTAGAAATTTTTTCCCTACTACCGTTAGAAAAATTTAATTTGGACAGGGTCAAGCCTGACGAGAGCAAAAAGGAGGAGGAGGAAAAGCGTAGGTATAGGCTGATTCCTCGCACCTTCTCAAACTGGCTGCAGGCATTCGCGATCCTGGCGAGTGTGATTGGGGAGAAAGCGCCGGAACATTGTTCGGCTCTCTTCTGTTACCTGGAGGCGATTAGCGAGGCCTATAGGGTGTACGGGGGGTTGGCATGGCTCCGCTACGACGAGCAATTTCGCCAGAGAAAAGCGGTGCGTCCGGCCATTAGATGGGACCATAAGGACATCAGCCTGTGGATGAAGTTGATGACTTCTCCCAGGGCTGCGGGACAGTTTTTTCAAGGGGGGGCCGGCGGAGCTTCCTCAGCAGGATCGCCGGCCCCAAAAAAGAAAGGGGTGTGCTGGCAATTTAATGACGGAACATGTAAGTTTGGGAACTCTTGTCGGTACAAACATGAATGTTCAGGTTGCAGTGCAGCACACCCTTTCTCCAGATGTTTCCGGAAAAATCGCGCAGGTGATTCCACTGGAAAAAGGGATGACGCCGGTGAAGTTGGAAAGGATGCGGCCTTTCCTAAGTAGATACCCCGACCGGGCGGCTGCCCAGTTGCTGGAAGCGGGCTTTAGGGAGGGGTTTAGGATTCCGAGCGTGTTGGGGGAGGTTCCGCCAATTTCGGATAATCTGAGGTCGGCGTTAAAACATACGGAAGTGGTGTCAGGTAAATTGGGGAAGGAGGTGGCGCTCGGCAGGATGGCCGGTCCATTTGCTACCCCTCCGGTGTCCAATTTGGTAGTTTCTCCTTTGGGAGTAGTACCCAAGAAGGAACCGGGGCAATTTAGGATGATTCACCACTTGTCGTACCCAAAAGGGGGCTCTGTTAACGATGGTATTGACCCGCAAGCCTGTGCGGTAACCTATACATCGTTTGACGCAGCGGTATCATGGGTGAAAAAATATGGAAAGGGGGCCTTGATGGCAAAGACGGACGTAGAGGCAGCGTTTAGGCTGTTGCCAGTACACCCCCAGAGTATGCATTTGCTGGGTTGTTATTGGGAAGGAGCGTACTTCGTGGATCGCTGTCTGCCCATGGGATGTTCGATTTCATGTGCCCTGTTTGAAACTTTCAGTTCATTCTTTGAATGGGCAGTTAGGGAGACGGCGGGGGTGAATTCGGTTATCCATTATTTGGACGACTTCCTTTGCGTAGGCCCCCCGGGATCCCGCGGATGCGGGACATTATTGGGGACGCTACAGTACTTGGCGGATAGGTTCGGTATCCCCCTAGCGGCGGACAAAACAGAAGGCCCGATTTCGGAGCTGGTGTTCTTAGGAATTACAATTGATTCCGTGGCGATGGAGTGTAGGCTGCCGGAGACAAAGGTGGTGGCATTGAGGCAGGAAGTCAAGGAGGCGCACGGAAAAAAGAAGTTGAGGTTGAAGGAAGTGCAATCCCTCCTGGGCAAATTAAATTTTGCTTGCAGGATTATACCGATGGGGCGGGTGTTCTGCAGGAGACTGGCGGCAGCAACGGCGGGGGTGAGGATGCCCAACCATTTTATCAGGTTGTCCGAAGGGTTGAGGGAAGACTTGAGAGTATGGTACTCGTTCCTGGTGGAGTTTAATGGGCGATCTATGATGTTGCAGGGACCAGTTAGCAACGCTGACTTGGAACTGTTTACTGACGCGGCGGGTTCTGCGGGTTACGGGGCTTATTGCCAGGGGAGTTGGAGTGCAGGTCCTTGGCCGGAGGAGTGGAGAGCAGCGGGTTTCTTGAAGAACCTGGCACTGCTGGAGCTCTTCCCCATACTGGTAGCGGTGAGGTTATGGGGGGACAAGCTAACAAACAAGAAGGTGCGGTTCAATTGTGACAACATGGGGGTGGTGGTGGCCATTAATAACATTTCAGCCTCATCCCCCCCGGTAGTTAGATTGTTACGGCAGTTGGTACTTTGTTGTTTAAAATTGAACGTGTACATGTATGCGGTTCACATCCCAGGGATCGAGAATAAGTTAGCGGATGCTCTGTCTCGTTTCCAGTGGGAGGAGTTCCGCAGACTGGCTCCAGAGGCAAACGCGACGGGGGACCCGTGCCCGCCGGATCTGTGGAGGATTGCGTTGGGATCGCCGACGGATTGATTATGCAGTCGCTCAGCGAGAGCACTAGGACGGCGTATCACAGGGTGTGGAGTGAATGGTCCGCTTGGTTGACTGAGGTAGGAGGGTCGGAAGACCCCGAGGTATTGGTACATTGGATATTGTGTTTCATTTGCAGTAGCTACGTGAAGGGGGTGTCGGGCACGGCAATTAGTAAGAAGGTATCAGCGCTGGCATTTAGGTTCCAGTACAAAGGGCTGCCTGACGCGACCAAGAATTTTTTGGTTAAAAAAGCATTGAGGGGTTATAGGAGGGGCCTAGCGCAGAGGGACTCCAGACGCCCCATTTCGTTTGCGGTGTTGAACATTGTGTTGGAACAGGTTAAGAAGGTGTGTCCTACAGTTTTTGAACAAAAACTCTTCCGAGCTGCCTTCCTGTTAGCGTTTTTCGGGGCATTGAGAATTGGGGAGCTGGTGTCGCCATCAAAATCCATTCCAGGTGGTTTGAGGTTTGGGGACGTTACGCTGTCACAGTCAGCAGTAGTCCTATGGGTTAGGAGGTCGAAGACGGACCAGCTGGGAAAAGGGGCACGGGTCGAGCTTTTTGCAGGTTCAGAACCACAAATATGCCCGGTAGCAGCAGTAGACCAATTTTTAAGGGCGCGCCCAGTAGGGGGTGGGGCCTTCTTGATTCATGAGAATGGCTCGTGTTTATCCAGATACCAGTTTACAGCGGTACTTAGAAAATGTTTGGAGGCGGGGGGCCTACCCCCAGGTGAGTATGCGAGTCACTCTTTCAGGATTGGCGCGGCCACGGAGGCTTCCAGGTGGGGTCTACCGGGGGAAGTTATACGCAGGATTGGCAGATGGGAGTCAGCACGTTATCAGGTCTACATTCGCCCCCACCTGGTGTAACGATGTGGGGGATTGGGGATGTTAGTGTGTGGGTTGAACATGTTTTTTATATGTTTCGGTTATTGGTGTTAGATATCTATTTTATGTTTTTCAGCCCCTGTGTGTCTCATATGGATCCTGGGACACTCGTTTGTCTTCTGGGGCGCTAGAAGGGCAGATGTACGGCCGGACGGCAGACAGCTCAGGATGTCTAGGGAGGAGGGTAGGATTCGGTGGATTGGGGTCCCAGGAATGAGGTGGAACAGGGTGTTACCAGAAGTCCACAGGTTTGCAGGAATGGATCGACATCCGGACGTTCTGGTCCTGCATGTGGGGGGGAATGACTTGGTGGTACGGCCCATGCGCCAGATAATCAAGGACGTACAGTGGGACTTTATCAGGCTCAGCACCTCTTTCCCCGGCATGATCATAGTATGGTCAGATATTGTGGCCCGCATGTCGTGGAGAGGGGCCCGCTCCTGGGAAAAGATCAACAAGACCAGGATTAAGGTCAATAAAGAGGTTGGCAGGTTTGTAGCCAGAAACGGAGGCATAGTGGTCAGACACCGGGAATTAGAGGTAGATACGTGGAGGTACCTTAGGGGAGACGGAGTTCACCTCAACCCGGTTGGGATTGATTTGTGGTCTCTGGACTTGGAAGAAGGCATCAGGAGAGCGATGCAGGTGTGGCGGCTGGCACAAGTGTGAGGTGTCACACTTGTCCCGCGGTGGCGTGTTGGTTTTTTCCTTGACGACAGTTAAGTGACTCAGTTAAGAGGTTTTATTCAAAAGTTAGGACCCATCACTGGTATGGAGTCCGCCCGAGTGGTCTGACAGTTGGCCAGACTCACGGGTTAAATCTGTTGGGGGGTCTGTGGTCAGTTGGCAAGTCCCCGAGGCGAGTCTGCGGCTGGGGAGCTTGCCAACAAACGGGATTACAGGCTCAGTTGCAAGTGGTCGTCAGGGATCAGAAAATAATAAGTTGATTAGCTGATTAGCTGGATGAGGAGTGTAAGAAAGGTAAAAGTTTTTCAGTGGTTTAAAAAGTTAATAAAGTTTGTTTGTTTGAGTTAATTTTAAATAAAAGGCCGAACAGGCCATTTTCATCCAGCAGGTGTCAGTGTCTTTGTTATATTTATTACAGAAACATAAGTATTTATATGGTACATGTATGGGTCAGGGCAGTAAGTCATCTGGCTACCCTAGTCAAGACATGTACGGAGCTGCAGTGAAATGTAAGCGTAGTGCAAACATGACAGGGTGCAAGGGGGTTACCGAGAGGTCAGCTAAGGGGGTTGGTATATTTACCTAGGGGGGCTTACCTTATTGGAGCTCAGCAGTGGTGGGTGGAGTACAGGTCATTGGTGTGGTGGGGAGCAAGGAAAGGTCACCAGTCCAGAGGTAGCAGGCAAGGAGAAACGTTCCCGCCCGCCCGCCCTATTGGTAGGGTTAGGTGTTACGTTGGATTTAAAAAGCCAGCGTTGGCGTGTTGGTTTTTTCCTTGACGACAGTTAAGTGACTCAGTTAAGAGGTTTTATTCAAAAGTTAGGACCCATCACTGGTATGGAGTCCGCCCGAGTGGTCTGACAGTTGGCCAGACTCACGGGTTAAATCTGTTGGGGGGTCTGTGGTCAGTTGGCAAGTCCCCGAGGCGAGTCTGCGGCTGGGGAGCTTGCCAACAAACGGGATTACAGGCTCAGTTGCAAGTGGTCGTCAGGGATCAGAAAATAATAAGTTGATTAGCTGATTAGCTGGATGAGGAGTGTAAGAAAGGTAAAAGTTTTTCAGTGGTTTAAAAAGTTAATAAAGTTTGTTTGTTTGAGTTAATTTTAAATAAAAGGCCGAACAGGCCATTTTCATCCAGCAGGTGTCAGTGTCTTTGTTATATTTATTACAGAAACATAAGTATTTATATGGTACATGTATGGGTCAGGGCAGTAAGTCATCTGGCTACCCTAGTCAAGCCATTCTCTGACACAAATGCATAACAGGGGGAACAAATAAAAAGTAAGGTTTTATGTGGCGTGTGCAGTGTATTGCATTAGAATGTGCACCCCAATGCGTGTGTGTGTGTATATATGTAGCGGTACCCCCATGGGGGCTGCTGATTTTGTTCATTTACCTTTTGCCAGCCTGCTCCGGTTCTGATCCCCACATGGAATTCCATGACACAGCACTCCACACTCTGAATTTTGGGAATACATTTATAGGGCGGTCTAATGAAGCATACAAGATGCCCTGTTAAGCCCCAACTTTGAAGTAAAAGGGGATATTAAACCATAGCCGTAGCTTTGTTAATTAGATTCCCTTCCAGTGATCCTTCCCTGGTTCCATTTCTCTCTCTAATGCACTCTCAATATGGACAGATGAGCATTACTCTGAATAATGCTGTGGATGTTGAAACTCAAAGTCCTAGGCCTCATCACCTGTTTCCGTGACTTGCAGTGTCAAACCTCCTTCACTAGCCCCGAGAAGTGCTTAATACTGTGGTCCTTGGATTCACAGCATAACGTTTCTGAATAGATCCACTGGGTTTGTAATCCCTTTGCACTATCCCAAACAACAGACCATGCTCTAATCACAGAAGGTTGTTTCCCAGTCTTCTTCCTCCTCTTAGTTCCTACTTCCTACTCTCATGCAGTCCGGTACATCCCTGCATGGGACGTTCAGTATTCCTCCAACGATACATGGTGACTGCTGATCCAGGGGCCCAAATTTGGCCTCCCAGGAGTTACCTCCAGCTATCCGGCTCCGGGATCTCTGAACTCCCGGGCCTCAGCCTGAATCTGCACCAGCCCCTGAACTTGGGCCTCCGCTCCTCTCCTCCTCCTGAGAGCATGTGTCCCCCCCTTTTATTAGAGACCTCCTCTTGTGACCACTTAAATTAACTATTGGTCAGCTCTCTCACATGGGGCTTCCTGCCACTCAGGTCCCAGTCCATCCTCTCAGTCCAGTGCACCCACCATCCAGCAGAGAAGGCATCCCTGAGCCCAAGTGTAGACGGCCACATCCCCCCTTTTCTAACACTCCCAACACTGAATCCACAACCAGGCCCAGCAAAAAGACATGGCCCCGGACAAATTTACCTGCCTCTACACCCTATTCTATACTAAGCACCTACCCAAAGTAGAGGGCGCTACATATATTGTAAGAGATTAGCTCAGTAGCAGGGTGTGCAGGATGCTCTGAATAGGTCACAGCACAGTGAAGTAGGCACATACAGACAGCAGAATATTTGTGAAAACAAAACAGTGGTTTATTTCCAAGTCTGTGGTTACAAGTGCAGGTATCAAAAACAGCAAAAATAAAGCAAAACATCTAACTGCAAAACACAGGAACCTATCTACCTGGTCTGGAATAGCCTACCGCTGCCGAAAAACCCATCTGGCACACAGAAAAACTGAGTCTTTTAGTCATACAGACTTAATCTTACCACTCAGAGGAAGCTGCTTCCTCAGTCCTATACAGGAATCTGGTTCCAGGGTGGAGCCCCCTGTTGTAGCAACCTGGGAGTTTTATAGAGCCCTGAGTGCTTCATCTGTTACACCTGAGCTTGTTAACCCATATTGAGCCCCAAACAGGCTCACTATCCAGCAGAAACTCAAAGCAATCAGTGTACAGCATAAACCTGGGACAAATATATCTCCCATCTTGGAAACAACCCATAGATTTTCCTGGCTTCCTGTCACATATCCCCACTCTTGCTTCAACCCTAGGTTGCCAGGACGCTTGCACTTGGGATAAAGCATCTGCATTTCACACAGTAAGCCGTGCTGCTGCTGGGCAGGATTGAATGGATCACAATTAGAATTCAAACCTGCCTAGTTATACATGCTTACCAGTGTGAACAGGGAGAGTCCCACCCCTCAGATATCGCCCTCCTAGAGCCCTGCTTTCTGTGAAGGGATTCATTTACATAGGAAGGAAACATCTTCATAATAACCTCCCATAGCCATTCCTCTGTAGTCTTGCAGTAAGCCATTATTATTTGGTATGCAGCGAGACAGGAATGGGACAAGAGGAGGTATGACACATTTACACTTTTCACCACCCACATGAAGGCCCAGAGACACCCAGAATAACCCTAGGACATCAACTCATTGAACAAGTGATTCCTATAGCCCGCCCTGAAGCTACAGAGGCTCAAAGGATCAAGGGACATGTAATATTAGGAATGAAAAAAGGAAGGAAACAGGAAATCCGAGAACTTTGAGAGTCAGCAAGGAGGAGGAGTCACAGACACAGAAACCTGCTGTATACAACTAAAGGAGGTAAGCTACACACAAATTGACAGCATGGCTGTAATTCATTTACATGCACAATGCATCTGTTTTGGAGAGGTGAAGTTGGAGCTCTACTTTAAAGTTATACTAAAGGTTTGTTTAAAAAAAGCATGTCTGAGCCAGCAATGCGCTGCGATGCCGCAGTGAATTATGGGTCGTGACGCGCCACTCAAATTTGGTGTGAACGGCCCATAACATTCGAAATTCGGCGAACGGCCGAACAGACGATGTTCGAGTCGAACACGAAGCTCATCCTTAGTGGTCACTCATTAAAATTAGAAGAAAAGAGGTTTAACCTTAAACTACGTAGAGGGTTTTTTACTGTAAGAGCGGCAAGGAGGATGTGGATTCCCTTCCACAGGCTGTGGTCTCAGCAGGAAGCATTGATAATTTCAGAAAATTATTAGATAAGCACCTGAACGACCACAACATACAGGGATATACAATGTAATACTGACATATAATCACACACATAGGTTGGACTTTATGGACTTGTATCTTTTTTCAACCTCACCTACTATGTAACTATGTTAGGGCACCAGCCCCCTAATCCATGCGTCTGGCCCCTAATCTACATGCAGGGCGCCGGACACATGGATTCCAATGTTTTCTTTTTTTTTTTTTTAAATGGACGTGATTAGAGCCAGAGGCTTTAATTGGCTTCAAGAAAGGGTGGGTGCAGAGTACTGCACCTTGAGCCCACACAGTTGTGTGACAATAGCAAATTAATATTCGCTATTGTCTTCCTGATTCTCCTCCCAACCAATCAGGAAGCCGGTCTTAAGACCCGATTGGCCGTGAGGAGAAGCGATCCTATTGGCCACCAAGGAAAGGAGGAGGGTAGCTGTGAGGACGTAGCCGCCGTGAAACCAAAGACGCGGGGTGAAGCCAATGCCATGGAGGAGGAGGAGACGCAGGAATCTGAATCAACTAGATGGAGTAAGTGCGGGGCTAGTGGGGGGACGGACGAGCGAGTGATAACCAACTTACCAACTGACCAAGGGACAGGGGTGGGGGTGGTTTGTGATGGGTGTCTTGTTTGCTGCCCCCCAAAATATACAGCACCAGCCGCCACTGCCTGCAAGAACAATGGCATCCGAGTTTTAGCTCACCATTAAAGACTTTCTGTAAAGGTGAACTTATACTTTAAGGATAGGTAAGCACTGGGAGCTAGACATGTGCAATTTGTTTCGGTTTTTGGTTATTCAGAGATGTATCCAAATCTCCGAACGAAATAGTAATGCATAGTAACGAATTTCTTTGAAATCAGTTAAAATTTGTTTTTATTTCATTCAGAGACAGATGATGACTCATGGTTGACAAGGACGCGGGTGCCCGGCTTCCCGGACCACTGCTTAACAACTAGCTATTTCTTCACACAAAATTAGAATCGGTTGAACGTTTTTTGATTGATCCGAATTGTAATTGTTCTGAAAAGTTGGAATTCATTAGAAAATTAATAAACGATCGACTGATTCTAATTTTGTGTGAAGAAATATCTAGATGTCGGCCTCCCATGTCCTTGTCAACCATGAGTCATCATCTGTCCCCACTGACAGATGAATGTAAAGAAAACAATGCCGGAAATTGCCAAGCAATAGAAAATAGTTAAAAAAATGAGGCGCATGCGTGGCAGCTTCCAAGATGGCTGCATAGCACGGGAGCTCCACACCACTTCAGCCCTGTAGCCCACACCACAGCTGTCTGAGCCCTCGTTCCAGGTCGGAATCACCACCAGCCGGTGGGGGAACCCATGATTTGCCCGATTTCTGAAGGCATGGCTCACAGAGATCTGTACCGCCAGCTAGACTCTGTAGTGCCACGCCCCAGCCTATCCAAAATGGCAGCCGCGACCACACGAGGCACAGCCTGTGTATCGGAAGAATCCATTGCGGATCAAGACCAAGCCTCCTCCTCCACCATCAATCATGAAACAGTCACAGTGAGTACCTAACAGCAAGTGGTTCCTTCCCCAAAATGCTCCAAAATGCTAGCTAGGGGACTGTCCCAAACAGCAGCTCAGATCACTGCATCTATACATGCCGACTTGCAGCAAATAGGGATGTGGATTGAGGTGATGGAAAAGAAAGCAGACCAAGCGGTCTCCAGAAATAATCAGAACTCTGCCAGAATACAGGATCTTCAGTATCAATTAGAGTCAGCATTTTCCAAAATTGACAACCTCGAAAACAGATCGAGATGTTACAACTTCAGAATCAGGAGTCTTCCAGAATCTGTTAAAGAGGTGCGCCCGGTAGTCCGAAAATGTATTAAAAGCCTGATTCCTGACATCCCAGCCCACCGTCTGGAGCTTGATAGGGCACACAGAGCTCTACAACCACCAAGATTAGACGGGCTTCCTAGGGACATTATAGTGAAACCCCACTTCTATACAGTCAAAGAAGAAGTGATGAAGTTGTCCCGCACCTCTGACAAGCTGGAAATCATGGGCCATCAAATCCAAATCTTTGAAGACCTGTCACCATACACTGTGTAATAGCGCCGATCTTTACAACTGTTACTTCAGGTTCTGGAACACAAAGATATCATGTACAGATGGGCCTTCCCGCTTCTTCTAAACTTTTCATACCGCAACAAGCCCTACAATTTCTGCTTCTTTCCGAAAGTCAAACATCTACTCCTACACTTAGGACTGATCACCCAAGAAATTTCCCAACGATCATCCAATAGTAGGACTCATTTAATCGACCATCGCCACCAAGCCCCCTGACCCATGTATGGCAGAAGCAACAACCTAAGAGATCAAGGGACCCCCATCCTCCATGATGCCGACAGACAAATTTCAAGAGCTGTTCTTCCACCCAGTTCTCTTTGGAACTGCGCTTTGGAGATACCCTCCCTCCTTGAAACTGACATTTTATTTCTACTGAATAGCTTTCTGGATAACCCCAAAGTTCATAACGGGGGCACCGTACTGGGGTGTCGGAACCCTGAGGGACTCCACATCTTTCCATGTTATTTTACTATTTTGTTATGTTAGGCGGATATTTTAGATTGTGCCTTCAGGTATTCAACAACCTGCAGACTTACAATATCTCACAAAAGTGAGTACACCCCTCATATTTTTGTAAATATTTTATTATATATCTTTTCATGTGACAACACTGAAGAAATTACACTTTGCTACAATCTAATGTAGTGAGTGTACAGCTTTTATAACAGTGTAAATTTTCTGTTTCTCAAAATAACTCAACACACAGCCATTAATGTCTAAACTGCTGGCAACAAAAGAGAGTACACTCCTAAGTGAAAATGTCCAAACTAGGCCCAAAGTGTCAATATTTTGTGTGGCCACCATTATTTTCCAGCACTGCTTTAACCCTCTTGGGCATGGAGTTAACCAGAGCTTTATAGGTTGCGACTGAAGTCCTCTTCCACTCCTCCATGATGACATCACAGAGCTGGTGGATGTTAGAGACCTTGCGCTCCTCCACCCTCCGTTTGAGGATGCCCCACAGATACTCAATTGGGTTTAGGTCTGGAGACATGCTTGGTCAGCCCATCATCTTTACCCTCAGCTTCTTTAGCAAGGCAGTGATTGTCTTGGAGGTGTGTTTGGGGTCATTATTATGTTGAATTACTGCCATACGGCCCAGTCTCCAAAGGGAGGGGATCATGCTCGGCTTCAGTATGTCACAGTACATGTTGGCATTCATGGTTCCCGAAATGAACTGTAGCTCCCTAGTGCCGGCAGCACACATGCAGCCCCAGACGATGACATTCCCACCACCATGCTTGACTGTAGGCAAGACACACTTGTCTTTGTACTCCTCACCTGGTTGCCGCCAGACACGCTTGACACCATCTGAACCAAATAAGTTTATCTTGGTCTCATCAGACCACAGGACATGGTTCCAGTAATCCATGTCCTTAGTCTGCTTGTCTTCAGCAAACTGTTTGTGGGCTTTCTTGTGCATTATCTTTAGAAGAGGCTTCCTTCTGGGACGTCAGACATGCAGACAAATTTGATGCAGTGTGCGGCATATGGTCTGAGCACTGACAGGCTGACACCCACCCCTTTAACCTCTGCAGCAGTGCTGGCAGCACTCATAGATCTATTTCCCAAAGACAACCTCTGGATATGACGCTGAACATGTGCACTCAAATTCTTTAGTTGATCATGGTGAGGCCTATTCTGAGTGGAACCTTTTCTGTTAAAACGCTGTATGGTCTTGGCCACTGTACTACAGCTCAGTTTCAGGGTCTTGGCAATCTTCTTATAGCCTAGGCCATCTTTATGTAGAGCAACAATTATTTTTTTCAGATCCTCAGAGAGTTCTTTGCCATGAGGTTCCGGTGATCAGTATGAGAGGGTGAGCACAGTAACACCAAATTTAATATACCTGCTCCCCATTCACACCTGAGACCTAATTGGGCCCAATTTGGACATTTACACTTAGGGGTGTACTCATTTTTGTTGCCAGTGGTTTAGACATTAATGGCTGTGTGTTGAGTTATTTTTAAGAGCAAATGTACACTGTTATACAAGCTGTACACTCACTACTTTACAAAGTGTAGCATTTTGTGAGATACTGTATATACAATATATATAAATATATATATATATATATATATATATATATATATATATATATATATATATATATATTTGTCCAACTCCCATACCTTAATTTGCCCCGTCAATTACTTCTGAGTCGCACCCTGCTTCAAATGCACCCCAGTCAATGACTAGGATTACCTCTGGTTTTTATCATCTAGCCACTGACTTACATGTTCTGTAGCTAACATAGAGTGGCACTTAAGCCAGTGTTTCTCAACCTTTTTTCAGTTAAGGCATCCTTTACCACTTGCCACCCGCCCACCATCAAATGATGGAGAAGCAGTGCGGCTCTCGTTCTGGGATGACGTCATATGACGGTGCACCAGAATGGCCGCTCTCATGCGCATGTGTTTTTGGACACAGCGCAACCTCGATTTCGATAAAGAGCCGATGATGCGGCTCTTTAACCATTTAAATCACATTCACAGCCAATCACAGCCGGTCACATGTAAATGCGAAAGTGCCATTTATCAGCTCTCCTCACCTCACACTGACAGAGTGTGTGACGAGGAGAGCCGATCAGCAACATCTCCTCGCAGGGGAGACCAGGACAGGTAATCAGGGCAATGATCATCAGTGTCCTGATTACAGTAAAACCCCAGCAGTGCCCAGCAGTGACACCAATCAATGCCCATCAGTGACACAAATCAGTGCCCATCAGTGACACCAATCAGTGTGCATTAGTGATGCCAGTCAGTGCTGCTTTCCAGTGCTCATCAGTGCTGTCCATCAGTGCCCAGCAGTGCCACCTATCAGTGCACACCAGTGCTGCATATCAATGCCCATCAGTGCCACCTATCAGTGCCCACCAGAGCTGCCTATCAGTGCCCATCAGTGCCTCCTTATCAGTGCCACCTAAACAGTACCTTTCAGTGCTGCCTCATCAGTGCCCATAAGTGCCCCCTCATTAGTGCCCATCAGTGCAGCCTACCAGTGCCCATCAGTGCCTCCTCATCAGCCCACATCAGTGAAGAAGTAAAATTACTTATTTACGAAATTTACTGACAGAAACTAAGAAAAACACTTTTTTTTCAAAATTTTCTGTCTTTTTTCTTTTTTTTTTGTAAAAAATAAAAAACCCAGCAGTCATTTAAAACCAAAAGAAAGTTCCATTTGTGTGAAAAAAAAATGCTAAAAATGTAATTTGGGTATAGTGTTGCATGACCGTGCAATTGTCATTCAAAGTGTGAAATGCTGAAAGCTGAAAATTGGCCTGGGCAAGAAGGGGGTAAATGTGCCAAGTAGGCAAGTGGTTAAAATTATGGACAGTCTCAAGGCACCCTATTCTAAAATGTACAAAGGTGAAAAGTTTGAGACTTTAACCACTTTACGACCAGCGCACGACGATGTACGTTCCTTTTTTGAAGAGGGATATCTCGGTAACGGCAGCAGCTGCTGCCACAACCGAGATATCCATCTCTTCAGGCGCGGGTCATAATTACGATAATGGTGGTCTTCGCGGAGGATTCGCCGCGAGATCACCGTTATCGGTGGAGGCAGAGGCGATCGAGTCCTCTTCCTAGCTGGGTATGGAGACGAGTGAGGCTAAGATGGCCCCCACCCGTCTCTATACCATAGCAGGGCGGAAGCGACGTTGAAACGTCACTTCCGCCCATACCTCTTAAAGGAAAAAATTTTCAATGTCATTTTTTTAACATCCAAATATGAGATCTGAGGACTTTTTGACCCCAGATCTCATATTTAAGAGGACCTGTCATGCTTTTTTTCTATTACAAGGGATGTTTTCATTCCTTGTAATAGGAATAAAAGTGACCCAATTTAATTTTTTTTTAAAAACAGTGTAAAAATAAATAAAATCAAGTAAAATAAATGATAAAAAAAAAAATGTTTTAAAGCTCCCCGTCCCGACAAGAGCTCGCGTGCAGAAGCGAACGCATACGTGAGTAGCGTCCGCATATGAAAACGGTGGTCAAACCACACATGTGATGTATCGCCGCGATCGGTAGAGCGAGAGCAATAATTATAGCCATAGACCTCCTCTGTAATGCAAAACATGCAACCTGTAGGATTTTTTAAACGTCGCCTATGGAAATTTTTGAGGGTAAAAGTTTGACGCCATTCCACGAGCGGGCGCAATTTTGAAGCGTGACATGTTGGGTATCAATTTACTTGGCATAACATTATCTTTCACGATATATAAAAAAATTGGACTAACTTTACTGCTGTCTTATTTTTTTATTTAAAAAAGTGAACTTTTTCCAAAAAAAGTACGCTTGTAAGACCACTGCGCAAATACAGTGTGAAAAAAAGGATTGCAACAACGCCATTTATTTCTCTAGGGTGTTAGAAAAAAACAATATATGTTTGGGGGTTCTAAGTAATTTTCTAGCAAAAAAAAAACTGTTTTAAACATGTAAACACCTAAAATCCAAAACGAGGCTGGTCTTAAAGTGGTTAAATGAAGCATATGGCAGAACATTGGGAAAAATATATAAACATTTTTATTGTCAAAAAGTATACAGTGGTGTGAAAAAGTGTTTGCCCCCTTCCTCATTTCCTGTTCCTTTGCATGTTTGTCACACTTAAGTGTTTCGGAACATCAAACCAATTTAAACAATAGTCAAGGACAACACAAGTAAACACAAAATGCAATTTGTAAATGAAGGTGTTTATTATTAAAGGTGAAAAAAAATCCAAACCATCATGACCCTGTGTGAAAAAGTGATTGCCCCCTAAACCTAATAACTGGTTGGGCCACCCTTAGCAGCAACAACTGCAACCAAGCGTTTGCGATAACGTGCAATGAGGCTTTTACAGCGTCCTGGAGGAATTTTGGCCCACTCATCTTTGCAGAATTGTCCTAATTCAGTTACATTAGAGGGTTTTCGAGCATGAACGGCCTTTTTAAGGTCATACCACAACATCTCAATAGGATTCAGGTCAGGACTTTGGCTAGGCCACTCCAAAGTCTTCATTTTGTTTTTCTTCAGCCATTCGGTGGTGGACTTGCTGGTGTGTTTAGGATCATTGTCCTGCTGCAGAACCCAAGTTCGTTTCAGCTTGAGTACTCGAACAGATGGTCGGACATTCTCCTTCAGGATCTCTTGGTAGACAGCAGAATTCATAGTTCCTTTTATCACGGCAAGTCTTCCAGGTCCTGAAGCAGCAAAACAGCCCCAGACCATCACACTACCACCACCATATTTTACTGTTGGTATAATGTTCTTTTTCTGAAATGCAGTGTTCCTTCTACGCCAGATATACTTGGACACACACCTTCCAAAGAGTTCCACTTTTGTCTCATCGGTCCACAGAATGTTGTCCCAAAAGTCTTGGGGATCATCAAGATGTGTTGTGGAGAAATTGAGACGAGCTTTGATGTTCTTTTTGATCAGCAGTGGTTTTCTCTTTGGAACTCTGCCATGCAGGCCATTTTTGCCCAGTCTTTTCCTGATGGTGGAGGCATGAACGCTGACCTTAACTGAGGCAAGTGAGGCCTGCAGTTCCTTGGACGTTGTTGTGGGGTCTTTTGTGACCTCTTGGATGAGTCGTCGCTGCGCTCTTGGGGTACTTTTGGGCGGCCGGCCACTCCTGGGAAGGTTCACCACTGTTCCATGTCTTCGCCATTTGTGGATAATGGCTCTCACTGTGGTTCGCTGGATTCCCAAAGCTTTGGAAATGGCTTTATAACCCTTTCCAGACTGATAGATCTCAATTACTTTCTTTCTCAATTGTTCCTGAATTTCTTTGGGTCTCGGCATGATGTGTAGCTTTTAAGGATCTTCTGGTGGACCTTACTGTGTCAAGCAGCTCCTATTTAAGTGATGCCTTGATTGTGAACAGGTGTGGCAATAATCAGGCCTGGGTGTGGCTAGAGAAATTGAACTCAGGTGTGGACAACCACAGTTATAGTACAGTGGTGTGAAAAAGTGTTTGCCCCCTTCCTCATTTCCTGTTCCTTTGCATGTTTGTCACACTTAAGCGTTTCGGAACATCAAACCAATTTAAACAATAGTCAAGGACAACACAAGTAAACACAAAATGCAATTTGTAAATGAAGGTGTTTATTATTAAAGGTGAAAAAAAATCCAAACCATCATGGCCCTGTGTGAAAAAGTGATTGCCCCCTAAACCTAATAACTGGTTGGGCCACCCTTAGCAGCAACAACTGCAACCAAGCGTTTGCGATAACGTGCAATGAGGCTTTTACAGCGTCCTGGAGGAATTTTGGCCCACTCATCTTTGCAGAATTGTCATAATTCAGTTACATTAGAGGGTTTTCGAGCATGAACGGCCTTTTTAAGGTCATACCACAACATCTCAATAGGATTCAGGTCAGGACTTTGGCTAGGCCACTCCAAAGTCTTCATTTTGTTTTTCTTCAGCCATTCGGTGGTGGACTTGCTGGTGTGTTTAGGATCATTGTCCTGCTGCAGAACCCAAGTTCGTTTCAGCTTGAGTACACGAACAGATGGTCAGACATTCTCCATCAGGATCTCTTGGTAGACAGCAGAATTCATAGTTCCTTTTATCACGGCAAGTCTTCCAGGTCCTGAAGCAGCAAAACAGCCCCAGACCATCACACTACCACCACCATATTTTACTGTTGGTATAATGTTCTTTTTCTGAAATGCAGTGTTCCTTCTACGCCAGATATACTTGGACACACACCTTCCAAAGAGTTCCACTTTTGTCTCATCGGTCCACAGAATGTTGTCCCAAAAGTCTTGGGGATCATCAAGATGTGTTGTGGAGAAATTGAGACGAGCTTTGATGTTCTTTTTGCTCAGCAGTGGTTTTCTCCTTGGAACTCTGCCATGCAGGCCATTTTTGCCCAGTCTTTTCCTGATGGTGGAGGCATGAACGCTGACCTTAACTGAGGCAAGTGAGGCCTGCAGTTCCTTGGACGTTGTTGTGGGGTCTTTTGTGACCTCTTGGATGAGTCGTCGCTGCGCTCTTGGGTAATTTTGGGCGGCCGGCCACTCCTGGGAAGGTTCACCACTGTTCCATGTCTTCGCCATTTGTGGATAATGGCTCTCACTGTGGTTCGCTGGATTCCCAAAGCTTTGGAAATGGCTTTATAACCCTTTCCAGACTGATAGATCTCAATTACTTTCTTTCTCAATTGTTCCTGAATTTCTTTGGGTCCCGGCATGATGTGTAGCTTTTAAGGATCTTCTGGTGGACCTTACTGTGTCAAGCAGCTCCTATTTAAGTGATGCCTTGATTGTGAACAGGTGTGGCAATAATCAGGCCTGGGTGTGGCTAGAGAAATTGAACTCAGGTGTGGACAACCACAGTTATAGTATGTTTTAACAAGGGGGGCAATCACCTTTTCACACAGGGCCATGATGGTTTGGATTTTTTTTCACCTTTAATAATAAACACCTTCATTTACAAATTGCATTTTGTGTTTACTTGTGTTGTCCTTGACTATTGTTTAAATTGGTTTGATGTTCCGAAACACTTAAGTGTGACAAACATGCAAAGGAACAGGAAATGAGGAAGGGGGCAAACACTTTTTCACACCACTGTATGTTTTAACAAGGGGGGCAATCACTTTTTCACACAGGGCCATGATGGTTTGGATTTTTTTTCACCTTTAATAATAAACACCTTCATTTACAAATTGCATTTTGTGTTTACTTGTGTTGTCCTTGACTATTGTTTAAATTGGTTTGATGTTCCGAAACACTTAAGTGTGACAAACATGCAAAGGCACAGGAAATGAGGAAGGGGGCAAACACTTTTTCACACCACTGTATATAGCACATAAAGTTTACATGCAGAAGTCATATATGTACAAATAACAAATACATATGATATACCGTATTTATCAGCGTATAACACGCAGCGACGTATAACATGCACCCCAAGTTTAGGAGGGCATTTTAAGGAAAAAAAGTTTTAGGAGGGAAGTTTAAGGAAAAAAAAAAAACTTACATTTAAATGCCCATCAATGCAGCCTTATCAGTGTGCATCTGCAGCTTTGTCCATCATTGCAGAATGATCAGTGTCATTTGCAGCTTGCCCAGCGCCGTTTGTAGCCTTGCCCAGTGTCATTTTCAGCTTGCCAGTGTCATTTGCAGCTTGCCCAGCGCCGTTTGCAGCTTGCCAGTGTCATTTGCAGCTTGCCAGTGTCATTTGCAGCCTTGCCCACGTTTAAATTTCCCGCCACTGAGACAGACTGAGCGAGCTCCGCCGAAAAAGACAGAGCGCCAACGAAAAAGACCGAGCCCTGCTGGGCGGGACTGCGAGCGGAGCCGAGCCATGTACACAGTCTTTTTCGTCAGCGCTCGCTCCAGAAACAGCAGGGACTGCGGCGGGACTGCGAGCGGAGCCGAGCAGTCGGCTCTGTCTTTTTCATCGGCGCTCAGTCTTTTTCGGTGCCGCTCGGTATTTTTCGGCTCCGCTCAATATTTTTTGGGTCGCAGACAGTGGGGATCCGCGTATAACGTGCACCCACGACTTTTCCCCAATTGTAAGGGTACGTTACGGTACATACATAAAGGGTAAAGCAACATGTGCCCGCTGCCAATATACAGGGTTCCATGTAATTAAAATGGTGTATGGTAACAGAGTACTGTAGGATATCCTAAATAGGGCCAACGCGTTTCATGGTATGAACCACTCTACAGAGGCGAATGCGTCAGATTGTCTAAAAGAAGACATAGGTACCAATAAATCCAAGGGTATGCCTCAGGGATAATATAAATATGTAACATAGAAAGGAGAGGAAATATCCAATCCTAACATGTCGTGCCTATTTAGGATGCAGTCATGACTTTTATTTACCAAGTTTCCTTTATTCCAACAGTACATCTGTTACCATACACCATTTTGATTACACGGAGCCCTGTATATTGGCAGCGGGCAAGTGTTGTTTTACCCTTTATGTATGTATATATATCATATGCATTTGTTATTTGTACATACAGTATATGACTTCTGCATGTAAACTTTATGTGCTAGATATACTTTCTGACAATAAATATGTTTATATATTTTTCCCAATGGTCTGCCATATGCTTGAATGAATGACTGAATAATTTGTATAGCGCTACAATGCGAACTGAATCGCCTCAAGGCGCTGTATTCGTGCTTTGTTGTCAAGCTTCTTAGAAGAGGTAGGTCTTGATTTTTTTCCTGAAGGCCTGATGGTTTTCTTCCATGCGGATATCGTTCGGTAGAGCATTCCATAGCCATGGTCCTTGGACAGCGAATCTCCGTTCCCCCTTAGATTTGTAGCGGGATTTGGGAATGAGGAGGAGGTTTTGGTTAGACGATCGGAGACTGCGATTGGGTGTGTAGTGTTTTATTTTCTCGAGAAGGTAATGGGGAGCGTCTCTATGGGTGCATTTGTGGGTGAGGCAGAGGGTCTTGAATATGACCCGATTCTTTACGGTTAGCCAGTGTAGGCTCCTCAGGGAAGGGGAGATGGATTCCCAGGGTTTTTTTCCTGTTATCAGCCTTGCCGCCGTGTTTTGGATATGTTGTAAGCGCACAAGTTGATATTGGGGTAAACCTATGTAAAGGCAGTTTGCGTAGTCAAGTCGTGAATTAATGACCGTTCCAACTACCGCTGCTTTGTCCTCCTTTGGAATGAAGGGGATTAGTCTGCGTAGCAGGTGGAGCAGATGGTGAGAACCACTGACTACTGCTCTTATTTGTGCATCCATTGACATTTCAGCATCAAAAATGACTCAGAGACTCTTGACCTTGGTCCTTGGGGAGATGGTCTGTCCAAAGATGGTGGGTGGTGTCCAAGGGATCTTGGTTCGGGAGTTTTGGTTTGCATGTAGCATAAGAAGTTTTGTTTTCGATTCGTTGAGTTTCAGGGAGTTAGTGGTCATCCAGTCGTCTATCAGGGTGAGGCATTTTTGTAATTGCTGATGAAGAACAGCCCGCAGCCAAGAGCAAAGTGATCAGGCGCAGGGCTGGCATGAATAAAGTAAACATGCCAGTGTATGGTATGGCTGTTTAAGGATCAGGGGGGTGGAGCTGGGTAACAGGAAGGGGAGGTGCAGTCCTCCCCAGAATCAGTTCTCAGGGAGAACAGTTCAGAGCAGCAGCATGGAGGAGCTCCTCTCAAACATCCGGGCGGCGGCGGCGGCAAACGGCGTGGAATGGATGCGGGCTCAGATGGAGAGAGCCCTTGGGGGTGAAAACGGTGGACTCGGTGGGGGGGGGGGGGGTCGGACCACGGCCCCCGGAACGATACTCGCCTGAAGGGCGCAGGGCCGCAGACAGGCCGGGGGACATGGTTAATAGACCAGGCGCCGAACCACCAGCCAAGCGGTCGGCGAGGGGGGTTTTAGCAACCTGGGGGAGGCCATCCAGCGTGGGCAAGGTCGCGGGGGGGCCCAGCAATCTGCAACAGGCATCCGGCGCCATGCGGCCTCATGACCAGGCCTCAGGCCTCAGCAGGGACGCGGCAGCGGGGGGGGGCGGGCGACCATCTTACTGCAGGCATGCAGCAGAAAAGCTTTCCGGGCACCAGGAGGGTAGAGGGGGGGACCAGAGCGGCTTCCAGAGGACAGAAGGCCCTGAAGAGTGGGGGAGTCAAAGAGGCCACCCCTGCTGGCGGTCCGCCGGCTAGGGGGGGGGGAAGGAACACCAGGAGCTGGAGTGGCACATCTCAGGTGGGCCGAGCATCAGCAGAGGACCAGGGGGGCGATCCGCCCACTGGGGGAAGAAGGAAGGCCCAGGCGGGAGGCGTTCGGCCTAGCCTGTGACCGGCGGTCAGGGGGGGCAGTGCGAGTCGGCCCTGCAGCTACCAGGCGAACCCGCGGGGTGAATGTGGTCCACCTACTCGGGTACAGACGAGGGGGAGGAGCAACGCGGTCGGCAGTCTGGGATCGCAGTCGGCGGGGGCTGGGGGCGTACTGCCCAGGCCCGGGAAATCGCAGCGGGGGCACAGAGGCGAGCGGCCTAACCCCAATGCAGCGGAACCAGCAGCAGGAACAAATGTCCAGAGCCCGAGAAAGTGTGCCAGCAAGTCGGCAGAAGGGAGGAGGAGGAGCCTGAGAGAACGGAGTTCGTCTGCCTCTGGGGGCGAATCCCCTGGAGGGCAGGCTATGGAGTTGGCGGAAGAAGTGCCGGAGCTGTCGGAGGGTGAACTTTCCAGGTCCGAAGACGAGATCGCGGAGGAATGAGCGGCGGCGGTGGATGCGGGATCATCGGCTGGTGGGAGCGTTTTCAGGCAGCCTGGTAAGTCCTTTTCTTGTATGGGTCTGTGCGGGAGGGATGTAATTTCTAGGGGTGACGGAGGGGAAGGGGGCGGGGAGTCCGGTGGCAGGGCCCTACAGGGGACGTCTTTCTCGGGCAACGTGGTTCCCGAACCCGCCTTCTCGGAAGGCGGCCTTAGGGTGCTCTTGGCGGGGCTCAGGGACCTAGTGGGCAAGTTCGAACTCACTCCAGCGGCTCCTCTGGGGCCGGTGCGAGCCTGGGTTCCACCAAGGGGGGATTGTTTAGGGGGGGGGCAGGTGTCGGCGGTTTCAGGTGGGGTGGGGACGATTGAGCAGGCGGGGGAAACGGCAGTGGCGATTCCGCCCGCATTGGCCCTGGGGGGGAGCGATGCAGGGACCGGGAGCGCAGTGGTGGCGTGTCCGCCCACGGCGCCCGCAGCAGTTGAGGGCGAAAAAGGGGGGGACAAAACCAAAAAACAGGACATTGTACGGTTGGCGGACTCCGCACGCTGTGAGGTCTATGTGTGTTTTGAGGGGCCCTTGGGGGCCCATTTGAAACAAGAGGTCAGGGAAAAAATTTGGAAGGGGGAGTATGTGCAGATATTTTCGCTGCTCCCCCTGGAGAAGTTCAATTTAGATAGAGTAAAACCCGAGGACAGCAAGAAGGAAGATGAAGAGAAGAGGATATATAGGTTAATTCCGAGGACTTTTCAAAATTGGTTACAGGCGTTTGCGATTCTGGCAAGCGTGATAGGCGAAAAGGAGTCGGAGCATTGCTCGGCCCTTTTCTGTTACCTGGATGCTATTGGAGAGGCTCATCGGACTTATGGGGGGCTGTCATGGCTGCGCTACGATGAGCAGTTTCGTCAGAGGAGGGCAGTGAGGCCGGCTCTGCGTTGGGATCACAAAGACATCAGTCTTTGGATGCATTTGATGTCATCAGCGAAACCGGCGGGTCCGTTTTTTCAGGGGGGGGGGGGGGCGGTGGATCAGGGGCTTCAGGTCAATCGGCCGCGAAAAAGAAGGGAGTCTGCTGGCAATACAACGAGGGCAGTTGCAAGTTTGGAACCGGATGTAAGTATAAGCACGAGTGTTCGGGGTGCGGTGGATCGCACCCTGGATCGCGGTGTTTCAAACAAGGAAAGGGCAAGGCCAGCGAGTCTGTTAACAAACGGGAGGACGCCGGTGAAAATGGGAAGAATGCAGCCTTTTCTAGATAGGTACCCGGACAGGGTGGTGGCCCAGTTGTTGGGGGCGGGGTTTGAGGAGGGTTTCGTAATTCCTGCGGTATTGGACTCGGTGCCGCCTGGTGCAGACAATCTGAGGTCCGCTCTGAAGCACCAAGCGGTAGTATCGGAGAAATTACACAAGGAGGTAGCACTGGGCAGGATGGCGGGCCCCTTTCCCGAAAAAACCCATCCCCGAACTAGTGGTTTCTCCTTTGGGAGTGGTCCCAAAGAAGGAACCAAACAAATTTCGGCTTATTCACCACCTGTCTTATCCCAAAGGGGGGTCGGTGAACGATGTCATTGATCCCCAGGCTTGCGCTGTCCACTACACGTCGTTTGATGCAGCGTTTTTTTGGGTATGTAAGTATGGTAGAGGAGCTCTGATGGCAAAGACAGACATCGAGGCAGCATTTCGTTTGCTACCTGTTCACCCCGATAGCTTTTACTTATTGGGTTGCAGGTGGCAGGAGGAATACTACGTAGATAAGTGTTTACCCATGGGTTGCTCTATCTCGTGTGCATTCTTCGAGTGTTTCAGCTCCTTTGTGGAATGGGTGGTGAGGGATGTGTCTGGATTGAACTCAGTGATCCATTATCTGGACGATTTCTTGTGTGTCGGTCCGCCGGCGTCCAATGTGTGCGCGGTGCTACTGACAACGCTGGAAAGGATTGCAGGGGAATTCGACATTCCTCTTGCGCCCGACAAGACGGAAGGGCCCAGGACAGTGATTAGTTTTCTGGGGATTGTCCTTGATTCAGTAGCCATGGAATGAATGCAGGTTGCCAGACGTGAAATTGGTAGCGTTGAAAGCAGAAGTGCGGGCATTGGTGGGTCGGCGCAAAGTTCAGCTTAGAGCCTTACAATCAGTGTTGGGGAAGCTCAACTTTGCATGCAGAATCATCCCGATGGGTAGGATTTTTAGCAGAAGGCTGGCAGCAAGTACTGGGGGGATTGAGTCGCCCAGGCATTACGTGACACTTTCGCGGGAACATAAGAATGATCTGAGAATGTGGCACGTATTCCTGGACAACTTTAACGGGAGAGCGCTGTGGATGACGGGGAGCGCTGTGGATGACGGGGCCGGTGAGCAATTTCGACCTGGAGTTGTTCACAGACGACGCAGGGTCGGCGGGTTACGGGGCCTTTTTCAAGGGGCGCTGGAGTGCGGGCCCTTGGCCGGAAAGCTGGAAACAAGAAGGGTTGCTCAAGAACATGCTGTTACTTGAATTGTTTCCGGTGGTGCTGGCGGTTGAGTTGTGGGGTGAATTCTTCCGGGATCGGAAAGTTCGCTTCCACATCGATAACTTGGGGGTGGTACAGGTTATCAACAAGGTGTCAGCGGCGTCGCCGCCGGTGATACGTTTGTTGAGACATTTGGTGCTTCGGTGCATGCAGCGGAACACCTTTATTCATGCAGTGCACTTGCCAGGACTGGACAACGTGATCGCTGATGCTCTTTCTCTGTTTCAGTGGGATAAATTTCGGGAGCTGGCGCCGGAGGCAGAGCATCAGGGGGTCCCGTGTCCGTCGGATCTGTGGAAGATTGCCCTGGACGGATAGCCGGATGGATCCAGCGGTCGGTGAGCGAAGGGACGTGGAGAGCATACAGGAAAGTATGGGACGAATGGGTTGCTTTCCAGGGTCAGGCCTCGGGGGGAGAGGGAGAGCCTAGGCTGCTTTTTATTTATTTTGTCGCCAGGCACATGGAAAACGGTATTTCCGTGTAGAGGCTGGGGAAGGTTATGGCGGCTATGGCTTTCTGGTTCAAGCTCGGAGGAGGGAGTGACTGGACGAAGGAGTTCTGGGCACGTCAAGCAGTAAAGGGGTACAGAAAAGGGAAGATGGTTCGGGACGAGCGGCGGCCGGTTACCTTTGAACTTTTGGGTAGAGTGGTGGACACTTTGCCCGGGGTTTGCTCATCCGGTTAAGAAGTAGGGCTTTTCCGCACGGCCTTTGTTTTCGCCTTTTTTGGGGCTTTTCAGGTAGGGGAGCTGGTAAGTTCCTTGAAGAAGAGAGGGGATGGCTTGGCGGTGGGGGACGTTCGGTGCTTCGCGGACAGGTTGGTTTTGCATTTGCGCAGATCTAAGATGGACCAGGAGGGCCGAGGCAAGGATGTGGTGGTTTTCGCCATTCCAGACGCCAAACTCTGCCCCGTCTTAGTTACAAGTGTGTATTTGGAAGGGAGGCCAGCTGTGGAGGGCCCCCTGTTGGTACATCAAAATGGGGAGGCGCTGTCGCGCTTCCAGTTTATAGGAGTATTCCGGAAGTGTTTGGTCACACTGGATCTTGGGGATCTGAGATTCTCCTCGCATTCATTTAGAATTGGTGCGTCGACGGAGGCGGTTAGGTGGGGCTTAACGGAAGAGGCGGTAAAGCAGATCAGGAGGTGGGAATCTAGGTGTTTTCGGTCATATGTCAGGATGGACTTAGTGGGTTGATGGTTTGGTAGATGTTTGTGGGTTTTTTATGTGCCGGCATGGGTTCGTGTGGTACATTAAAGTGAGGTTTACTGGAGTTTTCTTGTTGTTTTCTTTTCAGATTCATCACCAAGTCGCGTTTGGATCATAGGACATTCTTATGTCTGCTGGGGGGCCAGGAGGGGTGATGCCAGGCCAGACGGGAGACAGCTGGGGTTTTCTAGGAGGGAGGCGTACATCAAGTGGCTGGGTTTCCCGGGGATGCTTTGGAGCCGCCTGGTCCCGGAAGCGCATAGATTTGCGCGATGGGACAGGCCTCCCGAAGTTTTAGTGATTCATGTTGGGGGCAACGATTTAGGGCTCAGGACCAAACTTGACATTACAAGGGACATTAAGTACGATTTCTGCCGACTTCGGGTGGCCTTCCCAAATACTGTCTTGGTGTGGTCAGACATGATAGCCAGGACTTTGTGGCGTTTAGCTAGGTCAGTGGAGTTAATCAACAAGGCAAGGAAAAAGATTAACCAGGAGGTCAGTAGGTTTTTTATCAAAAACGGGGGATTGGCCATTAGACACAGGGAATTGGAGATTGATACTTGGCGATATCTGAAGGCTGACGGAGTTCATCTGAACCCAGTGGGCACAGATATGTGGTCCATAGGCATTCAGGATGGGATTGAGAGAGCACTTAGGGTGTGGAGGTGCGCTCAAGGTTAAGGTGTTAACCTTGATTGCTGTGGCGGATGTTGGCTGACGTAGGTATAGAGAAGAAACCCCCTCCCCACAGAGAACTTGATGCGGGACCCATTGGAGATATGGGCCCGTTTGTTAATATTCCTTATAGGTGATGTAGGGAATATGGTGGATGACTGCACTGCGGGAATAGTTTTGTCTCTGAGCTAGCATGTCAGCTTGAGGCCTAGTTACAGTTGATATGACCGCAGTGCACGAGTTGTTGATTATGGTAAAATGGGTGGGGGGGGGGGTAATGTCCTCCTATAGGCCTACGTCACGGTTGTTCTTGATGATGTTGTTTATTTGTTGTGTATTTGTTTATAAGAGTTAATTAGATTTTGTTATTTAATAAAGGGGCTGCTACGGCCTATTTTACACTCCAGCACGGTGTGGTCTCCATTACTGGGAAAGGTAAGGGTGGGAGTGTATAGCTGGGCAGCACAGAAATGAGTTATGTTGTACTTGGTCATGGTCTTTTTGTCCGGTGATACGAAAATATAATTGCGTGTCATCAGCGTACGAGTGGAAGCAGAGGTCTGATCTTCTGATGATTTTGAGGAGTGTGGACGGATGTTTAACTTGAAGAGCACTGGCGACAAGGGTGATCCTTGAGGAACTCTGCAAGAGATTGCCCGGGTTTTAGAGGTGAAGGCTCCTAGTTTCATTTAAAGTGCCAAACTTTTCCCCTTTGTAAACAAATTAGGGATGAAGACACATCCTTTATGTGCTTCATTTAAAGTCCCACCCATTATTCTTTCAAACATATTCTAAAATGTAAAAAAAAATCTAATAGTTTTGCAGAAATCGGCAGCATCGACACACGTAGGACGCCCGACATTAGAGGTGATTTATTCTTACAAAGCAAATACACTTTTGCACACTAGTACCGACTAGTATTCCAGTGTTTCTCCTCTCCCTCAGTTCCTCTCCATCACTCAGCTAATGTGACCCCATTATTGATAAAGAGGGGGAGGGATGGGTCAAACAAGGATGCTCTGCAGGTGATCAACACCCTTCTTATCCACACTGGTGACATCACTGGTTGTTAAGATGCCATTGTCTGGAAGGTTGGAATGGTGCACAATAAAAACCTGTGGCTTTGTGTGACTAAAAGGCAGACTTGATCCACCTGCTGGCTTGTATACATTTTTGGGCAATTTCTTTTGCCAAGGCCCCCCTGAATAACCCTCAAGGCACCCCAGGGTGCCTGGGCACCCAGGTTGAAAAGGGCTGATTTAAGCATTGGTGTGGAAATCACTTACAGTATATGGGATATGCTCTGAACTAACTGTAACTAAGCCAAATGAATCTCACTGAATTGACTAGTTCCAATCATGCTTAAGAGAGCATTTCATATATAATTGATTTACGAGTGGGTAATGCTAATTTGGTCAGTGCTGTATTGGTGATTTGTATGCATATGAAGGGTTGGAACTGAATAAATGTAATAAAGGGATAAGTGTAAGCCCCCGTACACATGGTCGGAAATTCCGACCACAAAATCCGTCTGATTTTTTCAGACGGATTTTGTCGGACACTGGTGTTGCATACACACTGTCGGACAAAGTTGTTTGAAAATTTTATCATTCTGAACGTGGTGACGTTCGTTGCTTACGACGGAACTACATAGAGGCTAGTAGCCAATAGCTTTGGTCTCGTAATTTGATCTGAGCATGCGTGGCACTATGTCCATCGGAATTCTCGACACACGATCGGAAAAGGTCTGATTGGATTTTGTTGTCGGAAAATTTGAGGTCCCGCTCTCAAATTTTTTCCGTCAGAAATTCCGACGGAAAAAGTCAGATGGAGCCCACACACGGGCGGATTTTCCGACAACATGGTCCGATCAGACATTTTCCGTCGGAATTTCTGGCTGTGTGTACGGGGCATAACACTTTATCTTGCTGCAGTGTTAAAAGTTTAAAGCAATATTAACTGGGCTGGTCAATGCACTAGAGGCTGCAGTACATGAGTAATGCTATAGGACTAAGCCACATATTCCTAGCAATGGAAAATGTGAAATATTCTGATTTACAGTACCAGCACAATGGAGAAGACTGATAATATCATTGTTTGTTGTATTTTGTATATACCCATTAGACATGTGCACAACCCAAAAATTTGTTTATTTTCGTTTCGTTTTTTTTTTCGTTTCCGTTGATTCGTAACGATTCGTAAATTCGTAAGTCGTCGGTGTTCGTATTCGTAACGATTCGTAAATTCGTAAGTCGTCGGTGTTCGTATTCGTAACGATTCGTATTTTCGTAAGAGTTATTTTTTCGTTGATTTGTTTTTCTGTTAGTTTAATTTTCGTTTATTCGAAATTCGGACGCGTTCGTATTTTCGTAGTCTTAGTTACATTCGTACTTTCGTTAGATTGATTTATTCGTACTTTCGTAACATTGTTTTCGTAGATTCGTAATCAGAGCATAATTCATAATTTTATGTAATGTGTATGCTATTATTACATTTTAAGAGACACGGAAAATTACGAATCGAAAAAAAAAGTTACGAATGTACGAATTTTTTGGTTCAATCCATTCGAAGCACGTTAAGCAGCGCCATTGTAAGAACACGGAAAATTACGAATCGAAAAAAAAAGTTACGAATGTACAAATTTTTTCGTTCATTTTGATTTTCGTTGTTCCTGTTTTCGTTTTTCGGATTTTCTTCTTACGTAGTTTCGTTGTTTCTAATTTGGTTATTTCGGATTTTCGTTGTTTTTCGTATTCGTCGATTCAAACGATTCGTTATTCGTTAAAATTTTTAGCGAATCGTTCGTTCATTCGTACGATAACGAATGAACAAATATAACGAAAAAAAAACTAAACAAATTGCACATGTCTAATACCCATTTATAATAATAATAATAATACTGAAAGTAATAACAAGGACAGTACAGACCTTTCCAATCAACCTTTGATCACCACTTTTGGAATTGAATTGAATTAAGTTTTATATACTTTTTAGAAAGTGCACATCCTATTAGAATTTTCATGTCCTCCTGATTCACCTGTGGGTGTGAATTCTTGCCATACAATGTGAGACAGGTGATTGAAGGAAAGGGACACATAGGCAGAAAAAGGAAGAAACAATGCAGAGATGTGCTGTCAATAGACCATCTCTCTACTAATCTATTCATAGCACCCAGCTAGAGTTGCCACCTCATCCCTTTAAACCCGAACACATATTGATTACACAGGTTCTGTGACTGATTAAGGTGGTAATTGAACTCACTTGGTGCCTTATCTGCACTTAATTAATCACAGAACCTGTGTAATTCATATGTGTTCGGGATTAAAGGGATGAGGTGGCAACTCTAGCACCCACCCTGACACACATTTCAGGCTAGTGTTATCACAGTTGACAGAGAACTTGTCAGAACGGAGCAGGAGAAAGCCACGGGACATAGGGCTTTGAAGAGAGATAAGAAAACACTGCAGATATATGTGCCAAGCTCAAATTTCATGAACAGGGTTTACATCCACTTTAATTTGAAGTTCACATTTTTAAAGGCTACTGTAACTCCACCTTTTGCAACATGTTACATGTTGCTTCCATATTTGGGGTGTAAAATGTAACATCTTGCCAAGAAAACTCCCACACCCTCACAAAGCCCTCCTCTGCGATACCCTGAGTCCCGGTTCACACTGGTGCGCTGTGCGATATCGCATGTGATTCGCACTGCACTGTAGTGCAAATCACATGCAATGTCTGTGCGATGCCATTCTATGGCTGAATTTGCATTGCATTCAGATCAAAGTCATGCAGGACCTTTTTTTGTCCGCCCCAGAATCAGATAGCACAGGTGTTCACACCCATGCGATCTGATTCATGTCCAAAATGACAGTTCACACTGCGATATGCAAACTGTTCTGGGGAAGTCATTAACTTTGTATTGACACTCCCAGCGGTTCGCATATGGCAGTGTGAACTGCCTGCGAGTTGGGTGCGATGCAGGAACCCATGCTGGATTCGCACAGGTTCTCACATCGTACCAGTGTGAACTCGGGCCTAAAAATATTTTCTCCCCCGCAGCTGCTGACACTTTAGAATTTTAAAGCGGAAATAAACCCATCCATAAAACACTTTCATTTACGGCACATGCCGGAAATGTAGCACTCCCATTGGTTGTGCTCTCAACCAAACTGTCAAACCATCCAATGGCTGGTGTCATAGCTGATCACATGTGCAGCATCATGGCAGTTGTAGCTTAAACAGAGGCAAAGATGGCAGCTTCCTTGGATGAAAATGTTAACGGGAAATTGTATACTCACCTTTCCGTAATTTTCCTTTCCTGGTGCATCTTACTGGCAGCATACAATGGGTTGTGACTCTGCCCCCACAACCTGATAGGCCTGGTTAACTATAAATCAAAGACAGACTGGGCTCACAGCATTCTCTGTAAGTCTCACCATTTGGGTGGGCATCTGCATGCTGCCATGAAGATGCACCAGGAAAGGAAAATTACGGAAAGGTGAGTATACAATTTTCCATTTTCCTGGTGCATCATGGCAGCATACAATGGGAACTAACTCGCCATATGGGAGGGTGCAAGAAAAATGTTGTAATCATCAGTAGCGTAAGTATGCACCATGAATTTCCAGAATTTTACTGTTGTGAGCCGAGTTCACCTATTAAAGTGTAATGAAGGTGTCCTGGGAGGACCATATTGCTGACTTGCAAATAGCCTCAGGAGACTCAGCACTGAGCTGTCCACAGAGCTGGCACTGCCCTAGTTGAATGTGCTCTCAAAGCGGAGTTCGGCCAACTTTTTTTTTTTTTTTTCAGCAGCTACAAATACTGCAGCTGCTGACTTTTAAAATATGGACACTTACCTCTCCAGGGCGCCCGCAATGTCGGCACTCGAAGCCGATCTGTCCCTCTCGGATGGAGGCACGTCCATCTTTGGTAAGGGATTCAAGAAGTGAATACTGAATACTGCGGCTATCTATGCCCAGAAGTGGGAGCAAATACCTGGATTATACAGGTATCTGCTCCCCCCTCCCCCTGAAAGTTGCCAAATGTGACAATGTGTGAGGGAGGAGGATACCGAAAAGCAGAAGTTCCATTTTTGGTCCTCCGAAACAGGAAGGGCTTGTGAAGAGTAGGCACTTTTAATTGTCTTAATCTAGGAGGTGACTGAACGTGTTGATGCTGACTGACCCTACCTTAAGCCACGCTGGAACCAAGTACAGATTTCAGCTTTCCTGAATGAAAAGGTAGCTGCCAAGCAGGTCACCAGAGTTAGCTCAACATCCAGGGGATGTGATTCTCTCACTCAACCAAGAAAGATGGTAAATTGACTTCCTGGTTAAATTAGAAGGAGAAAGACACCCCATGAATAAAAGCAGTCTGGAGTCTTAGGGCTATTCTGTCAGGGTAGAACGTTAAGTGAGGCTCCTTGAGTACAAAGCCTGCTGTTCTGACACCCTTTCTCACAGAGGTTGTAACAACCAGAAATACGGTCTTCAGGGTTAGAGTGCAGAGTGTAGTCAATTCTGTAGGATAGAAATGAGACCTGGATAGAAATGAGAACCATAAGCAAGTTCCACATAGGGAACAATGGTTTCCTTGGAGGTATATAACTTCATGCAAGCTTTTTAAGAATTGTATCACTAAAGGTTTAAGGACTCCTTAACCACTTGCCGACTGCCGCACACACATATACGTTGGCAGAATGGCTCGTACAGGCAAATGGGTGTACCTGTATGTCCCTTTGAATCTTCCGCCTTGCAGGCACACATGCGCCACCGATGGCGCGTGCCCGCCACGGGAGCATGCCCCGCGGGTCCCGCAAACCTGTTTTGCTTGTGTTGATTTTATATCCTTTGAGAAAGATAAATTATTTGAGTAGAGCGTGTAAGTTTGGTAGAGAGGTGTGGGGCCTGGTTAGAGTCGGTAGAATGTCATCTGTGAATAATGACAGTTTATACTCAGTATAAAGGAGACTCTGCAGATGTCAGGGTGAGTCCGGATGGCTGTAGCTAGAGGTTCTAGACAGAGTATAACAAGTAGGGGGGAAAGCGGACATCCCTGCCTGGTTACATTACTCAAAGAGAAAGAAGGTGATAGGTAGGATGATAGCTGGACTTGGGAGGAAAGATGGGAGTATAGGGCATGTAGTGCTGCTATAAAGGGGTCATCAAAACCATATTTGGAGAGTGTAGCAAACAGAAAGGGCCAACTGAGCCTGTCAAAGGCTTTCTACGCATCAAGGCTCAGAATGAAGGCCGGGCGGGACGTTTTGTTTAACAAATCTATAAGGTCTATGGTACGTCTTGTATTATCTCCAGCGTGTCTGGCTGTTACAAAGCCTACTTGGTCTTTATGTATGAGTCTGGGTATTAAGTGAGAAATTCGGTTAGCTAAGATTTTTGTGAACATTTTGTAGTCGGAGTAAAGTAAATCAATGGGTCTGTAGTTGTCAGGTAGGGAGGGATTTTTACCGGGTTTTGGAATCACGGTGATGTGGGCATGGAGGAATTGGGGGTGAGGTTCAGTGCCTTGAAATAAGGAAGTATAGAGAGATATCAGATGTGGGCTTAAAATAGGTAAAACGATTCTATAATATGAGTACGGCAGGCCATCTGGGCCAGGGGATTTTTGGGTAGGAAGATTTTTTACTACTTCAGCTAATTCCTCAGGGTTAATTGCAGGGTTCAGAGAAAGGAGATGGTCAGGGGATAGTTTGGGTATATGTAGCGAGTCAAAGAAAGAGTCAAATCTCTTCTGCGTAAAATCATAGTTAGAGTCAGTTTGTAGACAATTATATAATTTGTGATAGAATTCTCCAAAAACTTTGGACATGGTGAGGGGGCAAAAAGTAGTAGTACCGTCAGTTTGTCTGAGGAAGTCTGGGGATAAGAGGTAAGGGTGAGTTTTTAGTTTATTCACTAGCATTCTAGGGGGCTTATTTGAATGTTCATAGAATAGAGATTTATCAATTTTTTTCAAATCTAATGATCTAAGTTGATTGCGCAGAAAAATAACCCCTCGGAGCACAGCCACCGTGGAGGAAGACAACAAGAGTTTCTCAGCTTTGCAGAGTTTAGACAGGATGGAGGAGCATTGGAATGTTGCATATTTTTTCAAGCGAGAACCAGTGGCTATGCAATGTCCTCGAAAGACGGCCTTGTGGGCCTCCCACAGGGTGGAGGGCCCCGAGACCGTATCTACGTTAAGTTCAAAGCATTCAGTTAAGCTTTTTGAGAGGAAATCCCTGGTTTCAGGGGTGTAGGACTCATTAACCTACATGACCCTCAAAGGGTCATGTAAGGTGAGAATTAAAGCCGTTTCCAGATGACAGGGTCTTCAGGTCGGGAACCTAGAGGTGGGGCGCCTTTGAGGTGTGAGGTTGGCTTTGGATGACTTCTGTCGGCAGCTTAGGGGTAGCAGGGAGCAGCATAGGGCCTTCATCTGGGAGCGGTGGAAGGCCTAGGTTACGTAGACAGTTATCACTCTCCTGGATATCACGTAGTGAATACTGTATGCCTTCACGGGAAGCAGAGAGGTGAAACGGGAAGAGGTGAAACGGGAATCCCCACTTTGTGGGTTTGAAGGTGTAATGTCAGCAGGCGTAAATTTCTCCACCAAGGTGATGGGTGAGAGATCACTGAAAATCTGTATCTTAGACCCCTTGAAGTCCAATATGGATTGATTGCGGGTGGAAATAGTAAGTGCTTCTTTGCTGTCATAATAGTGAAATCTGACAATCACATACCTCAGATTGGCTCCAGCTGGGGGTTTAGGAGCGAGGGATCTGTGGGCCCTGTTTAAATGCCAGTCTATGTCAGGGATATTAGGGGCCACCACATTGAACAGGCTTAGGAGGTATGAACGGAGGTCTCTATCCTCTATTGATTCAGGTATACTTCTGATTCGCAGGTTCTGCCTGCATTCCTTGTTTTCAAGGTCCTTCTGTTGTGCTTGGAGCTGGGTGACTGAGCGTTTCATGGCGGCATTAACTTCTTTCAGGACTTGAACATATTGCACTAGTTCATCAAACTTGGACTCCAGTGTATCAGTGCAGTCTCCCAATTGGCCTATTTCCACTTCATGTGCAATGTTATGGGTGATGGCCTGGAGCAAGGAGTGCATTTTAGTGTCTAAAACCTCTGCCGTTAGTGGGGGGATGATCCCTGTAAGGGCGTGGAAACAGTATCAAAGAGAGTACCTGTCATGGGCTCACAGCGATCCGGAGGGTCTTGCACGCCGTCCTGGCTACTCAAGCCCGTAGATGAAGGCCTGTGATGGAAGCAATCCATGGTGGAGGAAGCCCGGGGCTGGAAGATTGCGGCCTAGTTCTGTCTCTGGTCTCCAATCATGCCCATGGGGTGCACGGGCACTGTGAAAGACTAAAGAGGTGACTCCCATGGTTATCAGAGCTTTGGATCGGTCAGTGGGAGTCCCGGGAAGGCGGCGGCTCAGAGCGATCCGGAGGGTCTTGCACGCCGTCCTGGCTACTCAAGCCCGTGGATGAAGGCCTGTGATGGAAGCAATCCATGGTGGAGGAAGCCCGGGGCTGGAAGATTGCGGCCTAGTTCTGTCTCTGGTCTCCAATCATGCCCATGGGGTGCACAGGCACTGTGAAAGACTAAAGAGGTGACTCCCATGGTTATCAGAGCTTTGGATCGGTCAGTGGGAGTCCCGGGAAGGCGGTGGGGGACGGAGCTCTAGTCTCACACGTCTGCCATGTTCAGAAGCCATGCTGGGTGTCTGTTCTTAGATAGTGACTTGTTTTGACCTTCAGAAGGCTCCCTCCATCTTGTGGTCCTCACAGGACTATAGATATTGGCTCTCTTTTTCTCAATCTTCACTACTAACCTAATCCCTATACCTTAAAAGCTAAGGGTTGTCTGACTGGGCAGCATTCCCCAAAGAAACAGAGCAAAGCAGCAGACTGACATGAAAAAACAGCATATGGCTAAGTCTCCACTATTGTGACCTGAAAGTTGCACGTTTTTGCCGCAAATTTGATGCGACTTGAAGCCATGCCTATGTATTCTTAAGGTCTATGGACACAGCTATGAACGGTACTCATTGGAAATCATGGGGTATGACTTGTCATGTGACTTTGCAGTGCAGTGGAAACTGTGCCCAAGACAGTTATCCCAGAGCAAGCATTGAGAAGGAGATAGGAAAAGTCCAGGTTAGGGTTGCCACCTCATCCCTTTAAACCCAAACACGTATGAATTACACAGGTTCTGATGCTAATTTAATGCAAATAAGGCACCAAGTGAGTTTATTTACCACCTTAATCAGCCACAGAACCTGTGTAATTAATATGTGTTTGGGTTTAAAGGCATGAGGTGGTAACCCTATCCAAGGTGAATTCCATAAATAGGGAAAACATACCTGCAAACAATGACCACATAAGCATCCAGCATGCATAAGTAGAGAGCTCCACCGTTTGTTGCCCAAAAATGCCACAAAAACATTTAAAACTCACATTTGCCATTAGTGATTATATCAGTGCCTGAGCATGCTGGAAAAGTTCTAGCCAGAAAACTGGTCACAGAGGCAGCATCACTTCCTGCCTCTCATGCTCAAAGTGTAATTGCACTACTGCCACCATCTTGGAAATGGCAAACGCCCATAACAGAGAAAAGAAGTAAAAAGAATATTGAAAGTAAAGGGAAACTCTGTTACTTACGTCAAAGCTTGTTTAAAGCTTTCTTTGACAAGCCTGCACCACCAGAATGGGGTTCCAACCATATAGCTCATTTAGAGACTGTAGAGGAAGGACTTCCACCCAGGAGGGGCTAAAATATGCCCCCCAGACCACCAGAATGAGTCTCCAACCATATAGCTCATTTATAGACTGTACAGGAAGGACTTCCACCCAGGAGAGGCTGAACCATGCTGGGGTGACAAATGGTAAGGGATACCTTGCGATTCCTTGATCAGGTAAGGAAAAAAAAGAGAATGCTGTGAGCCGGGTATGACTTATAACTGATTTATAGTTAACCAGTCCTATCAGGTTGTGAGGGATGAGTCAAAACCCATTGTATGCTGCCATGATGCACCAGGAAAGGGGGTTAACTTACGCTTTAAGTGGCTGTGCAGGACTCCACCTGTGAGATCTGTAAATGAATAAACTACAAGTCCCGTATTCCACAGTGATAAACTAGCTTGCTGTGGAATACAAGTGCAGAAATCACTATCTTTTAGTCCATTAACACTTCTCTAACTGAAAGCCAAACTCCTAAATATACATGCCCCCCTTCACCTGTACACACACAGCACCCAACTCCTGAAAACATGCAGCACCCCCTCACACCTGCACACACTCAGCCCCCCCCCCACACACACACACCTGTACACACTCAGCTCCCCCCTCACGTCTGTATATATGTCAGCCCCCACACAAACAAACATACATCTGTACACATTCAGCCCCCCCCCCCCACACACACATCTGTACACACTCAGCCCCCCTCACATCTGTTTATATGTCAGCCCCCAAAACACACAGACCTGTGCACACACAGCTCCAGCCCCCCCCCCCGTACACAAACAGCTCCCTTCTTCACGCCTCCTTTTTTTTTTACTTTATGTCTTTATAAAAAAAAAATTCACAATTAACAAAAAAGGAAAAACAAGACAAGAAAATTCATATACATTCTTCCCCATGGTGTCCTGACCCTTCATACCAGTTTCCCTCCACAGAGTTGATAAGCCTAGCGTGTCCTATGTGAGTTTTGGGTGGAGCCTGGGGGTGTGTCTCCTGGGGTTGCCTGTTATTATTATAAACTAAAATTCTCACCCGCTTTCATCTCTTTCACAACTACATGCTTCCCACTCAACTTCCACTATCTCATAATTTGGCTGGAAAAGTCTATAGGGAGTGTAATAAGTTCTGTACAATAGAAACAGATGTGACATCCTCTGCGATGGGGACAACTAGACCAGTGGGGTCAAGAAGTCTATTACACTGGATATCAGAGATGACGCCTACATCTTTTTCCCATTTCCTCTTGTACAAAGGGGATCAAGTCTGCTCAATCTCCCATTATTAATATGTGGGTATACTTTTGAAATTAAGCCTTTCGCTGAATCTACGTTAATTAGATTTTGAAGTTCAGAGATTGTGCTCCACTCTAAGATCCTTGCTCTAAACTGTTCCTCTAGTGCGTGCCTAACCTGCAAGTATTTAAAAAAGGATTTATTCGGTAAGGCATGTTGGCTCTCAATTCCTGGAAAGTTTTCAAGGTGCCTTCTTAGTATAACTGTGAAATGTATTTTATTCCGCATCTCTCCCATTCCCTAATTGTATCTATCCTCTAGAGCTCTCCTAGTTTACTATTTTCCCACAGAGGAGTAAATTCCGTAAAGGCTCTATAATCCAGTATTGTTTTCACTGTGTACCAAACCCTCATCATTAGTTTTAGGGGAAAGGATCCTGCCTCCAAAGCTTCAGGTATAGATTCATGTGGGGTGGTTTCTTCCTACTTCTTGACCAACTACATTACTCCCCCCTAAGTACTGAAGTTATAATGCCAAAAAGTAGCTAAAGGGGTGCGGAAGCGCTACTCCTTCCTGTTTCTGGAGTTGCAGGGTACTTGACCGGATTCTTGCTGGACCACCTTTCCAGATCATTCCCTAAATGGAGTCTCTATCTTTTGGACCCATTTGTTATAGAGCCAGGTTGGAGAATTATGTAATACATAAAGAAGCTGGGGCATCCAAATAATTTTTAATTAAATTACACAGACCTGCCACAGATATTGGCAAGCGTTTCCAGACTTTTATTTTTCCCCTAAATTTATTCAACAGAGGGTCAATATTATCTGAGGTATATTGTTGGAGATACTTATGCCCAAGTATTTCAATTTATTCACGACTGGGATCTGAGCTACCTCCTCAGGCAAGGAGCCTACCAAAGGGTCCACTGGTAACAAGCTGGACTTTGCCCAATTTATCTTTAATGCAGAGATTTCATCAAATCTGTTAATAGTGTTCAGGGCCTTCCGAAGGGAGTCCTGTGTGTCTCCAAGAAACAACAGAAGATCATCTGCATATAATGCAACCTTTTCTTCCAGATCACCTCTTCTAAAGCCCTTCACCTGGTCAGATGACCTGAGAGCAATAGCCAAAGGTTCAATTGCAATGGCAAAAAGGAGGGGCGGCAGGGGGGGCGTGGCTTGGCACGCAGCGAGGATGGCAGCATAAAGAAAGGAGCTCTGCTCTTCCAGCAGCACTTCAGCCACACACTGACCGCTCAAATCCGTATCATGGGCAAACCGAACCAGTCTCAGTCTGGTACACCTGCCAGGAGCTTGTCCACAGTCCCACGATCACACAGCATACCGGACCTTTTCAGGTCCCGGCATCAGTCGGGTTGGAGCTCAGATACCTCCAAGATGGCGCCCGATGACCATGAGGATAACTACATCGAAGACTCACAGGCAGCATCAGATGATATGGTGAGACACTGCTGTCCTCCCGACCAGCCCCTGACATATGCTGATATGTCAGCATTTGTTGCTGACATAAAGAATACCTTCTCCTCTGCTGTTACGGAGCTAAAAGCAGATATGTTGGACCTGAATGAAAGGGCTCATAATTCCGAACGCCTAGGGCATAAGAGGGATAAAGCGATCACCAGATTAGAATTTGTCTCTGATGCCCATACAGCCCAACTAATAGCAGTTAATCGTCATCTGGAAGATTTGGACAATAGAGGTAGGAGGCACAACATCAGAGTTTGAGGGGTGCCGGAGACAATCTCACCTGAACAAATTGTCCCAGCTCTGACCGCCATATTCAACAACCTGCTGGAGAGGCATGTGGACACTACCATTGATTTTGAGAGAGCACACCGGGCCCTCAGGCCCAAGCCGAGTGAACTGCACCGCCTAGAGACATAATATGTTGTATTCCAAACTATAAGCTTAAAGAGGACATTTTAGCCCATGCACGTCAAAATGAGCTGATCACCTTTAATGAGCAAAAAATCACACTATTCCAGGACCTTTCGCCAATCGCATTAAGCAACCGCAGGGCTCTGCTTCCTCTGCTGGAAACTATGAGAGATCACCACCTTAATTACTGATTGAAGTTCCCGTTTGCCCTATCAGTCACTCTGGATGGGGTTCCACACACCCTCAAAACCCCGGATGAGTTACCATCATTCTGTGCAGCTCTCCAATTACCACCAGTGGACCTGCCTGACTGGTACCGTGAATTCCGATTTCCTTCAGCACCTCACAGCCCGCCAGTCTCATCGCACTCCACGCCGACCAAACATGTACCCAAGAAGGGGAAATACCAGAAGCAGCAAGGAGCAGACCCCATGAGATCTTCTCAAGCCACCAGGAGTACAAGAGCTAAAGAATACAACTGAGGTAACTGAACTATGGGTTTTTCTCCCTTTCTCCAGATATACTGCAATGCGGAAGTGTACGCCATAAGTTACAGTTTTGGCCATTACTACTCCCTGAGTATTTCTCTGTACCTGTACCTGTAGACACATTGGCCTAGGATCGCACATGACGACATGGATAGCAGCTTTATCTCAAAAACCACAGGCGCGGCTTAAAATAAATGGTATCCTCTCGGAGGCAGTAGATATCAACAGTGGCACGAGACAGGGTTGCCCCCTATCCCCTCTTTTGTTTATTTTGTCCTTAGAGCCCTTTATTTCTTTAATTAACACAAACACAGACATAAGAGGCTTCCAGATATGTGACTGCACCTATAAAGTTGCTGCATATGCAGACGATCTCCTATTCTCATTTTCACAGCCACACGCTTCAATCCCGAACTTGATCAAAGCCTTTAAACTTTTTGGCTACATATCCAATATGAAAATAAATTACACCAAGTCAGAAGCTGTTAGGAGAGCAGCGCCGGACGGACGACCCGCTCTCCAGTGAGCATGCGCGGGGGCCCGGTGCTCCGGCGCATGCGCACTCGGGGCTCGGCGGTCCGGCGCTCGCGCATGCGCACTGGCGCACGCCTGTGTGTAATGGCGCCCAATTAGCGTCCCCTGGCGCCTATAAAGAGCTGGCAGACGCACAGGCACTTTGCTGGTCTGTCTTTCCAGCTTAGTGCCTATGTGTCTCTGTGTCCCTGTAGCTTGAAAGTGTACCTGATCTGCCTCCCAGTATTGACCCGGATTGCCTGACGTTGCCTACCTCTCTACTGTGTTTGACCCCCTGGCTTGCTCAAAGGACTTTGCTACCTCTCTCTTGTGTTTGACCCCCTGGCTTGCTCAAAGGACTTTGCTACCTCTCTCCTGTGTTTGACCCCCTGGCTTGCTCAACGGACTTGCTACCGCTCTCCTGTGTTTGACCCCCTGGCTTGCTCAACGGACTTGCTACCGCTCTCCTGTGTTTGACCCCCTGGCCTGTTCCACGGACTCTGCTGCTGTTTCCAGTGTTTGACCCTGTGCCTGCAACCAGGACCTGCTCAGCATCTCCCTGCTCAGTGACTAGTACTAGACCCTCAGTGGGTCCTTGTACCTCCGGTTGCTCCAGTTCCCGCTCCCTGGGGAACCCAGGTCCTCATTGGGTTGCCACACGGCCAGCACGGCCTGCACGGCACTCCGAGCTACCTCCAAGGTTAGACCCCCAGCCTGGTGTTTGGGCTCCTGCCTCCTCTTCCTGCTATTTGCCGGCCTGCCCAGGCCAGGTCATTGCCTCCTCCTGCCTCCACTCCAGTTCCACCTACCTAACGGAGGTGACCTGTGCCTCCTGGTGCCGTTTGCTCCCTGTCCCATCTCCAGGGGGTAGACTGCGCTGGGTCGCAAGGGTGAGCCGCTCTCGGCATCTCGGTCTCGGTAAGTACGTCTCTGATAGAAGCCCTCAACCGTACGCTACCACTACTTAAAAAGGATATTGGTGAACTGGAGAAAGTGCAGAGAAGGGCAACAAAACAGATATGAGGCATGGAGGAGCTCAGCTATGAGCAAAGATTAGAGGAACCAAATGTATTCACTCTTGAGAAGAGGAGATTAAGGGGGGATATGATCAACATGTTTAAATATATAAGGGGTCCATATAGTGAACTTGGTGTTGAGTTATTCACTTTATGGTCAACACAGAGGACAAGGGGGCACTCTTTAAGTCTAGAGAAAAAGAGTTTTCATCTCCAAATACGGAAAGGTTTCTTCACAGTAAGAGCTGTGAAAATGTGGAATAGACTCCCTGCAGAGGTGGTTCTGGCCAGCTCAGTAGATTGCTTTAAGAAAGGCCTGGATACTTTCCTAAATGTACATAATATAACTGGGTACCAACATTTACAGGGTAAAGATGATCCGGTTAAAATCTGATTGCCTCTCGGGGGATCAGGAAGGAATTTTTTCCCCTGCTTTAGAAAATTGGAGCATGCGCTGCTGTTTTTTTTTGCCTTCCTCTGGATCAACTGTGGGTATAGAATGGGGTATATGGGATTGTATGATATTATTTATTATTTTATTTGTGGTTGAACTGGATGGACTTGTGTCTTTTTTCAACCTAACTATGTAATTATGTAACTACCACCTGACCCACTAGCTAGAGCACATACCTCTTGCTCGTTTAAGTGGGTACCTTTATCCATCACATATTTGGGAATAAAACTTACAGGCAACCTAGTAGACATCATTAATGCTAATTTTCCTCTATTGTTAAACAACTTACAAACGGACCTTAAGGGTTGGACATCTAAACCCTTTTCATGGTTTGGCAGGGCTGCCATACTTAAGATGGTAATACTGCCTAGAATTCTATACCCTTTCCATACCCTGCCCATACCAATCCCCTGCCAATTTTTTAAACGACTCCAGGCTATCATGCACACGTTTATCTGGATGGGGAAAAAAAACACGCACAAAACTTGATACCCTTACAAAATCGAAGGAGGAGGGGCGTATAGGACTCCCTGACTTCAAATTTTACCAATTTGGGATACACTTAGCCAGAATCCTGGATTGGAATTGCCATAGGGAGCAGAAAGACTGGGTCTCCTTGGAGGAGGCATTGTCTACACTGCACCTGAGATTCCTCCCCTGGATTCCCTGGAAGAATCTGCTACACAATCTGCAACATCACCCACTTGTGGGAGCGATATTGAAAACATTTCACGTGATGACAAGACGCTACAAACTGTCTTCATCCCCAGGCCCCCTCACACCCATCACCCGAAATCCAGATATCCCACCCGGGATGGATTTACAATTATCCTTATCCTCTGACCAAGTGCCCCTTTTAATAACACACTGTGTTGATGCTAATAAGCTAAAACCTTTTACCTCTCTGAAGCAAGACTTTAGCTCCCAATACTATTTATCATACTGGACTTATCGCCAAGTACACAACTATATTCACACTTCTCCTGCCAAACAACATCTAATCAGACACACCACCCCCTTTGAACAGGTCTGCCTCTCTGGAACCCCGGTAGCCAAATCTACCTCCCTAATGTACTCTTGGCTTCAGGGGACAGAGGTGGGGAGACCCATGGTGCACGAGCACAGTGGGAAAAAGCTCTTGAAACAAACAATGGCGACAAGCCTCAATTTTCACACACAAGTGTTACAAGATTGCAAGAATTGTCTTATAAGCTATTAACGCATTGGTACGCATTGGTACGCCACACTGATTAAGGTTAAAAAGTGGTACCCACTGTCCTCGGACAGTTGTTGGAGATGTGAGCAAGTTCAGGGCACGTTACTACACATCTGGTGGGACTGTCCCCTACTGAGGCCCTTCTGGAATAAGGTGTGTGAACTGATTAAACTCATCACAGACACAGAAATCCCTCTCACACCCATGTGCTGCATATTGCATATTGCAGATTGCTCCATGAGACGTTACAAAAAGTCTTTGACAAGACACTTGTTGAATTCAGAAAAAATCCTGATTCCCAGGCACTGGAAATCAAAAGACATTCCTTCCATATCCGAATGGCTTAACTCCATAGTAGATATTTATCACATGGAGGAAACAGTAGCCATTGCTAGGGAATCCTTTGAAAAATTTAACAAACTATGGTCTCCCTGGGTGGTGTTCCAATATTCGGAAAATGGGTAAAAGGGTACTATGTAAGAATTCAATATTTATTGATGTAGAAAAACATAACACAGCAGTTAAAAACTGAGCTCCACTAGGAACATAATATACAAATGAATAAAAAGAAATGGGTATACACTTGCAGACAGAAATTTCATACAAACATTGTACAAAAATGTTAACAATGTGGAAATAAGGCCCTGACATGTTTCAACCCCCATAGGGGTCTTCTTCAGAGGGACAGTCTGCTAGAAGAGAAATGTCATAGATACATATATCAGTTGTTATTTCTATACAATATGAATACTTGGTAATATAATATAATTACCCAGTGGTGTATATCCAAAAAGATAAAGAGAAAATGTTCCTATATGGAGATCCTTCTTAAAAACAGACAGCTTATCATTCCCCACATGGGGTTCCAAAACCTTCAGCCAATGGTGTGGCTTGCGAGAGTGTGGCTTGCGAGAGGTCACATTTATAAAACCCCTCTCAAAAACAGTGAAGGAGGGGGTGCAGACACCAGAGATCGAAATATGGACAGGTTGCACATCCGGCAAAGATCCATGCAAATATGTAATTACCTTGACATGCTCAAAATTAGATGACCAAGCAATTACAATGCATAATTATACAGTGCATATCTATATGTATATATGCGTACATGTATGTTTTGGAAAAGAGGGTCAGACAATCCCAGGTGCCCAAGAGTAGTGTAGCTACAACAAACATCTGAGTGTGGGATAGTGAAGTGGTGAGTAAGAAAGCTAGAAAGGAATGAGAACAGGAATGTATGCTGAGAGCAAGTGAGAAGGTAGAAAAGACAACCATGAAGCCCAACAAGAAAAAGAAAAAGGGAAAAAAATGTGTAACATTGAAAGGGATGAGGGAAGGGATTCCGGTATTCTGACCAATATAACAACTTGATACTGGTTGAAACCATCATTGTAGCTTGGATCACTACTCTTTACCACCTCCAGTAGGTTGGAACACTGATTGAAAGTTCACCACTGTATAAGATTGATGTCATTGTTTCTTTTATAGGCACTAATATTACTCATATTCGCTCTATTGATAAATCTGTCATTAGGCTCTCTTACCAAGGACCTTTTATCAATGACCCTTAATTTCCTTTTTTTTTTTGTATAGCTCATCGTACTGGCCCAGGGCCAATTGTGTAGTTGACCATGGGGGTTATTTACGAAAGGAAAATCCACTTTGCATTACAAGTGCACTGCAAGTGCACTTGGAAGTGCAGTTGCTGTAAATCTGAGGGGTAAATCTGAAATGAGGGGAAGCTCTGATGATTTTATCATCAAATCAATGCTGTTTTTTATTTTCCTTGTATGTCCCCCTCGGATTTACAGCGACTGCACTTCCAAGTGCACTTGCAGTACACTTGTAGTGCAAAGTGGATTTGCCTTTTGTAAATAACCCCCCATATGTCTATGTAGGATAGTATATCACACAAATGTTGGTAAAGAACCTGTCCTATTGGTAATGTGTTTCCTTTCCCTGAATTTTGGGGGAATAGCTCTTCAAAAAATGTTGGAGATTTAGACCATCATTTAAGACAAGCAGAGAGGTTGCTTTCAATGGAAAAATCCTACTGCATTCCAGCAAGTAGCTGGATAACCTATATTTAAAGGATAAGTTCATCTTTTTGGGAAATATAATACATGCACATATTTTTGCCAGGGAAAAAAAAATATGCATTTATTATTTCTTCCCTAAGAAGCCTGGAAAGCATTGCACCCGTGATCAGTGGATCAGGGGTGCAATGGCAGACTCCTGCAAACAAACCCTGGAGCTTTCAGCCTGTACCTGCATATGGGCTGGCTGTTTACAAGCTGCAGGGCTTGTGAATGAACTACAAGGCTGCTCATAAGCAACCTCACGGTCCATTCAGAACTAAACGCCGTCAGCTGCAAAGAATGATGGTACTTCTAGTTCAAGTCATTTACAGGAAACTATGATTGAGTGGCATGGGCATGCGGCCAGAGCCCCGCACAATAACTTTATTTTCAGATAGTGACAGATGGCGCCAGAAGAAGTTGCCTGCTTGCTGTCACTGAGAAGGGAGGGGCGAGTGAGGAAGAGGCTGCACCTGATGGAACATGTCACGTGTTCCACCCTGAATAACATGGTCCAAAAAGTGAACTTAGCCTTTAAAATGTAATGGTCTGAACTCAGCCTACAATAAGCAGGACAAGCAGCTTGCAACAAAAAGTAAAACTATTTATCTGTCCCCACAATTCTTTCTGGAAATAGAATGTATATAAGACTTAAATTACATAATCTGATTTTTTTTTGAGCACATAAAAACAATTATGGATTGTTTTGACACTGTTTCTTTTTGAAGATGCTAGTTATTTGGGTGTTCATAGTCTTGGTACTTTGCATGTATGTTCCACAGCAGTCACTCAACTATTGAATTCAGAGAAAGGTCAGAACTGCTGATTGTTTTAGGTCAGAAAAAAAAGCACTAAAGTTTTTAGACCAACAAAACTCAAGGGAAAGTTCAGTAATGGCAACCTGTGCACTTTTCTTTCAAAAATGTTTATTGAAATCTTAAAGTCAGACAAAAAGAAACTTTTGTTAGCGTTACAACAGCCAGAACTCTGGCGCAGGATTTACAAATACAGTGAATGACAAACATCTCTCAAAAACTAGAACAATTGTTAAAGATGGAGAAAATCTAAATTAACATTGTGAAGCTAAGTAGCCTTGCGCCATGTCCGTCACGATGGTAGGCAGGACAGAGGGTCTAGAAAAAATCTCTACACAACTTACGTCAAGGACTACAGGGAGAAACTTCTTAATGTACTATGTAAAATGCACACAAAAAAATGAGCCATGAGTATCAACTATAATCATTATAAAAGAGGAAAAGTCCCAGCAGTAGGAACCTCAGACGTGACAGAAAAGAATGGAGTAAAGAAAAAAAGAAGGGGAAATTGAAAAGAGTAGGGAGAGAAACCCAGAGAGGAAAACAAGATTTAAAGCTCCCAGGGGAGAATAGAACTTGTTCGGATCCCCTACAACTTCACAAGAACATAATCAGCCCAGGGGCTCCAGATAGCTTCAAATCACTTAGTAGTATCATTGACCACACTGACAATTTATTCCTTGAGCATTATCCAAGACACCTTTTGTCTATATAATGAGATACACACAGAAGTCTTTTTCCATGAATGGGCTATAGAAAGTTTTGCAGCCAGGAGCATAAAGAAGATCAGACGCTGCTTTGAGCAGGGAATATGCTGGTTCATTTAAGAGAGCGATACAGGGTTGTTGGGGACCAGGATCTCTGAAACCTTCCGTATCAAAGAAAATACCTTATTCCAGAAACCCCTTAACCTCGGACACTCCCACCATATATGATACATAGTGCTAAGCGCGTGGCATCCTCAAAAATATAGGGGTGAGGAAGACGGATACAACCTTGACAAATGGAAAGGCACCATGTACCACCTCATCAGTACTTTGACATTGGCATCCACTAGGAAAACATTCAAGATACCTTTATAAACCAAATAGAAGGAAGCATGTCAACGATTCATGTCACTTTCAGAGACTAGATCCGAATCCCAAGCCCACATGTATGGAAATTTGTCAGGGAAATCAAACAGCAGCCTATAGATGGTAGAAATACCTATCTTCTGCCCTGCTTTCTGGATACACCATGTCTCATAGGGGGTGATCTTAGAATCCCTAGTCACCCTTTGGCCTAGGGAATGCAAGAAATGGGAAATTTGAAGAAATTGAAAGATTTCCGACAAGGGCATTTTCAATTTGGATCGACAGTGGGCTAGCGAGAACGGGCCGCGAGGGGCCACAAAGTGCCCAATTTTGTATAGGCCCCTAGCAATGGGGATAGGATTAGAGTGGAATCCCTGGAGCTGTACCCTCACCAATGAGTGTGAATAAAGCACTTGTAGCAATGCGAGAAAGTCAGTACCAAAGCCCCACTCCTCCAACAGCCCAAATAGGTATGGCCAGGAGACCGAATCAAATTCCTTTTGGAGACCGATGGACAAGAGCATACCAGACTGGGGCCATCCTCCCATCCACCCCAATTGCAAAATCAAAATAAGCTCAACCACGTGACTTACTTTACCTGGACCCTGCCTACCAGGAATAAACCCCACTTGGTCTTTATGAATGTAGGTGTTTATAAAGGGCACAAGTCTATTGGCTAGATTTTTTGTAAGTAGCTTAAGGTCAAAATTAATTAATGAAATCGACCTATAATTGCCAACCTTCCCTGGTTTTGAGAGCACAGAAATAAATGACAAATTCATGTCTGAATCAAGCGTATGACCAGGACATAGGGCATTAAAGAACTTCTCTAAGTGAGGCACTAAAATATTAGCAAATTTGTGGTGGCATGGCACTGAGAACCCGTCAGGGGCAGGTGCCGAGGCACGCTTCATCAATTTTTTAGCTTGAAGGACTTATTTCACTGAAATAGGTGAGTCCATCAGCCACAGCTAGTTGTGGGATCTTGACCGAAGAGGAAAAAGCCTGAAAACTACCCACCTCGACCGGAGTGGTAGACTGGTAAAGCTGGGAACAAGATTTATGGAACTCGGGCCTTTTGCGGGTCTTGAGTATATGTACCAGGCAATCAGGAGGAGCAGAGGATCATGTTCTAGGGCTAAGTTTTGCCGCTAGCATAGAGCCAATGCGGTCTTTTTGCATATAAAATGTTGCCGTGGAGACTCTATTCGGCTCAGTAAGTAAGTAATAGATTGAGGGATAACCGGGTAGATTCAATAAAATTAAAAATAGCACTATCCGGACAATGTTTATTTGTCACACAGAGCAATTGGAGCTCTTTGTCCAGCCGCTCTATGTCCACCTTATGTTTGTGGTTTTGACGCAATTTGGATAAGCTTGCCCCGGAGTGTCGCCTTATGTGCAGCCCACAAGGTAGTTGGTGAGATGAAGTCAGAGAGATTCAACTGGAAATATTCCACAATACTCTTTTCTATTTTAGTACTTCTAACTGGGTCACTCAAGATGGATTCATTAAGGCACCAATTGAAAGGCTTATCGCCCGGAGTAGCGCATACGATAGAGATTGAGACAACAGCATGATCAGACCAAGCCGTTTCTCTAATACAAGCCTGATGAATGGAAGGGACAAGGGATGATCAAACAAAAACATGATCTATCCTATCATAAAGATTATGTACATGAGAATAGTGGGTATAATCCCTTTGTAGAGGGATGTTTTTCACGCCAGGCCCTGGAAGTGAAGCAAGCTAGCCACCCAAAAGACTTGCCCTAGTCGGGCGGCGCAACTGGGCCCCCCTGGCTTGGATTTATAAAGATAAAAGAACATTCTGTTTAGAACAATACATCCACATCTATCAAAAAAGTCTGCAAGGGACACCAACTTCTGCGATGCAGCAGACCTAACACGAATCCGGGTACAAGAGTCAATATGTACCATGAGTCAGTGGGGCACACCTGACTGGGGATTGCCTGAGCCAGCCTGAACCTGAATAGCAAAGAGGAAGCAAAATGTTAGTAAAAGAACTGCTTCATGAGAAACCGCTTTACACTTTACACTTGAGTTGAATGTGAAGGTACGTAAAAGTCATACAATGAAACTGTAGAAAAACAAGGAGAGGGGCGCCTCTGAGTATATATCACAATTTCATTTATTAAAAAGACAATATCCACTCACATGATAAACTGCAACGTTGCGTTCAGACACATCTCTGGACAGGAGGACAGGAGGGACTACAAGTCACAGCAGAGTCCACATACAGCTGGCAGTACATCAAATCCTGATGGAGATGGTGTCAGAGGGTTTGGCACAGCAGTTGGGTCCTTTTCAGTCCTCCAGTGTTAGCACATCTGATGGAGATCAGGTCCGTTGTGAGCTCTAAGGATGTGAGTTCCAAAAAGGCAGTTTAGGGGGAGTTGGGGTGTACGCCGACACTATCACCCACTGTGCTGCGGTGTCTACACAGCCAGGACGGCTTCCATGTAGTTGGTTTAGATATGGCCGTGTGTAGGAAGCCAGAACGAGGCTTGGACAGCACAACAAAGAGTGGTGCTGAGGTGTGTCGTCATCAAAATGCAACGCGTTTTTGAGTATACAACGCTATAGATGACGGAAATAGCGGCACTCCTTTCTCAAGCATGGGGAGTGTGGAGACAGGGCAGGGGCTTTTTATAGTCTGTAAGGGGGTTGGCCAGAGCAAAAACAAACAATAATAAAATAAGCACATCTTTCAACAGGCACAATAGTACTAGAAGATGGACATCTTCTAGTTCTATTGTTCCTGTTGAAAGATGTGCTTCATCTTTCCAGAGCCCGCACATGCGCCCCCTGTGCATTTTTATAATACAGGGTTCCTTTAAAGGAAGATTAAGTTGCTGTATAAAAACCCTATACGTCTACAATTTGATTCTTTGTATAAATGCATCGGTTTAGAGCTAGTCAATATCTTACTGTATGTGTCTTAAACCTTATTGTCAGAGACAGCCCATACCTTGGCCAATTTCTGTTACAGACAATCTAAAGAAAACTTTACAATAATCTGCCTGTGTCCTTACACATTTATCTAAAAGGCTACCAAAGAAGAACATAACTACCAATTCATTTTTTTAACTATACACTGCAATACAGTGAACACAAACTTGATAACAAGGGTTTGACATAATGTTAGTGAAATGCAATATTGTCAGGAGACAATATTTACAAATTTGGAGATGACCAAAAGCAGTTTTGACAAATAAGAATACAGTATCCTACTGAAATGGAAGAATACATAGAGAACAATGTTCATGTAACCCACATAACACCTTTGGATTCATTACTGGTTTATATTTAGTGGAAGACCCCATTAATGTTCATGTAAAGCTTTTTGATGATTTAATAGGCTGCCTCATGCAACAATCTTTTTTTTTTCTCTCGTGTAGTTAAGTAGCTCATTATATTTCACACACTCAGCAGCAACCAGGCCTGTTATATTGTTCTGCATCCCTGATCTATTTTTGCCCTTACAAGTCTTGAATGCTTTTTTTCTTTAATCTTCACTTGTGATTATTGGTATTTTTCATTAGCAACAAAACTAGAAAAATTCAGCAATTTCTTTTTTTTTTTCTTTATAAAGATGCTGCCGAATGTGAATGATAAACAAAGCAAAAATGCAATCATCTCTCAGACAAGGCTTTATGTGTCTCCTATCAAAGCAACGCAATGTACTATTGATTAACGTTCTTGCGGTAATTCAGCCCTTTAACACCTCATCTGCTTTCAGCTGCCAGTTGTGTTAAAATGAACAGAATTATAAGTTAATGGCTTATAACGAACATTGCTTTTCAGCTTTTGTCTGCTTTGCCTGGCTGTGCAGCTCCCATTATTCCTAGCTTTTACAAAGATCAGGGCACACAGACCCACCTGAATCTTCAAAAAAATGTGGATGGCGAACTCAATAGAATATATATATATATATATATATATATATATATATATATATATATATATATATATATACACAGTGAGTAAAATAAGTTTCGAACACATCACCATTTTTCTAGCTGAATATATTTCTAAAGGTGCTATTGATCAGAAACTTTTACCACATGTCAGTAACAACCCATGCAATGCATGTATACAGTATCTCACAAAAGTATGTACACTCTTTACATTTTTTGTAAATATGTTATTATATCTATAACAGTGTAAATTTGCTGTCCCCTCAAAATAATTCAACACACAGTCATTAATGTCTAAACCGCTGGAAACAAAAGTGAGTACACCCCTAAGTGAAAAGGTCCAAATTGGGCCCCATTAGCCATTTTCCCTCCCCGGTGTCACGTGACTTGTTAGGCTACTTTCACACTGAGGCACTTTACAGGTGCTATAACGCCAAAAATAGCGCCTGCAAAGCGCCTTGAAAGAGCCTTTCCTCTCACTCCAATATGAAAGCCAGAGGGCTTTCACACTGGAGTGGTGCGCTGGCAGGACGGTAAAAAAAGTCCTGTAAGCCGCATCTTTGCAGCGCTGTAGAAGCAGTCTATACACCGCTTCTAAAGCGCCCCTGCCCATTAAAATCAATGGGCAGCGGCACCGAACTGCTAGTGATATAGTCCAGTGGATAACACAATATGTATAGTCCAGTGAGTGGTACAATATAAGTGGATATCCGTAAATGGAAAGAAGTATTTCTAGGTGGGGTGACGGTGATCCTGTCTGGTCGGCATCTATACCTATTGAAAGGAGGCTTACCAGAAGTCACAGACTAAATGGGACGTACGCCTCATAAGTCGTGACAAGTTTTATTGTGGAGGGGTAACGGATCCCGGTTCCACGGATGATTTCCAGGGTATATGCGCGTGTAAGGGCAGAGGGGATGCGGTCATCAAAATCTCCAATAGCATTCGGTCATATTTGAGAAAAGAGAACTCGCATAGTGTGATACCGTAAACAAATACTTTTAATGAGGTAAAAACAGATTAAAAACACTCACATTTTAGTAGTAACATTCAGGCTCATAGAATCGTGATGAATATTGTAAGGTGCTGCTGCTGTAGTCCACCCGACGCGTTTCATCCTCTGGGACTTCGTCTGGGGTGTGGACTACAAGCCTCAGCAATGCATTTATATAAGGAGAGTGACCCCAATCAGTTTGTGAAGTTTTTTGACCTTCCGGACCTTTCCGCCGGCAGCTGGTTAGATGTTTATTGTGTCCGAGCCTCAATGTGAAGAGGGGCGGGGTGGCCGCGCGCAACTATGGCACGTCGCGGCCGCTCCATATACCATGTAGAGGCCCTTAATGTTAAAAAGGACACCTTCGTGTGCGCATGCGCCGCAGTTGGACATATGTTGCTGACACTAATAGACATAGATTGCGGAGAATTAGTATATTAATGTGGACATGGCCTGGCTCAAAAATAAACATATAAAGAGGGGGAAAGTGTGTATATAAAATGATGTAACAGGATGGAAACTACGGCGGGACAAACGGAGAGGGGTCACTCCATTCATAGTAACCCATGTATGTACCTGTACACGTATATACGTACATATATGTGAATTGATATATTTTATATTTATTTTAATTTTAATTCAATGGAAGATCCGATGCATGTAGAAGGGGGAGATTTTTGATAAATAAATGGAGATAATGATAACCGCAAGGCAGTTGGATATGTGTTAGAAAGCAGGCTAATTTCATGTGAATTTGAAGTGTATAAAACTACGTAAAAACATATATATATGAACATGTAAAAACATGGGTTCATAAAACATGTAAAAATTACACATGAACAGTTACACATAAAAATTTCATAAAACTCCAATATATATATAAGAAATATTATTAAAAATATCTCTAAAAAAATCTCCAAGGTAAAATAAATAAATATATAAACCATAAAACCTTGCCGTGGCTATTAAAGATTACTTGTGTGCAAAAAATAATAATAAGAGCGGGATAATAATATGGTAAAATATATTAAAATATTAAAATATGTTATATATTGAAATGTTTAAATATTTAATTATTTAAAAAAAATTTTTTTTTATATAAAAATTTAAAATTTAAATTAAAATATTTAAAAGCAGCAGCTGGTATTCTTTGATATAGACAACCACAGTTTTTAGATCCCAGCGGTCAGAAGCTCCTAACCACGAGACAACACAGCCAAGATTCAGACAAAGAGAAATATCTTTCCGAAATTAGAGGTAAAGACTACAACAATAAAACCTCTCAGCACACCCAACTTTATCTGCCAACCCTGTCATGACTCTTATTGCTGTTGATATAAACATTACACGCTTGGCAGCAATCATTACACATCACTCCAAATTCCAAGCAATTACCTCCAGGACTGATGGGTTGATGAGTGTAAAAAAGAAATGAGACACAGCCATGATTTGAACTATTAAGGCCCTTTACGTTCAGAGAAGTAACTTCTTCTTCCTCCGATCCGTTTTTTCTTGCTCTGGTCTTCTTGTCCGGCATCTTCTTCCATGGCGTCGGTGTCTCTTCTTGGGCCGCTCCGTGCAATGGGAGGCTCCCGCTGTGTGAGGCTTCGCTGCGTCTGACAGGTCTTTTATAACGGACCCCGCCCCCATCTGATGTCATGGGGAAAGCCATGACGTCCCAGTGCAAAGAAGATGGAAGAAGATGCCGGACGAGAAGACCAGAGCAAGAAGAAGCGGATCGGAAGAAGAAGGAAGAAGATGCCGGAAGGAGAAGATGAAGAAACCGAAGGATGAAGAAAGGAAGAAGGAAGAAGACCAGACGAAAGAAGATGAAAGAAGATTTTAATAAAGGAATTGTCAAAGACCGTCTCCTGTCATTTTTACAATTTTTGTCACTTTTTTGGTGAAATGGTAGGGGTACTTTTGTACCCCCTTACCATTTCACACAGGGGGGGGGGTGGGATCTGGGGGTCCCCTTGTTAATGGGGGCTTCCAGATTCCGATAACCCCCCCGCCCGCAGACCCCCACAACCAATGGCCAGGGTTGTGGGGAAGAGGCCCTTGTCCTCATCAACATGGGGACAAGGTGCTTTGAGGGGTCACAGACCCCCAAAGCACCCTCCCAATGTTGAGGGCATGTGGCCTGGTACGGTTCAGGAGGGAGGGGGGCGCTCTCGCCCCCCCTCTTTTCCTGTGGCCTGCCAGGTTGTGTGCTCGGATAAGGGTCTGGTATGGATTTTGAGGGGGACCCCACGCCATTTTTTTTTTTGGCCGGGGTTCCCCTTAAAATCCACCCCAGACCTCAAGGGTCTGGTAAGGATTTTGAGGGGGACCCCACGCCATTTTTTTTTTGGCCGGGGTTCCCCTTAATATCCATAGCAGACCTGAAGGGCCTGGTAATTGAATTTGGGGGGACCCCCACGCTTTTTTTTTATCAATGACTTTTTTTTCATCAATGACTTTCAATGAATGACTGTTCTCTGTGTTACGGGAACCGGCCATTCATTAGCCGCAGATGGCTGCCTTAGATGACACAACAGGCCAGAAGGGTAAAGGTGGTTTAATGTGATACTGCAATGCTGTACTAACAGCACGCACACACTAATCCTCAGAATCACAGCAGATAATGTCAGCAGTCAGCAGCACTCAGCAGAATAATCACAGCACAGATAATGTCAGACTCAGCAGCACTGCAGAATGGATCACAGCAGATAATGTCACTGACACTCTGGAACACACTACTCGAGTCCGCCGGCGCGGCAGCCTTTTATAGTGTGGGGCATGTACTAAACCCCCTGAGATATAATTGGCCACAGGCTGTGTGCTCTCCTCGCCGCTGGCTCTATGATTGGCCAAGCATGCGGGGTCACAGTGCATGCTTGGCCAATCATCAGCCAGCAATGCACTGCGACTGGCGCAGTGCATTGTGGGCCATTCGCATCATACAAATTTGATGCGAACGCCCCAAATAGTTCTGGGCTCGACGAGCGGGCGAACGCCCAATGTTCGATTCGAACATGGGTTCGAATCGAACACCGGGCCCATCCCTATTCAACATGATTAAAAGATTCCCACATGGGAAACAATACAAAAAGACATATGAATGTATTATAATATTGCACAAATATTCATCTTAAAGTGGTATTTCCCCATAACTTGCGAGTATACCATGTTACGCTCCGGGTATGGCGGGAAATGGGAGGTGGATCCCCTATGTCAATGAGGCGATAGGACGGGTTGTATTGGAGGACCGGTTCTAATGATGCTACTGGTTTTCACCAGAGCCCGCCGCAAGGAGGGATGGACTTGCATCGGCGGTAGCAACCAGGTCGTGTCGACAATAGCAACTCGACCCCACTGACAGCTGAGACAGTGTAAGGAAAGCTCTGCTGGGCCTAGTAGTTCCTCGTTGGTGCGATCGGGTGCGCGGGCTCGAGCAGGTGCGCGAGCTACTGCGCATGCGCGGGAGCGAGCGGGTGCACGTGCGCGGGCACGGACGGGCGCGCGCACGGTCACTGGCGCCGAGCGGGCTATTTTTTTTTAACAGTAAAATTTTATTAAAGTTTCAACACAACAAAAAACAAAGCAGAGTGCAGTGGTACATTCTCAAAGAATAAAAAATATACATTGCATATACAGCGTGGTGTGGTAGTAGCCAAGTAACAGCAAAGCTCCATCCTATATAATATGCTAAGCGTGCTGGAGGTTGGGGAGAAGATCCTCAACTTTTATTATACAGTTATACAGTCATAAGGGATATATCTTCTGATACAAGTATAGTTTGGAGGCTAGTTCCCTCAGCTCGAGCACCCATGGTGTTGTATTCTATACGTGTTTATTCTTCCATACTATAACCCAGTATCTGTCTATGTCTCATTACACCATGTGTTCTAGGTCAGTCCAAGGGCAGCCTCCTTTCGCGTACCCATGGGGCCCATATTTTATCGAATTTTTGTGGACAATTCCGTCCAAGATATGTCAGTTTATACAATGGCAGCGCCTGGTCAATAAGCGTCTGCCACTGTAGAACTGTAGGAGGGTTGGGCTTGTTCCAACTTAACAGTATTGCCTTTCTTGCATAAAAAGCTGAGTAGAAGACAAATAGCTTTTTAGCTTGAGGGGCTTCCAATGTGTCACAGATTCCCAGTAGCAGACACTTAGGGTCACATGCCACTCTAACTTTACCTATGTCGTTTATTACATCCACCACCCCTTTCCAGAACCCTTCAAGCCGCTGGCATGACCATATCGTGTGAAAGAATGTGCCAACCTCTGTGTTGCACCGGTGGCAGGTCGGTTGTCTGTCAGGGTATATTCTAGACAGCCTGTCAGGGGAGTAATACACCCTGTGGATAAACTTCAGTTGGGTGAGGCGGTCTCTGGAAGAGATCATCAGTGGTAGAAACTGCTGGATACCCTCTTCCCAATCATCATCTGCTAAGGAAGGTATATCTGATTGCCATGCGTCAAACAGTCGGGAGACTTTGGATGTATCGAGTCCAGCAAGGATGGCGTATAGGTCCGATAATGTTCCCCCTGCGTCTGACCTACTCAGCTGGGTTTCAATTACGTTCGCCTCTAGGCGTAAGGGGCCTGGGAATTGGGCCTGGTATGCGTGTCGCAGCTGGAAATACCTAAACAGCATGCGGTTGGGGAGGTTCTTGGAGTGTTTGAGTTCGTCAAAGTGGAGTAGCCTACCGTCTGACACTATGTCGCTTAAGGTCTTGATATCCAGTTGGGCCCATAGCGCCGGGTCAGGTATGGTTGTAAAATGAGGCAGCCTGGGGTTACCCCAAAGGGGGGTGTGAGGGGACCAGATGCCCTCCGCTTGAGTTTTGGACTTAACAGTGTCCCACACCCTGAGTGTCGTCTTCATTGGGGCTGTGATCCTGCCATTGGACCGGGGTCCAAGGTGAATCAGGTTCCTAAGCTCCGTATATGATCCCAGCAGCGCTGCTTCTAGGGTAGCGGCCGGATTTGCAGGTGTATCCGATAGCCACCAGCGCACTGTGACCATGACCGCTGCCCAATAGTACTTCAGTAGACAGGGAAGAGCCAGACCCCCCAGGGAGACCGGAAGCTGCAATGTTGTTTTTGCTATCCTGGGAGTACCCCCAAGCCAGAGGAACGAGGTAAGTATACCGTCCACTTTTTTGAAAAAGGAGACCGGGATGTGTGTTGGAGTCTGCCGAAATAGATACAAAAACTTAGGGAGGATGGACATTTTTATGAGGTTGACCCTACCAACTAGGGTAAGGGGAAGCGTCTTCCATGCTGTACATTTATCAACAAGAGAGGATACTACCGGGTTTAGATTATATTTAACGTACTGTGACAGTTCTTTTTGGATAATCACTCCCAGGTATTTAAATTGGGAAACCGTTTTTAAAGGAGTGTTGGTCAAAGTGGCTGTTCCTGACGGGGATAGGGGGAATATTACAGATTTGTCCCAGTTGATACATACGCCTGAGTACTTGCCAAATTCATTAATTATAGCCAGGGCTGCTTCCAGGGAGCCTCCGTCGTTCCTCAGATACAGTAACGTATCGTCGGCATAGAGGGAGACCTTCTCCTGAGTTGGGCCAACGGGTATCCCACACACCGACTCGGATGAGCGCAGTAGGATAGCCATCGGCTCAATGGCCAGGGCGAAGAGGGCAGGAGACAGGGGGCACCCCTGTCTCGTGCCTCTGCTAAGTAGAAAGGGTTTGGATATGTTAGCTCCCGTACGGATTCTAGCCCTCGGAGTCCTATACAGTGCCTGGATCCAGGTAATAAAATTGGGCCCAAAGCCGAATCTACGTAGGACTTCCCATAAATATGTCCACTCCACCGAATCAAAGGCTTTTTCGGCGTCTAACGAGGCCACCAGATCCGATGGAGTGAGACATTCAGTAGAAGCCAGGACCGTATGGAGTCTCCGGAGGTTGATGTCCGTGCCCTTTCCGGGCATAAATCCGGATTGGTCGTCATGTATTAGGGACAGTATCACAGTGTTAACCCTGTTCGCTAGGACCTTGGTGAGCACCTTAACATCTACATTGAGTAGCGATATAGGCCTGTATGAGGCACAGTATTCAGGGTCTTTACCTGGCTTGGGGAGCACGATAATAATCGCCTCAGCCATGGAGTCGGGTAGGGAGCCGCCCTCCAGTGCTTTGGCCATTACACTGTGTAGTCTATCTAGGACCTGTTCACTGTATTGTTTGTAAAACTCGGTCGGTAGGCCGTCTGTCCCTGGGGTCTTCCCTGCTTGTAATCCAGTCAGTGCATGTTGCACTTCCTCGATAGTTATTGGTTCATCTAGGCTGCATCTATTGGTGTCAGTAAGCTGAGGGAACGCTACCCCGTCCAGAAACGCAGTCAGGGCCGTCTGTGTGTATTGTGCTCTAGAGGAGTATAATGACAGGTAATATGCAGCAAACCTATCGTTAATGGCCTGGGGTTCTGTCAGTACCGTCCCCTGATCGTCCCTGATTCGAGCTATGGTGGCTGAGGACCTCTGTTCCTTTGCCAACCAGGCCAATAGACGGACAGTTTTCTCCCCCTGTTCAAAAATCCGCTGAGTTTGCGATAGCTGGTGTTTTTTGGCTTTGGCTATACGCAGCAGTACTACCTCGCGGTAAGCAGCTTGCATGTCTAGACGAGTTAGCGGGTTCCTGGACAGGGTATACTGGGCCTCTAGGGTATTTGCCTTTTCCTCTGCCTGTTCTACCGTTATGGCAGCATCCCTGCGTGCTCTGGCTATGGAGGATTGGTAACAACCCCTGACATATGCCTTAAATGCATCCCATGTTGCCTCTGATGACGCTGTGTGTGCATTCAACCTCCAGTATTCAGCAATGAGAGTGGACATTTCAAATTCAATCGTAGGGTCCGTTATCCAATACCGGGACAAACGCCAGATCCTCTCAGAACTGGGAGTGGACGTCTGGATGCAGCACAGCATGGGAGCATGGTCGGAAATGCCTCGCGGCAGCATCTCAACCCTGCATACCCTCCTCAAAAGTCCCTCACTAGCATACAGTAGGTCTATGCGTGACATTGATCGATATGACGCGGACTGGCAGGTGAAGGCACGCTCCTCAGGGTGCTTCCATCTCCAAACGTCTGTCAGGCCATATACGGATGCCCATCTGGACAAGGGCGAATCTGTGGCCGTACCCGGTAATAGTTTATCCATTGCTGGACTCGGAAGCATATTGTAGTCGCCCGCAATCAAGACATTGTCTGTCGCATATGAGGCAATCATGGGTACCAGGCTTTTGAGCAGAGATATGGTGGCTGGGGGGGGGAATATAAATTCCAATAATCAGCATTTCAAGAGTGTTTACAATGGCATGTAGCAATACATATCTACCCCCTGGGTCAATTTTAACATCTAGGAGCTCAAACGTTAGTGACTTGTGTATCAGAATGCCTACCCCCCTGGCGTAGCAGGAGTAGTCAGCATGGTAGTATTTACCCACCCATGGCTTCTTGAGGCATAGAATTTTCCTACCCACTAGGTGGGTTTCCTGCAAGATGCATATGTGTGGGTTATGCTGCTTAAGGAAGGTCATAACCAGGGATCTTTTAATTTTATCATTAAGGCCCCTGATATTCCAAGAGATTATCCGTAGGGCCGCCATCATGGGACCTGCTGTAAGAAATGGACCATCCTGTGGGGGGCCCTATGGCCCGGGTGATGGGTCCCTCCCCCTCTCGTGTCCCTCCAGTGCCTGTCCCCACTATCACCCAGCCACCCGCCACACACCCAGTGTCTATGCACTATTCCCATCTGTGCCTTGATGAAAGTATCACTGCCTGCAAAAACAAAACACAAAGAAAAAGGGAAATAGAGAGGGGAAAAAGAAAAAGGGATACAGAGAAAAGACAAGGGAGAGAGAGAAAGAGAGGAAACAAATACAGAGAAGATAGAAACAGGGCTAGTTATGTAGCCAGAGTCCCATTCCCCCCACCCCCCACGTCCATGGATAGAAAAAAAAATCCCATGGAGTGTTTCACCCCAATAACCGTCTATCCCCACCCCTACCTAGGAAAAACTCCTATGGGGCCGTTAACCAGGCTATGAACTGAGACCTTGCACTATAGGCCATGTGATCGTTGGGTCCGCACCCACGAGCACCTGCAAAAAGGACGTCCTCTGTATACCGGGGGCTTAAACCGTAACATCCCCTTCATAGCTTAAACATCACTATACGTAATCCTGACATTTTCACCATGGTCGCCCCCACCCCCGAGAGGGTGGGGGGGACCTATTCACATTCATGTTATAACATGTCATTATACCCTGTGAGGTCCATGTAGGCCGCGACCATAAAGAGTGAACCGTGAGCTGCCCAGTCCTCCTCCCCCCCGCACCAAGTAAAACAGGAAGAAAAAAAGAAAAAAAAGGGAAAAAAAGAAAAAAAAAAAAAAAAAAGGGGAAAATGAACAGCACCTTCCCTGCCAGTCTGATAAGCACTCTGCTTGAGTTATTCGCCCCATGGGCAACATAGTAGTCCCGGTGTCCATGGATCGTCATCCCCCTCTCCTGCCAGCAGTGTGTCCTGCAGGGGCATTGTACCGGAGATGCACTTGTAACCATTAAGCAGGTGGCGGAGTATACGAGTCCTCTTGAGTTGGCGGATGCAGCAACGGATCCCCGCGGGTAGTCTCTGCATGTCGCTCGTAGTCCCTCAGGGCTTCCACGTGGTGGCGAGGGCATTGTAATGGCGGCAGCACTCCCCGTCCGCCCTGCATCCTAGTGACTCGTTTCCCGTTGCTCCCGGCCGTGGTCGGGTAGTCCTATAATGTTCACTAACTTTCCCCTGTGGCAGTCGGGCAGATGTGAAGGTAAAACATATGTATGTGTAGTCAGGTACCGATGCCATCGGGAAGTCTGTCCTCCGTGACAATCCTGGGCCCGGGGCAATTGGGCGGGTAGTGAGCATCAGGGGAACTCTTCACAGGGGTGGATCAGTGGCACATAGGGTAAATGGTGCGGGCAGCAGCAGTGTTCAGCAATAAAACAGATTCAGCAAAAAACGGAGGTAATTACCTTGCTCTGGGCAGGCTCTCCAGCCACTGCGATGCGTCCTCCGGCGAAGTGAAATACTTTGTGGACTCACCATCCACCACTCGTAGGCGTGCAGGGAAGAGCATGCTATATTTTAGTCCCTTGGCCCGTAGTTGGGCCTTGACGTGGTCGAATGTTCTCCTCATCCTCTGTGTCTCAGCAGAGTAGTCCGGGAAGAGCATAAGTTTAGCGTTGTTGAACCGGAGCTCCTCAACCTTCCTGGCTTCCCGAAGGGCCAGATCCCGGTCTCTGAAATTGAGAAGGCGGAATATGAATGTACGAGGGGGAGCACCTTGTGGGCCCCTCACCGCCGGCATCCTGTGGGCCCGCTCCACGACAAACTGTTGGGAGAATTTCGCCTCAGGGAGGAGAGTCTGGAGAAGGTGTTCTGTGAAGGCTGTGGGGTCCTGGCCCTCTGCTCCCTCCGGCAGGCCCACAACCCTCAGGTTGTTGCGGCGGCTCCTATTTTCGTTGTCCTCCGCGCGGGACTCCAAGTACCGCACTCTGGTCTGCAGGGTGTGCATGGAGGCCCTGTGCTCCCTTACCGCATCCTCCGTGTCCCCAACTCTCCGCTCTACCTCCCCCAGCCTGCCGCGGAATTTGTCCATGTCCCTTCTAAGCAGGCCAAAGTCCGTCTGCAGGAGGTCGATTTTTTCTGTCAGCGCGGTTTTGCAGCTGGTGATGGCCTGCATGAGGGCCGTGAAGCGGTCTTCTTCCAGGGTGGCTGGGTCCGTCGAGGCGGTTTGCGTTGCCATGCTGGCGTTGCACGTGGTCGGCGGGCGAACCCGCGGGGAGGCCTTGGGGGTCGAGTTGGTGCGTCTCCCAGACCCGGTTTTGCTCTTCCTCATACCCTGGGGGTGTGCTGGGTCCGTAGCCGGGGGGTATGTAGAGATATTCCCGGTATAGCAGGATAAATTCAGCAGGTGGATGCGGAGCTCCGATCACTTGCGTCCACTCAGGTCTCCAGCTTGGCCACGCCCCCCCCCGAGCGGGCTATTTAAACCGGTCACCTCCACACAGTTCTTGCTGCCTGATCTACAACGTTCCGCTTGCCATTTCCTGAAACTTCTCTGCCTCTGTGTTTGTGACCCGGCTTGCCCCTCTACCTGCTCTGCTGTCTGCCTGCCTCGATCCCGGCTTGTCTACGACCATCCACCTGCTCATCCCTCTGGCTTATCTGCATTGTGCTCCACAGTTACCAAACCCGGCTTGTCTTGCTGGTGCCTGCTGGTTCCTGTTGTCCGCTGCAAGCCAGTTCCTGTAACCTGTCTGCTGGTTCCTGTTGTCCGCTGCATGCCAGTTCCTGTAACCTGTCTGCTGGTTCCTGTTGTCCGCTGCATGCTGGTTCCTGTGTCCACTTACCTGCCAGTTCCTGTGACCTGTCTGCTGGTTCCTGTTGTCCGCTGCTGACCTGTCTGCTGGTTCCTGTTGTCCGCTGCATGCTGGTTCCTGTGTCCACTTACCTGCCAGTCCCTGTGACCTGTCTGCCGGTTCCTGTTGTCCGCTGCATGCTGGTTCCTGTGCCCACTTACCTGTCAGTTCCTTTAACCTGTCTGCTGGTTCCTGTTGTCCGCTGCATGCCAGTTCCTGTAACCTGTCTGCTGGTTCCTGTTGTCCGCTGCATGCTGGTTCCTGTGACCACTTACCTGCCAGTTCCTGTGACCTGTCTGCTGGTTCCTGTTGTCCGCTGCATGCTGGTTCCTGTGACCACTTACCTGCCAGTTCCTGTGACCTGTCTGCTGGTTCCTGTTGTCCACTGCATGCTGTTTCCTGTGACCGCTTACCTGCCAGTTCCTGTGACCGGTTGTCTGCTGGTTTCTGTTGTCTGATGTCTGCTGGTTCCTGTCATCACCCTGTCCAGGGTTACTGATCTGCACACAGCCTTCTCTGCAACACCTGCCCTGCCTACAGCTGTTGATCCTGCCAGACACTCGTGCTCCCTTCGACTCCTGCACCCCCTGTCTCCATTATCAGGGGCTGCAAGTCTGGGTAGTAAGAGAGGTCTCCTACTGCAATCCGGGCTCGCCACCAGGTACGTGACAGACAGGCACGGTACACAGGGATTAGGCAGAGGCGAGGCCAAACGTAGCAAAAGGTCGGGGCAGGCGGCAATGGTTCGTAGTCAGGGGCAACAGCAGGGGTCTGGTGACACAAGCAGGAGCAAAACACAAGAACGCTTTCACTGGGCACTACGGCAACACAAGATCCGGCCAGGATAGGAAGGGGAAGTGGGTTTATAAGGATTTTGGGTGTCACAGTAATTTGGGCCATGCACCAATCACTTGAGCGCTAGCCCTTTAAGACATAGCCAAGTTGCGCGCGCGCGCCTGGGGAGCGGGGACGCGCGCGCCGGGAGAGACAGGCGGGGGCAGGTGAGGAGAGAGAGATGCGATCCCCGGGCGGACGGAGGCCACCGCGAGGATCGCATCCCATCGGCAGAGCAGCGCCTGCGGTCAGAGGAGCTGACCGAGGCGCTGCAGGACAACGGGCGCCGTGAGCGCTCCGGGATGGATGGGGCACCCGGAGCGCTCGCCGTTACATACCATCCATACATGTTATAGATGGTGATGGGTAGTGGGAATATCCAACGGGTTTCAAAATGTGTATAAACTATATTCTTCTTTAGGGACTAGTACCACTTCTGAAAGTATAGAACATAAATGCAATTTAGAATCCAGATAAATGAAAATCATACATAACATTTTAGAAAAATATAAAGTGTCAAACTTACATATCTTGCTATATTATTGGAGAGGGAACTCATTAAACAAAAATGGGGCCATAGGGCGTGGCTAGCCGCGGACTGAGATGGCCGCTTAATCCCTCAGCTCCGCTCAGCCCGAGGACAATCCGCAACCCACAGCACATCTCACCAGCTTTCCCCCCCTCTCTGCTTCACCGGAGGGGAGAGGAACCATCAGGCATCTGATCGGTATGTCCGGGAGCGGACACACCGGCCCCCATCAGCCCCGCCGCCTCACGGACTATTTCCACAGAGCTGACATGCTGAAGACACAAGATGGCGCCGGCGCGCCACCTCACAGCTCTCTCACTGAACCAGGCAGCCCTCCAGAACACGTCCCTGAGGAGATGGACAGCTCAGCCCCAGCAGGAGATTCCTCCCAACCTTCCCCAGCTGACAGAGGTAAGAGGGCTGCACAATCCCCAGTGTATTCACCTGCTTAAAAAACAACACTGGGACGCCTCAGCCACTGCAGGCCCTATACTGCCACAACCTGACTCACTAGCAGCACTGCCTGCATCTGATCAGCCAGCCTCTGAGCATACACTCAAACTCATGCAGCTTTCACTCCAAAATGACATCCGAAATGAATTGAGAGCATCGATCTCCACACTCCACTCCAGAATCGATCAAGTTGAAGACCGCACAGGTGATATTGAAAAGCAACTCACTGACCATACTGCGGCCTATAATGAAATGGCGGATGCCCATGATCGCCACACTGATGAAATTCAATATCTACACACCAAAGTCGCAGATTTAGAAGATCGATCGAGAAGGAACAACATCAAATTTAGAGGAATACCGGAGTCGGTTAAACCCCCAGAATTGATCCCCTACATACAGCAGCTGTTCCTCATACTTATACCTCAACTGCGACCAAATGACATGATCATCGATCGAGCACATCGACTTGTCAAACCCAAACACCTTCCTACATCCGTGCCTAGGGATGTCCTAGCTCGCATCCATTTTTTCCAAGTGAAAGAAAAGATCATGGCGGCTGCCAGATCTACCTCTCTGCTTCCTGATCCTTATTCCACGGTGTCCCTGTACGCTGACATCTCGGCTGCCACTGCTCAAAAACAAAAAGAATTCTCCCAGACCACTGCAACCCTCAGGAAAAACAACATCCCATACAAATGGGGCTTTCCTACCAAGCTTATAGTCACACACCAGAATCAAAGCACCACCATCTTTACTCCCAAAGATGGCATCAAGCGCATGATCAACTGGGGCCTAATCACCGCTTCACCACCTGAACCGCTTTCCCAGCGACCCCCGCCATCTTCATCTTCCTCAGCTTCGCAGCGCCATAACTCGGCTTCCACCCACAGATAAAGGCTACCTGTTCCTGCTTTATGCCAGCAAGTGCCTCCTTGGAAACTCTCTGCAACATTAACTCTGCACTATCTTGCATCATCTCTGTCCTTGATGAGCGTACCTCTATGTACACTCCGTTCTCTTTTCCCCCAGAGAAGAAAAAGTGCCAAGCACTTGAAAGATACCTTACTTTTCCTTTTTTTTTCTTTTTTTTTTCTAATTTTTATTTTTTGTGTATTTTTTAATTTTTTGTTGGTTGCTTACACCACGCTAACTTCGTTAACCTCCATTGTTTCATACAGGATGTATTCCTTGCATTATTAATATTTTTGACTCCTGATAGAGTATAAGTTTACCGCTGTGACTCTCTCTTACAGGTCTACCCCCTCCTAACCTCCCCCACTCATTTCTACCACAGTGCATCCCACATTCTCCCCTACCCCAATCTATACTCGCCCACCGACATGTCACTCACCTTCACTTCCATTAACGCAAAGGGCCTAAACTCCCCTTACAAAAGAAGTTTAATGTGGAAAGATGCTTTGACACACTCCTCTGACATACTATGTGTACAGGAAACCCACTTTACCTCTACCAAACCCCCTTCCTGTTCCCACAAACAATACCCTCATTGCTACTTTGCCAACGCCACCAAAAAAAAAGCAGGTGTTATGCTTGCTGTACGTTCTACGGTCTCATTCCAACCAATCCACACAGACATAGACCCGGATGGCAGATTCATAATCTTGAATGCCACTATCAATAACCACACCATCACCATTGCCACCATTTACTCCCCTAACACAAATCAACACCGTTTTTACAAACTGCTATTGAAAAAATTAGAACCCTTTAAACAAGGACCCCTGATCATTTGCGGCGACTTCAACCACATTGTTGATGCCTCGCTAGACACCTCTAACCCTTCCCGCAGGCCCTCCACCTCTCTCGCCTCCATGCTTCACTCAGAAGACCTCTACGATCCCTGGAGGTGCCAACATGGCACCGAAAGGGATTACACGTTTTTCTCCCACACGCAACAAACATATTCTCGGATAGATCTTTTTTTGACTGACAAACACACCCTGCAATCGGTCCAAGATACGAAAATTGGACTTATCACGTGGTCTGACCACACGCCCATCTCAATGAAGCTGTTCCCCACACTCTCTAACAAACGCAACACCATCTGGAGATTCAATACCTCTATTATTACACGCCAAACTTACCAAAAACAGATACTGTCCGAAATACAACAATACTTTTCCACAAATGAAGGATCGGTGGATAACCCCACCGTATTATGGAACGCCCACAAGGCCTACATCAGAGGCCTCCTCATTAAGTTAGGTGCCCACGAGAAGAAAAAACATAGCGCCATCACAAATACACTTTTAGAACGCATACGTACTCTTGAACACGCCAATAAACCCCACCCCTCCCCTCTGCTCACCTCTGAACTGCAAACGGCTAGACATGCCCTAAGTGATCACCTGCACTCTAATTTCGACTACCATCTTAAGCGCCTCTGCCTACAAAACTATTCACACCACAACAAACCTGGGGCATACCTAGCTAAACAACTCAAACGCAAACTTCTACACTCTAAAATTTCGTTCCTCACAGACCAATGTGGTACGAAGCATACCAACCCTAAAGCCATTGCAGACCAATTTAGTTCATATTACTCAAATTTATATAATCTTACCAAAACTGGATCGGCCGTACCACCCTCACCCTCTGATATAGACGACTTCCTTTCCAAACTTCATCTCACCTGATCACATTCTCCAACTTTCCTCCCCGTTCTCACCATCGGAAATTGAAATAGCCATCAAAGCCCTACTGTTGCATAAAGCCCCAGGCCCTGACGGATTTAGTAACGAATATTATAAAACCTTCTCTGACCTCCTGACCCCCTACTTATGCCACTCTTTCAATTCTATCGCAAACACAGGCTCCATTCCACCAGAATCCCTCCAAGCTACCATTGTCACTATCCCGAAACCAGGCAAACCGGCTGACCAGCCTGCCAGCTACAGACCCATCTCCCTACTAAATACTGACACTAAGCTATTTGCCAAACTCCTGGCCACACGACTATCTGATATCATACCGCAACTAATACATATCGATCTGGTGGGTTTTGTGGCTGGCAGGCAGGCCTCAGACGGCACCCGCAGGTTCATCGACCCGATACAATGGGTGGAACACCATCGAACGCCTTCTCTGCTCATCTCCCTTGAGGCGTTTGACAGGGTAGATTGGTCCTACTTAACTGCTGTTCTCCGTAAGTTCGGCTTTAACGGAACCATCTTACAGGCAATACTCGCCCTCTACTCCTCTCCCAGCGCCAGAGTAATGAACTCTGGACTACTGTCAGACCCTTTCCATATCTCCAACAGGACACGTCAGGGGTGTCCACTCTAACCTCTGATATTCGCCCTTGTCATGGAACCCCTAGCCCAATCAATTAGAGACAACCCACTTATCTCAGGCATCGCGATAGCACACGAAACACACAAAATTGGCTTATACGCGGATGATGTCATCATCTCCCTGACTGACCCTGTCGTCTCACTCCCCGCACTACACAACACCCTAGAATTATTCAGCAAAATCTCTCTCTATAAAATCAACTTTTCTAAATCCAGCATGCTAGGCATTGGACTGGATCGCCAAGTTACACGTGCTATCACAAGTTGCACCTCCTTCTCGTGGACGCCTAACTCCACCCTTACATACCTGGGCATACAACTGACCACACCCTCATCACACCTGCGTTCTATCAACCTTACTAACCTCATAGCCAAATTGCAAAGAACCATACAAGACCTCAAACACACAACTGCCTCTTGGGCAGGCAGAATCGCTCTTGCTAAAATGTTCCTTCTACCCCATGTCCTATACACCTTCCGCACCATCCCCATACCCTTCCTTCAACAACAAATAATGCACTTGCAGAATATAATTAACACGTTCATATGGAACGGCAAACATTCTCGACTTAAAAGCTCCACTCTCTGCAAACCGGTTACTGCTGGTGGGATGGGAGCACCAAACCTCACAACCTACTATAGAGCGATAATACTTGCCCAAGCTAAAACCTGGTGGGTCACGACTCAACGCACCACATGGTTACAAATAGAACAGGCGGCACTCTCCTCCCAACCCAAGCTGATCCTGTGTGCCCTCTTATTGAAACATCACACAACCCACTCATTCCTAGACACAATTAATGCCACCATCCGGGTATGGAAAACCGTCATACAAACCTCTACGGGTATCCCATTACACCTGCTCCAACTTATACCACTTGCAGTTCTCCACATTCTCACTCCTGACATCAACGTCTATGACTGGACTACCAAAGGCATCCCCAATCTAGGAACCCTCTACCAGGGCCCCAATCTCAAATCATTCCACACTCTTCAGACCACATTCCTCATAGACCGTACGGACTTCTTTAAATACCTGAGAACAAGATCAATTCTATCCAAAATACAATGGTCACAGGACCTTCTCACATGGCACTTACTAACATTTTTCAATCTCACCTCACCCCGCCAACGTGGAATTTCATTTTGCTACAAACTCCTTACCGAAAATCGCCCAAACGTCAAATCCCCCACAATGTTAAAATGGGAAATCCTACTTAAATGCACCTATACTTCCCAACAATGGCTCCGCTCACTTCAAACACCCCTGAAATTCTCCAAATGCCTTCTTCATTGGGAAACAGCCCTAAAAATATACCATAATTGGTACCTCACACCATCAAAACTTGCCCGCATATACCCGACTGTTCACAACCTGTGCTGGAGGAACTGTGGATCCCCGGGTACCCCACTTCACATATGGTGGGACTGTCCGAACCTAACCACACTGTGGTCCACACTATCCAAACTTCTCCTTTCCATTCTATCAGTTCCTGTACCCCTCACTCCACAAATGGTACTATTAGGTCATGACTTGGAGTCTTGGCCACGACCCTCCCGGAATATTATTTCTCATGTTCTTATCGCCACACGCTTAGCCATCGCCAAACACTGGAAATCCCCGCAACCCCCTTCCACCGTAGAAATAATCACACTCCTGAATAACCATTGCCTAATGGAATTTATGCACGCCAAAGCTCACCTCCAACTTCCTAACTTCCAAACCAATTGGGACCTTTGGCTTAAACACCCTAAATGCAAACCCCCTATGAACGAACTCCCACACGACTAAACAACCCTTTCTTGTCAACATCTGAATGCTGTAAACCTGTTTACCCATGTTACTCCTCTCAGTTACTATGTTATTTATTGCTGTTCACTACTACGACTCATGGTATATACTCTGTATATTACGCTGCACTCTGGGCAAAAGCCCTTTTCCTTTTTTTTTTTTTTTTCTTCTTTTTGTTATGCTCATTGGTTGTTACTTCCATACATATGCACTTCCAAGATTGAGCTCCTGAGACCCTCATTTGGGTCAATGGCAGGCTACCTACCAACGTTCCACCAAGAACCTGCTCACAGCAAGTACCCTGACGGGGTGACGGGTTCTACCTCATACTGAGGCCATGCTCTACTACTCCATGAAAAGCCTGCAAGTTTATGTCAATGTTTAAACCTCGAGCTCCCCCCCTCCTCTTTTTTAATTTTTCCTGTTATAATTTTGTATATCTAACCTGTTGCATTAACAGTAAACTAACCTGTCCTGTTTATTGTGAAAATTAATAAAAACATTTGATTTAAAAAAAAAAAATGGGGGCCATACGTGTCTGCAGAACAAGCCTTTCACCACATACAGGGACCACTGGATGAACTCCCATAAAGGCACCATGATGTCATCTCTTTGTGCCATACATGATGTGTTTGTGCCACGCTCGATGTTGCGCTGAATACGTGTGTTGTTATCATCTCACACTATTCATGTCGCGCCGGATGCATGTTTCATCATCTCGTTACATTGTGTGTGACGTCATTGCGCTGTGTCATGTGTGGCGTGACTTTTGCCAAACATGGGGCATATAAGGAGACGCCAGGGACGACATTGGCGGCTATTCCTTGCTTCACTGAATCCATGCGGACGTTTGAGCAGTGGAGCAAATCTTTTCTCACGGGGGGGCATTAGAACAACCTGCCTGAATCCACTTCGATAAAGCCTATCTTCAGCCCTATTGTTTGTACCTCGGCTAAACATATAGAAGGCTCTGCTCAGTAAGTATTTGTTTTTATCCCTTCATAGAATGATTGCAATCTTTACGGATTAGTGATTCCCTGTGAGGTATACATACAATACATTTTTGAACTGAGTATAATATATTCTCCTTTTTTTATATATTTTTTTTTTAAAACTTAATAATATAGATTTTATTTTTAATTTTAAAAAATGACACACTTTTCTACAGATAGTTTAATATCACAAAATTATAAACTTCTGTTATGTATCAGATGAGTTATTATAGTGAAAAAACAAATTTCATCCAACAGATAATGTTTTTTTTTTTTGTTTATAATGAATGCGACAATTGTTGAATGTGACATTTTTTTTTTTTTTTTTTTTTTTCAAAGAAGTTTATTGAAAATTTAAACAGTTTGACATAACATCAAGCATATTGTACATATTACAACGTCAGTAGTGACAAATATAAAACGATCACCAGAACTGGTAAACAAGCCCGACTATACAAATAGAAAGAGATTCAGTATCAAGAATCTAACATAGGCCCACATACATATGCACGTAGCTTTGGATGAAGAATAGTGCTGTGTCGGGTTTGGTGTTGGTTATTGAGACTATGAAGCAGATTAAGTATACCCGTTTAAAATAGGAAGCAGAGTGCCCCATGGTCAAGCTGGGAGATTGTAGTGGAACAATAAGGGAGTCATGTGATCAAGTGTGTGTAGTGCAGTAAAGGTTTCTACCCTTAGGGTTGGGCACAGGGGTAAGGACATGTATGGGTCACGTTAGCGTTTACCTAGGTAGGGATTTCAGGTATCATAAGGTACGGTCAGTTTGACGGTATGACGTTGTCAGAAGTGATGTATTGGGGACAGGGTGGGTAATGGGTTGGGTATGTCAAGGGAGGGGTAGGGGAAAAGGGAGGTGACAGGTGCAAGGAAAGGATAGAAAGGTGGTCGTGGTGGTCACATCCTGCCTCCCTCCCCAGACAGAGTGTGCATAGCCTAATAATTGTGTGGAGATCACCGGCAAGCGAGGAGGATATACTTCTCATATGGGCGGGAGTACAGTATTCCTGCAAGAGATAGAAAGGGCGGTGTGCAATCAGTACAAATTCACACCCTGGTGGTTCTTAGTTATTCAGAGTCAAGTCTGTTGAGTATATAATTGAGAGAATTCTGTGGTCGTTTGGAAATGTATCCAACAGGCCCATTTGAGTCCGTATTTTTGTGGGGTGTCACGAGAGCAATGAACGAGCTCTTCCATTTCAGATATTTTGTTGATTCTCCCAAACCATTCCTTAAGGGTGGGAATGGCCTGGGATTTCCAGTGAACAGGAATTCAGTGTTTTGCTGCATTAATCATGTGCATTGCCAAAGATTTGTGGTAAGCCGACTGAGGAAGGTGTGTGTGGTGAAGTAAAAATTGAGAAGGGGTAAAGGGTAAGTCGTAGGTCGTGACTTGGGTAGTGATACGGTGAACTTCTTTCCAGAAATTCTGTATGCGAGGGCATTGCCACCATATATGCATCAAAGTACCTCTGTCTGCAAAGCACCTCCAACAGGAGTCAGGGATATTGTGGTTGAATTTATGTAACAGGGACGGGGTGCGATACCAACGCGTCTGAATCTTGTATCCGTTCTCCTGTGTTGAGACATTCATGGAACCCTTGTGGATGTTTGTGTGTATGTTTGTCCAATCTGCCTCCGATAAGTTAGTGGAGAGGTCCCTCTCCCAAGCTTTGCACATGGTTGAGTCGTCAGGTCGGCGGTCCGCGAAAAGAAGGGAGTGGGTTGCGGATATGAGGTGCGTTTGGGGACCCGTTTGTACACATAGTTTTTCAAAGGGTGACAGGGGTCTGTGGCAAGGGGATTGTCTGTTTATGGAGCCCAAGAAGTGAGTAATCTGGTTAAACTTCCAGGTCGGTATGGTAGGTTTGTCATGTATCGTGGCTAATTGGGAAGCAGAGAGTAGACGCTCACAGGCATAAAAGTGATGAGCTAGGGCTCGGGATTGTGGCCAGAAATCTTCAAGAAAGTTCTTAGCCATGCCCGGAGGGAAATTGGGGTTCATCAGTATCGGAGTCATGGGACCCGGAATGGATGAAAGAGATGTATTGTGACATATGTTAACAAAGGAGTGGATAGTGGGTTTGACCAGCGGGTGTAGACCCACATCTTGACGTGAAAGACAATTTTTGATCCATGGCAGAGAGGCAAGGGGAAGCGACGTAAGGGAAGCTTCCAGAGATACCCAGTCTTTTGTGGAGACGTGAACGTTCCAGTCAATAATACGCGTCAGATGGACAGCTTTGTAGTAATTGTGGATGTCGGGTAGGCCTATCCCCCCTAAGTGCTTAGGCAACGTGAGTTGTTCATATTTTATTCTGGGTTTGTGGCCTCCCCAAAGAAATTTGGTGCAAAGACTTCTGTATGATTTGAAGAAAATGGGGGGTATGTGGACAGGCACCGTTTGAAGAATGTAAAGAACCCTTGGTAGTGCGTTCATTTTCAGGATCGCCGCCCTGCCGAACCACGAGAAAAGCGGTTTATTCCAGCGGGCCAGATCTGTCGTTAGCTTATTCAGCAGGGGGAGATAGTTTTTTGTGTAGAGATCTTGTAGCTTGGCAGGGAGTTGAATGCCCAAATAAGTGATCGCGTCAGGTTTCCATTGGAAGGGGAAATTTTCCTTACAAAGAGCTACTGTTTGAGGGGGCAGCGTAATATTGAGTGCAAAGGATTTGGAAAAGTTGATCTTAAGATTGAATTCTGCTAGTACTACCGGGATTGTAGTATGGGGTTGTGTGAGGAACATTAATATGTCATCCGCAAAGGCGGCTAGTTTGAAATCCCTGTGAGAGGTCTGTATACCATGTATGTCAGGATTGCCCCTAATGCTGTTCAGAAGGGGTTCAAGGGTGAGGATGAAAAGTATCGGGGACAATGGGCAGCCCTGTCTCGTACCGTTATGGATGGAGAAGGCATTCGACAGGGTATCGTTCACTCTAATTTTCGCTGTAGGGTGTGAGTATAGGGATAGAATGAGATCGAGCATGCGTGGACCCAGTCCTATAGAGTGCAGTACAGCTGCCATGTAATCCCATGCAACCCTGTCGAATGCCTTCTCCGCGTCCAGTGAGAGAAAGAATCCTTTTTGGTTGGATGACGTGATACAGTGATGGAGGTTAATGGCCTTTATGGTGTTGTCCCTGGCTTCCCGGCCAGGGACAAACCCTACTTGGTCCATGGAGACTAGTGAAGGGAGGTGAGGCAATATCCTGTTGGCCAACATCTTCGAGAAAATTTTGAGATCTACATTAAGTAGGGAAATTGGCCTATAATTAGCTGCTTGAGTAGGGTCTTTGTCTTCTTTGGGAAGAACCACTATGTGTGCCTCCAACATGTCCCGGGATAGGGGGTTGTTTGGAGAGATTGAGTTGAAGGCCTTTCTGTACGGGGCACCCAGGGAGTCTTTGAAAGTCTTATAATAGCTAGCAGGTAGCCCGTCCGGGCCCGGGCATTTGCCCGGTTTCAGTTGTTTTAAAGCCGTGTCCCATTCCTGTTGGGTGAACGGGCCCTCCAGAGAATCCGACACCTCTTGGGTAATGGTCCTGGGGCAATGTTGATTTAGAAACTGTCCGATATCAGTTGCTCTAGAGGTGTGTGTGTTGATTGAAGAATTCGTGCCCCCAATGTTGTATAGTGTTGAGTAAAACCTTTCGAATTCAGTGGCTATGTCCGTGTTTTTCGTGTAGGCCTCCCCTTTTGATGAGTGAAGTTTGTGAATCGTGTTTTTAGCTTTCCTAGTACGAAGTGCTTGGGCTAGTAGGTGACCACTTTTGTTACCGAATTCATAAAAAAATTTTTGTGTGAGCATGTATTTTTTCCGGGAAGTCCTGCCCAACTCCTCCTGTATTAGTGTCCTGGTGTCTATGAGTTCCTGATGTAAGTTCTGGGCTAGTGTGCGTTTGTGTAATGTCTCAAGTGTTTGTAATTTGGCGTATAGGTCTGAAAGAGTCTTGCGTTTTTCCCTTCGGATTTTAGCTGTCATCGAAATAAGTTTTCCCCTGACAACGCATTTATGCGCCTCCCATTGTGTCATACTGGTCGTGTCTGGCGTATCATTGTCTTTGAAGTAATTCTCTATACAGAGACGAATTTCCTCATGTCTCACTATATCTGACAGGATTGTTGGATCTAGTTTCCAAGTCTGTGAGCGTCTGTTTTTTTCTGGTAAGGATAGCGAGATTGAGATGGGGTGATGGTCGGATATAGTCATGGGCTCTATGGTTGCCCTATTTAGGAATTGGAGATCACGCTGGGTCAGAAAAAAGTAGTCCAGTCTGGAATAACGGTTGTGGGGATTAGAAAAGAATGTATAATCTCTCTCCTTGGGATGTAACGTGCGCCACGTGTCGTGAAGTAGGAGGTTTTGAAGGCTTAGTTTGATTTGGCGCAAAGCTTTGTATGGCAAGTGGGAAGTACCCAAGGACGTGTCAATGAGGGGTTCCAGGGGCACATTGAAGTCTCCGCCTACTATTAGTATACCTGTTTGGAAGGCGGCTAGGCGCTGAGAGATGTCACGAAAGAACGGGACTTGGGATGAATTGGGGCTGTATATATTGGCCAGGGTTAGGGGCTTATCCTTCCAGGTCCCTTTCAAGAATAAGAATCTCCCCTGTTCATCTGCCAGCGTGTCTGTCACTTGGAAGGGAGCAGTTCTAGAAAGGAGAATCGAGACACCCTTTGATTTGGCTACCGGATTAGTACACCTGGAATTTGAGCAGAAATTTTGCAGAAGACTATGTGGCTACGGGGATATTCGCCTTTCGCGTTCATTTAGTAGAAGAACATGGAAGCCATCTGTGTGTCGTGTTTATCTTCCTCTTCCTTCCCCTCCCCTCCTCAAGAATGTTAAGGGGGGTCTGGAATTGGACCACTTGTGGGAGACAAGAAGGGATGAAAGTCTATCTTGCAGGAAGACTATGTCAGCTTGGCGGGTCATGCTGTGATGCATGGATTGGTGTGGGAGTGGTAGAGAACAAAGGAGATAATCTTTAGAAGGCAGGGGAGGACTTTTATCGGGATATTGCGGGGATATTCAAGGGACATGTGTTAGTCTTTCGCATCAATATATAGTTCAGGCATATAGAATGACCAATTTAAGAGTAGGCCTTGTAAGAAGAACTATACAGGTTATAACGTTCCATCCCGTGGCACCCGTGATGAGGACCATGAAGGGCGAAGGTTAGAGAGGGTCTGTCAGAGGCAAGGTACAGTGTCAATGTGTTTGATGTAAACCCAAAATAGTTTTCTTTCCCTAGCAAGTGCAGGGTTGGGCCAGTTTTTTTTTTTGTCCCTTCCCAGTCTTCCGTTCCCCACTCCCAATGTAGAGGGTGAATGATTGTCCCCCCCCCCCCCCCCATCCTCCTATTCCCTCCCCTCTCCACCCCTACTTTGTTTTTTTTGTTTTTTTTTTGCTTACACCCCTACCTCATTATATTCATACACTCTACCCCTCAGTCCATATATACACAGCATATCATTATGTTGCAGAGATACATAGACAATATACTACTTATATGGGATGGTTCAGAAGAGATCTTAAAGAAATGTCTTAATCAGATGAATCACAATGATTTCAATCTGTTCTTCACCATGGTTTATGATCAACATAAGGTCAACGTTTTGGATATTAGTATCCTCAAGGATCTAGATGGTAGACTTATCAGTAGGCTCTTCAGGAAGGAAACTGCAGGCAACACTTTGTTGCATGTGGACAGTTTCCACCATGAATCCCTGAAAAAGTCTAGTCAAGTTTCATGTTTAAAACGTAATTGTACTACTTTTGAGGCTTTCCAACAGGAAGCTGATGAGCTCAGTAAGAGATTACTAGCCAGAGGCTATACTAAATCTTCCCTCAAAAAGGCTTTTAACCGTGTGAAAGATAAAAATAGACAGGATCTCCTCTTCAAGGCCAAAAAGAAGAAAAAAGGCAATGTTACTAGGATTATACTGCAATATTCTAAAGAACATGAAAGGGTGAGGAAAATAATTTCTAAACATTGGTCGATTCTCATAGAGTATCCAACTCTCAAGGGTCTAGTAACCCCAACCCACAGATTTCCTTTAGAAAGGCATGATCTATTGATGGAATGCTCACACAAAGTGAAGACAAAGGAGACTCAAGGAAGGACCCATATAAGATCTGGGGTACTTTCCCTTGTGAAGCCTGTTCACATTGTGAGGTCATTGGCAGGAGGACTTTCTTTTTTTTCTTTTTTCTTTTTTTTTATACAATAAGTTTTTATTGATATTTCAGAACAATACAGTGTACAATTAAACATTGTACGTCGCGCAACGACGTTGAGGGTATCATGAAAGTTGGGTTGAACAATCAAACACTTGTTCAGTAGCATATATCAAACAGTATGCAGTATGAACAATTAACATGTAGAAAGGTCGAACAAGGAGAAATATTTTCAAGTATAACAACCTGACCACTCAAGTGGCACCCCAAACGGGTTCATTAGTGCCACAGGAGTAGACCGGTGGAAGCGTGGATACAAAATTTCAGTAGTAGTTGGGTGTATGTAATATGGCAGTCTAGGTGAAAGTGAGGGTAGGGAGGGTCCAGTAGTGTTGCTCGGTCAAGAGGAAATCATTGGTCTATGTATTGAAGTCATTAAGAACTAGTAGCAGCTGATGTCCAGTTAGTCCAGGGTTGCCAGTGGAGGGCTGTTTTGGTGGATTGAGTGTTGTTGGATGCCGTCACTGTTTCGTAGCTGTGATGCAGGTTTACCAAGTCAACGACTTGGGATAATGTCAGCGGGGCATCAGATTTCCAGTGTCTGGTAATGTTAAGTCTTGCAGCAAGAAGAATGTGTGTTGTCGTGTATCTTGAAGGGCAGGGAAGGTCTTCAACAATTAGATTAAGGGTTGCAAGTGCCGGTGACGGAGGGGTTACGCATTTGTAAATATTCGTGATGAGCTGGAATATGTTATTTCAGTAGTTTTGTAGTTTGGGGCAGGCCCAGAAAATGTGGAGCATATCTCCAATGTTTGAATTGCACCTCCAGCAGGTAGAGGGTTTACGGGGGTCAAAGGAGGATAGTTTGGACGGTGTGAGGTACCACCGTAGTGAAATTTTCTGTGTGAGTTCCAACAGGGCAGCACATTTAGTGGACTTGTAGATAGACTTGAGTGCACTTTGCCATTGAGAATAAGAGAAGGTGAGTGCGAGGTCTGTTTCCCATCTGTGATGAGGGTCAAGTTTGGTAAAGTCGGTTTTACTGTGTAGTTGGTTGTAGAAATGGGATATGCCTCTAGTTCTAGAGGTGGGGTTGGTAAGGTAGTCCCAGGATTTAACATCAACAGTGTATAGGGGGAGTGATATAGTGTGCAGGCAGTGGTGTATATGCAAATAATTAAAGTGTTCCGAGATAGGGAGGTCGTATTCAATCTGAAGTTGTGGGAAAGGTTTGAGCTGGTCGACTTGGACGAGGTCTTGTAGGGAGCGGATTCCTTTGAGGGTCCAGCTTGCGGTTGGTAGGTCTGGCGATAAAAATGATAGGGTTCCGAGTGAAATATTAAATTGGGGGGCGGGTGGGGAAGGGTTAGGTAGAGCTGTCAGTTTTTTCCAAGCGTAAGCGGAGGCTTTCATGGTTGGAGGGATGGAGGTTGGGATTGGAGTGCCTAGGGGGGTGCTTATGAACCAGTCTTTTAGGTTGGGTCGAGTGAGAGTGAAGCTTTCTAATTGCGTCCAAGATGAGCTCGGACCTGGTTGAAACCATTTGGGAAGTTGGGCTAGAATGGCGGACAGGTAGTAATCCTCAAAATCTATGGAGCCCACTCCACCTGCAAGTTTGTGTTTGATTAGTTTCTGGTGTGCGCATCGTGGCTTTTTATTTTTCCATAGAAATTTGTTGAAGATGGTTTGAAGGATTCTAAAAAAGGAGGAGGGGAGTGGGACAGTAAGGGTTCTGAAGAAATACAGTATTTGGGGAAGACAGATCATTTTAAAGGCTGCTAGCCTGCCAGACCAAGAGAGTTCGTGTTGCGCGATCGATTGGGATGTCAATTGAATAGTTTGTAGGAGTGGCAGGAAGTTGCATGAGTATAGATGTCTGAGCGTTCTTGGTAGTGTGATTTCTAGGTAGGAAATGTCTTTGTCTGCCCATGTATACGAATATTGTAGTTGTAGTAGGTTTCTGATGGTAGCGTCAATGTGGATGTCGAGTATGAAAGATTTAGTAGTGTTCACCTTATAATATGAAATTGAGCTAAACCAGGTTAACAACTTTTGTACTTCAGCCAGGGAAGAAGTCGGGTTAGTAAGAACTAGAATGACATCGTCAGCGAATAAACTGATTTTGTGGGAGATTGGACCGAATTGGAGACCCGAGATAATGGGATTAGAGCGGACATGTTCAGCCAAGGGTTCCATGAGTAAGTTGAATATAAGGGGGGATAAGGGGCAGCCCTGGCGTGTGCCATTGGTGATGGGGAACGGACGCGAAAGCATGCCTTCAGTGAAGACTTGGGCTTCAGGGTTAGAGTACAATGCCATAATGGCGTTTAGTATACGGCCTTCGGAATCCGAATTTCCAGAGGGTATTTCGGAGGTATATCCAATGGACTCTGTCGAACGCCTTCTCTGCGTCCAAGGATAGAAGCAGAGAAGGCGTTCCTGTAGAGTCAGCATGGTGTATGATATTGAGCATCCGTCTGGTAGCATCTGAGGCTTGTCTGCCTTTTGTGAAACCTGTCTGGTCGTTATGTATAAGGGTGGGCATGATCTGGAGTAGTCTCGTAGCTATTGCTTTTGCATAAATTTTGAGGTCAAGGTTGAGCAGGGAGATTGGGGGGAAGTTTTGGGGGACATTCAACTTCTTCCCTGGTTTCGGTATTGTTATTACAAGAGCGTTTAAGTATTCTTTAGAGAATCCAGAATAGGAGGCAGCGTTGTTGAAACGTTCAGTCAGGTGTTGTAGTAGTTAGGGGGAGTATTGTTTATAATATTCTCCCGATAGCCCATCTGGGCCCAGTGCTTTTCCCGTAGGAAGGGAGTTGATAGTCATCTGTATTTCTTGGTCTGTGAATGGGGCGTTGAGGGCCAGTAGTTGTTCTGTAGTCAAAGTGGGTAGGTGTAGGTGTAGAAATTTGTCAATCTCGTGCTGGGAAGGTTGAGGCGTGTGTGGGTCTCGGTTTAAATTGTAGAGGTCGCCGTAGTAGGTGCTAAATGCGTCAGCTATATCTTGTGGATTGTGCAGGGGTATTTTTGTATGTGAGTGTAGGAGTTGGGAAATTTTAGTCTTTGCGCGTCTGCCTTTGAGTCGTTGTGCAAGGTATTTCTCCGCTTTGTTGGAGGTAGAGTATGTGGTCGCTTTTAGTTTTTTGTGGAGGAATTCATATGAGTGGAGTAGTAGGGTTCTGAGTTCCTGCCTTAATGTCAGTAGTTGGTCAGCTAGTGTGTCCTTGGGATTACGTTTGTGGTTTGATTCTAATGCGGCTATTTGGGCCGTTAGTTTGTCTAAACGCTGCGTCCTCTTCTTTTTGTGGAGAGAGCTTAGTCTGATCAGCATCCCTCTCATGAAGGCTTTATGAGCACTCCACACCACGCCAGGATCAGACACTGTGCCCTTGTTGAGTGAAAAAAAAATCAGTGATATGGTTAGATATCTCTGGTATGTAGTTGCTGTGCTGGATTATATAGTTGTTCACACCCCAGAGGTAGGTATTGCGTTGGAGCTTGGAATCATCTATAGTAATTGTAAGTGGGGCGTGGTCTGACCATGTCGTGGTGTGGATCTCAGAACTGGAATTTTTTGCAGGAGCCATTTATCAGACAAGAAAAGATCAATCCTTGAGTACGAACGATGCCTGGGAGATAAAAAGGTATAGTCACGTTCTGAGCCGTGGTGGCACCTCCAGACATCATATAGGGCTTGAGAGGAAATAAAGTCCTTCAGAGGTGAACTTTGCCTTTTTGCAGTAGATGTGGAGTCCAGGTCGACATCAGGGACTATATTGAAGTCTCCGCATATGATCAGATGGCCCTTCTGTATGGGGTTCACAGTGCGGAGCACTTTACGTAGAAAGATTAGTTGGTGGGAATTGGGGGCATATACGTTACTTGGTTCAAGTTGCAGACAAGATTTATAAAGCGACCGTCAGGGTCTGATATGGTGTGTAACATTTGGAAGTCTACGGAGTCTTTGATTGCTAACATTACACATTTGGTTTTAGTGGAGTGGGAAGCAAAGAAGATGTGTGGGAACTGGTGACTTTTGCAGAGGTGGGTGTGCTCAGGTAGAAGGTGGGTTTCCTGGATGCAAACGATGTCACCGTGGAGAGCCTTGACAGTTTTCCACAGTGAGTGACGTTTAGCTGGGTGATTCAACCCGTTAACATTAAGCGAGAGAACGTTGAGTGGCATCTTGTGTGTGAGGTGTTTGCAGGAGTGTAGGTTAACACTTACATTTAGTTGTTAGAGGTGAGTCTGGGTATTGCTTGCGGCGAGAGGATGATGTTCGGTGGTCCAGATAACTGCTGGGAGAGCGGAGTAGATAGCTGCGGATAGAGCAACACTATAAAGCCAAGTTAGTTATGCAGGTAAAGTGAGAAATTGTAAAAAATAAGTAATCTTAAAAAAGAAAAAAGATATGGTGGGCGTCAAAAGGTGAAAAGGATAGAAAAAAAAAAAAAAGAAAAAACTGGAGTAGGATAAAAGATTCCGTCTGATAGTCGTTGATGTGGTGGGTAGATGTATCCTCGTGGGAATCAGTCACTTATATCGATCGAGGCTAAACCATGCCTAAGATAGAAAAATAAAGAAATAAAAAAAGATCGCAGAGGGGGTGCATAGCACCACAATAGACTCCGTTGGGGGTGTAAAGAGTCAGTAAGGCTGGAGATTGTAAACAGGGGTAACAGGGCGTCAGCTCGCAGGGGAACTTGCAAAACGTTATGTTGTCGGCCACCACAGTTGTGCGGTGTTGGTCCAGTTAGACTTTGGGGTGGGCCGGATGTTTGTGGGACGAGTGAGGTCCTCTGGCGTGAGAGGGAGGCGCAGGAGGTTCAAGAAGGATACCCCAGGTGTGGAGAAGTCGGAGGCCCTTGTCTAGATCACTAACAGTGTGAGTTTGCCCATTGCGGGTGATGAGGAGTGTGGCTGGATATCTCCATTGATACTGTATCTTGTGATTCTGTAGGCCTTTCGTGACAGGGTTCAGTAGACGTCTCATTTGGAGGGTATATTTGGAAAGGTCTGGGAAGAGTTGTATCCCAGTATAAGGTGCTGGTAATGGTGTTTTGCCTTTGACCCCCATCAGTAGCTTCTCCTTGATATGGTAAAAGTGGACCCTCATGAGGACATCTCTGGGGACTGAGGCTGCCAGGTTTGATGGTTTAGCAATCCTGTGGATCCTGTCTATTATGACATCTCGCGGAGATGCTTCAGGTACAATTATATGCATTAGGTCTTTCGCATAACGGGATAAGTCCGCAGGAGGTATATTCTCGGGGACCCCCCTCAGTTTAACGTTGTTCCTGCGGGACCTATCTTCTAAATCGGCTAGTTTACCGCGCATCCATGCCTGTTCTTCTTTAATCTCATCGTAAGTGTCAATGATGTCATTCACCGTATGAGTGCAATCCGATAGGCCTTTCTCAGTGTTGGTTATTTTGGTATCCAATGTGCGGATGTCAGAGGTGAGTGTTGAGAACATAGTGGAAAGGTCCGTCATGAGGGAGGTTTGGAGGGAGAGCAGCATGTCCTTCAGTGTCGTATCCATGACAGGTTGGCCTTAGGTGGGGAATGATGCCATGGAGGATTGCAGGGCCTGATCAGAGAGGAAGGGCTGTAGAGCTTGGTTTCATTTTGTGAGTGCAGCGGCCGCTGCGGCGGTGTGTCAAGCCGCATTTTAGCTTTGGCAGGGCTGCCAAGCAGGGGGTCACGATCCTGGTTGACTGGGGGGTCTGTGGAGGTACCTGATGGAGAATGTTCTTCCGGGATGGCATCCGGGAGGTCTGTATATGCCTCGCGTTGTGCAATCGAGCCAGCGCCATTTTGGATCGATGTGACCCGCTCCGCGGGTTTGTAGGCAAATTCGGTTCGTTTTTGAGGTACTCGGTCTGTGTACCTCTTTCTGGACTGCAGCATTTTGTTCTCCAAGTCGTTCTGAGCAAGGATGGCTGTGAGTGGAGCAGTGAGTGGGGCCTGCAGTGTTAGGTTATGTCCCCTGGCTGACGAGCATGCGGTTCAGGTGTCCATCTTATTCTCCAGCCAGCTTACCGGTCGTAGAGGGCGTATAAAAAGAGTATTAAGATGGCCGCTATATATCGAGCTGTTGTTCCTTTTACAGGTTGGTATGGGTGAGTGCCACTGGGTGATAGAGGTAGCTGGGGGTAGGTGGATGAGCGCAGGTGGTTTATAGAGGGAGAGATGGTCTGGGGAGCCTGGTTGCAATGGTGTTGTGGCTCTGGGTGGAGTAAGATGGCCGCCAAACACTAGGCCTGAGGCAATGTTTTTCTTGCAGGCCTTTGAGGAGAAATATCCGTGGTTGGTACTGGTGGTAAGCAGCAGGAGAGCAGGCTGAGGATGTTATGGGGCGTCTAGGCTGTCCTCGGGGGCCCAGATTGATAATGCAGTCCGAGGGCGGGTGTAGCAAGATGGCCGCCGCTACCTAGACTAGGCCGGAGCCGCAGTCTATCCTGCCGGGCGGCCGCGGGTGTTTACACCACACGGCTCGGAACTCTCCCAGGATTAGTCTGCCTCAGCGTGGGTGGATAGGGGCCCTCCCGTCCCGCAGATTGCGGAACTGATGACGGAGGCCGCACAGGCCTCAAGATGGCGGTGGATCTCCGCTGTGTGGAGCCGATCCCGGCCCTTGGGTAGGCCTAATCGGTTGGACAGAGTGTCCAATTTCCCCAAAGGATGGTGCAGTAGGGACCTGGTAGTGGATGGGGGTAGTGTATAGGCTCACCCGAGTTCTCTAGCAGTCGGATGGCAAAGGATTGAGGATGGGACAGTGGAGCGCTTCAGGAACATGTCCGTTCCCTTCTACTTCCGGACACGCGACAGGAGGACTTTTTTCATGCTACCAAATGGGGAACGCTTTCGTGTCAAACATTTTACAAATTGTAAGATACAAGGTGTGGTCTATCTCCTGCAATGTCAACTTGGAGCCTTCTATATAGGCAAGACACAGCAGGAATTTTGACAAGCATTTGCATAGTACGCAAATTGGCAACCTGTATCTGCCTCTTGGCAGACATGTAGCCAAGAGGCATGGATACAGAATGCCTAAGGTCAACTTTATGATTTTGGAGGGGCGTGGCCGGAAGCCGGGATGTGAGGACGTGTTCAGCCTGAGCTCCGTCCGTACCGCAAGAATCCTGCAACAATCCTCCTATCCAGACCGCCATCCAGGGGAACCACTTACCCCAGCTAGACCAGGGGACCCTTGTGCCCAGAGGGAGATGGTCAAATACGGCCCGCCGATGGAGGAGGCCCCGGGATTCGAGTTCCCGCCGCCGACACACGGGCCGAGACAAGATGGCGCCGGCCATGACGCCGGTCACCACGAGGCGCACACACAGCCCCAGCCTGCCTCTTCTTCAGCATCCTGGAGCCAGATCGTAGGGAGGGGTAAGTCGAAGGCATCACCCCCTAACCCGAGCCCAGAAGACCCCCTGCTACACTCCCCAAATGGTGAGGACACAGACCCAGATATACAAGCGGCGAACGCTGCTGACACAGACCCTGCAGAGCCATCCCTAACCCAGATCATGGAAGCAATTCAGCACAGCCATGCATCCCTTACCTCACAAATGGACACCATAAAGACTGAACTATCCTTTCTCAAACATGATGTCCATACCATAAGGCACAGGGTGCAAAATGCTGAGCAACGTATCAGTGATTTGGAGGATGATTCTCGGCCCTTACAGGGCTCAGTGAGGGAGTTGAAACAGGCCCAGGTATCCACCAGTGATAAGCTCACTGACATGGAAGACCGTTTAAGGAGAAACAATTTAAGGTTTCTGGGATTCCCTGAGGGGGCTGAGGGCAGAGAGCCGGAGGCATTCATGGAACATTGGCTAACTACTGTGTTTGGCGCTGCCACCTTTTCTCCTATATTTGCCATTGAAAGGGCCCACAGGGTCCCCATGCGGCCACTACCACCAGGGGCTCCCCCCCGTGCTATTATTATTAAATTGCTTCACTTCAGGGACAGAGAAGCAGTCCTTAAAACAGCCCGGGAGAAAGGCAAACTCTCCTTTAATGGCAACAATATCACAATATTTCCAGACTTCTCTGTTGCTACGCAGAAACAACGTGCCACATTCCTGGCCATAAAGCGCAGATTGAGGGAGCTTCACATCCCATACGGCATGCTATATCCTGCACGTCTGAGAATTGTGTACCAAGGCAAAGCATACTTTTTCACAGATCCCAAAGAGGCATCGCACTGGGTGGACTCCCTAGGACGCCCGAATTGCAGAGATCAAAATGGGAGATCCCCCCCACGCTGAAGTATTCGTTGCCCTCACACATATCTGGATGATAATCTGTTTATGTCTTTCCTCCTCCTCCTTTTGACCACTTTATCCTGCTGACAATCTCATAAGGAGTTCGGACAGAAGGGGGTGGTTGACTATATCCATTCCTAGCACCCTGAATCAGTACATTATGTTGACCACTTTCTCTTCTCTGCCCATCAGATGGAGGCCCTATTCCCCTTCCCCCCTGTCTATCCATATTTGCCCCAGAGGGGGCGCGTGACGCCCTACGGACTGGATAGTCACATATCCTAACAACACGCGGACACACCCGGATGGTCGCTTATGGCTGAGAACTGTTGCACGTCCCTCAGGGTTTTGAAGGGGCTCTAAGCCACGACCCCCATGCTTAGCAAGTTTGGTTATGGGAATAAAGCTCTCATTGGTTGGGGAATGAGAGCCGGGAGGGCTAGGGTGGGAGGGAAAATGGGGAAACAGTTATGTATGTTTTTGTTTTTTCATGTCACAATTGCTGCTTGGCGACACTGGTGTCCACAATTGTATATGCTGCTAAATTCTGCACAGAAGGGTCCACGAGGCAGTAGGGCGTTAATTTTGGTCTACAGTCCACGTACATGGACGGTTGAGATGGGATCCTCCTCCCGAGGCACAAGGGACCCCGAAATGGAGGGGCTCCTGTCGGGCCCCCGGAGAGGGACCCCCCAAGAGAAATATAAATATAATTTATGTAAATGTCTAGACTACGCATAGTATCATGGAATGTTAGGGGGCTAAATTCTAAAGTGAAGCGTTCAGTGATGTTTGACTACTTAGCGCGTCATAACCCGCACGTGATCCTTCTCCAGGAAACTCATCTTCAGGGATCCAGAGTTATGGCCCTGAAGAGAGCGAAAATTGCTTACGCCTTACATTCCACATACTCCACGTATGCCAGAGGTACGTCCATACTCATAGCAAAGGCGGCATCTATTAGCATTAAACAAGTTAAAATTGACCCACAAGGCTGTTATGTCGTTGTGGTACTGGAATTTTTAGGTAAACCTTACACTATTACTAGCCTGTATGCCCCTCCTCCATTCACAAAGACATTTTTTGAGCGAGTTATGACCTCCGCGCTGGCAATAGCGGAAGGTCCCCTAGTGATGGCAGGGGACTTTAACACAGTCCTTGATAACTCTCTGGATAGGTTTAAATGCTCCACCCTACCCCCCACCCCCCTATGTTCATTCCTGACGCAATTTGACCTGGTAGAGGCCTGGAGATGGAAGCATGGGGATAAGAGGGAATATTCATGTCAATCTGAAACCCACGGTACCATGACCAGGATTGATTTATATTTGGTTACGTCTGATCTGCTGAGTAGAGTGGGTGAGATCAGATACCTCCCAAGGGCCGTGTCTGATCACTCCCCATTAATGATGGATCTGATTTTAGGTCCTCCTACCTCATACCGGACTTGGAGGCTCAGTCCCCTATGGTTGTCAGACGAAATAGTAGTGAACCAATGTGCAAAGGAAATGAACTCCTATTGGATGGTTAATCGACAGGAGACAAACGCCCCAATGGCCTGGGATGCCTTTAAGGCCACTACACGAGGCACCTTTGCTGCGGCAATCGGCCAGGCCCGCAAGGCTTCCCAGTCTAAATTGATGGACGCTGAAAGAGATCTCAGAGAGGCAGAGGCTGCATACTCAGCATCCCCCTCCTCTGAATCACAGGCTGCTTGGAAAAGCAGGTCCAGAGAACTGGACCTGGTTCTCCTTGAACGCACGCAGAAAAAATTATTGTACCAAAACCAGCGAATTTTTGAATTTGGGGACAAAAACAGTAGATTGCTAGCATATTTGTCTAGACCTGAATACCAATCATGCAGCATTCCAAGGATAAAAAATATGGAAGGTGTAGTGGTGGAACAGAATGCAGAGGTAATAACCACGTTTGTTCAGTTCTACTCTACACTGTATACCACTAAAGCACACTATACCATTGTGGAACTAGATGATTATTTAGCTGATATATCGCTACCAAAGCTTCAGAGGGAACAGGCCGCTGTATTAGACGAATTATTAACAGAGGAAGAAATAGGAGAATCCATTCAGTCATTTGCCAAAAATAAAACGCCAGGACTGGACGGATTCCCTATAGAGTGGTACCTGGAATTTAAAGAAATGCTCACACCACATTTGCTTAAAGTTTACAACTATGCAATGAGGACGGGACGATTACCGCCTTCCATGTCAGAGGCGTTGATCGTCCTCATTCCTACACCCCATAAGGATCATCTACTTTGTGAATCATACAGACCTATATCACTGATTAATTCTGATGTGAAGATCCTAGCGAAGGTGCTCGCCCGTAGGTTGAACACGGTGATCACCACTATCATCAGTGCAGACCAAACTGGGTTTATCCCCGGACGATCCAGGTCTATTAATCTTCGCAGGTTATTTACGAACCTGCAGGCTACCCATGACAAGATAGGCTCTAGAGCTCTGTTGGCTCTGGACGCCCACAAGGCCTTTGATTCAGTTGAATGGCCATATTTACTGGAGGTCCTGGCGAAATTCGGGTTTGGGACAACCTTTATCCGATGGATACAACTCCTCTATTTGAACCCCACGGCTAGATTAAGAGTGAATGCAGAGGTGTCTGCTCCCTTCCCGATTAGAAGAGGGACCAGACAAGGGTGTCCTTTGTCACCACTTCTATTCGCCATAGCAATAGAACCCTTGGCTGAGCTAGTGAGGTCCAGTGGGGAGGTTCAGGGACTGACGATTGGGGGACTGGAGGAGAAGGTATCATTGTATGCGGATGACATGTTAATATATCTATCGGACCCCCAGTCGTCTCTTCCGGCCTTGCTGGACATTATGCAAAAGTTTGGACAATTTTCAGGCTTTCGGGTTAACTGGGACAAGTCCATCCTATTTATGATGGATAAAGAAGCGACGGTAACGCTTCCTCCCTCCTGCCCACTGCAGATAGTGACCTCCTTTAGATACCTAGGGATACTCATCCAACATCCATTATCCTCTTATGCTAAAGTTAATCTAGACCCTCTCGTTGGCAGAATGAAAACTACTTTGAAGACATGGACCAACCTCCCTCTGACGCTGCTAGGCAGAATAAATATATTCAAAATGATATTTCTCCCAAGGTTTCTATATATCCTGCATAACTCGCCAGTATATATTACCAAAGCTAAATTTAAGGAAATAGACTCAATACTTACCCTATTCATTTGGAAGGGAGGAGCGGTGCGGATAGCTAAGGGCACTTTGCAACTACTGTTGGAGGGGGGGTTGGCCCTACCATGTCTTCAAACATATTATGTCGCCTCACAGTTGACTCATGCACATTGGTGGTTTTACCCAGAAACTAACAATGCAGCCGCAGCCTTAGAAGCAGCCATCCTCACCTCATATGAATCCCTTCAAAATCTGATCCATTGTAGATCCCTTAGGGGGAGGGAGGGTACTTCTGTTTTAGCAATGACCCTTAAGATTTTCAAGCTAACGAAACTGCTGCCGCCTGATGAGTCCCGAATCTACTCACCCAACACCCCACTATGGGGAAATCCCAACTTGGTGGAATTTCTCCGTAGACCAGACGGGGGATATTGGTCCCGGAGGGGAATTAAAACGATACAGCACTTATATGTAGATAATAGGTTCCGATCCTTTGAGGAATTTCGCCGGGACTTCCAGCTGCCAAGTACAACATATTTCTTATACTTACAGATACGCCATACAGCAGCTGCACAGTTCGGCCTACACAATGTACATATCCAATCCTCCCAGCTAGAACGGTTGATAATAGATGAATCTCATGCTAAATTAGTCTCGACTTACTATAAATCCTTGTTACATTCTACTACCCATAGATTAAATGCCACGGCTGACAAATGGAAAACTGACATCCCGGAGTTGACGGAGGACATCTGGCAGGAGATACTTCCACTCCAGGTGCCCTCGGTCATCTCGTCTCGGGATAAGGTAATACAGACAAAACTATTGTACAGGTCCTACTTCACACCATTACTATTATTTAAACTCAAAAAATTATCCTCGGCAACATGCTCCAGATGCAATCTAGAAGAGGGTACATTCTTTCATTTAATGTGGGAGTGTAATAAAATCAGGCCATTCTGGTCGGAGATAACAGCCTTTATTAGCTCTTTGACCCAAATACCGAATGTATGCAACTCAATGAGATGTTTATTGGGCTATATTGATGATGAAAGTTTACCTGATAACATGCAAACGTTCCTGAGGATAGTGTTGTTCTATGCCAAAAAATCCATCACTATGCACTGGAAATCACAAGCCACACCAACCATACCCTTCTGGCTTACTCTAGTTAACCAGGCTGTGCAAGCTGACCTATGAATCCAGAGGATGTCCAAAAAAAAATACCGGAAAATATGGGGCAAGTGGGTGGACTCTGAAAATACCATCCCACCTGCTAATTAAAATTAAGATTGAATGCCTACTGACCCAGGGACACCTTGACACTATGCTAAACTATCTATGCAATGTTTTTCGATTAACGACTTGATATACACCAGTTCACTATGTATAATACGAATTGGGCGATGTTCGCTCGCATAATGTAAGTGACATCTCTGTTAATTGTCGTTTGTAATATTTTTTTATTTCTGTTTGTATGCAAAAAAAAACAAATAAAAAATTTATCTTTAAAAAAAAAAAAACTTTATGATTTTGGATCGAGTACATATTCCAATTAGAGGGGGGGGACTGGAACAAGATTCAACTCCAGGGTGAAATGCACTGGTTAAGATATCTTAATGCCACCACCCCCGCAGGTTTAAATGAGGCCAAAAGCTTCAGACCCTTTTTGGAAGGATTCAGCTCAGGCAAAACTGATTAATTTGACTAGTGGCAATCTTGCAATAAACCTTTTCTTTTTACAACATCTGGGTAAGGTTTGATTGATTTTTCCTTCCTTTGTACTTATCTAAAGATTTTTCCGTACAACATTATTCTCAATAATTTTTGTGTTATATATTGGTATTTGATGTTGCTCCGGAGTGTAGGCTCTCGGCGGAAGCTTTTTCCTCAAGGGGTTGTGATTCGCACTCCTATGTCCTTTTGTTATGGATTGGGATGGTACATCTTTGGGGTTTTCTTTGCTTGATTATTTGATATATATTGTATAATTTTGATGATTGGCATTTTTTAATGCTCTTTTGGCTTCTTCATTGTTATATTTTTCCTTGCTTTTCACATTACTTCTTGGGATCTTGGTCTGCAGCCCTTCACCTACATACCCGTCACACCCAGGCCCCTTTATTTACATATTTGGGACCATACATTCTCTCTTGAATCTAGATTATGGAGACTCTGTGTTGGCAGTTTTAGTTTCCAATATGGCCGCTGTCCTTATCCCCAGATGTGTATATCCTGGTGGTGACAGGATATGATGCGGTCACCCATGATGTTATCTCTTTGCGCTCAATGTCGCGATGAATACGTCTGTTGCTATCATCTCACACTGTTCATGTTGTGCCAAATTTGTGTGTTGTCATTCGATTGACGCAATTTTTGGCACACATAGGGCATATAAGGAGACGCCGGGACCACATTGGCACCATTCCTTCCTTCACTGAATCCATACCGATGTTTGTGCAGTGGAGCAAATCTTTTTCTCAATGGGGGGCATTAGAACAACCTGCCTGAATCCACTTGGATAAAGCCTATCTCTAGCCCTATTATTTGTACCTCGACTAAACATATAGGAGGCTCTGCTCAGTAAGTTACATTTTCCTTATCTGCATCTCCACTTCTGTTTCCTACCTACTGGTCCACTCATGATTGCCAAAGTGTAGACCATGCACATCTGTGTATACTGTATGTATATATGATTTGAAATACTGTTTATAATGTCCAGAGCTCAGTTTCCTTGTACCTTCATTTTTATTTTTACAGGCCGTAAGACCTTAAAGTGGGGTGCCCCTTTAAATTTTATTTTTTAAAAGTCAGCAGCTACAAATACTGCAGCTGCTGACTTTTAATAATCAGACACTTACCTGTCCCAGGGTCCAGCGAAGCGGGGGAACGAAGCCCCGCTCCTCCCCTGCCCCGCTTGGTGGCGCCGGCATTCTTACTGTGGGCACCCAGCTGTGGCTTCACAGCAGGGCACCCACTGCACATGCGCGAGCCGAGGGGAAGTGATATCACCAGCCCGGGCACTGAAGGAGGCAGACTACGAGGGACCCCCTAGCAACAGGCAAGAGGTGAGTAAAAATTTTTATTTTTTCCAACTATTTTTATTTTTTTTTTAGGATTTTTAAGATATTTTTTTTTCTGGTGGAAACACCACTTTAATAAGCTCAGACCCTGTGAAGCAACTAACATGGTTTTGATTTGACTTCTTACTACTGCTTGTGGTTCACTGCTAAAATGTATATCTTGATACCTACTGTAACCTTCCTAAAACTCAGTAAAATATATTGAAAGTGAAAAAAATGGCAATTGTTTATGATATACAAATTAAAGTAATCAACTTTTGTTTGTTTTTTGTTTTGATTTGCTGCTGAGTTGCTGAAGGGTGTGGCATTTTTTTTTTTTTTATCATTTACTGATGCAGTGGACTATATTGCCATAACATAAACAGGTTTATCTCTTTTAAACTGTTTCAGAGCTTTTTACAGCTTATATAGAAAAAAGTAGCATACATTTTTGTTCTCTCTTTAAACATCCCACCCCGCTCCACCCTCAGTGCATCATTGCTCAGCTGCCCCTGCCAGCACCATCAAAATACTGACGTCAATTACACCAACATTCACTACTTTTTGTCCAGCCATACTATCAGACTAAAGGGCTAATTCAGGGGTCTTCAAACTTTCTAAACAAATGGCTTATCGTCTTTCAAATTTAGGGGGGCTGAACTGGGGCCAGCGGGATTGAAAATTTTCCTGGCATCGGTGGGATTAAACATCACCAGATTTTGTATTGGGGAGGAATAGTGCCCCGTTGTTTGTATCATTGAGAGGAATAGTGAACTGTTGTTGGTGTCAGAGGAGGAAATGGCGCCCCATTGTTAATGTCAGTTGAAAGAATAGTGTCTCTTATCAATGGGAGAAATAGAGCCCTAAGGGCTGGATAGAGGCCCTTGGGCTGCAGTTTGGATACCACTGGGCTTGAACAAAGCCAGCCATGAATGAAAAGCATGGTGAAACAAACCTGGATTCACGGTACTTATGATCTCAGAAAATGTACTGTACTACCAATGATCTCACAAGTTTTTTGAGTCAGCAGAGTGGACCAACTCCACATGCTTTAATCCACTCCCTTTCAGTCACTAAGGAAACAAGAGGGGGGAGAGGGGCATAAAACAGCCCCATAGTGAAGTGTAGCTTAATTCAGTGAATCAATAAAATACACACTCTAAAATTGTACTCACAAGACAAGGAGAAGCCCAAGCATATGATTATGCTATAGAGAGTCCTTTAGCAGATGACTTAGCAGGACCAGCAGCAGCCTTCAATATGTAAACAGTCACCGCCACTGTTTACATATTGTAAACAGTCACCGCCACTGGAAAGGAGCGCCGACAGTGCCAGCTATCTACACATGAACTCTGTTTGGAACTTCTCCCGCTGTATTGGTGTGCAATGGATGCTGGGATATGCATTTTGGAGAGCAGATCCTCCCCTTCCTCAGTCTACCTAACAGCTACTGTACCTTCTGGCAGAAATGTATCATAGGTATAATGCAGATGTTACATTTTGTTAACTGGGCTAATGCCACTAATATCTATACACTAAATAATACATGCAGGACGTTAAAAAAAGAAAATTAGTAAGATAAATTGCTAAAATTATGTTGGATTCTATAAATATAATGAGGTAAGCAATGAGACAATAAATTAATATTGATGCAATAAAATTACATGATAATATTAAATAAATATAAAAAATTATAATAATGATAAAAAATATGAAATATTTTTATGAAGAATATAGGAATGATCTGAAGAAATGTATAGATAATAATGAACAATAATAGTCACTAAAAATGAATGCACCTGGGTCCAAAGCAAGCATAAGAAAACATTAAATGAACTATTAGGATTATTTATGATGGCCTAACAAACAACACAAACAAGGATGTGCATAAAAAAAAACTGAAATTTAATTTCATTGTCATGATTTATTAACACTAAAATTATATATAGCAAGGGGTTTGAGAAATCCATTAGGAAAATAATCAAACAATATATATTAAAATGAAAGGGCCATGAACGTCCTGTTATAGCCTATCAAGCCCCCAGAATCTCCACTTTACTCCTTCTCCTTCCTCGAACTCCCTTACTATCCTTTCCTTTTACTTCTTTCTTTCTCATGTTCCTCACTACTCTTATTATCTTATTGACACTAGGGGACCTTTAGTTGATTATCTTTGATCAACATCAAATTTTGTTCCAGTTAATCACTCTTGACCACTTCAAGATACAGAATTCGCTCTTAGTTACTTAGGTCAGTTGCAAACGCCACTAAGTTTAGGTTCTCTTTCATAAATTCTATAAGGCTGGGTTCACACTAAACATGGATGCGGCTGACAGCAGGGCTTCGGTGTGTCCCTGTTCTCCAGGAAGAATCAGACCTGAATTTATTCCTGAATTCGAACCTGAAACAGAGCCAAAGATGCACAGGACCCCTGTGCAATGTGCTCCGCAGCCGCTCTGGGAGATGTGTGAACCGGCTCCACAGAGTGTCAATCACAATCTCCTGTCATGCAAATTAGATGCAGGGAAACCTGCATCCAATTCACACTAATGTGAACCCAGCCTGATAGTTTGTACACATTAACACTGTAAAGTGAACTCTGTTATTTCATCCATTTTTGCGAGGGTTGTGTGTACATTGCTAAACTCTATAGGCCTATAATTCTTGTGTTATTGGGTTAATATCTTGGTCTTTTGTAAAATGCTTGAAAACCAATAAAAACCATTGAAAAAGGAAAAAGAAATATTAAGACCGCATCACTATAACTCTGCTTTAGACCCAGTGAAAGATGCTATGGGGTTACATAAAAAGTCACTCTCAATGGGATGGGAATAAAAATAAACAAAATAATATTAGCAGATGCGCTACCAAAGCTGAATAAAATGCAAACCTATAGAAATATCAATATATGCTCCAATGTTACCATGCACACAAAAAAGTACACACGTACCCAGCCTACCTCAAGTTACACTCCCCTCCCCCTTTCCCATCCCTTACAACCCTCCTAGAAAACGAGGCTGATGGATCTGATATAAAAAGCAGTAAAAAAGAAAAAAGAAAAGATATGGAGTAAGTTATAACGTAGGTAGTGAAAATAATGAACAACAAAGGACTAGTAGAATACATATATATTTTATTGATTCACTGACTAAAGCTACACTACACTATGAGGCTGTTTGATGCCCCTCTTGTTTCTTTACAGAGTACGGTGTTCCCAGCACATAATCAGCCATAATTTTCAGTATCCTTTTTCAGCTACACCTCCCGGTACATGTTTTGGTCTTGTATGCTTTTAGCAATCTGTAGTAGTCTTTTATATGATAGCTTTTGTAACTGAGGAATATCTGGATTTTTGTTCCAATTTGTTTACCATTTTTACCTTTATCTCTTATATAGTACTTTTTAAATGTAACACAAATACACTTGCTTGCTACTGAGCTTTCTTTAAAACAACCTCACCCCCCCCTGTGGTTTCCAACAGCACTTTAGATGATGGCTAATTCCCTGGGGGTTTATCCACCAGTTTGTTGATGTTCATCACAGGTTTGTTAATTTGAGCCACAGGTAAGTGTCTCTTTGTTCTTTCAGTCACTAGCCAGGAGCAAGAATGACAAGTCTGAAGAGTTATTAAGTCTTATTTGCACACTTTTTTCAGACCAATGACTGTACATTTGTTTTTATTTATTGTTGCTTAGTTAGGAGTTCTGTCTCTTAGGTGACAATAATTCTGTAATTTTTCTGTAAATCTAGGTCTAACCTCACAAGATTATACCCATTTCTCCCTCCAAAATCAACTATTCTCTTGCATGAATCAAATTTTCTTACCATACTCTTCTCTCTACATGGTTTTCTCCTCAAAAATATGCCATATCCTATGGTCAGATTATAATGTAGTCCCTGTTAACCTGCACAAACTCTTCTCAAAACCTAATAATTTTTATTGATCCACAAATGATCCCTTGCTTGATATTCTTTCTTTTTGTCTTCCCTTGAACAAGGCATTTCACAAAGATTTTACCCTCAATAATGGAAATGTACAGTAATTCTCACACATTACATTCTGGAAATCCCACAAAGCTATGATTAGAGGTCACTTTACCCAACTTGCAACCCAAAGGAAGAGACTTTACATCAAAAAAAATTGCCCAACTAAAATCTGCTTATCAACTTCTCATAACCCAGTTTACACATTTCTTGCCTGTGAACTTCCAGAAACGTATTAATACTGGTAGACTAGACCTCGGGCTAGCAGTTTCTCACCAAGCAAAAAAACAAATACAGTGGTCAAAACATCCTGTGTGGTGGAATTTTAAGGCACACCGTTTTTTGCCCAAGAAAGAGTTTTAAGTAGAGTATTGATATAAGTATATAAAAAGATTTATTGAAGAAAATAGCATAAAGATAAATGCATTAAAAGTAAAGTGTCTAGACACCATACAAATTCAACCAAATACATTGGTATACATCAACGACATGAATGATTACTCAAACCCAACGCGTTTCGGAGATATATATGGTTTCCTCCTTCTTCAAGGGTGAGAGTACAGGGAGAAAGAGCCCTATTGCAAGTACAATAAAACAGATTTAGTATGTCAGACATTACAGCTCATGGTAATATGGGATAAAGAGCATGGTAGAACAAGAGAAAACAGAAACAAATATACAACTTACAGACGTGTAGATGCTGTGTGTGAAGACACTTTAACACGATTTAAAAACAAAGATGGGTTGAATGCCAATTCCTGTTTTTCCTGCATGGGAACCCGAGAGAGCCTGTACAGGCAGAGATTTAAAGCCTGTAGCTAATAGAAGACTAATATATAAGTTTTAATATACTAAGTATCGTCCACTTCCATTCATATTGTGATATCTCCAGGGATGTATGCTTCATATAAAGTCCCATCCTCTTTTCTTTCTGAGGAACCATTAAGTTTCTTTATTAAACCTAGGTCTAACCTCTCCATACAGAAAGTCATGTTTTACCATAAGAGCTCCTGTATGGAATATGGAATAGTCTTTTACATGGACTAATTCTAGAAAACCTAGTAGACTGCTTCCAAAAATGTCTGACTATGTTTCTGCGTTTCTAAGTGCATAATACAGTATAACTGGTTATTAAACCGTATAAGAAATACACTGTACATTGTTGATCCAGGGAGTATCCAGTTGCCTTTTGATCAGTAAGGATTAGAGCAAATTGGACCACGCTTTATGAGCATTTTTTTACTTCCTACTTCATCTGTGCTGTGGATTCAGTTTATTTTTGTCTTTTGGTTAAACGAAGTGTCTTTTTTCAACCTGGCTAACTACATAATTATGTAATCCTATGCACAGAAAACATATACTTCATCAACATTTAGCAAGTATAACCAGCGCCTTAGAAAAGTAATTCATAAGAAGACAATTTGAATCACTTCAACTATTTTAGATTATGCTTCATTTATATACCCGTTAACATATAATAACTTTTGAAAGCTAGTATAATTTGAATGATATAAACCACCACAGGGATCTGTTTTTCTTTGTCGAAGTCCCTTAATACCTGCAGCTACCATGGAACCTATTGAAATGATAAGCTGTCAAGTACCAGTTTTCCCCTACTACGTCTACAGGAAGCACTGCGAGGGCATTTGATTTTTGATTGCTGGATAACAGAGATTAAGTTGTCACTCTATCAAACAGGTTATTTCCAAACTCAGAAATTTAAGAAAATATAGTAGCACTGTGTAAGACCATAGAAACTAAGAACACATAATTTAAAGTTGCTTACAATGAAACAAATATTTTCTAATCCAAAAATTTTGACTTACAGTATTTATTATAATTTGACTATGTATATAGAGCACAAGATGCGACCAGGATTCTCATATTAGTGCTTCTTGTTTTTTGTGTGTGTCCCGTGTTTTGGATGCCTCCTCAGGACAGACAAGCATATGCTTTTTAATGTAATACAATGTAATGTTTGTCATGTTTATCAGATCTGTAATTTGAATATATCTAATTTTAGACAGTGAGACTCGTTCTATCTTTTTGTCACCTTTCTGAACCTTGATCGTGTCCTGAAGAAGCCTAACGGTGAAACGCGTAGACGCACAAGGGCTCACTATACAAACTGTATTTTACATGATTTTTAACACTCATGAATACTGTGATGATATTACGTACTTTTTTTCAATAAATATTGTTATTTTTTCTACTTCTCCATTGTTTCTATGCCTTTAAAGTCTGACCTATGGTTACTCTCCGAGTACCCCTTTTTTGTTTCCTCTCTAAATTACGGATGTGGCAATGTGGGTGCCCCCCCCTTTTTTTTAATTCTCAAATTAGTGCATCACTCAGATATGTTTAAAATTATCAGACTGATTTACTTCTGTTTTCAAAACCCAAAGACAAACATGCAATATATTAAAGCCTACCAGTCCTTAGTGGTTGCTGGCTATTTTGCAAACAACACATTTCCTGGCCAAGTGTGCCTACTTTCTCTTTGTATCTATGGAAGGAGCCATGGTTGTTTCCTAGGCTGAACTTAAAACATCTCTTTCTCTTTTCATCTCTATTAAATCTGGAGGTTGAGGGATAAGTAGTTTTAAAAAAAAAACACTGTTTGTGCTTTAAGATCAGCTCAGAGGAAGTAACAAGAACACTGCAATTCTGACTAGGTCAATAGGCATTTTCTGTACTTGCCGAAAATGTTCTTGCCTGAAAAATGAAAACAAATCAAGCCACCACATCTTAAAGTGGAGTTCCACTCACTTTTGAAAGGTGGTCTTAAACTAAATACCACCCCTCCACCCCTCGTTTTTGGATATTTTAATTTTTTTTTTCTTTAGTACCTTTTTTGAACTAAGTCTACTTCTGTTCCAGCCTGGCCGTGGCACAGGATGTCATGTCCTCTTGTGCGGCCACCCCCCCCCCCCCTCTGTGTTCTGGGACCTGTATGTGTCCCAGAAGACAAGCTGGCTATTAACAAAGCGCAGCGCGATTTGCGCATGCGCAGTAGAAAACCGGCAATGAAGCCGCAAGGCTCCACTGACGGTTTACCTTAGTTACAATGGTGCCACCTGCACCTGATCTGATGGACGGATCGGCCAGGGGGGGGGATATCACAGGCTCCCTGGACAGGTAAGTGTCCTATTACAGGTAAGTCAGAGCTGCTGAATTTAAAAAAAAAAATTTGTGGCTGGAACTCCGCTTTAATTTGCAGAATATTGCATTTTTGTTTTTGGCTTTAGATATCATTTCAGGGGAGGCAAGCCAACACCTTGATTTCAAAATCTGACAATCTCACTGGATATACATTCTTCATTTGACTGGAGCTATTTAAGGGGAAAAATGTATGTTCTGAAAGACTGATCATGTGTAATGGAACAATTATAAGATATATTGTATATATATTTTAACAGCACTTTAAAACAGACAAGTCACATAAATACAGCTGCATATTAAATTAATGGCCACACAATCATAGTACATAATACAATAAACTATTTAGGACACCGCTGTAACATTTATTATTAACCTATAAGTGTAGAAAGCTAATATAATCAAGACATACAGTACATGAATACTGAATAGTGATTTACTTCAATTGCTGCACTGAAATACGCCAGAAGCAACAAGGTTCTCACCACTTCTAGCTTCAAAGCTGTAATTTCCCGGCTGCTGTGGCTGTGAAAGAAGCTGATCAAACATGATCTGTGCTTGACCACTGGTGTCCAGAGGTGACATCAGACCCTTGATAGACTCCTGATGTCTCCTTAAGAAGGACCTGTGATTTCTACTGTGCTCTCATGTAGAGGGCTATTAGTCCCTATTAGTCCATAAAAATCTGGGCAAACCCTCTATGGCAGACGCAAAAACCTGTTGCCTTAAGTCACCCTGACACTTCACTTGCCATTGAGGCTCTTGATGGGAGACCTCTACAGCCTGCCCATGTGACTCATGGGACTGTTAAGTTTATCCATGGCCATAGGGGCTCTCCACCATGAGATAATCCAATTCCAAGTTATTTCCTCACCTAAGTCTCTGCAGGTTATTTGTTATCCTTGGTTACAGAGGCACAACCCCTCTTTTGATTGGCTCCATGCTGAGGTTCTCTCCTGGTCGCCACAATGCAGTAAGACATGCTGCCATAAGGTAGCCATGGCCCTGTGCACCTCTTGACTCTCCTCCCTGACGGAGGAGTACCGCGATTTTAGCAATGTCTTTGACAAAGGTCAAGCCGGTAGTTAGCCTCCACAGCGGTTGTATGATTGTGCAATTGACCTTCAACCTGGTGCCATACCCCCTCGTGGCCGGGTTTGTCGGTCTTGGAAGATAAGGCCATGGAGGATTATGTTGCAGATCCACTTTATCGAGGTTTCACCCGCAAATCCTTGTCTCCTGTTGGTGCTGGTTTCTTTTTTGTGAAGAAGAAGAGTGGTGAACTGAGACCTTGTATTGATTATAGGGGTTTCAATCGTTTGACGATTAAGAAAGCCTATCCGATTCTGTTGATTACAGAGTTACTTGACCGCCTCAAGAGAGCAGTGGTTTTCATGAAGCTTGATTTGAGAGGGGCATACAATCTCGTGAGGATTAAAGAGGGTGACAAGTGGAAAACTGTGTTTAATACCAGAAAAGGCCATTATGAGTACATCGTAATGCCTTTTGGCCTTTGTATGCCCCGGCACTTTTCCAGGAATTTATTAACGATGTCCTCCGAGATTTGTTGCAGTCATGTGTAGTGGTTTATCTTGACGATATCCTCATATTATCCAAGTCCCTGGAGAGCCACCACACAGATGTCTGTCGTATGCTTCAGAAACTAAGAGAGAACAATCTCTATTGTAAATTTGAGAAGTGCAAATTCCATTGCGAACTGATTAAATTCCTGGGTTATGTAATTTCCACTGCTGGTTTTTCGATGGGCCCAGATAAACTTTCAGCATTCCTACAGTGGCCCCGACCCATGGGTTTACATCCTCTGCAGCGTTTTCTTGGCTTTGCCAACTATTATTGGAAGTTTATTCGTAACTTCTCATCTCTGGTCAAGCCCCTGACTGATATGACCAGAAAGGACAGTAACCCACAGAGTTGGTCTCTGGAGTCCATTAAGCCCTTTTGAGAGTTTCAAGGCTGCCTTTGTTTCTGCTCCTGTGTTGGCACATCCTGATCCTACGTTACCTTTTATCCTTGAGGTTGATGCTTCTAATGCCCCATACACACGGTCAGAAATTACGATGACCATTTCCGTCGGATTTTGTCCGAAGCTGGTGTTGTGTACACACGGTCGGACATAAGCCGCATTCCACGGGACTAGAAAAGGGAAGTTCAGCACCACGTCCGGCACCTTTTGGGCTCCTTCTGCTGATTCTGTGTTTATTGCGTGTTAGTAGAAGTTTGGTTACATACGATTCACGCTTTTCAGACTTGTGCTTCAGATCGTTACTGCTCTTCAGTTTGTGCTTGTCGGTGTGTATCTGTTTATCAGTGCGTGTAGTCAGTTCGCATTTGTTGGTCATTGCGGCCTATATCTTGATATCTTCTTGATATAGGACGCTTTGATTTTTACTGCTTATTGTCTGCTCTTTTCTGGTATTCATTTCGTTCTTTCAGGCCTTGCTGTTTATCGGTGCTTTCTGTTTGTCCGTTCTGACCAGCCGACCGTTTGGAAGCCATGTTTCGTGTACGTACTTATCGTAGAGTTCGTGCTGTGCATGGGCTTGGTGTTGGGCTTTTAGCTTTGACCCAAGCCCAGTCCATGAACAGGAGTTCATGGACCAAGAATTGGTTGCTCCAGCGTAAACCAATTCTCGCACATGCCTTTGCTTTGTGAGATCCTGGAGAATAATCCTGATGATTTCAGGAACTTTCTCAGGATGACGGACCCCGTTTTTCACCGTCTGTTGGCTTTGCTGACCCCTTTTATCAGCAGGCAGGATACCTGCATGAGGCAAGCCATCACTCCGGAGCAGAGGCTTGTTGCCACATTGAGGTACTTGGCGACAGGGAGAAGCCTTCAGCACCTGAAGTTCTCCACAGGTATCTCTCCCCAGGCTCTGGGAATCATTATTCCAGTGACCTGTTCTGCCATTATCCAGGTCCTGCCGGAGGACTATATTAAGGTAACATTTCTCCTTTACTATTCCCTTCTATGTATTTACTGTTTGCTAATGTCTTGTATTTCTTTCCTCGTTCCCTAATTACCAGGATTGCAATATGCTGTAATATGCTGTGCCCCTTTGTCCTCATGCATGCTGGAACCTTGGAATGTTTTATTTTTTTGTCCTTCATGAATTTTTGCCTTCACTTACCTCCCCAGCATGCTCTTCTGAGCCCATATACAGCTATGGCCTAGTCACTTAGCAATGTATTTTGTCTGCTCCATAGTATTGGTTTCCCCTAAACACCCCCTAAAATGTCCACAAATGTTTTATGTGTGTTTTACTTCATGAAGAGTCCCCTCTTTTTTTGTTTTTTTGGGTGGGCCAAACTCATTAGAAACCCCCCTCCCCGAACTGCTAGGTCAGCTGATACCAATCCTATATCTGCTGGCTTTGCCAAGCTCAATACACACTATATACCTACCTCTTTAGTAGTCAGATTTAGGGATTAATTCAGCAAAGCATGTAGTGCCTCAATACTTTCAAATGTGAATTGTTTTTTTTTTCCTCCTATTATTAGCATGATAGGTAAGAGCAGCATGTCAAAATGTGCTTCTATTTATGCATTCTTTTTTCATTTGGGATTAGGACACTTCTTACCTGTCCGGTGGGCTGCCAATAGTGTTAAGTAAGAAGGGTCTGGCCAAACTATCACACATTATTTAGGCATTCAGCTCTCAATGAAGTGGAGAGGGTTACCTGTCCAATCCCCCCCCCCTAGTTTTTGGCAATGGCCCATCAGAAGTGGGGGGAGTGATGGGGGGTGTGTAATCTGCTAAGGGGACCTTGTACTTTGGTTTGTAAATACTTTTTTGGCAAAATTTGATTCTGATCTTGTTTCTGTATAATCTGCTTGCAATGTTTATGTGCAAAATTACTATTTTTTTTTTTTTCTTGTTTGACTTCACAGTTTCCTTCAACGCCACAGGAATGGCAGACTGTGGCCTCCCACTTTGACAGCCGTTGGGACTTTCCTAACTGTGGAGGTGCAATTGATGGGAAACACGCATCGTCCCACCCCCAAACTCGGGGTCGTACTATTATAATTACAAGGGGTTTAATAGTATTGTGATGTTGGCGGTGGTGTCAGCGACATATGAGTTTCTCTATGTGGACGTGTGGAAGAATGGCCGGATGTCGGATGGTGGTGCCATTGCGCAGACGGAGTTCTACTGGCATCTCCAGAGTGGCAGTCTGTGCTTGCCACCTCCAGAGGAGAATGCGGAAGGACTCCCCTTGTTCTTTGTCGCGGATGAAGCGTTTGCGTTGTCAAGCCATCTGATGTGGCCTTTCCCGATGAGGACCCTCACCCCGGACCAGAGGGTCTTTAATTTATGTCTGTCCAGAGCCCGCAGAGTGGTGGAGAACGCCTTTGGAATCATGGCCAGCTACTTCCGCCTCTTTTTGACACCTATCCACATGGCGGAATATAAACTGAACCACGTTGTGCTTTCCTGCTGCATTTTGCACAATTTTTTAAAAAGGCATTCCACAAACTATGTTGTGTCTGTTGGCCCTGATGCCGACATCCCACAAAATGCCAACCTGACAGCCCTTGAAGTTGCACGTGCTGGCTTACCCGCCCTAAACGCCCGCAAAGTCAGAGAGAGATATATGGAGTACTTTGTGGGTAGGGGGGCCATTGATATGCCAGACAATGTGTGAGAGGCATTTTTTAATAAATTTATTTTGGAAACTGAACTACGATTTGTTTTCATTTACTGCTTGGGTTTCTTGTAGGTATGTTCTAGCTTATTTTATGGTTTCTTTTTGGGCCTTTATCTTCAACAGTGTAAACGCACTTTCTGGGCGAGAGGAGGTTACAGTCTCTTCTTCCTAAAAATAATATTCTCATGTTGTGGGTCTGATACATACTAGTTAAGGTATGTAGTGCATTACTGACCCCAAAAATACTCCTTTTCAGCACCATGACAGAAATGTGTGGATTCCTGAAAATGGCGTGATAGGTGGTTTATTACAAAGCACTGTGGGTGTACTTTCCAAAAGAAAAATCCACTTTGCACTACAAGGGCACTGCAAAAGTGCACCTGAAACTGCACTTGGAGTGCAAAGTGGATTAGCCTTTAGTAAATAACACCCATTGCCACCAAATTCAACAACTTTTTACGCAAATAATGCTTTTGGGGTTTGGAACAAGGAAGCCACACATTGTTGATATGGTAAAATTTTAATTCAAGCACATTCACAAGTGCCTTTCCAAAAGGCTTTTCCAAACTAAAAACATATTTGGTGTTTATAACATTCTTTAATAACATTAATAACTTGGCACATTTGTGTAAACAGCCATGCATCAAAGCAGAACATACTGAACACAGGAACTTACAAAGTTCAACTTTGAAAAGTGAAGACAAGATCAGACATGACTATGTCCAAACTGTGTTTAATCTGGCCTTCATCACATGGGGTGTCACCCCTGGAAAAGCCAAATTTAGAAAATGCACACAATTTGGGGATCAAACTGGGCATTTGATGCAAGAACCCATGCTTAGAATGTCAAAATGTACAATCTCCCATCATGGGGATCAATGTACGTGTTTTGGGGGTGCAACTCCTTCACCTCAGCCACTTTAGTTAGTAAGTGGTTGCACCCACAAAACGTTGTCATTGATCCACCCTGATGGGAGATAGCACATGTTGAAACACTGTGTGTGCATCTTCCAAATTTGGCGATTTTCTTACGTTAAAATTGTTTTTTTTCTAACCCAAAAATGTCTGGTAGCTAGTTTGTGGTGTTTCAGATTTTCCCTAAAACATCAATGATGTTCTTCATTTTTTGTTGAACATCATTGATGTTTTTATTGATATCATCTAGATTTCGATTGCACACCATTATCTCCCCGATGAGGACGTGTGCACTTTCACTGGTAAAATGCGATTCTTCTTCCACAACATCCACATCACCTAAAAATTAAAAAAAAACACTGTGTATTTTAAAGATGCAGGCATACATTGATTAGCTTACCTGAAGCTGTGGTCTCCAACACTCGCCTGTTATGGTGACAATTTCTCCAAGTTCTACAATCTCTCCTTCCTCCTCCTCCTCTGCTTCTGGTGTTGGTATTTCCCCTTCTTTGGGAGGTGTGGGATCCCTGGTGTCCTCAGACGTCCCGAGTCTTCTCTCCCCTATGAGAATGTACAAAAGGAATACTTAGCACACCAATCTATGAGGGCAGAAATAGGAAATCAGAAACATTGCTTGGAAGTGACGTACAATTGTGTTTTTTGGCCAAGTTCAAAGCCAAAAAACATTAATTTTGACACATTGTAAAGCTGCAATACTTATTACCTGTTTGGTGCAAGTTTGTCAGATGGAGACACCCCTATAGTATCCACTGGAGCACATGTGTGGGACACCCTAATAAAAAGGGTGTTTGGGTGTCCCAGCACTAGTGTTCTAGAGTCCAGATGTGTAAACAGCTACTGAATCACCTCTCCTTTACACTGAATCAAGTTTGCATTTCATTCTATTACAAACCCCTATAGACAACAAACTTCCTTTGACTAGAAACAGGCCTGAAGAAATGTAGTTAACTCCAACTTCACCAAACACCGTATTATAAGTGGGCGAACGATCGAGGTTTATTATGATCGATTGAACACACGAACATGAAAGTGGCCATTTTCAACTGTCCAACATTAAAAAACAAAGCACATGGAGCAGTATGCAAGCAAGAAATATAAGATGAACACACGACAACTACTTACTTTTTGAAGAACTCGCTTGATCTTTCTGTACTGATCGTGCTCCCTGCGTTTCAGGTCTGACCAGCGTTTCCTCAGTTGATCCTTGGATCGTCGTAACCCAAAATTCTTCTGCAGACTCTTCACAACTTTAGCCATGATCTTGGCCTTTCTGACATTTGGGTTGGGGTAAGGCCCATACTTCCCATCATAGTCGCTCCTCTTCAATATGTCCACCATCTCCAACATTTCTCCAAAATACATATTTGAGGCCTTAAATCTTCTCCTCCGGGATCTGGACATTTCTGGCTCCGGGCTTTCCTCGTCCTCCTCCTCGTTGCTGGAATAGTTAGGGCGCACCTGCTGTGTCCCCGCCATGTGCTCTCCCCACTGCGCTATAAAGAGAAGGGGCGGGGAATAGACGAGAAAGATCGTCAAGGGCCGGCGGAGTTTCACGCATGTACACTGTATATAAAACGTCACACGCGTGTGTCGTACGGACGAACTGTGAGCAGAGGGAGAGAGCGCTGATCGTGCTTACGAAGGTACAATTTGAACTTGGTACATGACTAGCCTATACTGATTCTAGATTGAGGCTTATTTTGGGACAAGATTAGGAGAGTTTAGCCTGACATTATTATGGTTTGTCTTGTGTTGTGTCTTGCAGAAAATACTATGGATCCTTTAAAAATCCAGTTTTTCAAAGTTCTAATTATTGATGAGCTCAGGGCGCTGCCCTGCCTATGGCAGATTAACAACCCTGATTACAATGACCTAAGTAAGAGGAAGGCAGCACTGGAGAAACTACTTGGTTTCTTTAAGATCATGGTCCCCACGGCAGACACCTATGTGATGGTCAAAATTGGTGCCCTGAGGAGCACCTATCTGAGGGAGCGCCAGAGGTTCCAGCATTCCTTGCGATCAGGAGATTCAAATGGCTGCATTTTCTGGCAAGTCAGAGGGAACCCAGGCCACCACTGTACAGTCTTCCTTCAAGTCTTCCTTCCCCCCCAGCTGAGGCTTCGGATGTCCAACCTGGGCCTTCCAGGCAACAACATGTGGAGGGGCCCAGCTTGAGACAGGTATAGCATTGGTGAACATATTTCTTGACGTACATTTAATGATGTTAACTATTGATCAGTTAAGTTGTGATTTAACAAAGTGGTTGACATATCAATAGTCAGTAGTGACCAAAAAGCATTGGGCCAAGAATGAAAAATGCTGGGCTCAGAATGATAGTATGTTCTATTTATTAACATTCAATTTTTAACAGTCATGAGCTGAAAATAGTGTGATTGATGAACAAAGAACTAAAACTATGTCCCATTTTCATACACAGGAAGACCTCAGCCGGGAGGAGGCTGTGGCAAGTAGCAGCCAGGAGGAGGCTGTGGGAAGTGGAAGCCAGGAGGTTGCCCCTCGCCCTTCTCCACCTGCTGCCACAACTAGAAGATCTGAGCCACAGCCTGGAAGGAAGCCTGGAGGGAAGTGCCTTAGGAAGACCAGATAGTGATGGCCTGGGTTCCGTTTGGTCTGTCAGAAGATGCAGCCTCTTGTCTGACAACATCCTGGGGACATAGATGCCATCTGATCTTCCTGATTGCTTAGACTTCTGGACCAGATTGTACTCCCTCAGATATGTAGTCCTCATGCCACCAATTTTGCTATTACATATTTGATGTCTGCCATGGGGGCCAAAAGGCTTTGCCAAATTGACCAGTTTCTCCAGCGTTGCCTTCCTGTTTATTTTGTTTATGACACCGAATAAAGGTTTTTTTTGGTTTGAAGAAATACTTGCCTATGTGTTTTACTTCAAAAAGGGCAGTTTATTTGTGAGTAGGCAGGTACATTTCACATTTCAGAAAGTCAAATTAACAAGGGACACCAACACCAAACAACCTCCTAGTGAATTTAGCCAAAAAACACAAATGATAATAATGGTGTTGGGATAAGTTGAGACACAAAAAAAAATAAAGGAAATCTGGATTAAAAAAACAAACCACTATAAATGAAAAAAACATTCTTGAGATCTGACGAATAAAAAAATTCTACCCATGAAATCAGGAAAAAGAATAAAGAAAGAAGTTTGGGAGAAGTCAGTGTGAATATAAGCAGCTAAAAAACTTTATTCTTCTTGCATTGTAAAGAAAAAGAGAATGCACTGCATTAAACAAATTTTAACATTGCAGCGTGACGAATGTGCTCTGTCGATTAAGAACGGTAGTTTTACCTGACCGAGAGCTTCCGTCAGAGAATTTCTTCTGAGCATGCGTGGCACTTTGTCCGTCGGACTAGGCTACACACGATCGGAATTTGCGTGATCGGACTTTGTTGTCGGAAAATTTGAGATCCAGCTCTCAAACTTTTTCCTTTGGAAATTCCGACGGAAAAAGTCAGATGGAGCCTACACACGGCCGGATTTTCTGACAACATGGTCCGATAGGAGATTTTCCGTTGGAAATTCCGACCTTGTGTACAGGGCATAAGACTGGAGCCCTTCTGCCTCAACGTCCTACCTCTGAGAGCAAAATGCATTATTGTGGCTACTTTTCCAAGAAATTGTCACCTGCGGAATGCAATTATGAGACTGGTGACAGAGAGCTGTTAGTGAATATTTTAGCCCTGAAAGAATGGAGACATCTCCTCGAAGGTACCACTGTGGTGGTTCTCATTCTTACTGACCATAAGAATCTAACATTCTTGTCTGAGACTAAACGCCTCTCTCCCAGAAGGGCGCAATGGGCTCTTTTCTTGTCTAGTTTCAATTACATTATCTCATTCTTACGTGCTAAGAATATAAGGGCTGATGCTTTGTCACGACAATTTTCCTCCACTTCCAAGATGGAGTCAGTTCCGGTTCCTGTGATTCCTCCTGATTGTATTGTGGCTACGGTTCGCACCAGTTTCACTTCTCCTTTAGGTGAAAAAAATTCTTGCTGCTCAGGTCCATGGTCCTCCTGAGGAACCTTGTGACCTCTGCTTTGTCCCAGAGAGTCTCTGTACTGCTGTGCTCTAGACTTACCATTCTTCCAAGGCTGCTGGCCACCCTGGGATGAATCAACTCTTTTGGGCCATTTCCCAACAATTCTGGTGGCCTAGTCTATGTGATGATGTAACCACCTTCCTAGCTGCCTGTTCCGTGTGTGCTCAGAGTAAGACTCCACGACACCTTCCAATGGGCCTACTACAACCCATACCCAATAGAGAGAGGCCCTGGACCCACCTGTCTATGGATTTCATTGTGGAGTTACCCAACACCCAGGGCAACACAGTTATCCTTATGGTGGTTGACCATTTCTCAAAACTGTCCCATTGTGTTCCACTTAAGAATTTGCCCACTTCTAAGGAACTGGCTTTGATTTTTGTTCGGGAGATATTTTGCTTACATGGGCTACCCAAGATGATTGTCTCGGATAGGGGTAGTCATTTTGTGTCCTGGTTCTGGCGAGTCTTTTGTGCACAGTTGGGAATTCAGCTTGCTTTCTCCTCTGCGTATCACCCGCAGTCTAATGGGGCTACAGAACAAGCCAATCAGTCCTTGGAGCAATTCCTACATTGCTATATTTCTGACCAGTTGCAACTGGTCAGACCTCTTACTGTGGGCGGAGTTTGCTCACAATAGTGCCTTGAATTCTGCTTCCCGATTGTCCCCGTTTATGGCGAACTGTGGTTTCCAACCTACCATGTTGCCTGACTCATTTGTTCCGCAGAGTATTCCTGTGTTAGAGGAGCATCTCCGTGGTCTTCGTTCCACTTATGCACAAGTCCAGGAGGCTAATAATAGGTACAGACTCCATGCTGACCGTATACGCCTGCCTGCACCTTTCTACTAGGTTGAGGACAAGGTCTGGTTGTCATCTCGCAACCTCTGACTTCGTGTTGCCTCTCTGAAGTTCACACCTTGGTTTATTGGGCCTTTCTGTATTCTTTGCAGGATTAACCCAGTGGCTTACTCATTAGACCTTCCTTCTAATATGCGTATCTCAAATGTATTTCATGTCTCCTTATTAAAACCTTTAGTTTGCAACCACTTTACCACCTCTGTGCCTCCTCCTCACCCTGTATAGGTTAAGAACCATGAGGAGTATGAAGTACAGGCATACCCCACTTTTAAGTACACAATGGGGTTTATTTACTAAAGCTGGAAAGTGCAAAATCAGGCTCACTTCTGCATAGAAACCAGTGAGCTTCTAAACTCAGCTTGTTCAATTAAGCTTTGGTAATAAAATCTGGAAGCTCATTGGTTTCTATACAGAAGTGAGCCTGTTTTTTTTCACTTTCCAGCTTTAGTAAATAAACCCCATTGTGTACTTAAAAGTGGGGTATGCCTGTACAGTCCATTGTTGACTCCTGTAGGTTCCGTGGGTGCATACAGTACCTGGTGCATTGGAAAGGGTACGGTCCGGAGGAACGCTCTTGGGTCTCATCCTCGGACGTACATGCCCCTGTCCTCCAGTTTGATTTCCACAGACATTTTCCCCTCAAGCCTGGTGGTCTTTTGATGGGGAGGGATCATTGAGGAGAGGGTACTGTCAGGGCTTGGCTTTACCCTTCCTTCTCAAAGCTGGCCGATACGCTGTCGGCTAATTGCCAGCTCCTATCTCTCCACAGTGACTCACCTGTTAATGATATCCTGCTCGCAAGTCCTGCCTACTTAAGCCGTCCAGTCCAGATGATCTCTGCCTTCGCCTTGGTCACATCTCTAGAGACACTCTCATGTGTTCCTGTTAAAGACTTTCTTGGCTGACATTCCTTCTGGCTCCAGATCCTGCTTGCTGTTATACTACACTCATCTCTGGCTCCCTTGATGTTTTGGCTTGTCTGATTATCCATTCTGGTTCCTGAACTCTGGCTATGTTTTACCAAATTGTTTACTCTGTTTACCTTTCATTATTAAACAAGTGTGATTTAACTGTACTTCTGTCTCAGTCTGATTCATGGTTTCTGACGCTCCCATTTTTTCATCTTGACAGATTCCCACAGTAATCACAAAATATATTTTATCTTAAAAGTAAATTGTACTATTTGTTTACATACTACATTGTATATTCTACAACAGTCATGAATTAGCATTGCAAATCTGAGAATACTGATTAGTCTCATTAGAATACAACTCTTTAATTCATATATAAATCTCCATATATGGCACATGGAAACAAACACTGCACCAATAAATAACATTGACATTACAAGATAATTTTTAGAAGACTTTTAATTTGCTTTTAATTTGCAATACCATATCTTATTTAGAGCTAAAAAAAAATACTCTAGTGCAAAGTATTTGCGTGTATGCTTGTGTATATGCAGCTGATTACAATGGCAAGGAAAGAATTGAGGGTCTTTTCACTCCATACTCGACAAAAAAAACCTCACAGCAATGAATCAAAAATCTATGTGCATACCAACATTTTCATGTGCATTATATTGTGGTAAATTGTGTTTTATGTGTGTTTTATGTGTGATGGCATGCATTTTCATGGCATGTCATCCAAAGGGCCAGTAGGGTCAAAATACTTACAGCAATTTATTTTTGATATCTTTACTTTCAGTTGCACTGCATTAACTTTGTATTTACATGCATTTATGTGCATTGCATTAAAATGCAGGCAGGTTTAATTTTAATGTAACACACATCAACACACATGTACACTAGATTGTGGTGTGAACAAGGCACATAAAAACCTATTACTTTCTCTGTGCTCATGCAGTGGCCTGTGTTGATCTGGTGTAGAAAAATACAGGTCACTGCAAATAGTGAGTATTAGCATTGAAAAAAAAAAAAACTTATGTTAGAAAAAAAATGAGAAAGACCCATTTAGGTTTCTAGGATTTAGGAGGTGTACAGATTGGTGCAAGAATATAACTTAAAGTGTTTGTAAGCCCTAATAATAAACGTCATTCTTGTTTTTTTGGTCTGCTGAATGTTTTATCTGTTGTTATATTTGTTATAGCAAAAAAATACCTGTTGATCATTCAATAAATTGCGTGGGCTGATCATTAGGGAGACTGCTGTAAAACTCTTCACAAGATAGTATCGGACTCCAATTAGAGTTCATACATTTTTCCCTACGGTGTCTCCCCTGTGCTTTAGAGGATGTCAGACCTCAGGCTCATGTCTCCATTTATTCTGGGAGTGTCCCCATGTTGTCCCAATTTGGAGTAAGCTGACCTCCTTTGCATCCAAAATCACAGGGGTTCAGTTTTCCCTTAATACAACTCAATGTCTATTGTTTTCTCCCATTCATTGGGTGGTTGCTGCACATTGGAGAACTTCCTGGGTTCCACTCCATCAAGTTAAATTCAGAGTGGAAACCATTAACAGAGTAGAAAATCTTTTTCCACACCTTGTATCACTCTATGCCTTTTTATGAATGAAAATAGGCACCTTGGTTTGATAATTGCAACACTTTTGAATAAACCGTCACAATGATCAACATTATATTTCTCTTACTATATCAAAGTTGATGTCCTTTTTCCACCTACTCACAAAAGAATTATATTATCAGCATTACATTTGCAATTGTACCTGTTAATTGCAATCGTTATAGTTATGACAACTGCACTAAAAGTGTACAAAACCTTTAAATGAAAGAATTTGTTCTGAAATACATGGTTCCCAGACTAAAGTCATTCACAGTCATCCATTCCATGTACTTATATATCTTATATTGCATTTAAAGTATTCTAAGGCATCTTAAAAAAAATGTTTTCTTTCTTGACAAGCACACAAATCAAAGAGACATATCTGCATTTTCATGCTCTAATTTTAGATTTAATTATTGTCCATGTATCTATATTAAATTTATAATCTGCAATATATTTTTTTACATTTTGGGTGTATTTTAAGAGTATAACCATGTATCATTTCTATTTTGCTCCAATAATAGGCAGCTCAACCTTTAACAAATCGAACTACACAAACCAATTAATTCTACATTACTTTATAATTGACACTGCAGCTAAAAGGTCCTATACCATTTGGTGGTAAAACCCTTCAGTTTTAGTTAATACCTTAGAAATAACATTTCAAGGCTTCTTGAAATTACCTTTAGCATTTTACTGGAATGTCCCGGTTAACTGAAGATCACTCTTTGATGTCTTAAAATGTTAATCCCCAGACATCTGAGTCCAAAATGAGGCTGTGAGTGTTCATTTCACAAAAATCAATACTTATCTTTTCTTTCTTATGGTCTCTTTCCACATAATGAATTGTGTCAGGGAGCAGAGGTGATGGCTGATGAGGGACTGAGCCTTGGTGAAAAAGCTAGCAATTGTAGTATCATTCTTTATTTAGAATGCCAGCTGTCAGGTCTGAGACACTGTCTCAGTCAAAGAAGACATTTGAGATTTGGGATTTTTATGTTCTGATTTCACGACTGAAACCCCTGAAAAGGCTGGGGAGTGAGTGGAGATCCAGTCACTGTAACAGTTCTTCTAACAGGTGAGACTGATCTAATTTACACAGAATGAAAATAGGCCCTTCCGCACAGAAGTCCCTTGCTGAAGCCAAATCAGACACGGTAAGTCCGTAAAAAAAGGGAATTTTGTGGTGTTTTGCTATAAATGGACAATATGCGAATGGTGTAAAATAAGATAAAGTACAGTAAAATTGACCAATCTTCCATAAGGTGAAAAAAAGTGACTCAGAGAGAAAAAAAAATCTAAAGTTATTATTGCTTCTATAATGAACATAATCCAAGCAAGCTTTGTTAGATTCATGTTATATGCCTGCTTGGTCACTGTTGAGCAGGCTACCAATCTTACAATTTATATACCAGTCAATAGAGGTTGTTTTATTGTATATTTCACATATGGACAATTCCCTTTAATTTTGTTTGTAAATTGCATTGATTCAAATATTAAGAATTGATGGTTAAGTGCTCAGTCAATTATTCTGTACTTACTGAATCCCTGGTTACTTGTCCCCAAAGAAAGATACAACTAAGCTCTATTTGAGCATTACATAATTACATTGCATAATTCAAATAAAATAAAAAATATTAAAGTAATTGGTTCTTGCCACCAGCTACAGTATACAGTATGCAGAGTTATTAAATAGTAAATAGTTTGATACTATAGATAGTTACTAATAGTAAATTAGTTTGAATACAAAATGTTACAAAATGTTGTAATGTCATCTCTACAGCATGCTATACTTGAGCAATGAGAACCAAGAATAAGCTCATATGACATAACACAATAAGGTTAATTTATTATAGGCAAATATACTGTGCACTGCAAGTGCACTTAAAGTCCATTTGCTCTAAATTTGAGGGGTAGCTCTAAAATGATGGGAAGCTCTGCTGATTTCTATCATCCAATCATGTAAAAGAAAATATTCAGTTTTTTTATTTTCCTTGTATGTGATTAGATATTCTTTGCAAAGTAATGCTGTACCTCATTTACTAAGCTCTGGAACAAGTGCTCTTGCAGTGCACAGTATATTTGCCTTTAGTAAATCAACCCCAATAAGAGCATTCCCTGTTGTAATCCTTCACACGATTCATTGTGACAGTGAGCACAATGTAAATAAGAGGATGAAGATACAGTAATGTATTGCAAGCAATACTTTCAATAGCTTTTTACTTTAAAACAACATCCTTGTTGCGCTCGGCATATGTTTTTGCTAGATGGGCCTACTACCGGTAAATTTTGACCTACTAGTAGTTATTATTATCACAGAATTCACAAGGAGTTTGGTAAATAATTTGTATGTCTGTATAGTCAGTGCATTGTTTTGTAGGACAAAAGATGGAGCTGTACATGACAATCCTTTCAAATGTACTTGTTCTGCATGAGGATAATAGAAGCTGCCACAAAATCTGTTACGTCCTGATTGAGAGTCCCTCCATTATGTGTAAGGCCCCTTTCACACTGGGGCGGTGAGCCGCGGTGACGGTAAAGCAGCGCTATATTTAGCGCTGCTTTACCGTTGTTTTCACCACGGTTTTCGGCCGCTCGCGGTGCGGTTTTAACCCCCGCGAGCGGCCAAAAAGGGGTTAAACACCCCCCGCAGAGCGCCGCCGTAGCGGCGCTTTGCGGCGGTATTGCCGCGGTTTTACCGCGGTGTCCCATTCTATTCAATGGGAAGGAGCGGTATAGGAGCGGTGAACACACCGCTCCTATCCCGCTCCAAAGATGCTGCTAGCAGGACTTTTTTTGTCATCCTGCTAGCGCACCGCTCTAGTGTGAAAGCCCGCCGGCTTTCACACTGGAGTTAAAGGGGCAGGATTTTTTCATGCGGTGAACAGGCGCTATTTTTAGCGCTGCACCGCATGAAAAACGCCCCAGTGTGAAAGGGGCCTTAAGGAGAAGGCTTAAGTTTTTTAGAATGTTAGGTGCATGGCTATTTTGAAGGAGCACCATTAAAGTGCTTGTAAAGGCAGTAGGGTTCTTAATATTAATGCATTCTATCCCCCCAGCCCCCCTAATACTTACCTAAACCCCATCTCAATCCAGCGATGTTGCACGAGAGCCTCGGCCGTCCGGGACTCTCTCTCCTGATTGGCTGAGACCCAACAGCTGTCAATCAAAGTCAGTGAGCCAATGATGAGGGGATAGAAGGGGCAAGGCCAAGCTTTGGCTTCCTGTCTGAATGGGCACACAGAGCAGCGGCTCGGCTTGGGTTCCCCCATATCAAGCTGCTTGCTATGGAGGCAGTCAGCAGGAGGGAGGGGCCAGGAGCACCAGTGAGGGATCCAAAAAGAGGAAGATCTGGGCCGCTCTGTGCAAAACTACTGCACAGTGCAGGTAAGTATAACATGCTATTTTTAAACAAAAAAAAAAACAAGACTTTAATATAACTGTAGGCGAAGATTTTGGAAAATTGCATCACTGTGTTTAAGTCTTCCCAGGGGTACCTGATCCAGATAGCCAATGCAGCAAGGAGGATAGAAGGCAGATTTGAAAAGGTGTGTGAAGGCTGTGAATTAAAACCCCTGGAAAAAAATGGAAAGATGGGAGACAGGATATTCACTTTGGTGTTTGTTTCAGTGGTCAGTAAATAGATCAGCAAGAATTATGATGATTATGTTATGATAATTGATATGGTTAAGTTTGTTAATAATGTTCTTTTGGGAGAGAACTACATGAACATATATCTGCAGTGTATAAACAGAACCCAATAGACCACCAGCACATTGTAATTGTTAATGTACAGTATGTGAACCAAATTGTCCTTGGACGGTTTGGTTCACAGATGCTGTGTACAGAGCCAGTCCAAGTGGCTCTGTTCATTAGGTTTGCTGCGATTTATCATAGAAAGACCAATCACAGCAATCTCTCTTCTTCAACTTTATATGAAGAAAATTGTTCTAGAGTACACTACTAACATAGGACATGTAAAGGACGTGTAAAGACACAGCTGGCAAGAGGCTACCAAAACTAATATGTAATTTACATAAAAGTGCATGTACAAAGTATCCCTAGAAGAATGAGAATTGCCAAAGATGGTGATGAACTCCTCAGAAAATGCAGGGGAGGTGCACAGTAAATAATGCAGTAACAGAGTTATTTCTTTCTAGAATGACGCTGGAGGGGTTCTTCAAAGGATCTAAAATCTGATACTTAGAAATGAAAGGATAGTAAATTACATTTGTACTAGCACCAAATTTCAAGAATGCTTCTCTACATAAACTATTCCCCTTGAAAAATAGGAGGCCTTTGTAAACCCAAGTGTTTTTGGTTATTCTAGAATCTAGATACAACATTTTATTAAATTTACAGATGAGTTACTAGCACTAAATGTGTGTTCTCTGGGAAACAGACAGGTCCTACTGCCATTCCCAATGGTGAAATCAGGTAACAATTTATTGAATAAAAATGGTGGCAACTCTTATTTTTAAAGCTTGAATAGTGCACACAGGCTGTCTACAGACCTCTGGCCAGTGACATTGTTCAGGCCCACAGAATCCTAGACAGATAGTTAACATTTTTTTGTTTGGCTATATTTGTATTTGGTCCAGAATTTGCAGTTATTGTGGTTCTATTGTTGCCAGAATGTTTAACCACTTCAGCCCCGGAAGATTAGGCTGCTCAATGACCAGGGCACTTTTTACAATTTGGCACTGCACTGCTTTAACTGGTAATTGCACGGTCATGCAATGTTGTGCTCAAACAAAATTTGCGTCCTTTTTTTCCCACAAATAGTGCTTTCTTTTGATGGTATTCGATTGCCTCTGTGATTTTAATTTTTTGCGATATAAACGGAAAAATACGAAAAAAAAACATATTTAATACTTTTTGTTATAAGAAAAATCCAATAAACTCAATTTTAGTCATACACTTAGGCCAAAATGTATTCAGCCACATTCAGCCCAAAAAAAATGTCAATAAGCGTATATTTATTGGTTTGCACAAAAGTTATAGCGTCTACAAACTAGGGTACATTTTCTGGAATTTACGCAGCTTTTCGTTTATGACTGCCTATCTTATTTCTTGAGGTGCTAAAATGGCACGCAGTACTATTATTTATTTTTTTTTTGCACAAAGTTGTCACTAAATTATATATTGCTCAAAAATGCCATGGTTATATGTAGAATTACACCCCAAAATACATTCTGCTACGGGGATACCACATGTGTGAGACTTTTTGGGAACCTAGCTGTGTACAGGACCCCGAAAACCAATCACCGTCTTCAGGCTTTCTAAGGGGCGTAAATTTTTGATTTCACATTTCACTGCCTATAATGGCCTCCCAACCTGTAATAGACAGTGAGGAGTGAAATTAAAAATTTACACCCTTAGAAAGCCTGAAGGCAGTGATTGGTTTTGGGGGTCCCGTACACGTTTAGGCTCCCAAAAAGTCTCACACATGTGGTATCCTCATACTCAGGAGAAGCAGCAGAATGTATTTAGGGGTGAAATTCCACATTTAACCTTGGCATGTTTGAGCAATATATCATTTAGTGACAACTTTGTGCAAAAAAAAAAATAGAATATCCAGGCAACTTGTGGCAAAATATAAAATATTCCATGGACTCAACATGCCTCTCAGCAAATAGCTTGGGGTGTCTATTTTTATCAAAAAAAATCTTTTTAGGGTTATTGATCCAAATGGTCCTATTTCTTAATAAGCAAGAATTGATAGGTACATTTAACCACTTCCTGCCTAGACCAATTTTCAGCTTTCAGCGCTGTCGCACTTTGAATGACAATTGCGCGGTCATGCTACACTGTACCCAAGCACATTTTTTATAATTTTGTTCCCACAATTAGAGATTTCTTTTGGTGGTATTTGATCACTGCTAGGGTTTTTATTTTTTGCGCAACAAATAAAAAATGTTTGCTTTATTTCTGTTATAAAATTTTGTAAATAAGTATGTTTTCTCCTTCACTGAGGGGCACTGATGAGGTTTCACTGATGGGCACTGATAAGGTGGCACTGATGGACACTGATGATGGGCACTGATAAGCGGTACTGATGGGCACTGATAGGTGGCACTGATGGGCACTGATAGGTGACACTGATGGGAACTGATAGGTGGCACTGGTATGCATTACTAATGGGCACTCATAGGCGGCACTGATGGGCACTCATAGGTGGCACTGAAAGGCTGCACTGATGGGTACTTATGGATCGGCACTGATGGTCACTGATTGGTGGGCATTGCTGGGCACGGATGGGAACTGATAGGTGGCACTGATGGGTGGCACTGCTGGGAATCACTGATGAGGAGACAACTGGTAGGCATTTGTAGTTGGCACTGACTGGCAACATTTTAGGGCACTGGTTGGCATCGTTTAGGGCACTGTGTGGCATCCCTGGGGGGCATAACAGTTCCTGTATGTGTGCTGGCCAGCCCTGGTGGTTCTGGCAGCATCCCTGGTGGTCCAGTGTGGGCATCCGCAGGGGGGGGCTGCACTGATAAACAATCAGCACAGACCCCCCCTGTCAGGAGAGCCGCCGATTGTCTCGAGGAAAAGCCGATAAACCGCTCTTCCTGTTTACACTGTTATCAGCCATGATTGGACATGGCTGATCATGTGGTAAAAAGCCTCCATCAGAGGCTCTTTATCGAGATCAGTGTAGCGGTGTGTCAGACTGACACGCCACACCACCGATCTCCGCGGGCATACGCAGGCTGTTATCCTGAAAGACGTAATATGACGTCCAATCAGGATAACTGAACCGCCGCCTGGCTGTCATTTTGCTATAGGCCACTCGGGAAGTGGTTAAACATTTAAAAATTGATGGTATACAAAATATAAATCTAACGGTAACAAACCGAATCATTTGGTGTGAAGATTCCCCTTCACAGTTGCAAGAGGGGAACAATATTTGTTTTGAAAAGTTAAAGGGTCTTTACTGTTTCTTATTACAATAGCCTTCATGTGGACCCAACTCAAAAATTTAAAATTTGTTATCTTATAGGGAACTTTTAAAAGTATTAGGTGTGCTTAAGCGGAACCCTAAAATCCACATTTTGATCATCTAAGGCATTATGCACCTAACTGCTATTCTCACGAGATTTGGAGTAGAAATTGGTGATGTCACTATTGTGCTGCACAATGTTTTCTTTGCTGGCAAGAAAATAGTACTTGAATTGGATGTAAACCCGATTCATGAAATTTGAGCTGGGCACATATATCTGCAGTGTTTTATTATCTCTCTTCAAAGCACTGAGTACTGTAGCTTTCTCCTGCTCTGTTCTTCTGTTATCAGTATGATAACTTCTGACAAGTTCTCTGACACAGGTAATAAAACCTGCCTGAATTTTGTGTCATGGGGCTATAAAATTATTATAAGACAGCTTGACTTGTCAGAGCACAGCTCTGCACATTCCTTCCTTCCTTTGCCTGTGCATGTGTAGAAGGGGTGTGAGCCTTTCCTCCAATCAGCTGTCTTGGCTGTATCATCTGAGGCTGTTCACTTCACTGGATATATGTGAGGGTTTACATCCACTTTAACCAGTTGCCGACCGCCGCACGACGATGTATGTCAACAGAATGGCACGGGCAGGCATATGGGCGTACCTGTATGTCCCTGCCTCCCAGCGGGCAGGGGGCCCCCCCATGCCTGCGGCAGTCGGTTTTGTTGCAGGAGCGAACCGTGCTGAGGGGGAGGCCACCGATTCATGGCCACTCCCTTGCAATCGCTCCTGATGAATGAGACGCTTCCTCTGCTTCTGAACTGTAAACAGAGGCAGAGGAAGTGATGTCATCTCTGCTCATGCAGCCTTTTCGTTCCGGCACCCGAGGATAGAAGACATCAATGTGAGTCTGCACCAACACTACACTAACACCAGTACACATAGGCACATAACCCCCCCATCCCCCCCTATCACCCCCTGCATCCCCAGTCACAGTGTCACCGATTGCAGTGTTTATTTTTTTACTGATCACTGCATTTGGTGTCATTTGTAACTGTAATAAGTGTTAGGGCAGTTAGTGGTAGGCCCCTTTAGGTCCAGGGTACCCCCATAATCCCCTGAATAAAGGTTTAACCCCTTGATTACCCCCAGTTAACCCTTTCATCCCCTATCACCTGTGAAATCTTTTTTTCTGATTGCCGTATTAGTGTCACAGGTGACGCTAGTTAGCCAGGTATTTAGGTTCACGGTCAGCTTTTTATAGCATCAGGTACCCCATATACTACCTAATAAATGTTTTAACCCCCTGATTGCCCCCTAGTTAACCCTTTTTACTAGTGATCACCATATAAGTGTTGCGGGTGACGCTGGTTAGTTAGTTTGTTTTTTTATACCCGCCGTTTATTACCCAATAAAGGTTTAACCCCCTGATCGCCTGGCGGGTGATATCAGTTAGGTTTTAGGGTCAGTTAGGGTCTGCGTCACCCCAGGCAGCGTCAGATTAGTGCCATTACCGCTAAAACACCCACGCACACAGCATACACCTCCCTTAGTGGTGTAGTATCTGAACGGATCAATATCTGATCTGATCTGATCAGATCTATACTAGCGTCCCCAGCAGTTTATGGTTCCCAAAAATGCAGTGTTAGCGGGATCAGCCCAGATACCTGCTAGCACCTGCGTTTTGCCCCTCCACCCAGCCAAGCCCACCCAAGTGCAGTATCGATCAATCACTGTCACTTACAAAACACACATAACTACAGCATTCGACTGAGTCATGCCTGATCCCTGCGATCGCCATGTTTTTTTGGTAGAGTTTTGATACAGTTGCAGACAGCCTAGGAGCTTTTTTACCTGTGAGTTTCACTAGTGTACCAGTAAATTTAGAGACCAAAATGGCAATTCGAAGGTACACTAGTGAATAGGCCAACACGTTTCTGAGCATGACAGATAGTGAAGAGGATGTCACTCATCTGTCAGATTCAGGCTTAGAATACGATCCTGTAGACCACGGCGGCTCCATGACAGATAGCTCTGATGACGGAGTTGTGATCCCTGCCAAGGTCAAGCGTACCAAACCCCAATCTTCTTCTGCTGTTGAGGTGCAAGAACCGCAGGGCTCTCGTATGGAGCAGAGAAGTACTAGTGCAGCTCATCCTTCTGTTGAGCTGGCAAGCACCAGCGTACATCCAGCACTGCAGTATCACGTGGTGACATAAGTGCAGTTCAAGCTGGCGAGGTGGCAAGCACAAGTAGTGTCCCGCTGCCACCAAGAAGTTGAAGACAAAGACAGGCCCGTCGTGCCCATATTGTTCTTCCTGCAGAATTAATCCAAATTGGGAGCCCACCACTTCTGCAGCACCCATACTTCCCCCATTTACTGGCCAACCCGGCATTCAAGTGGAAACAATTGATTTTACATCACTTGATTTTTCTTCGCTGTTTTTCACCGAAGATCTCTATAGATCTATTGTGGACCAAAGCAATTTGTATGCTGGTCAATACATCACCGCTAATCCACAGTCCTCCCTTGCCAGATATTGGAAACCAATTACGGTTTCCGAATTTAAGACTTTTCTGGGTCTATCCCTCGACATGGGCCAATTCACCATATGCCCGTGTTCTCTGCTTCCATGGCCACAGGCTATACATGTAGTTTTATGGTTTACGAGGGAAGAGATAGTCACGTAGAGCTGGAGAACTGTTCAGACTACATAGGGAGCACTGGCAAGATTGTGTGGGACTTGGTGTCACCCTTATTCGGAAAGGAGTACCATTTGTATGTGGACAATTATTACACAAGCGTGCCACTTTTTAAATTCCTACGGCGACTGGTGTTGTGGAGAAACCCTCCTGTGTCCATGAATACAACCTTAAAATGGCAGGGGTGGACCTCAATGACCAGTTGTTGGCGCCGTACCTAATTCCCCATAAGGCCATACGCTGGTACAAGAAAATGTCTGTATACTTATTTTAATTGGCTTTGCTGAACACTCATGTGCTATACAGAGCTTCAGGATGGACAGGCTCCTTCTTTAAATTCCAGGAAGAGATCGTCAGAGCCCTTCTGTTTCCAGATGGTGCTCCACCTCACCTTTCCAATCCAAATGCAGTAAGCCGGCTGCATGAAAGGCATTTTCTGTATGTCCTTCCAAGTACCCCTACCCAACGAGCCCCCCGAAGAAAATGTTGTGTCTGTAGAAAGCGCGGATATAGGCGCGACACCCGATATTTTTGTCCCTCCTGTCCTAACAATCCTGGTCTTTGCATTGGTGAATGTTTTGAACGCTACCATACACTAGTTGAGTATTAGCTTAGGTTACAGCACTGCACAGACCAGGACACACTTTCACAGGGTCTTCCAAGATGCCATCACATTTTGAGAGACCCGAACCTGGAACTGAACCGTTACAGTTACAGTTATGCCGGGTACACACGAGCAGATTTTCCGTCAGAAAAATCTTGGATGTTTTTTCCGATGGAATTCCGCTCAAGCTTGGCTTGTATACTCATGGTTACACAAAAATTCCCTGAACTTTTGACCGTCAAGAATGCAGTGACGTACAACACTACGATGAGCCGAGAAAATTAAGTTCAATGCTTCCAAGCATGCGTCAAATTGTTTCCAAGCATGCATCGGAATTGCTACAGCCAATCAAACCGAAAAATTGAGAACATGCTCTCAATCTTTTGCTGGCTGGAATTCGGCCAGCAAAAGTCAGATGGAGCATACACGCGGCTGGAATTTCCGAACAAAAGCTCTCATCTGTCTTTTGCTGGCCGAATTTCCGATCGTGTGTACGTGGCATTACAGTTACAAATAAAAGTGTAAAAAAAAAATTGTTGTTTTATTGTTCTCTCTCTCTCTCTCTATTCTATCTCTATTGTTCTGCTCTTTTTTACTGTATTCTATTCTGCAATGTTTTATTGTTAACCATTTTTTTGTTTTCAGCTACGCCATACAGCTTTTTTTTGTATTTGCTTTGCAGGTATGGTAAGTCTTATGCCGCGTACACACGAAGGGACAATCCCGCGGGATTATCCTCTGGACTCAAGTCCAGCGGACAATCCCCTCGTGTGTGGGCGCCGGCGGACTTTTTGGCGCCAAAGTCCGGCGGACCAAAGTTTTAAGTTTGGTTTTAAAATTATCCGCTGGACTTGGCAGTCCGGCGGACAATCCCGCCGTTAGTAGGCTAGTCCGCCGGACTTTTTAAATGAACGGACTTGCCGCTCATCGGCAAGTCCGTTCATTTCGAACGTAACTTCAGGTACGTAGCTAGCGTAGGCAGTAAATGCCGGCGCGCTAGCTCCGTCACCTGGCATGGATTTAAAGGGAATCCCCACGCCGAAAAACGGCATGGGGGTTCCCCCCAAATCCATCTCAGACCCTTATCCGAGCACGCAGCCCGGCAGGCCAGGAAAGGGGTGGGGACGAGCGAGCGCCCCCTCCCCTCCTGAGCCGTATCAGGCCGCGTGCCCTCAACATGGGGGGTGCCCTGGGGAAAGGGGGGCCGTGCGGCCCCCCCACCTCAAAGCACCTTGTCCCCATGTTGATGAGGACAAGGGCCTCTTCCCGACAACCCTGGCTGTTGGTTGTCGGGGTCTGCGGGCGGGGGCTTATCGGAATTTGGGAGCCCCCTTTTATAAGGGGGCCCTCAGATCCCGGCCCCCCACCCTATGTGAATGAGTATGGGGTACGATGTACCCCTACCCATTCACCTAAGCTGTAAAATGTAAAGTAAAAAAACACACACACTTTTGAAAAAATAATTTATTGCACTGCTCCGGGGGTCTTCTTCCGTCTTTTACCGAGCGGAGAAGTCCGGCTACCTTCTTCGTCGTCGCCGCCGTCGTCTGGGGGTCTCGATCCGCCTTCGGGGGTCTTCCGGGGTCTTCCGGGGTCTCTTCTGTTCTTGCCGCTGTCGTCGCTTTCTGAGCCGCCTTCTTCTTCTTCTTCCGCCTTCTTCTTCTTGTTCTTCTTGTTCTTCTTCTTACGATGTTGACACGTCGCTCGCTCTGGCCGGAATGCCAGAGCCGCGCTGTGCTATGACTTATATAGGGACAAGGGGACAGGGTCACATGCTCATGTCACATGGTGACCCCGCCCCCTTGTGATGTCACAGTCCCACCATCCTCTGGCATTCCGGCCAGAGCGAGCGACGTGTCAACATCGGAAGAAGAAGAACAAGAACAAGAAGGCAGAAGAAGAAGAAGAAGGCGGCGCAGAAAGCGACGACAGCGGCAAGAACAGAAGAGACCCCGGAAGACCCCCGAAGGCGGATCGAGACCCCCAGACGACGGCGGCGACGACGACGAAGAAGGTAGCCGGACTTCTCCGCTCGGTAAAAGAGCTTGGTAAGTGGCGGAGGAGTCCGGCGAGAAGACCCCCAAGACGGAAGAAGACCCCCGGAGCAGTGCAATAAATTTATTTTTTCAAAAGTGTGTGTGTTTTTTTTACTTTACATTTTACACCTTAGGTGAATGGGTAGGGGTACATCGTACCCCATACTCATTTACATAGGGTGGGGGGCCGGGATCTGAGGGCCCCCTTATAAAAGGGGGCTCCCAGATTCCGATAAGCCCCCCCCGCAGACCCCGACAACCAACGGCCAGGGTTGTCGGGAAGAGGCCCTTGTCCTCATCAACATGGGGACAAGGTGCTTTGGGGTGGGGGGGCCGCACGGCCCCCCTTTCCCCAGGGCACCCCCCATGTTGAGGGCACGCGGCCTGGTACAGCTCAGGAGGGGGGGCGCTCGCTCGTCCCCACCCCTTTCCTGGCCTGCCGGGCTGCGTGCTCGGATAAGGGTCTGAGATGGATTTGGGGGGAACCCCCACGCCGTTTTTCGGCGTGGGGATTCCCTTTAAATCCATGCCAGGTGACGGAGCTAGCGCGCCGGCATTTACTGCCTACGCTAGCTACGTGCCTGAAGTTACGTTCGAAATGAACGGACTGCTCCGTGTGTGGGCAAGTCCGTTCATTTTCAAAAGTCCCGCGGACTTTGTCCAGCCAACTGTCCGCCGGAGAAGTCCGGGCGTGTGTGGGCAAGTCCACACGCTCGGAAAGTCCGGCGAAGCCAGCTGGAAAGTCCGGCGGATTGTCCGCTGGACTAGGTCTGCCGGAAAACGTCTGCACGTGTGTACGCGGCATTAGGCCCCTTTCACACGAGGTGGATCCACTTGCACGGAGTCCACCTCTGTCCGCCAGCTAAGCTGGCGGATGACAAGTCCCTCTCTGCTCACTGAGGGCTTGTCCAGTGCCGCTGGTCTCTATGGAGAGATCGGATGAAAACGGACAGCATGTCCGTTTTATCAGATCTCATCCGATCTGATCCACCAGCGACGGATCCGGACGTAGGGCCATCCGTCTGCTTTTGGCGGATTGGACCGGTTCGGATGTCAGCGGACATGTCTCCGCTGACATCCGTCGCTCCATAGACCAGCATGGAGTGCCTGTTCAGGTCCGCCGTCAAAACTGACAGGCAGACCTGAATGGTCCGTCAGTGTGAAAGGGGCCTTACTGTTATACTGTAATGTTACTTTGTTTTATTGTTAACCATCATTTGCTTAGCAGGTACGCCATTCAGCTGCAGCGCAGATTTATTTATCTTGACAGCAACAGTGTTTGCTCCCACGATACATAAAGCCGTGACTCCAGCGCTGTCAGAAGCGATGTCACCACCAAAGTTAAAAAAAAGAGCATATATGCCGAAGCATGGGGGCAGCAGGGGTGAAGGAGCGATTTGCTTCTAACTTTTGGGGTGGATTCCCCCATGCTTTGGCATATATATATATATATATATATATATATATATTTTTAGGCACAGGTTGCGTTAAAAAATGTTTTATTTTTGACTATGTTTTTTTTGTATTTGCTTTGCAGGTATGGTATGTCTTACTGTTATACTGTAATGTTACTTTGTTTTATTGTTTACCATCATTTGCTTAGCAGGTATGCCATTCAGCTGCAGAGCAGATGTATTTATCTTGACAGCAACAGCGTTTGCTCCCACGATACATAAAGCCGTGACTCCAGCACTGTAGGAGGTGATTTCACCACCACAGTTAAAAACAAAATGGTGCATGTATGCCCATCATTAGAAGTGGGTGGATGAAGGGAGACTTTGAGTGGTTATACCAGAATGATACCTGTGGGTTTAGGTATCATCTTGGTATCATTCTTTTCAGCCAGCAGTTAGATTTCATGTAAAAGCAATCCTAGCAGCTAATTAGCCTCTTGACTGCTTTTACAAGCAGGGAATTTGAGAATGCAGCCGGTGGTTCCGCCAGCTTACCATAGAGCTGATCAGATAGCAGAATTGCTCCAAATCATCTCTATGGCCTAAGAAACTGGAAGCTATGAGCATTTCATGACTTAGATTTTGCTGGATATATACAGCGCCATTGGGAAATTGGGAAAGCATTTTATCACACCGATCTTGGTGTGGTCAGATGCTTTGAGGGCAGAGGAGAGATCTAGGGTTTAATAGACCCCCATTTTTTTTTCAAAAAAGAGTACCTGTCACTACCTACTGCTATCATAGGGGATATTTACACTCCCTGAGATAACAATAAAAATGATAAAAAAAAATGAAAGGAGCAGTTTAAAAATGAAATAAAAAAAGAAAACAAAAAAATAAAAAGAAAGCACCCCTGCCCCCCCCCTGCTCTCACTGAAAGGCGAAAGCAAACGTCGGTCTGGCGTCATTTGTAAACAGCAATTGCACCATACATGTGAGGTATCACTGCGAAGGTCAGATCGTGGGGCAGTAATTTTACCAGTAGACCTCCTCCATAAATCTAAAGTGGTAAGGCTTTTAAGCGATTGCCGCCCGCCGGCTGTCATATGACGGCCAGGCGGCGCGGCTCTCCTTCTGGAAGGCCGTCATATGACTCCTTCACCAATTTTTATAGCATGGTTCATTGTATAAATGTGAATGGTCCCAAAAATGTGTCAAAAGTGTCCGATATGTCTGCCGCAATATCGGTCATGATAAAAAATAAAAATATGTAGAAGAATACATATCGGCCTAAACTGAGGAAATTTTTTTTTTTTTTTTTTTTTAAATTGGATATTTATTATTATGTTTTTTCAAACTTGTCACTCTTCGCGGAGGTGATCAAATACCACCAAAAGAAAGCTCTATTTGTGGGGAAAAAATGATAACAATTTAATCTGGGTACAGTGTTGCATGACTGCGCAATTGTCATTCAAATTGTGACAGCGCTGAAAGCTGAAAAATGGCTTTGGCAGGAAGGGGGTGAAAATGCACTGTATTGAGGTGGTTAAAGGTTTTTAAAAATGTATGTAGTTTGTTGCCGCTGCAGGTTTGTGCGCAATTTTAAAGCATGTTGTGTTCGGTATCCATGTACTCGGCCTAAGATCATCTTTTTTATTTCATCAAACATTTGGGCAATATAGTGTGTTTTAGTGCATTAAAATAAAAAAAAAAGTGATTTTTTTTCCAAAAAAAAATGCGTCTGAAAAATCACTGCGCAAATACTGTGTGAAAAAATGAAACACCCACCATTTTAATCTGTAGGGCTTTTGCTTTAAAAACATATATAATGTTTGGGGGTTCAAAGTAATCTTCTTGCAAAAAAAAAAATATTTTTTCATGTATACAAACACAAACACAAGTGTCAGAAAGGGCTTTGTCTTCAAGTGGTTAGAAGAGTGGGTGATGTGTGACATAAGCTTCTAAATGTTGTGCATAAAATGTCAGGACAGTTCAAAACTCCCCCAAATGACCCCATTTTGGAAAGTAGACACCCCAAGCTATTTGCTGAGAGGTATGGTGAGTATTTTGCAGATCTCGCTTTTTGTCACAAAGTTTTAAAAATGTAAAAAAGAAAAAAAAAAGTTTATTTACTTTCTTCGTTTTCAAAAACAAATGAGAGCTGCAAAATACTCACCATCCCTTTCATCAAATAGCTTGGGGTGTCTACTTTCCAAAATGGGGTAATTTGGGGGAGTTTTATTCTACCTTGGCATTTTATGGCCTTGGAAACTGTGATAGGTAGTGAGGAGTGAAATCAAAAATTTACGCCCTTAGAAATCCTGAAGGCGGTGTTTTCGGCGCCCCGTACGCGGCTAGGCTCCCAAAAAGTCCCACACATGTGGTATCCCCATACTCAGGAGAAGCATCAGAATGTATTTTGGGGTGTAATTCCACATATGTCCATGGCATGTTTGAGCAATATATAATTTAGTGATAACTTTGTGCAAAAAAAAAAAAAGTTTGTAATTTTCCCGCAACTTGTGGCAAAATATAAAATATTCTATGGACTCAACATGCCTCTCAGCAAATATCTTGGGGTGTCTACTTTCCAAAACGGGGTTCATTTGTGGGGTTTTGTGCCATCTTGGCACTTTATGGCCTTCAAAACTGTGATAGGTAGTGAGGAGTGAAATCAAAACTTTACGTCCTTAGAAATCCTGAAAGCGGTGCTTGGTTCTCGGGGCCCCGTACGCGGCTAGGCTCCCAAAAAGTCCCACACATGTGGTATCCCTTTACTCAGGAGAAGCAGCAAAATGTATTTTGGGGTACAAATCCACATATAACCATGGAATGTGTGAGCAATATATCATTTAGTGACAACTTTGGGCAAAAAAATAAAGTTTGTAATTTTCCCGCAGCTTGTGGCAAAATATAAAATATTCTATGGACTCAACATGCCTCTCAGCAAATATCTTGGGGTGTCTACTTTCCAAAATGGGGTTCATTTGGGGGGTTTTGTGCCATCTTGGCACTTTATGGCCTTCAAAACTGTGATAGGTAGTGAAGAGTGAAATCAAAACTTTACGTCCTTAGAAATCCTGAAGGTGGTGCTTGGTTCTCGGGGTCCCGTACGCGGCTAGGCTCTCAAAAAGTCCCACACATGTGGTATCCCTATACTCAGGAGAAGCAGCAAAATGTATTTTGAGGTACAAATCCACATATAACCATGGCATGTTTGAGCAATATATAATTTTTGTAAAAAGAAAAGAATAATTTTTTGGTCATTATTTAATCACTTGACAAAAAAATTTAGTATTCAATGGGCTCAACATGCCTCTTAGAAATTTCCTTAGGGTGTCTACTTTCCAAAATAGGGTCATTTTGGGGGGGGGGGGGGTTTGTATTGCCCTGCCATTTTAGCACCTCAAGAAATGAGATAGGCAGTCATAAACTAAAAGCTGTGTAAATTCCAGAAAATGTACCCTAGTTGTAGACACTATAACTTTTGCGCAAACCAATAAATATACGCTTATTGACATTTTTTTACCAAATACATGTGGCTGAATACATTTTGTCCTAAATGTATGACTAAAATTGAGTTTATTGGATTTTTCAACAACAAAAAGTAGAAAATATAATTTTTTTAAAAAAATTCGGTCTTTTTCCGTTTATATCGCCAATAATTAAAAATTGCAGAGGCAATCAAATACCATCAAAATAAAGCTCTATTTGTGTGAACAAAATGATGCACATTTCGTTTGGGTACAACATAGCATGACCGCGCAATTACCAGTTAAAGCAGTGCAGTGCCAAATTGTCTCCGGTCATTGAGCTGCCAAATGGCCCAGGGCTGAAGTGGTTAAGGACCTGTAGTGCATGCCTCTCTCTTTTTTATTTCATTTATTCTATTTAATTCTCATGCTAGTCATTAGGCGAAGGGAAGGGAGGAGGGACCAAAATAAAAGGAAGTAAGCCCTGATCCCCTATCAATATGGCTACTTCCATACAGAGAAACAGTTTAAAAACAAAGCATGATACAGTAAGTAATAAGAAAAGTATCAGCTTCAGGGAGACCACAGACAATACTGATTACCAAATCTTTGCTCTCTCTGTGCCTTTTTAAGCACAGCTTTAACAGGTTAGGTCATTTTTTAAACTCAAGGCCACTGCAGTCTTAGCATCCCAGAGCAAAAAGAGTCACGCATTTCCAAATTATCCTGGGACCACCTTGGATGCCACTAAAAATTCTTAAATCAAGACAAGGAAAACAAAAGTCTGAGCTGTATTGCCCAGTCTACTGACTGCAAATCATAATTATATATTTATTAAATAGTGTCCATGTTTCTGGGATAAAGTATGCAATAACATGTATAAAATATTTCTTTATTGTACTGTTCAATGTTATTCCACTAAGGAGAATTTGGCTTCACACACTTATGCCAAATGGATACCTTGAGTTATCATAAATTATTTAAGCAATGTGAAGTACCAAACCTTTCAAAGGGCTTATGAAACTTTCATTCTAAATTCAGTGCCACTATGTAGCATGCATTTTTCATGAGTCTTCTACACTAATACAAAGTTCTGGTCACTTTAATCAATATAGGTCCTATAAATATGTTGTCCTATGAACGTTTCTTGAATAATTCATGGTTCACTTCATGTTATTTTTCTTTATTACAGCACACATCAAAATTATTTTATTAGCAAAAATGAGCATTGGGTGAATGGCAGACCCAGATGCAAGGAAAACAAAAACAATAAAAATGTGCTAAAATATGTGAAATACATATATTGCAATAAAATACGTAAAATATATTGATTACTTTTTCAGCTGTTGTATTTTTCTTTTTCAAAAACTCAGCTCAATTTATATGCTATCCCAGTAAAATAACTATAACTATAATAATACATAGATCCCCAGTTAATTATTAAGGCTCAGTTATTACTATACTCCTTTTGCACATTAGAAGTTTTCTAGTATATTCAAAGAAAAGACTCATGTTTATATTCATATTCAGAACAGTCCCATATTACCTGTAAAACACATCCAATTTATATAGGTAGCTATGCATCTGTGTATATGCAATGACACTTGCTGAGTGTGCATTACAGATCCCATTTGTTATAGAAGAGAATAAGCTGTTATGTACACCCTAAAAAGCATCAGTTAAATAGGCCTTAGAGGATGCCATGCTATTCCTTCTTAGATGTAGGTAAAAATGCTCACATGCTTAAAAGGAGACCAATTCCCAGAAGAGATGCTTCTAGCCAACATGTCTTTAATTCCAAAACCAAATAAAGACCATACATTACCCCAAAACTACAGACCAATCTCAGTTATTAACAATGACCTCAAGATTTTTAGCAGATTAATAGCCAATAGATTAGCATTGATAATTAGAGTTGAGCGGACACCTGGATGTTCGGGTTCGACGGGTTCGGCCAAACTTCGGAAAAAAGTTTGAGTTCGGGATCGAACTTGACCCGAACTTGACCCTGAACCCGAACCCCGTTGAAGTCAATGGGGACCCCAACTTTTGAGGACTAAAATGGCTCTATAAAAGTAATGGAAAGGGCTTGAGGGCTGCAAATGGCAGCCATATGTTGTTAAGAGCATGGCAAGTGCTCTGCAAACAAATGTGGATAGGCAAATAACTTAAAATAACATAAAATAAATAAAAATAAAAATAATATGCTGGAGGCCCCCTTCTCAGAAGAAGAGGTACAGGAAGTCATTAAGAACCTCAGAAACTCAACGGCACGATGCCACACATATGGTGGGAATGCCCCAGAATACGCCCTTTCTGGAAAAAAAATTATTCAATTTAATGGATAAGTTAGTGGGAAAATAAAATACTTTGAAATTAATAAAATAAAATATAATAATCTTGACTTAGAAGGACGAGGTCCATATGGAGTAGGAGGTTGAGGTGGCGGTGAATGTGGCTGTGTAGGTGGAAGCGGCGGTGAAGGAGGATGAGGTAGCCAACACTGGTTTTTGTTTTTAATATTTTTTTTTTTAAATTAGGGTACACCCCAAAAAAGAAAGATCAAAAATACAACAATGGCTGGGTAAGGCCGGTGATGTGTCGAATTCTGTCCCCCGTCTAATAGTATCCGCCCTGTAGGAGAAGCTGAGTCAAAATTTTGAAGCCAGGTTTCTGTTATGGCGAGCATGTTAAAGCCATAAGAGATGAAGAGGTCATGAACAGATGTTAGCTTGTTACAGATGGAGCGGGTGTTCCAAAGGGCGCATGAGATTGGTGGGCTGCTTTGAAGAAGCAGGGGGATAGAAATTAAACTAAGTGGATTGTAGTGGTTGCCAGAGGGGGAGGGGTATTGGATATGTGGCTTGCAGTTGGAAAATGGTGGACCAGGATTAGGAGAAATGTCACCTGAGACTAGGAGAAGGAGGAGGGCGAGGAAGGCAAGATGGGAGTGGGATGTGGATGAGCGCATGTGTCTAGTGGCCCTGGTGTTTATGTCAGCATGTGGGTGCAGCAAATGCAGGAGATAATGGATGCCATAGTATGGAGAGGGTAGGAGTGAGGGTGATATGTTCATGCTACAGGGAAGAGAGGAGGGGTCGAGTAAAGATAATTTGAGGATAGAAGACACCAATGTGAGAAGGAAGAGAATAAGGAGCATGTTAGTGGATAGAGAGTGGGAAACTGACTTCATATAAAATAAATGTCAAAGGCTGGTTTGCGTGTCGTCTTGCATAGTGGAGCAGAGTTCTTATTGAAACTTCATCCAGCTTTGGTTATCCTGCTTTCGTTAAACTGCGTCTGTGAAACTGCGCATCACTCATGACAGAGCCACTCAGGAAAGAGCCATTATGTCTGCGCCTTGCCCCTGTCTGCGTGACCCCATAGACTGCTTTAAATTTATAGGGATACTGAGCAGGCATGCATTTCTCAGTTGGTCATTATTGAGTCTGATTTGAGACACCTGAATATGGGAGAGGAGATGGCCAATACCAGACCAGACACAGGCTAGGGTCATAAAGCCAATTACCTCTCTTGATCACTCAAGGGTTGAGAATCAATCACCAGTAATGTTGCTATTGCAGTGTGTGTGTTATAGAGTTAGCGTTAAATATAGAAGTTTAAAGATATGGCAGCAGAAGCCATTTACCAAAAAAGTTACAGCAGTGTCAGTTCAGTAGAGATGTACAGATGTATAGAAGACATTTACCAAAAACGTTGGTTGGTTGTCAATTTACCGGCTGACTTCACATAAAGATTATTTCGTGCCAGAGCAGTGTTTGTTAGCACGGACTGAAGGAAAGGTAAGTATTGACAGAAATTTTTTACAGTTATGGCTTTATTCTAAATCTTCAGTATACCAACTGGTTCACTTTAACTGTCACACTATAGTGTTATTTTTTAGTGTTTACTCTTTGATATCAATTCTGCCAGGCAAAATGAAATACGTAGCTGAAATATAAATTAGAAATAAATTCCTTCCCCACTCTGTGCTGAGCTAAAAGGTATTAATAAATCCAATCCCCGAAAAATACAAATTAGTGAAAACACTTGCAAAATATGCGAATTCAATCTTTTAAAAATCCACCATGCAGTGCTGTGTACTAAACCACACAATAAATAATAATAAATGTTAACAAAACTTCAAAACTAAACTCTTATGCCGCATACACACTATTGGACTTTCCGCAAACAAAACCGTGGATTTTTGTTCGAAGGTTGTTGGCTTAAACTTGTCTTGCATACACACGGTTACACAAATGTTTACCAACAATTCCGAACGTGAGAATACGGTGACGTACAACACGTACGACAAGCCGATAAAAAGGAAGTTCAATAGCCAGTGCGCCACCCTTTGGGCTCCTTCTGCTAATCTCATGTTTATCTCGTGTTAGTAGAAGTTTGGTAAGAGACAATTCGCGCTTTTCAGCCTTGTGCTTTTCAGTTTGTTTCTGCTTATAAGTTTGTGCGTGTCAGTTCGTATCTGTTCTTCAGTGCGTGTTGTGAGTTTGTTCCTGTCTTTCAGTGCGTTCTATTTATAGTTTGCTTCTGTTTTTCAGAGCGTTCTCGTGTGCTCGTTTCTGATTTTCAGTTCGTTCTTCTCAGGTCCTTTCTGATTTTCAGTGCGTTCTGTCAGTCCGTTCTGAGCAGCCGATCGTTTTCTAGCCATGTTGCCGTTACATACTCGTCGTAGAGTTCGTGCTGTTGTTGGGCTTGGTGTTGGAGTTATTGCTTTGACCCAAGTCCAGTCCATGAACAGGAGGAGGAGGAGTTCATGGACCAAGAATTGGTTGCTTAATTGTGACCAATTCTCTCATATGCCTTTGCTGCGGGAGCTACAGGAGAATAATCCTGACGATTTTTAGGAACTATCTCCGGATGACGGACCCCGTTTTTCGCTGTCTGTTGGCTTTGCTGTCCCCCTATATTACCAAGCAGGAAACCCGCATGCGGCAAGCCATCACTCCTGAGCAAAGTCTTGTGGCCACTTTGCAGTACTTTGCGGATGGGGAGAAGTCTCCAGGATATTAAGTTTAGGACTGGGTTCTCCCCCAAGCTCTGGGAATCATTATTCCAGAGACCTGTTCTGCCATCATACAGGTCCTGCAGAAGGACTATATTAGGGTAGTTTTATTCTTTAAAATTACATTATATGTATTTAATGTTTGCTAATGTATTTTATTTATTTCATCACTCAATAATTACCATGATTGTAATATGCTGTGAACGTCCTCTTTTTCCCCATGCATGCTGTAAACTTTTACTGCTCCTTTTTTGCCCTTCATGCATATTTGCCTTCACTAACCTCTCCAACATGCTATCCTGGGCCCATACCCACCTAGCCTAGTCACTTAACAATGTATTTTGTAGTGCCTACCATAAACACCCCCTAAAATGTGGCCAAATGTTATTGTTGTCCTTAAATTCAGGCAGAGTGCAAGAGGCTTTTTTTGGGGGCCAAAATCAATTTGGAACCCTCCCCCCAATTGCTAAGTCAACCGATACCAATGCTCTATCTGCTGACTTTTCCCAACCCATACACACTATACCTACCTTTTTTGTGGCAAGTGCCTGCCAGAATACTTTCAAATGGCACTGTTTAAAGTGTTGTTCTCCTATTATCTCGATAGGTGATTTCAAAATGTAAAAATGTCAATTTGGACAGTGTGTATTCATATTTTTGGATTAAGACACTTCTTACCTGTCCAGTGGGCTGCCAATAGTGTAAGTAAGAAGGGGCTGGCCAAAGTAACACACATTATTTATGCATTCAGCTCTCAATAAAGTGGAGAGGGTTACCTGTACAAAACACCCCCCCCCCCCCACCGTAACATTTTCACAATGGGCCATCAGAGGGGGTGAGGAATCTGATAAGTGGACCATATACTTTTGTCTTTAAATACTAATTTCAATAAATATTATACTTATGTTGGCCAAGAATGTTTGTGTCTAATCTGCTTGCAATGTTATGTGCAAAAGTAATTTTTTTTTCTTGTTTAACTACACAGTTTCCTTCCAACCCACAGGAATGGCAGACTGTGGCCTCCCAATTCGACCAGCAGTGGGACTTTCCCAACTGCGGTGGTGCGATAGATGGGAAGCACATCCGGATCGTCCCACCCCCCAACTTGGGTTCATACTACTTTAATTACAAGGGGTACAGTAGTATTGTGATGTTGGCGGTGGTGTCGGTGACTTATGAGTTCCTCTATCTTGATGTGGGGAAGAATGGCCATATATCAGATGGAGGAGTCATCACCCAAACTGAATTTTACAGATGGCTCCAGAATGGCAGCTTGGGCTTGCCACCTCCAACAGATAACGTGGCGGGCCTCCCGTTTGTCTTTGTGGCAGATGAGGCCTTTGTGCTGGGGGAGCATTTGATGAGGCCGTTCCCCATGAGAACCCTGATCCCGAACCAGAGGGTTTTTAATTACCGGCTGGACCGTGCCACAAGAGTGGGGAGAATGCCTTTGGCATAATGGCCAGCCGGTTCCGGCTATTCCAAATGGCCATAAACATGGCCAAATACAAACTGAACCACATAATTTTAAGCTGCTGCATTCTGCATAATTTTCTGCGTAAGAATGCAGCCAACTATCTGGCCTCAGTTGTGACTGAGGCTGACTCACTGGCAGAAACGATGATGGCGCTTGAAGCTGGCCATCCTGGCTTGCCCCCCCAAAGCGACCGCAAAGTACGGCAAAGCTATGTGGAGTACTTTGCGGGTAGGGGGGCAATTGATATGTTAGAGAATCTATAAGCTATTTCAAATAAATTTTTTGAGAAAAACTAAACTCATATTTCATTTCATTTACTTCTTGTGTTTCTTATCTGTCACCTAGGTTCTCCAATGGCCTTTTATTTTTTTTTAATTTTCTTCAATAGTGCAAACGTAACTTATTTTATACATGGGGTGACAATCTTTTTCAGCTTACTATTATGTTGTGCTGTGGGACTGCTACACACACACACAATGTTTTTGTTGTTAATGTATCTAATGCATTAATGATAAAAAATATTCCTCCTTCTCAACTCCATGAATTAATTGGTTGTATTCCCTAAAATGGCCTGATTTGGAGAAATTTTACAGCACAGTGGGGGTTATTTACTAAAGGAAAATCCACTTATTTACTAAAGTAAAATCCACTTTGCACTACAAATGCAGTGCAAGTGCACTTGAAAGTGCACTTGAAAGTGCACTTGTAGTGCACTAGTAGTGCAAAGTTGATTTGCCTTTAGTAAATAACCCCCATTGTCACTGTAACTACACTAACTTACTTAAAAAACTGGTATTGAGCATTAAAAGAAGAAGCCACACATTGTTGAGTATAAAACATTTTACTCCAAGCACATTCATATGTGCGTTATAAAAGGGCTTTTTAACAAACAAACATCTTTAGTGTATAACATGCATGTTTGACAGTATATAGCTTTTTTGTGGCTAAACAGGAATGTTTAAAACCATAACATACACATCCCCAACAGTAACTTACGAAGTTCAACTTTGATAAAGTGAAGGCTATATGAGACATTAGTATGTCAAAACTCTGTTGATTTTGCCTTCATCAGATGGGGTAATCTCACCCCTGTCAAAGCCAAATTTTGAAGAAACACACGAATTGGGACTCAAAATGTGGATTTCCCTCATGATCCCATGTCTATAATGTGTGTCTTTTCCCTACATCTATTTATCTAAAACCACAAAAGACACAGTGTGTCAACGTGCTATCTGCCATCATGGGATATTAAATGTAGGCATTTTGTGGGTGCAACCCGTTCCTCGCAACTAAAGTAGGTGAGAGGAAGGGGTTGCACCCCCAAAACACGTCCATTGATCTCCCATGATGGGAGATAGCAAATGTTGACACACTGGGCCTTATTTCAGAAAGAACAATCCACTTTGCCCAGCAAGTGCACTTTCAAGTGCACTTGCATTGCACTTGTAGTGCAAAGTGGTTTTGCTTTTTTGAAATAAGCCACAGTGTGTCAACATGTGCTAGCTTCCATCATGTGGGATCAATGGATGTGTTTCAGGTGTGCAACCCCTTCCTCTCACCTACTTTAGTTGCGAGGAAGGGGTTGCAGCCACAAAACGTGTACATTGATATCCCATGTTGGCAGATAGTACATATTGACACACTGGGGGTTATTTACGAAAGGCAAATCCACTTTGCACTACAAAGTGCACTTGAAATTGCACTGAAATTGCACTGAAAGTGCACTTTGAAGTGCGGTCGCTGTAGATCCGAGGGGGACATGCAAGAAAAAAAATGGGTTTTTGGTTTGCAAATGATTGGATGATAAAATCAGCAGAGCTCCCCCTAATTTCAGATTTACCCCTCAGATTTTCAGCGACTGCACTTCAGTGCAATTTCACTTCACTCACTTGTAGTTTGCACTTGTAGTGCAAAGTGGATTTGCCTTTCGTAAATAACCCTTACATGTGCATCTTCAAAATTTGGCTTTGCAAATACTTTTTAAAAATTTAAAACAATAACGAGAACATTTAAATTTACATTTTTGGGTGGTTTTAGATTTTGGCTAAAACATCAATGATGTTGGTCAGTCTTTTTGGAACATCATTGATGTTTTGCTTGACCTTCTCTAAATCCCGATTGCACACCATTATCTCGCTGATGAGGACTTGTGCACTTGCACTGTGGAAGTGAGTTTCTTCTTCCACAACATCCACATTACCTAAAAAAAATAAAACACACCATGTATTAGAAATATGTAGGCATACATCTATTACCTGAAGCTGTGGTCTCAGACACTGACCTGTTGTGGTCACCATTTAGACCAATTCCTGAACCTCTGCTTCCACATCCTCAGGTTGTGTGCTGAGTTCCCCTTCTTTAGGAGGTGTGGGGTTCCTGGTGTCCTCAGATGTCTCGATTCTTTTTCTCCCATATGTGACTACAAAAAAGTTATACTTAGCAGACAAATATTTTAGGCTAGAAATAGTAAGATGAAACATTGCTTGGAAGTGTCATCCAAATGTCTGTTTTGGCAGAGTTCCAAGCCAAAGACATGATTTTTTCCCTTTCAAAAGCTGGAATACTTACCTGTTTCACAGATGGAGAGACCCCTAGTATCCACTGGAGCACCTATATGGGACACCATAAAAAGGTTGTTCTGGTGTCCCACACAAGTGCTTCTGCGTCCAGATGTGTAAACAGCTGCTGAGTGCCCTCTCCTTACACTTAATCAAGTTTGCATTTCATTATTGTTACAAACACATTTGACAACAATGTAATAAACTTCTTTTAATACAAATAGGCATGAACAAATGTAAAACGTTGTATTGGTCTTGGAACTAAAGATGTTTAATACAAACGATTTCTATGCCCACGAACCTCGAACTTGGCATTTTAAGTAAAGAAAATCACATGGACCAGCACAAAAGTGCTAATAATAATAGGAACACACGACAAATTCTTAATTTTTTGAAGCACTTTCCTGATCCTTCTATGCTGATTGTGCTCCCTCAATTTCAGGTCTGACCAGCGTTTCCTCAATTGCTCCTTGGATCGTCATACCCCAAAATTCCTGTGCAGACTTCTCACAACTTTAGTCATGATCTTGGCTTTTCTCACATTTGGGCTTCTGTATGGTCCATGATTCCCAGCATAGTCTGTCCTCTTCAAGATGTCCACCATCTCCACCATCTCTACAAAGGACATATTTGAGGCCTTATATCTCCTCCTGGATGTGGAACTGCCTTGCTCTGGGCTTTCCTCGTCCTCATCGTTACTGCTCTCTGCAGGCACCTGCTGTGTCTCCGACATGTGCTCTCCCTCTGCCCTGAAAGAGAAGAGGCGTGGAATGCACTAGAAAGAAGGACAGGGGCAGAATTTCATGCATGCGCAGTGTATATAAAGCATAACAAGTGGGCATTGTACGTACTATCTGTAAGTGGAGGATGGAGGATCGTAAGCGATGATCGTTCAAACAAAGGTACAATTGTAACTTGGGGCATCAGTGGTTAGTGGCCTATATTGCTTATAGATTGAGGCCTATATTGGGACAAGATTAAGAGAGTTTAGCCTGACATTAGGGTTTGTCTTGTGTTGTGTCTTGCAGCTAAAATGGTGGATAAATTCACTGACCCAGACTTCCTGCCCAAATTCCTAGACATGTACAGGGAGCTGCTATGTCTCTGGCAAGTCCATAACAGGAACTACTCCAACAAGCTAAAGAGGAAGGCAGCGCTGGATAAACTGATGGAATTAGTGAAGCCTGTGTATCCCACGGCAGACATCACCTATTTGAAGGCCAAAATTGGTAGCCTGAGGAGCACATATAATAGGGAGCACAAGAAGGTCCAGGATTCCATGAGATCCGGAGCAGCAGCAGATAACGTATATGTCCCCAGGCTGTGGTACTACGACAGACTGCATTTCTTGTCAGACCAGATGGAACCCAGGCCATCACTATCTACATTTCCTTCAACACTTCCTTCCACATCACCTGAGGCTCCTGAAGTCCAACCTGGGCCTTCCACCCAGGAAGATGTGGAGGATCCCAGCTTGAGCCAGGTATAGCATTGATGGAAAAAATCAATGTATGGTGTTGCGCTCCAAATTGGTAGCCTAATATTAATAGGTGCATATACCAAATCAAATAAATAATTGCCAAATCAATAAAAGGATCAAATGCATGCGTGCCTTTACCACATTGCTAGATCTCTTACTAAAGGAATGTAAAGAACTACAAAGGTGCTAAACGCTAACTTCAAAAGAACTTCTTAAAGAGGGACTGTACCTGCAAAAAATTTTTTTAAAAGCCAGCAGCTACAAATACTGCAGCTGCTGACTTTTAATAAATGGACACTTACCTGTCACAGGTTCCAGCGATGTCGGCAGCAGAGTCCGATCAATCGCTCAGCTCTCTGCTGTTGCCGGCGCTATTCTCGGTGAGGGAATCAGGAGCTTGCGGCTTCACTTCCCGGTTTCCTACTGCGCATGTGCGAGTCGTGCGGCGCAATGAGAATCATCTGCGCTGTCTGCTGGGACACGTGTGTGTCCCGGCAGACAGCGCGCCGGGACAGGAAGTGGTGTAAACTCCCGTGGATGCCCGGAAGTGGGTGCAGATACCTGTCTTAGACAGGTATCTGCACCCCCTCCCCCCTGAAAGGTGCCAAATGTGACACCGGAGGGGGGGAGGGTTCCGAAAAGCGGAAGTTCCACTTTAGGGTTGAATCCCGCTTTAACATATATTATAAAGTGCATACGTGCCTTAAACAAATTGCTGTGAAATAAATCCAAAATCCAATAAGGTGCGTTAAAAAGTGTGCTGAGATAAAAGTTGAAACACATAAATCAAACACATTCCTATCTTGCTGTGACTAAAACCATATAAAGTGCATCCGTGACATATATGTACAAATAAGAATTGATAAACAAATAAAAACAATGTCTGATTAAAGTTGAGTGTATCTAAAATACACAGCAGCAAAACGACGTGAAAATCCAATCATATATATGTGCAATCTGTTAATCCACACAGTGCCAGAAAACAAGTCTGTGAGTGATCCTGCGGTTCCTTAGTTTGTTCACACAGTAGGTGCAGTGGCCCCTTACCTTACTGCTGTACCCTTATATTATTGGATTTTGGATTTATTTCACAGCAATTTGTTTAAGGCACGTATGCACTTTATAATATATGTTAAGAAGTTCTTTGTGAAGTTAGCATTTAGCACCTTTGTACTTCTTTACATTCCTTTAGTAAGCGATCTAGCAATGTGGTAAAGGCACACATGCATTTGATCCTTTTATTGATTTAGCAATTATTTATTTGATTTGGTATATGCACCTATTAATATTAGGCTACCAATTTGGAGCACAACACCATACATTGATTTTTTCCATTTATACACTTGGGGAGGGTTTGCACCCCTGTTGGTGGTTTGCTGCAACCATAGTTCAATTTTGTTTAGCTATTAATTTTACACATTATTGGCGCGAGAATACCTCTCATGTTTCAGGTATAGCATTGTCGAACATATTTTTTGTAAAAAATGTAATGATGTTAACTAGATGTTATTGATCACTAATTTCTGATTTAACAAAGTGGTTTACATATCAATAGACAGTAGTAGCCAACAATTATTGGGACAAGAATGAAAAATGCTGGGGTCAGAATGATAGTTTTTTCTATTTGTTAACATTCAATTTGCAACAGTCATGAGCTCAAAATTGTGTGTGATTGATGACCAAAAAACTGTCCCATTTTCATACACAGGAAAGTCTCAGCCAGGAGGTGGCCGTGGCAAGCAGCCTGATGGAATCCCAGGTTCCTCCCCTCCTCCCTCCAACCAAGAGGACCAGGAAGGTGGGGAACCTGGAGGAGTCAGCGACTGTTTTCCTTCGCCAGGCTACTACGGCACTTAACATGACCCCTGGTGGCCACAAGGCATTTGGCTGTGTGACAGCAAGCAAACTGGAACACATGAAGGAGGTCCAATGCACGATCTGTGAGGAAATCATTTTGAAAGCCCTAAACAAAGGGACAATGGGCTAACTCGCAAATAAAACCCATCTGTGTGAGTTGGACTATACTCCTCCACCACCTCCAGCAACACCACCAACACCACAGCCACCCAACCCACCAGAACAGCATGGAAAGAAGGGTTGATAGTGATGGCCTGGGTTTGGTTTGGTCAAAACACAAATTACACCATGTGTACCTTGATGAATCTTGATCTTCTTCTTACACCTGGCCTTACAGTCCATATGAGTCCATGAAAAGGCAAACACAGCTTGACATGTAGACTCTGTTCTTCAGTAGAGATGACATGGTGAGCTGTAGTAGCCGCTGGTCGGTCTGGGATCCTCTGTGTCTTGTTTGCAGGTCGGGCGTCTTGGGCGTCTCATTGAGGAAGATGTGCTCATCTGCTCGGCTCTGGTCACGCATCCAAATCAGGCAACAGGAGCACCTCATCATGATATATATAAGGAATAGAAACAAAAACAACATGAGTAAATATACCCCTACTTCCTTCAACTATGATCCGTTGCAAAAATAAAAATTAAATCACCACAGATTCCCAGACCGTTAAAAAGGATTCCAACCTTCACTAGCTATAGCTCTGGCTTTGCCTTTCAGGGATCTAAGCCCCATCCATATGGGCCTGAACTTTCTCACTAGTATCCCCGCTTCAGGTATAACAATCTTTACTTATGAAACACACTTGTGGGCTACCTAGTTATCCTGGTACCAAAGCTGGCGAGAACCGGAGCTATTGTCAAAATTATAATTAATTTTACCCTCTAGAAATGTATCGATAAATTCCATTTACAAGTGTCTGTTTGGAGTCTTTACTAGTTTGTCACAACTCCTCACACCAATATGCCTATATATCATACACCGCTGTCATTACTGGGGCACTAGAGCTCCGTGGAGACTCAGAGTAGACCCAACAATGTGTCCTGTTCACTTTCTTAGCTAGTTGGAAAATACACTTTTAAAAATATAAATAAAGATACTTCTCTTCCTTGTTGTCTTGTTCATCAATCTTCTCTGCAACGACCCTGTCACCTGTCACAAACTTGGCTAGAATTAGAGTGGTTAGTATCATTCGTTTGAAAAATTGTCATTCTCAACCCACCCTCTTCCCCCCTTTTACTCATCTTTACAAAGTGGAGGAAGACATGCAGGGTTTGGAATGGTGCAGAGCCCTGAAAAGATACTTATACACACAAGTTATTACTCTGTCCTTCATAAACAATACAACATTTGTGTACATTCGTAAATTGTCAATGACATTCCTCAAAACCGATAATAGCTAAACCCTCTGTAACCCTTACTTTCACGTTTTTACTAAAATACAACACCCGCAACATGGCTGTCGCGGTAGGTTCAGACTTATTCTTGTTACCACATACAACATGAGACAACTAAAACTTGAGACAAACATTTTGATACAAATGTGGGGGAGATATTTCATAGTTCCTAAAATCAAAAGTTAAAAATTAAAACCAACCAGATGGAATTCTGCCTTCACTCTTAGCGATAGAAAAAATACATACAATTTGAAAAAAAAACACAACAGCAGTTTGAAATCTTTGCATGGACCAGCCACACAAAGTTCAAAAACAGGCCTGAGAATGTTTTATTTTTTTTATTTTATTTTCCTTGATCCCGCCAAAATAAGTTGGTTACATTGGCAGAATTATATATCGTATGTAGGGGGGAAAAATACAAGACAGTATATGCAGTCTCTTACCCCACTCGGATGCCATGTAGGCAAGTGGACACACCCGGCAGAGCCTCCCGTGGCAATTGGGGAGGGCCCATATAAGGGCAACAGGTCAATCTGAAGCATGAAGAAATAACAGTGTTATGTTATTTGTATTAAGATATGCTGGGAAGCCTAAGTGGACACACCGTGCCCATTGCTTTTTGGGGCGCCAGTGCCACGGACCGTTTTGTCACCAAAGGGTGGAGAAATATAATGAAAAAAGTGATTAGTGCCACAAAGCCCACTCCAAAGGGGATGGGCTGGGAATCTGATAAAGATCCAAGATAACACCTCCAACTAGGTGAATAAAAGCTGAGAAAGCCCTGTGAGGGTGTATCAAGGTAGAATCGTGCATCACACAGGTTCAAATAAGTGAAAAATGAACGAATAGGGGGGGAAGAGGGGGGGAGGGGAAGGGGGGTGAAACACAAACCCCAGTGTATGAGGATGAGGGAGGGATAAGGAAATTGTGAAAGGAATAAATGAATGTGGGTGATGTGAAGGTAAACAAGTGAAAGGGCTGGGTCGGGAGATTGGGGAAATGAAAACAATAAAGAGAAAGGGAGGAAAAGGTGGGAAGGGAGGCATGGGGGAATGAAAAAACGAAATTATAACAAGGGGAGAAACTAAGAAAAAGAAGATAAAGGGAAGGGGGGAGAGGAAAGGAGGGGGGGAAGAGAATGGAGTGGGAATGGAGGAGAAAAAGAGAGGAAGGAGACAGGGAGGGGGGAGGTTGGGGAGGGGGGAAAAGAAAGAGGGGGAGAAGGGGGAAAAGATAAGAGGACAAAAGAAGGAACATGGGAAAGGGAAGATAGGGAAGGGAAAGAGGGGGATGAGAAAAGAACAAGAGGCATGGGAGGGGGAAAAAAGGGGGGTGGTGGTGGGGGGGGGGGGTGGAGGTGAGTTTGGTTGGGAAATATTTAGGTGCAGATTTTGACCAAGCTCCAATCAGTACATGACAAATTATATGAAAAAATGTGAAAGGAAACAAAAAGGGGGGGGGGGTGGTGGGAAGCAAAAATATATGGTGGATTTTACAGGAATAAGGAGGTCATAGCCCAAAAAGGTACACATAAATAATTAGGACCGTGAGCAACAACAATAAACATAATAGTGCAGAAGGGTGAGGTGTTTGAAAAGAAACAATGACAAGGTGCAATAGAGACAAGATGTGGTGCAGGGAGGATAATGGAGTGAAGTGAAGAAACCTAAATGTGATATATAAATTGTGGTGAAAGGGACAGTTTCAAAAAAGATCTATAGAACCATCTATAGATATCAAACCATCCTATGTACCTGTTGGGTGTACAATTTTAGCCTACAGTCTCTGGTGTTTGGCCCGGTAAAACCTCTGGGGTGAAGGCACAGCCGCTCATAAATCAATGGGGTGCCAGTTGACCCTAAATATGGAATGCAGAGTGTCCCTGGATTGTGGAGCAGATCAGCTCCACTGGGAATAGCGAGGCAGTAGTATCCTGCAGAGGTAAATATATTAGGTAAAGAGAGGGGAGTGCATTGATCCCCATCCATCAGGAGGAGGGGGGGGGGGGGTTTGCCGAATGCACTCAGTCCAATGGTAGATAGTGAAGAACCTGGAGGCTTAACCTATATCTCGTCCAGTCCTGTAGTCCAGGGAGGTGTGAGACCTGTGGCCCAAGCGGAGCAACCCGCTTATATGGGCCCTCCAACCCCATTACTGAGGCCGGCGCCATTAACGACGCACGGCGCCATGTAGTCAAGGGTCCCGCAGGGCGTGCGTCACTGAGCCGCGCACACCCACGCCCGCTGGCCCACAGTACGCATGCAGAACAGGGTACATTAACAATGTTTAATAATGAGATTATCTAAACAAAGACACATTGGTTATGACAATCATTGAAGGCCGGGTCCGGAGCAAGCCGGGCCGTGCCATGAGACTTTATACATCACTTTGAGAGGCTGAAGAGATATTTACAGCAATACAGTAACATCACAGAGTTGTTATATTCATCTGAGGGGTGACAGCAATGCAATAACACACACAAATAAGGTGAGAGCAGAAATGCAGAATCATCTTAAAATTGAAAGCATACACAAATAGAGTGCTTGTGAGCAAGACGGTGGGAGATTTCCAAGACAGAGGGCTGAGTTTCAATCTATAATTATGATTATAAAGATAATGATTATAAAAAAGGTTTTAAGGAATTAACCTCATTCAAGCCCGGTGGTACCATGGCGTCAAGCCTCTCTATCCATAAAGATTCCTTCTGGAGCAGAGTTTTGTCATGATTGCCTCCTCTAATATCTGGAGGTACTACTTCCAGTGCTACGAACTTGACATCAAATAAATGACACCAGTAGTATCGCAGCTAGCTGAAAAATGTGGGGTGTATGTTTCCCCTTTAGGTAGCAGAACCTTAGTGCTCGTTGAGATCCAGCGACATAAAGGACATTGGCCACAAGGTGCCGTGCCTTTACGATGGCAAATAGTTGCTCGCTCTGGTCTGTAATGACTGCTGGTAAGGCTATCTCTTAGAGACCAGGCTCGCCGAAAAACTATTTCCGGTGTATCTCGTATGTATTGTGTTAATACATGGTCGTCAGTCAGGAGGTGCCAATGTTTGGCCACCACATTCCTGAATTGGCCCTGATGGGCAGAATACTGAGTAATAATTTTGACTGTGTTGGGATTTTGGTCACGTGGGCGTGGGTAAAGTAGTGAGTTTCTAGTACGGCCTAAAGATTTATTGAAGGCTTTCCGAAGGTTAGTTTTGGTATAACCTCTCTGGAGCAGCCGGTCCCTCAGAGCAGCAGATTGTTTAAAGAAATCTTCTTCCAATGTGCAGTTTCGACAAAGTCAAAGAAACTGCGCATATGGGATGTTTTCCACAAGAGATTTCGGGTGGGCACTAGAGGCGTGCAATAGTGTATTGCCTGACAATTTTTTGCGATAAAGATCTGTGCCTAAGGAGCCGTCCTCTCCGATCCCTATCATCACGTCAAGAAAGGGAATCTGAACTCTATCTGATGACACAGTGAACCGTAAATTCATATCGTTTACATTGATGACCTGAATAAACTCGTCCAGAAGAGAGGATGAGCCTGTCCAAATGATAAACAGGTCATCAATGAAGCGATACCAACATATTATGTGGTCAAGATAGGGTAAATATTGGTCGTTCGAGAAGATCTGTCTCTCCCAAGCTCCTAAGTATAAGTTTGCGTATGATGGCGCACAGGACGTGCCCATGGCAACGCCCTGTGTTTGTAGGAAGTGTTGGTCCTCAAACACAAAGATGTTGCGTGTCAATATAAATCTGAGGAGGCTAAGGATGAATTAATTCAAGGGCCAGGATGTATGTTCCTGCTCAATAAGGAACACTGTGCTGTACTGTTTGACTGTGGGAAATCTCCATTCTTTCCCATGCATGAACCTCCTTGTGTCCACGGCAATTCGAATTGGCTTATCGTCTTACCCCTGCCTCCAGGGAAACCGGCGCCAAAAAATTGGGGATCACCACCAGTTGGCTGCTTATGCAGTGGATCATCAGACTACAGCTAGTCCTTCAACTAGAAACCTAAACGAGGGCGTCATCACCCCCCAAATCAAGTCTCTACCCCTCACAGTGTATGCATACACAAACGCATTGCGCTGTACGACCGTACACTGCGTCGCCAGACGACACTACACGGAGCACTTATGCCTGCTCAACAATGTGGCTTCTCTAAAAAGAAATACAAATAAAATGGGGATAGCCTTCTGTTGTCTATTTCAACGGTTGTACGATGTCTCAGTAGTTACACGATCAAGTTGATCAACCTAATAATGGAGGATTTTCCCGCCAAAGAAAAAGTACCAACAGCTAACCTACAATCCGAGAAACAAGCTCATAGTAGGCAACAAAGGCCAGACTACAAGAAAACCTGCACTTCTTGTCCCCACTTAAAATTCATATACTCACTGTGGCCTGAGTTTCACAGACAAACAGCCATCCTATTGTTTGCAAGATGCCACATTTATACTGACAAATTATACCCAATATACAGTTTCAGTTAAACACCACATATAGCTCATACACTTACACACATACACACACACACACATACACACACACACACATATGCACACACACACACACACACACACACACCGTCACACATACACACACGATCACACTTCCAGCATTATCTCAAAAAGACAAAAAAAAATGTGTTCTTTTTGCAAAGCAGAACCTCCATATCATCTCACATAGACAAGGAGGTTCCGTTTGGTCCCCCAAGAGAGTCGCCATCTGTTATGGTAAAAATCTGACTGTCTGTAGAGCAAACAGACATTTTTTCCTGTTTCTAATATAGCCAATGATACTTTCACACTTAATGATATAATGCCTTACCTTTAAATCGTATGTCTCCCCTCTATCAACCACTCATCCAAGCATTCATCAGTATTCCTACATCCTCATGCCAGCCTGGCCTGGCTGATTCCCAGCCAGGCCCCTCTGATTGGCCATTCCCCAGTAAACAGACATCAACAGCATTATCTTACGTCCTCATCTCAGCATCGGGCAATACAGGGACAATTGTTTTCCTTCAAAAGAACCAATGATCCACATGCATACATTCAAAACAGACTAGCAGTGATGTCCAAACCGTCTAACTGCTTTCAATGACAACGAACGATATAACACCATGGCTCAGTGGGCCATAATATTTATATCGTTATGCTATAGTTCCAATGTACACAGACATGTTCGCTTGAGGTCATTAATGCAGTCGCCGGTAAGTGGCCAGTCTCCCGGTGAGGCACAAATTAACATCCTTAAACCAGCAAACACATCTGCAGTGTCCACAGGAAGATTTCCACAGCCAATGGTCTTCCGCCAACGTCTGTATGTGCGAATACGCTCACATGAGCGCATTACAGAAAAACCGACACTGGGGGGCATCTGACAACATACATTAATACAATTTTCCACAACAAAGGGGACTTCCAGATTCCGATAAGCCCCCCGCCCGCAGACCCCGACAACCACAGGGCAAGGGTTGTTGGGAAGAGGCCCTTGTCCCCATCAACATGGGGGCAAGGTGCTTTGGGGTGGGGGGCGCAGAGCCCCGCCTGCCCCAAAGCACCCATCCCCCCATGTTGAGGGCATGCGGCCTGGTATGGTTCAGGAGGGGGGCACTCGCTTGTCCCCTCCCTTTCTTGACCTGCCGGGCTGCATGCCAGGCTGCATGCTCGGATAAGGGTCCGGTATGGATTCGGGGGGGGGCCACACCATTTTTTTTTTTTAATTTAGGCATGGAACCTATACTAGACCCAAGGGCCAGGTATGGACCTGGGGGGACCCCACGCAGTTTTTTCTCTCAATTTTGTTTGTGGCAAAAACGCGTGTCCAAAAATGCGACAAGCACCGCAAAAAGCACTGCAGAAACGTTCAAAGGCAACATGCATAGATGTGCATCAAGCCTTATGCCGTGTACACACGGTCGGATATTCCAATGGGAAATGTTCGATGGGAGCTTGTGGTCGGGATTTCCGACAAACAAAATTTGAGATCTGGACCTCAAATTTTCCGACAACAAAATCCGTTCTCGTAATTCCGATCGTGTGTATACAATTCCGACACACAAAGTTCCATGCATGCTCTGAATAAAGTACGAGATGGAAGTGCTCGTTCTGGTAAAACTAGCATTTGTAATGGAGATAGCACATTCATCACGCTGCAAATTTTTTAATCTTTTAATGCAGCGCATTCTCTTCTTCTTTAAAATGCTAGAATAATGAAGTTGTTTTGCTACTGATATTCACACAGAGTTCTGATAACCTGATTTCTTTATTATTTCTCGTGATCTCATGCATAATTATTATTATTTTTTTCATAAAATCTCCATAATAATGACCACAAGGGGGTTGGTGTCCCTTGTTAATTTGATATTGTATTTTTGAAATGTACCTGCCTACTCACAAACAAATTGTCCTTTTTGAAGTAAAACACATAGGCAAGTATTTGTGCAAAATAAATAGCCATTTATTATGGGTCATAACAAAATAAAGAGGAAGGCAACGCTGTAGAAACTGATGAAATTTGAGAAGCCTTTGTACCGCAGGGCAGACATCAGCTATTTTACAGTCAAAATTGGTGGCCTGGGGAATCCTTATAATGGTGAACACAATCCGGTCCAGGACTACAAGAGATCAGAAACAGTCCCCAGACTGTGGTCATAAAACAGACTTGCTTCTTTTGTCAGACCAGACTGAACCCAGGCCTCACTTTCTTGTCTTCCTTCCACGCTTGCTTCCAGGCTGTGGCTCTGGTGTTGTAGTTGTGGCAGGAGGTGGAGTAGGAGGAAGAGGACCATGGTTGAACACACAAACGTGGCTTTGGCTTGTGAGTTTGCTCCTCAACCCCTTATTTAGGGCTTGTAACATAACTTCCTCACATAAGAGACGTTAGCCCTTCTCCATTTCCTGCATTTTGCAGACTGCCATGTAGGCATAGTCGTCTTGATTATTGGGGGGGGGGGGGGGCTTCTGAAATAGGCCAAGTGCTGCCTTCTCCAGGTTACTCCTCTTCCTGGGACTTTTTTTTGGAAGGCGGAGGGGAGGAACCTGGGATTCGGGCAGGCTACTGGGCCCGGCCACCTCCTGGCTGCCACTTACCCCCGCCACCTTCTGGCTGCCACTTTCCACAGCCTCCTTCTGGCTGAGACTTTCCTGTGTATGAAAAGGGGACATAGTATTAGTTATTGGTTCATCAATCACACACAATTTTCAGCTCATGACTGTTGCAGATTGAATGTTAATAAATAGAAAAGACTATAATTCTGACCCCAGCATTTTTCATTCTTGTCCCAATCATTTGTGGCCACTACTGTCTATTGATATGTAAAACACTTTGTAAAATCATAAATTACTGATCAATAATAACATCTAGTTAACATCATTAATTATTTGACTAGAAATACCGCATGTTGAACAATAAAAACAAGAAGAAAGGATCCCCTTTGGTTCGGACTTTTAAGGCATGAAAGTTATTTGACCCCAGATTGAAAACCATATAATGTAGATTGGAAAAACGTTTATTACAAAAATTGCATAAAAAGGTTGACAGTGATAATGTATAAAAAACACTTGGAAATGTTCAAACAATACTTGATTTACAGAATACACATTATAAATGTATTGTTGTAAGCGTTATCTCACCCCTGACGCGTTTCGGAGATTAGTAGTTTCCTCCTTCTTCAGAGGCAAGAGTATAACAACATTCCTATTGTATATAGAAAGTATCACAATGAAGTAATTTGTCAAGAATATAGACCTTAATACATGTAAATAACAATTACAAGATCGAGAAAGTATACGTATAGTAAAACATAGACTCACATACCGTGTATATGATCATTCCAGTATATTTAAAAACAATGGCTGGGAGGAGGAGCTTCTTCGCCTATGTTTTCTTAGATGGTATATTTGAGCAGGAAATGGGTGTCCATCAATAGAAGGAAAGTAAAGGGAAATGGAGCATCCCAAAGGGAAATGAAGGATATCCAGATTTTACTTTATTTACTGGAATTGTTGCATCTAACGCGGTGAGACGGTGGCAGAGGAAGCCCATAGGGCACACTGGGGTCGGGTATAATTGTGAAAGCCCTATTAAAGTAAAAAAGTTGTAAATATATGTATATATTTATAGATGTATGGATATATAAACTATCAAAGCAGAAAATGATTGCTCTTAGATTATACAGCACATATTACTATCCTACATTTTATACCTGTGGGTATGTCTTGGTTGACTGCACCGCTAGTCCAGATGCCTTTCCACTGGAAAATTGGTAATCCAGCCGATGGTTCTAAAGAGAAATGGTAAAAGATGTCTAAGATAATAAGTAATGATCGCCATTGATGGCTCTCCCTACAGATCTAAATAACTGTGTTCTAGTAGGGTAGTATAAACTAAGACAAATGATTAGAAGTTGTGACTTATAACTTTAGTATATAGGGATCATAATATGTAAATATTAAATTATTTTATTTTTATCCTATTTAATTCATTCTGGATCATCGTTTGCTCTAAATCGATCCATAGCAGTGAATATTTAGCAGTTCTGCCTATGAACATATACGCATACACAGGCACAATTACAAAAAAGTAAAAGTTATTGTAATAGAGGGAGAGGGGGCTTTATGCTGCTTACTGAGCTATATGAAGAAAAAAGGAAAAAATCCTTAATCAATGGTCTTAAAGCTTATAAAACTTATGATGGCGGTAATAAGGCAGGTAATTATTGAGGGTGAAAAAGAAATTCCATAGATAGATAAAGGATGGTTCCATTCCAAAAGTAAAATAAAAATTGAGGTATGCTTTGAAGGATAGAAATTATATTTACCATTTACTGCTATTTCATACTGAGTGGGGCGAGCGGTGTTTTTAAATGTACCTCCCCGCCCTGCAACCAGCTGTTAGGAGTACAGCTGATTGCTGTGAGGCGGGGAGGTGTATAAGGCTTTCTTTGCCCGGCCCCCCGAGTGCTGCGCGCGCACCCGGGTCCTGCGCACCAATCAATGGTCACCCAGCGCGACCCGGGCACGCCCAGAGCTCAAACTCCATACCGTACGGTCAATTTTTAAGAATTATACGTAACTGTGCCGACGATAAGATCTTTAAACAAGAGGCTGACAATTTACGTGACCGCCTTTTGGAAAGGGGATATTCGCATGCTTCGCTTAAAAGAGCGTTCCAACAGGCTTGCATACGTAGAAGAGACCATCTACTACATTCAAAAAAAAACAACGATGACATTAATCCTCTCAGAATCATATCCAAATTCAGTAATCAGGAACAACAGATTAGAAAAATCGTACAGAAATACTGGCACCTCCTAACCGAGGACCCTACATTAGGTCCCTACGTTACGGAACAAACCCTATTTACATTCAAGAGAGCTACTTCTCTGAGGGATCAGATTACCAGCAGTGAATTTAATGCCAACAAAAGGATCCATTGTAAATATAAGGGTACATACAGGTGTGGATCCTGTAAGTACTGTAAATATATGTGGGTAGAGAAAAATCCCATACTACCAGACGGCCAGATTTTTAAAGCTAGACATTTTGCTAACTGTAAAACGTTAGGAGTCATATATCTACTAAAATGTGATTGTTCCTTTTTTTACATAGGAAAGACCAAACTAGAATTTTGGAAAAGGGCATACAAGCATATTTACAGTATGAAAACCTGTGATCCGGACCTCCCCCTTGGGAGACATACAATTACTGTCCATGCGGGTAAATTCCCCAATATTAAATTTCTCATCCTAGACCGTATCCACCCCAATCCAAGAGGAGGGGATTGGAACAAATCCCTCCTCCAATTGGAAGCCCGGTGGATCTTCAAGCTCAAGGCCACCCAAACCCCAGGCCTCAACGAGGCAATCTGGTTTAAACCATTTCTGGAGGGTTTTTCCTCCGGTGGGATGGAGAAATAATCAATTCTTTCCCACCCCCCCACTATGAGTGTACAACATGGTCACTGCTCCATCTTCGTCCCTACTCCTTCCCCTCCACTATTGAAAATCCATGTACTTGTGGAGGATGAACCAACTTCAATAAATTTATTCTATATCAATTCACTTGTGCACTATTCCCATTTACCAGTAGTAAATAATCCTGTTAAAAATGCGTGCTACAATTCACGCATGAATTGCAATTCCTTGCAATTATAAAACATTTATAAAATTTGAAACTTCCTGAAAATAATAAAAGCCTAGTGCTTTTTACCACTTTCAAGTGTTCTAGACGATACAAATACTGTAAATATGGCTGTATAAGACATATTGGGGCAATACATTTAATTTTGCCTACATTCCATCTGTGGGCTCCCTCTTGATTCTTACACACTATAAACTATAAACAAATGTACAATAATTATACAATGAATCTCGAAATTGTGTCTATAGCGATTGTTCTCTGGCTAGTCTGTCTGTTTAAATATATGCCATCAAGCAACTCTTTCAAAACTGCAACAAGTGAATAATATAATCTGTTGGTATCTCTAACTAAGTCTCTGCAGTTACATATAAAAAAATCTGTACATAATAAATGTTTATGCACTGTATATAACATTTTGTTTGTGTATCCTTCCTCTTTTAGTTACATTCCAAAGTTCTCTGCAAAATGTATGGACGAAGGAGCTTCATGTTATCAGTACCATCCATCCCTCGCATCTGTATCGCGGTGCCGCGTGTGGGGGGGGTTGTCTGTTGGGCCACCCGGCACGCCCAGCCGCCCACCCATTCTTTGGATGGACGGGACGGCGAAACAGGAACTCCTGGCGTCGATTTCCGTTGCCGGGTTTCCAAATTGCTTCACCTGGCGAGCATGCGCTGTTCGCCGGTGAAGCAGGACGTGCCGGCGGGAGCTCTGGGCGTGCCCGGGTCACGCTGCGTGACCATTGATTGGTGCGCAGGACCCGGGTGCGCGCGCAGCACTCGGGGGGCCGGGCAAAGAAAGCCTTATACACCTCCCCACCTCACAGCAATCAGCTGTACTCCTAACAGCTGGTTGCAGGGCGGGGAGGTACATTTAAAAACACCGCTCGCCCCACTCAGTATCTGCATCAGTCAGTCTGAGGAGGAGGCGAGCGGTGAAATAGCAGTAAATGGTAAATATAATTTCTATCCTTCAAAGCATACCTCAATTTTTATTTTACTTTTGGAATGGAACCATCCTTTATCTATCTATGGAATTTCTTTTTCACCCTCAATAATTACCTGCCTTATTACCGCCATCATAAGTTTTATAAGCTTTAAGACCATTGATTAAGGATTTTTTCCTTTTTTCTTCATATAGCTCAGTAAGCAGCATAAAGCCCCCTCTCCCTCTATTACAATAACTTTTACTTTTTTGTAATTGTGCCTGTGTATGCGTATATGTTCATAGGCAGAACTGCTAAATATTCACTGCTATGGATCGATTTAGAGCAAACGATGATCCAGAATGAATTAAATAGGATAAAAATAAAATAATTTAATATTTACATATTATGATCCCTATATACTAAAGTTATAAGTCACAACTTCTAATCATTTGTCTTAGTTTATACTACCCTACTAGAACACAGTTATTTAGATCTGTAGGGAGAGCCATCAATGGCGATCATTACTTATTATCTTAGACATCTTTTACCATTTCTCTTTAGAACCATCGGCTGGATTACAAATTTTCCAGTGGAAAGGCATCTGGACTAGCGGTGCAGTCAACCAAGACTTACCCACAGGTATAAAATGTAGGATAGTAATATGTGCTGTATAATCTAAGAGCAATAATTTTCTGCTTTGATAGTTTATATATCCATACATCTATAAATATATACATATATTTACAACTTTTTTACTTTAATAGGGCTTTCACAATTATACCCGACCCCAGTGTGCCCTATGGGCTTCCTCTGCCACCGTCTCACCGCGTTAGATGCAACAATTCCAGTAAATAAAGTAAAATCTGGATATCCTTCATTTCCCTTTGGGATGCTCCATTTCCCTTTACTTTCCTTCTATTGATGGACACCCATTTCCTGCTCAAATATACCATCTAAGAAAACATAGGCGAAGAAGCTCCTCCTCCCAGCCATTGTTTTTAAATATACTGGAATGATCATATACACGGTATGTGAGTCTATGTTTTACTATACGTATACTTTCTCGATCTTGTAATTGTTATTTACATGTATTAAGGTCTATATTCTTGACAAATTACTTCATTGTGATACTTTCTATATACAATAGGAATGTTGTTATACTCTTGCCTCTGAAGAAGGAGGAAACTACTAATCTCCGAAACGCGTCAGATGTGAGATAACGCTTACAACAATACATTTATAATGTGTATTCTGTAAATCAAGTATTGTTTGAACATTTTCAAGTGTTTTTTTTATACATTATCACTTTGTCAACCTTTTTATGCAATTTTTGTAATAAACATTTTTGCAATCTACATTATATGGTTTTCAATCTGGGGTCAAATAACTTTCATGCCTTAAAAGTCCGAACCAAAGGGGATCCTTTCTTCTTGTTTTTCTTGACTATAGGATGTGGCATATAATTTAAAAATTCCCCTTCTCTCTACATGTGTGCTTTCTGCTAAGCCTATAACCTTGCATGTTGAACAATGCTATACCTGGCTCAAGCTGGGCTCTTCCACTTCTTCCTGGCTGGAAGGCCCAGGTTGGACGTCGGATGGAGGTGGAAGGAGGCCTTGAAGGAAGATTGGAGAGTGCTGGCCTGGGTTCAGTCTGACCTGCCAGAAAATGCAGACTGTCATAGTACCACAGCCTGGGTACATAAATGTCATCTGCTGTAGCTCCTGATCTCTGGGAATCCTGGACCTTCTTGCACTCCCTATTATAAGTACTCCTCATGCCATCAATTAGGGCCTTCAAATAGGGAATGTCTGCCGTGGGGATCACCGGCTTCACAAATTCCAGCAAATGATCCAGTGCTGCCTTCCTCTTTGTTTTATTGTTATAAAAGCAGTGGTTTACCTGCCACAGACAGGGCAGTTCCCTGTACATATCAATGAATATGGGGATAAAGTCCTCATCATTGAATAGATCCATTTTCGCTGCAAGACACAACACAAGACAAACCCTAATGTCAGGCTAAACTCTCCTAATCTTGTCCCAATATAGGCCTCAATCTATAAGCAGTATAGGCCACTGATGCACCAAGTTAAAATTGTACTTTTGTTCTAATGATCGACGCTTCCGATACTCCTTCCTCCTCTCACAGATCATACGCACGACGCACGCTTGTTCCGCTTTATATACACTGTGCATGCGTGAAACTCTGCCCGCCCCTGATGTTCTTTCTAGTCTATTCCCCGCCCCTTCTATTTCTGCACAGTGGGAGAACACATGGCGGAGAAAGAGCTCAGCTTAAGACCTCAAATATGTCCTTTGTTGAGATGGTGGAGATGGTGGACATCTTGAAGAGGGCCGACTATGATGGGAAGTATGGACCTTACCCAAACCCAAATGTGAGAAAGGCCAAGATCATGGCTAAAGTTGTGAAAAGTCTGCAGAAGAATCCAAAGATCAACTGAGGAAACGATGGTCATATCTAAAATTAAGGGAGCAGGATCAGTACAGAAAGATCAGAAAAATGCTTCTAAAAAGTAAGCATTTGTCTTGTGTTCCTAGTTCATATTATTACGCTTGTGCAGTTTAAAATGGCAACCTTCAGGTTCGTGGGCACAGTAATCGTTCGTAGTAAACAACGTTTGTTTGTCCACTAATACAATGTTTTTGGCAGATACAGGTTAACTACATTTGTTCAGGCCTATCTGTATTCAAAGAAGTTTAGTACATTGATGTCTAGATGGGTTTGTAACTAGAATGAAAATGTAAACTTGATTCAGTGTAAGGAGAGGACACTCAGCAGCTGTTTACACATCTGGACGCAGGAGCACTAGTGTGGGACACCAGAACAAACTTTTTAGGGTGTCCCACGCAGGTGCTCCAGTGGATACTAGGGGTGTCTCCATGTGTGAAAATTGTACAAAAAAGGTAAGTATTGCAGCTTTATAAAGGGAAAAAAAAATTCTTCAGCTTGGAACTCTGCCCAAAACGACAATTGTACGACACTTCCAAGCAATGTTTCAGATTCCTATTTCTGCCCTCAAATATAGTTACATAGTTAGCTAGGCCGAAAAAAGACACAAGTCCATCCAGTTCAACCACAAAAAAAAGAAATAATAAATAAAAATAAAAACCATCGTACAATCCAACACACCCAATTCCACACCCACAGCTGATCCAGAGGAAGGCAAAAAAAAAAACCCAGAAGAGCATGTAAATCGGGATTTACAGAAGAAAAAGACTCAAAAACATCATTGATGTTTTAGGCAGATTCTAAAACACATCTAAATTCTTCCATTTGTTGATATTTAAAAAAAAAAATTATCTCTTTTTATGTATATTGAAAGCCAAATTTTGAAGATGCACACAGTGTTTCAACATGTGCTATCTGCCATCACGGGATATCTATATACGTGTTTTGTGGGTGCAACCCCTTCCTCGCAACTCAAGTAGCTGAGAGGAAGGGGTTGCACCCCCAAAACACGTCCATTGATCCCCCATGATGGGAGCTAGCACATGTTGACATTAGGCATGGGATCAGGAGGGAAATCCCCATTTTGACTCTCAATTCGTGTGCATCTTCAAAATTTGGCTTTCACAGGGGGGACATCAACCCGTCAACATAGTTTGGACATACTAATGTCTAATATCGCCTTCAAATTATCAAAATTGAACTTTGTAAGTTCCTGAGTTGTGTATTGTTTTATGGTTTTAAACATGTCTGTTTAAACACAAAAAAAGGCTATTTGTACTGTCAAAACCAAAAATGTTATTACAAAAATATGTTGGTTTATTCAAAAACCCTTTTCTAACGCACATGTGAATGTGCGCAGAGTAAAAAGTTTTCTACTCAACAATGTGTGGCTTCTTATTTCAATGCTCAATAGCAGTTTTTGGACTAAGTTGGTGTTTACAGTGACAATGGGGGTTATTTACTAAAGACAAATCCACTTTGCACTACAAGTGCACTTTCAGTGCAATTGCAAGTGCAGTTTTTTTAAGTTCACTTTTGCACTGCACTTGGAGTGCAAAGTGGAATTTCCTTTAGTAAATAACTCCCATAGTGCTTTAAAATTTGCAACAATCAGGCAATTTTCGTGACTTCCAAAAATGTATTAATGGTGCTGAAAATTATGAATATTTTTATCAGTAATGCATTACATACATTAACAACAAAAACAAGGTGTGTGTGTGTGTAGCAGACCCACAGCATAATAGTTCGCTGAAGAAGAGATTGTCACCTCATGTATCAAATAAATTACACACTATTGAAGAAAATGGCCAAAAAGAAAAGCCCATTGGATAACCTAGGAGACAGCTAAAAGAAACACAAGCAGTAAATCAAAGGAAATCTTATTTCAGTTTTTAACGAAAATATTTATTTTTAAGATGTTTCTTTTTTTTTTTCAAAAGTTTTTATTGGGTTTTTGAACCAAGTTACAGAAACAAATAACAGGTATACAACATATTCTTGTCGAATTATACAGTATACATTAAAGGATGCGTAAAGAATTACAGTGAAAAAACCATAGATCATGTTTAGAATTATCCGTACAATGAAATAACAGGGAGCAAAAGGAAGAGCAAACCCTCACTTAGACACCCCATCCGGGATCAAGCTGTGTCTAATGATGGGGGTTAACTCGATTGAACAATAATATTGGTCCATTTTGATTAAGAATATTGGATAAATCAACTAATTCGAGAATGCATGAAACAAGGCGTCCATAGTAAGTAGTTCATATAAACAAAGAACAAACACCACAAGTGATGGATAAGTAAAAAGAACAGCCAAAGAAAAAGGGGAAGACATGTAAGTAAGTAAGTCCGACTCAGGGAGTCTAACTTAGACCTGTATTCGTCCATACAGAATGCTCAACAGTAAGATCGGTGTATGTCGTATACAGTGACAACATAGAAGTTAACTGACGCAACGGGACTCCCCTTGTACAGACGAGGAGTAGTGGGCCCTAGGGTAAAACTGGGTGTTGGGTTGTGTCAATAGGGTGGGTCCACCGAGCGAATATACAGTGTGGGGTGGAGGCACCGTTACATCAGTAGAGGCCTAGGGCTGCTAGGGTCCAGGTGGACTATGTTAGCGTATACCTATGTAGTGGATATTGGTATCGTAAGACCGAATATGTTTGAGACTATCAGGGTCCTTTTACCAGGGATATGTTGGGGAACAGGGCAAGGGGTATAGAGCAGGGGGAGTGTGACGGGGTGGGAGAAGTGGAATGGAGTAATGTGGGTGTTAAAAATGATAGGGATGGTTAAAATGTTTCTTAAACATTTTCTGGCATATCAATTGCCCCCCTACCCGCAAAGTACTCAACATACTTGTGTTTTACTTTGCGGGCAATTTGGGGGGCAAGCCAGAACGGCCAGCTTCAAGCGCCGTCAGGATTTTTCCTTGAAGTCTAGCCTCATGCCCAACTGAGGCCACGTAGTTCATCGAATTTCTCCTTAAATAGTTGTGGAGAATGCAGCATGCAAGGATTATATGGTTAAGTTTATATTCCACCATGTTGATTGCCGTAAGGAATAGGCGGAACCAGCTGGCCATTATCCCGAAAGCGTTCTCCACCACTCTTCTGGCTCTGGCCAGCCAGTAGTTAAAAACCCTCTGGTCTGAGGTGAGGGTCCTCATGGCTTCAAAACGGTTGGCTGGTCAGAACGAACTAACAGAAAGCACTGAAACAACAGAAAGGCCTGAGAAGAGCAAGCTGAAAATCTGAAACAAAAGGACAAGAACGCACTGAAAATCAAATACGTACTATAATAATACGCACTGAAAAACAAATGCAAACTGACTACACGCACTGAAAACCAGATACGATCCCACAAGCACAAACTGAAGAGCAGTAAAGATCTGAAAAGCACGAGGCTGAAAAGCGCAAATCGTCTCTCACCAAACTTCTACTAACATGAGATTAGCAGAAGGAGCCCAAAGGGTGGCGCACTGGCTATTGAACTTCCCTTTTATAGTGCCGTCGTACGTGTTGTACGTCACTGCGTTCTTGACGTTCGGAATTTTCATCAAGATTTGTGTGTGCAAGACAAGTTTGAGACAACATTCGTCAGAAAAAAAAACATGGATTTTGTTGTTGCAATGTGCGATCGTGTGTACGTGGCATCAGGGTACAAACTCACCAAATTTGATTGCCTTTCTGACAACAGAAAAATTGTTTTGTTGTACTCCACAGTAGGGGCAGATCAAATTTCTCCTTCCAGTGAGTAATTCTCCAAAAGTAGATGCTACAAAACACAGGAAAAAAGGAAATAGCAGAACAATTGTGTAATTCTGTAAAACAACCAATTTGTATTCCTTTAAAATTGTACTTACAAGCACAAGCTATTTTTCAGCTTATCTCAGAGCTGCCAGGACTCTGTGTTCACATTGTGGACAGCTGCTGGCTATAGCTGCCGCTCTCGCTCTCCTAAACCTGCGTTCTCTACGGACTTGACAGCCTGCATACTCAGATTGAACCACATCCCAATGACATTTTGCCTCTAGAGGACTTTCTCAAGAGGATCCTGTTCCTTACACTAAGCACTTTAGCACTTTATGAATTTGAAATGTGTGACAGTTTAGTTTTGAAATGTTATTATCATTTATTATTATGTGCAGTTTGGTTTAGTACAGAGCACTCCATGGTGGATTTTTAAAATATTGGATCTGCATATTTTGGATATAAATTAGAATTGTCTAGATTCACTGACTTAATGTCATCAGACATCACAATTAACTTTGCTAATCTATCTCTTAACTACTTGCCGACAGCCACACGCTGATTTACGTCAGAAGAATGGCACAGGTGGGCAAAAGGGCGTACCTGTATGTCCCTTTGAATTTGCCGCCTAGCGGGTGCACACATGCTGTGGGAGCATGCCCGTGGGTCCCCCAAACTAAATGTTTCGCAGACGGCCCCGCGATTGCGGCAAGGAGAGGCAGAACGGAGAGATGCCTATGTAAACAAGGCATTTCCCGGTTCTGCCTAGTGACATGACAGGGATCTACTGCTCTCTGTCATCGGGAGCAGTGATCTCTATCATCTTGTAGTGAGCCCACCCCCCCCAATGGCGTCCCTAGAGGGGGGCCAGAGGGGGCCCTGACCCCCCCAAAATTATGCTGTGCCCCACCAAAAAAAAAAAATACAAAAGGGCAATGTCTTTTTGTTTGCATTCGTAGCAGATGTGCCACATCTTACTCAGGCTGCAGCACGAGTAACACAGTCTCTATTGAGAGGGGGAGTATCCTTCTAGCCTGGACGCGTGGGTAAGTGTGTGCACTGCAGTACACTGTAATCACTGAACTGCATTATCTCCATCCCTTCTCTCCCCCATCTGTCCCTCCCCCTCTCCTGTTCTTTCAAGACCTTCACAACTTACTTTCACTTTCAGTTAGGCAGGTAATAGACTGTGCAAATTTCTTTCCTGCATCCACAGAGTGCAGGAAAGAAACTTGCATGATTCCCCCATCAACACAGACAGTGGTGACAGGGGAATATCCTTCCTGCCCAGCAATTGTATTCTCCCAACAAGCAGTGATTATCACTAGTGGCTATAGCAACCACTAGGGATAATCATAAGAGAATCTGGCAGGCTGGTTGTTCCCAATTTGATCGATAAACTTGGTACATTCAGCCTGCTGGTTAATGGTTCAAACCGCAGCCAGTTCCTGCTGAACCAGCTGATATTTAAACTGCCTATGGCTGGTCTTAGCACTTAGGCATCCCATACATTGATCACTTTTTTCAGTTAACTAGTAGGTTGCATGAAAAAAAATAAGACATGATCCAATTCTCCTATCTACACATTATAGATGGATGGGGGAATCCTTGCAGTGTGGACCAGTGGTGGAACTACCATGGTTGCTGTCCTGTCCCGGCTATTCACAGCGCTGGCCTCTGTCTCAATGGCAGCGGCGGCACATTGGAACCCAGTGCTGGTTACTTTATGGGGCTAATGTACAGGAGGGCCAGCACAATTTGTTGTTAGAGATGGGCAGGGCATGTTTAAAATCCCACATGCCCGAGCCCGCCAGGAAGCCCACACTGCACAGCCATTTCCCGGTCCGCAGCTGCACAGATCAGGAATGTCTCACTGCCTGTGATTAGCCGTGTGCAGTGTCGGCTTCCTGGCGGGATCGGGCAAGTGGGATTTCAAACACACCCGAGCCCATCTCTAATGGTTGTAGAGTAGACAGTTGACATCTCTGCAGGTTGTTTAGCAGCAGTGCAGCCTTCTCTGACATGCTGATCGTGATGCAATCCAGGTGATGCTCCTAGTCAAATCCTAGTGTTAAATATCATAGTGATTTTCTTGATCAAAGCCCACACCTTACAGGCATAGAGCCCACATGGCCGATGAACATACGGTTGATGTGGTTGTACTCTTGATGCTAATAAATACTGTGCTTATTAGACATGTGCATATCGTTTTGTTTTTTTTCGTTTTTCATTTTTTTTTCGTTATTTTCGTTCGTTCGTTTTCGTACGAATGAACGAATGATTCGCTAAAAAATTTAACAAATAACGAATTGTTCGAATCGAACAAATCCGATTAACGAATCGTTCGAATCGAATGAATCCGACATACAACGAAAATCCGAAAAAAACTAATTAGAAACAACGAATGTACGAATGAAGAAAATCCGAAAAACGAAAACAGGAACAACGAAAATGAACGAAAAAATTCGTACATTCGTAATTTTTTTTTGTTTGTTGAATTAGTCATTTTCCATGTCCCTTACAATGGTGCTGCTTAACGTGCTTCGAATAGATTGAACGAAAAAATTCGTACATTCGTAATTTTTTTTTTTTTGATTCATAATTTTCCGTGTCTCTTAAAATGTAATAATAGCATACACATTACATAAAATTATGAATTATGCTCCGATTACAAATGTTACGAATGTACGAATAAATACGAATGCGTCCGAATTTCGAATAAACGAATAAACGAAAATTAAACGAAAAAACGAATCAATGAAAAAATAACTCTTACGAATGTACGAATCGTTACGAATATGAACATCGACGACTTACGAATGTACGAATCGTTACGAATACGAACACCGACGACTTACGAATTTACGAATCGTTACGAATCAACGGAAACGAAAGAAACTAAACTAAAATAAACAAATTTTTTTCGGAAACGAAAAAAACAAAACGAAAATAAACAAATTTTTTGTTGTGCACATGTCTAGTGTTTATTAGATCTGACTGGGAGCATCACCTGGATCACATCCCGATCAGCATGTCAACAGAGAAGGTTATACAGCATTACTGCTGCTAGGTGACGAGCTGGGGGCTTGGCTCTCTACAACCAATAGTGCCAGCATTCCCCTGCATGCACCCATAATGTCACCAGCACTAGGTCCTAATAGACTGCTGCCACTGCCAAGGAGACAGATGCCAGACCAGCACTGTCAATAGCAGGGGCAGGACAGCAAGAGGAGGCTGGGGAACACCACAGTGGCAGAACACCAAGGCCCGGTGGCAAGACAACCTTTGCAACCCTGATAGTTCTCCCACTGCTTTGGACCCTTATATTTTCTTGGTATGCTGGTGACATATATCTCTTGTTTTCTGCCACCCTGGGGATCGTAGTAAAATTGCATTTTATAGTTGCCCCCCTACTTTTGTCCCTGTCCCCCCATGTGCCCCCCTAAATATGAAAGCTGGAGACGCCACTGCACCCCCCTACAGTTAGAATATATCTAGGGAACACACTTAACCCCTTGATCACCCCCTAATGTTTAACCCCTTCCCTGCCAGTGTCATTTATACAGTAATCAGTGGCTTTTTGTAGCTCTGATCGCTGTATAAATGTCAATGGTACCAAAATAGTGTCAAAATAGCAGTCCCGATAAAAATCGCAGGTCGCCGACATTACTAGTAAAAAAAATGAATAATTAAAATGCCATAAATCTATACCCTATTTTGTAAAAGCTATAACGTTTGCGCAACGTTATACCAAAAATATGTAGAAGAATGCATATCGGCCTAAACTGTGGAAGAAATTCGTTTTTTTATATATTTTTGGGGGATATTTATTATAGGAAAAAGTAAAAAATATAGCTTTTTTTTCAAAATTGTCGGTCTTATTTTGTTTATAGCGCAAAAAATGAAAAACCCCAGAGGTGGTCAAATACCACCAAAAGAAAGCTCTATTTGTGGGAAAAATGTTGTTTGGGTCACAACGTTGCACAACCGTGCAATTGTCAGCTAAAGCGACGTAGTGCCGAATTGCAAAAAATGCTCTGGCCAGGAAGGAGTTAAATCCGTCCAGGGCTGAAGTGGTTAAAAACACTATGTTGTCATTGCTTTTTGTGCTCTAAAACATTTAACACTTACAATGTCTTTCTTACCTCAAATTCTCCATCCCACTGCTCTGTTAAGAAGCAAAACAACATACCTGATACTTATAGGCATGGTGGCATATGAGAGAGTATGTGACTTACTCCCCTTTAACCCACTTTATAGCTTAAGCCTCTTCTCCATGTATACTTAACACGGACCTATGTTGTGTAAATCAAGCCAAAATAATTCAAACAGGGAGCTAAGGACTAGCCACTAGTATTGCCTTAGGGTCTGACACCAACTTATGGCTACCTCAAAATTTATTGCAAAATACATAATATGAAAACACAGCCTGGTACCCCCCCCCCCCCCAGCTACCCCCCTCCCCCACACCCATGATGAACACGACCTCCCTCCCTGGTCCAACCCCCCCACCCCATGGACAATTCCCTATTGTACCCCACCACCTGTCTGTTACTGAAGACCCAGGAATAATAATGCTCCCAAATACCTAAACAGTGTATGCCACAATGGGCTGAGCGTGTATTGTGTCACAAGCTGTACCAGGCATGTTCATCACCACTGCACTCATCTACTCATAAAAGGAAGAGCATGGGCAAATAATTTGATAAACTATCCATCATGAGGAGCAGTTAAGGAAAGATTGTATATCTAACGATTGAAAAATATTAAAGTGCAGTGCTGAACAGAACATAATAGTACTCAAATCAATATATACAGTGGATATAAAAAGTCTACACACCTCTGTTAAAATGTCAGGTTTCTGTGAATTCTACAACCTTGCCGCTCTTACAGTAAAAACCTCTACGTAGTTTAAGGTTAAACCTATTTTCTTCTAATTTTGAAGAGTGGCCCCACGAGTCTTGTTAAACTCTCTTTTGCGAAAAAGTTTTATCCCTATTGTGGGGTCACCAGTATGGTATTGGTATATAGAAATCATATCACCTCTCAAGCGTCTTTTTTCCAGAGAGAATAAGTTCAGTGCTCGCAACCTTTCCTCATAACTAATATCCTTCAGACCCTTTATTAGCTTTGTTGCCCTTCTTTGTACTCGCTCCATTTCCAGTACATCCTTCCTGAGAAATGGTGCCCAGAACTGGACAGCATACTCCAGGTGCGGCCGGACCAGAGTCTTGTAGAGCGGGAGAATTATCGTTTTATCTCTGGAGTTGATCCCCTTTTTAATGCATGCCAATATTCTGTTTGCTTTCTTAGCAGCAGCTTGGCATTGCATGCCATTACTGAGCCTATCATCTACTAGGACCCCAAGGTCCTTTTCCATCCTAGATTTCCCCAGAGGTTCTCCCCCCAGTGTATAGATTGCATTAATATTTTTGCCACCCAAATGCATCATTTAAAATTTTTCTACATTGAACCTCATTTGCCGTGTAGTTGCCCACCCCATTAATTTGTTCAGATCTTTTTGCCCTGCTTAGCTTAGTATCATCCGCAAATACAGAGATTGAACTGTTTACCCCATCCTCCAGGTCGTTTATGAACAAATTAAATAATATTGGTCCCAGCACAGAACCCTGGGGGACCCCACTACCCACCCCTGACCCTTCTGAGTACTCCCCATTTATCACCACCCTCTAAACTCGTCCTTGTAGCCAGTTTTCAATCCATGTACGCACCCTATGGTCCATGCCAACAGACCTTATTTTGTACAGTAAACGTTTATGGGGAACTGTGTCAAATGCTTTTGCAAAATCCAGATACACCATGTCTACAGGCCTTCCTTTATCTAGCTTGCAACTCACCTCCTCATAGAAGGTTAGTAGATTGGTTTGGCAAGAACAATTCTTCATGAATCCTTGCTGATTACTGCTAATGATACCTTTCTCATTACTAAAATCTTGTATATAGTCCCTTATCATCCCCTCCAAGAGTTTACACAATATTGATGTTAGGCTAACTGGTCAGTAATTCCCAGGGATGTATTTTGGGCCCTTTTTAAATATTGGCGCTACATTGGCTTTTCTCCAATCAGCTGGTACCATTCCATCAGTAGACTGTCAGTAAAAATTAGGAACAATGGTCTGGCAATTACTTGATCGAGTTCCCTAAGTACCCTCGGTGCAAGCCATCTGGTTCCAGTGATTTATTAATGTTAAGTTTCCCAAGTCTAATTTTAATTCTGTCCTCTGTTAACCATGGAGGTGCTTCCTGTGATGTGTCATGAGGATAAACCCTGCAGTTTTGGTTACTGAAGCCCCCCCGATTCCCTCGTGAAGACTGAGGAGAAGAATAAATTCAATACCTTCGCCATCTCTCCATCCTTTGTAACCAGATGTCCTTCCTCATTCTTTATGGGGCCAATATGGTCTGTCCTCCCTTTTTTACTGTTTATATACTTCTTTCTTGGGATTTTTTTTTTGCTCTCCTCCGCTATGTGTCCTTCATGTTCTATCTTAGCCGTCCTTATTGCACCTTACATTTCTTGTTGCATTCTTTATAAAGTCTGAATGCTGATGATGACCCCTCAACCTTGTATTTTTTTTTAAGGCCTTCTTCTTTGCTTTTATATGCATTTTTACATTGGAGTTAAGCCATCCAGGACTTTTGTTCGCTCTTTTAAATTTATTACCCAATGGGATGCATTGGCTAATGCCCTTATTTAATATGCTCTTAAAGCAAACCCATCTCTCCTCCACGTTCTTTTTTTCTAAGATTTTATCCCAATTTATGCCTTCTAGTAAGGTTTGTAGTTTAGGGAAGTTGGCTCTTTTGAAATTCAGTGTCTTTGTATTCCCTTTATGTTTCCTATTTGTGTGATTTATATGGAAGCCAATTGACCTGTGATCGCTGTTCCCTAAATTTCCCCCGTATTTCCACATCCGTGATCAGGTCTGTATTGTTGGTAATCAGTATCCAGTAACGCTTTATTTCTAGTTGGTGCGTCTACCATCTGACCCATAAAATTGTCCTGCAAGACATTTAGAAACTGGCGAGCCTTAGATGAATGCTCGGTTCCCTCCGCCCAGTCTATGTCTGGATAATTAAAATCCCCCATTATAATAACACTTCCCATCCTTGATGCTAATCCAAATTGTGATATGAGATCTATCTCCCGTCCATCCCTCAGTTTAGGGGGTCTATAGCATACTCCCAGTATTATTTTCCCCTTAGCTTTATCCCTTTGGAGCTCTATCCATAAGGATTCCACCTTCTCCCTAGCTCCCTTAGTGATGTCATCTCTTACATTCTCTTGTACATTATATTTGATATATAGGCATACCCCTCCCCCTTTTTTACCCTCTCTATCCTTGCAATAAAGGGTATACCCTTGAATGTTTGCCAGCCAATCATGAGAGCTGTTGAACCAGGTCTCTGAAATTCCCATGAAATCCAAATCATTCTTGTACAATAGTATCTCTTGTTCACCCATCTTGTCCGCCAGGCTCCTGGCATTGGTGAACATGCCACGTAGTTTAGACCGGTCGCATTTTATCCTTTTATCAGGTGTTTTGATATTGCAACTAGGACTTGCTACTATACTTACCTTGGCTTTATGTGCTTTGGTCAACCTACCACTAATGCCCCCAATACTACCCTCTGGAATATTTTCCACGCTGACTATTTCTACCTCTGGACCCTCCCCCCCATCGCCTAGTTTAAAAACCCCTCTAACTTTTCGGCCATCTTCATTTCCAGCTGATCTGCACCCTCCTCATTTAGGTGCAGTCCGTCCCTTCTATAGTACCGGTTATCGACTGAAAAGTCATCCCAGTCCTCCAGGAACCCAAACCCCTCCTTATTACACCAGCTCTTCAGCCACTTGTTTACTTCCCTAATCTCCCTCTGCCTTTCTGGTGTGGCTCGATGTACCGTTAGTATTCCTGAGAATACTACCTTGGAGGTCCTTTTCCTCAATTTAGCTCCTAAGTCCCTAAAATTGTTCTTTAGGACACCCCATCTACCTCTGACTTTGTCATTGGTGCCAACGTGCACCATGACAGCTGGGTCTTCCCCAGCCCCTCCCAGTAATCTGTCCACCAGATCCATGATGTGCCGAACCGAGCGCCCGGTAGACAACATACTGTTCGGCGCTTCAGGTCTTTGTTACAGATTGGCCTTATTAGAAATGAGTCCCCTACCACCAGAATCTGTCTTTCCTTTCCCTTCACTTCCCCCCCGCTCTCACTGGAGGAGTTCTTCCACCAGCAGCTAGGAGAGTCACTCAGCTCCAGCAGTGCTGGTCCCTGACTGGTTTCACCAATGTCACTCAATGGAGCGTACTTATTGTGATGCTCCAGCCCAGGATCAGCCTCCCTGGCACTTCCCCCTCTACCCTTCCTGACTGTCATCCCATCTACTCTTTGCTAGTGCCTGCACCTCTTTGTCTCCACCCGCCTCTGTGCTGGCCCCTGCCAGCACCTGCCGTGTACGTTCCTGGCTCTCCTTTAGTATGGAGGGACTTCTCTGTGCTGACAGTTGCTTCCCCAGATTCAGAACCTGAGCTTCCAGGGAAACAATGCACTTACATTTTGCACAGCAGTATTCACCCATCGATCGGATGGTCAAGGAATGCATACATGCCGCAAGATGTACAACAATTCGCCTCTCCACACCCACCAGGCATCGTACCTAATAAATTTAATGAGGATTGGGGTTTATACCTTGACCAAATTACCTAACAACTAGCTTCCTAACAGTAATACTCAAGACAATACACAAGTACTCACAGACCTACATGCACTCGCAGACCACTCGGAGACCTACGTGCACTCGCAGACCTACGTGCACTCGAGATCACTCGCAGACCTACGTGCACTCGCAGACCTACGTGCACTCGAAAACCTACATGCACTGGCAAACCACTCGGAGACCTACGTGCACTCACAGACCTACGTGCACTCGCAGACCACTCGCAGACCACTCACAGACCTACGTGCACTCGCAGCCCCCTCGCAGACCACTCGCAGACCTACGTGCACTCGCAGACCACTCGCAGACCACCGTTCACTCGCAGACCACTCACAGACCTACGTGCACTCATAGACCTATGTGCACTCGCAGACCTACATGCACTCACAGACCTACGTGCACTCGCAGACCACTCACTCACAATACACAAGGACTAACGATTCACACAAACACTACACAGGTACTATGACCCCTGTTATAACCTCCTGCTTTAAAATTAGGTTTTTAACTCACCACTTTGACCAGTTCCACTAACTCTGGTTTTTAACTCACCACTTTGACCAGTTCCACTAACTCTGGTTTTAACTCACCACTTTGACCAGTTCCACTAACTCTGTTTTTTAACTCACCACTTTGACCAGTTCCACTAACTCTGTTTTTTAACCACTTGCTTACTGGGCACTTAAACACCCTTCCTGCCCAGACCAATTTTCAGCTTTCAGCGCTCTCGCACTTTCAGTGACAATTGCGCGGTCATGCAATGCTGTAACCAAATGATTTTTTTATAATTTTGTTCGCACAAATAGAGCTTTAGTTTGGTGGTATTTATTCGCGACTCCGTTTTTTATTTTTTGCGATATAAGCGAAAACATAGCGGAAATTTTGAAAAAAAACAATATTTTCTCCTTTCTTTTTTGAAAGAAATCCAATAAAATCAAATTTTGTCATAAATTTAAGCCAAAATGTATTCTGCTACATGTTTTTTGTAAAAAAAATTCTGTTAAGTGTATAATAATTGGTTCGCGTGATCACAGACATATGTACGCAAATGATCATGTAAAAGGGGTGTGCAGGTGATCACGGACATATGTGTGCAGATAATCATTGGCACATGTTATTTTACTGGGACATATGTGGGGGACATGTGTTTTTATTATTTGGGGACATGTGTGTTTTGGGGACATGTGTGTTTTGGGGACATGTGTGTTTTACTGTGGGGACATGTGTGTTTTACTGTGGGGACATGTGTGTTTTACTATGGGGACATGTGTGTTTTACTATGGGGACCCTGGACTGGTGATCAGTGAGTAAAAAAACATCTAATACTCACTGATCACCAGCCGGCTGCAGCGATCCGCTCTCCTCTCCTCACCGACGACTTCCGTGTGAGGAGAGGAGGGCCGATTGCCTAGCAACCGGCTGTTTGTTTACATCACATGACGGCCGTGATTCGACACGGCCGTCATGTGATCAGGAGGGCCAATCACCGAGCCCTCCTGCCGATCCGAGATGCGCCGTGTCCGGGTGACACGGCCGCATCGGGATTGCGCCACTGCGCGGGCACGCGCGCGCGATCCCTCTACTTCTGAAGGACGTTCCGGAACGTCCACTCAGAAGTAGACGGCTCCCACCCGGCCGTTTATCTACATTGGCCGGGTGGGAAGTGGTTAACTCCCAACTTTGACCAGTTCCACTAACTCTGGTTTTTAACTCATCACTTTGACCAGTTCCACTTAGACAGAGTTCCAGTAGGCTCAAGATGAGCAGGCTCACAATGAGTTCTACACAAAGTTATATAGCACCTGTGCCCAATTAACCACTCCTCTTAATTAGTAGGCTGAAGGAAGCAAAGAAAAAAAAAATGTTTAAAAAGTGTCAGAAAAGCGTATTAAAAAGCTACAAGGAAAAGCCCCAAAAAGCTTAAAGCTTGCCTAAAAATGCAACCCAGCCGTCACCAGCAGTCAAAAAGCAATACTTGCTCACTCTCCCCTCAAGGCTTCACTGTTTAGCTTCCAACCAGCAGTTTGGCAATTTCACATGTGCTCTACACAAAGTTATATAGGCCTCAAGCACCTGTGCCCAATTAACCACTCCCCTTAACCGCTTTGCCACCGCCGGCCGTCAAATGACGGCCAGGCGGCGCAGCTCTCGTTCCGGGAGGGCGTCATATGACGTCCTCCCCTTCTGTGCACTGCAGGGAGCGCGCCGCCGGGAGCGCGCGCGCGCTCTCGCCGTGTCACTGGGCACCCGATGCGCGTGCCCAGCGGCCGCGATGTCCGCTGGGCACCCGCGATTGCCCGGTAACACAGCAGGACCGTTGATCTGTGTGTGTAAACACACACAGATCAACGGTCCTGTCAGAGGAGAGGAGCCGATGGTGTGTTCTCTGTACAGAGAAACACCGATCGGTCTCCTCCCCTTGTGAGTCCCCTCCCCCCACAGTAAGAAACACTCTTAGGGAACATAATTAACCCCTCCCCGCCCCTAGTGGTTAACCCCTTCACTGCCAGTGTAATTTATACATGAATCAATGCATTTAAATAGCATTGATTGCTGTATAAATGACAATAGTGCCAAAAATGTGTCAAAAATGTCCGATGTGTCCGCCATAATGTCGCAGTCACAATAAAAAGCGCTGATCACCGCCATTACTAGTAAAAAAAAAAATATTAATAAAAATGCTATAAAACTATCCCCTATTTTGTAAACGCTATAACTTTTGCGCAAACTAATCAATGATCGCTAATTGCAATTTTTTTCGTATCGGCCGAAACTGAGGAAAAAAAATGTTTTTTTATATATTTTTTGGGGATATTTAGTATAGCAAAAAGCAAAAAATATTGTTTTTTTTTTTAATTTGTCGCTCTTCTTTTGTTTATTGTGCAAAAAAGAAAAACCGCAGAGGTGATCAAATACCACCAAAAGAAAGCTCTATTTGTGGGGAAAAAAATGATAACAATTTAATTTGGGTACAGTGTTGTATGACTGCGCAATTGTCATTCAAAGTGCGTCAGCGCTGAAAGCTGAAAAATGGCTTGGTCAGGAAGGGGGTGAAAATGCACTGTAGTGAGGTGGTTAATTAGTAGGCTGAGGGAAGCAAAGAAAAAAAAAACTGTTTTAAAAGTGTCACATTTTCCCACATGCTTTTGGGAGACTTCAGGTGTGTTTTTCCAAAATTTAGCCAAGCTTGGATGTTTTACTTTGTAAGAAAGGGCTTCCGTCTTGCCACTCTACCCCATAGCCCAGACATATGAAGAATACGGGAGATTATTGTCACATGTATCACACAGTCAGTACTTGTCAGATATTCCTGCAGCTCCTTTAATGTTGCTGTAGGCCTCTTGGCAGCCTCCCTGACCCATTTTCATCTCATCTTTTCAACAATTTTGGAGGGATGTCCAGTTCTTGGTAATACCACTGTTGTGCAATATTTCCTCCACTTGATAAATACTGTCTTTGCTGTGTTCCATGGTATATCTAATGCCTGTCTTAGACAGGTATCTGCAGGTATCTGCACCCCCTCCCCCCTGAAAGGTGCCAAATGTGACACCGGAGGGGGGGGGAGGTTCTGAAAAGCGGAAGTTCCATTTTTGTGTGAACCTCCGCTTTGAATGATGGCAGGTGTGTACTGACTTCTATATCACATGAGTTTGAATGTGATTGCTTAATTCTGAACATAGCTACAGCCTCAGTTATAAGGGGGTGTCCACATTATTTTATTTTATTTTTTATTTTTACCCCCTTAAAACATTTCAGTTTGTTTTTCAATTGAGTTGTACAGTTTATAGGTAACATTAAGGTTGGAAAGAGTTCTGAAATGATTTATCTTTGTCTTATTTTTTTACATCACAGAAACCTGACATTTTAACAGGGGTGTGTAGACTGTTTATATCCACTGTATAAACAGTAGTGATACCTTAAATTGAATAATAAAGTGCAATATGCAAAAAATGTGCAAACAACCAAAAAGTGCAAATGTCTACAAGTAAAGAATTATAAAAAATGCTGAGGTAGCCACTGTGTGTAAAAACAGTCCAAGTATAGAAAGTTGAATCCAGTCCAATTGCAGTAAAAGAAGGTAACCAACATCCACTTAAGGAGTCACCAAAACATGTGCATCCACCACCCGGAAGGGGGAATAAACACGTTTACCAGAAAGTGTGGATGGAAATGCCAGCGGCAATGAGTCAACCATGAGAAGAAGTACCAGGGAGATGATCAAAAGAGTAATCTCTGGAAAACTGTCACTACAATTCTCCACAGCGAACGGTCCTTTTAATGGAACTTGAGAGACACAGATTGGACTGTGTAGGCTGTATCTGGAGATATATACAAACCACAGAAGAGCATCCAGAAACGAGAGAGATCATTTTGCTTCACATACAATCATATATGGGCCAATTAAACTCAAAATAGATGATGGGACTGCAGACACAGACTTCTTGTTTTTTTATGAATGTCAGAGTTCAAGTTCCATTAAGAGGATTGGTTGCTGTGGAGAATCGTAGTGAAAGTTTTCCAGAGATTACTCCTTTGATCATCTCCTTGGTATTTCCTTTTTAATGCGTGGTTGACTTATTGCCGCTGGCATTTGAGTCCACACTTTTTGCTAAGCATGTTTATTCCCTCTTCTGGGTGGTGAATGCACATGTTTCGGTGACTCCTTAAGTGGATGCTGGTTACCTTCTTTTACTGCTATTGGACTGGATTCAGCTTCCAACTTCTATATATGGACTGTTTTTACACACAGTGGCTACCTCAGAATTTTTTATAATTATTTACTGTTCTATACTTTTGCTCTTATTGGTTGTTTGCACATTTTTTTCACATTGCACTTTATTATTCAATTTAAGGTATCACTGCTGTATATATATATTGATTTGTGTACTATTATGTTCTGTTTAGCGCTGCACTTTAATATTTTTAAATTGGTACACAATGTTCTCTTAGTTTGTAGTGTCAGCAGCTTTTTTTTATTTATGACACTAGCGCAATCATTTAATAGTTTTTGATATCTAATGATTGTTTCTTCTCCCCAAAAGTCCCAAAACACATCCGTTTCCTATTAAATGCTGTGCATCACCACCAGCATATGCTACTGTAGTGCTACTCTCGTAGGTGCCGCAGGAATATTGCCCAGGTCTTTCCCAGATGTTATTGTCCCGCAGTCAGGCACACAAGCTCAGTCACACATTTCTGCAAGGACTAGTCTAGGGATGTTATTTTTTTTTTTGGAGAACTTGGATACCATTGAGGGAATTGAGTGCAATGCACCAAAGAAACAAGAACTATGTACAACTTGAAGACTATGTATTCCTTTTTCTATAAAAGCCATAGTAAAGTCCATGCTTATAACAAACAGTAGACTTAGCTTTAATGTAGTAGTAGTGGTTAATTGCAAACACCTTTCTTCAGGGCCACAATAGCAAAGTCCCTTTGGTGGACTAAGCTCTACAGAACACAAGCTTGTGTCCCATTTAACAGGGGGATGGCAGCAGCCCAAAGTCTGTAAGATTATTCAGAACAGTCTGTATTCACACAAGGCCCAAGGACAGCTGGTTGCCTCCTTCCAACTTCCAAATGATGCCTATCTCCAATGATACCAGACCAGATCTCCAGCAGACAGCCCTTCAAACAGCTCTCTAGGGTCCGAGCATCCAGGATCTCAGGTTGCCTGAGGCCTCACAGACAGCAAGTGCATGGCTGCATCGCCCTGGAGGGCAGTAGCCCTCCAGGCTTGATTGATTCTCTCCAGGAAAAGACCCAGAGCCCAGTGTGCTTGAAGAAGAATATATACAGTCTCCCAGCATGCAATCAAGACCAACCTCCCTGGGATTGGCCAGCACTGCATAAATATTCATACTGCCATCTGCATAGCTCCACACCTATGATCCAGAAAGTTCTCACAGCTTTTCTGGACAGCAGAGTGAGTAAACAGACCAGCAGCAGCTGAGGACACTGAGCAGACCTAACTAGTCAAATACAGCTGCACTGAATACAGTGAGAAACTAAATTTATCTAACACAGAAATTGCAGCCACACTGAATACAGTGTGACAAGCTAAATTTAGCTATCAAAAACACAGTTCCACAAAACACAGGGAGCCAACACTAAATAGATTTATCTAATCCTAGCACCTATTTAGGAGTGTGCTAAACTACAATCACTTTTTGCATGCATGGACTCAAATTTGATCAGACTGTCAACACTAATTGGATTGTCTCTAGTTTAGGCAGTTATGTGGTCCTTGACACATAGTGGTCAATCAGGTCATCTCTTCTGTTTATGTGTGGATGAGTGCAGTGGTCACAGACCTGGTACTGCACTGAGAATCAATGGTGCAATACATGCTTATCCCATTGCGGCTTACACTGTTTAGTTACTTTGAAGTATTGTGATACCTGGTTCTTCATAGAAACATTGAAAAATTACAGCAGAAAAAAGGCAGAGTAGTCCATTAAATCTGCCTGTTTTTTTATTTTTTTGTTTCGTACGCTACGTTTATTCCAAGAATCAACTATTCTTTCAGCAAAATAATACTTTCTAAACCTAGCTTTGAACTTACCTCCAGTTAGTTTTAGGTCATATCCCTTCAGTAGCAGACTGGCCTCATTGGTCTTTTAAGGGGTGGGGGTATTTTTTTATATTATGCATTTTGTATTTTTGCAATAAGATTTTGCTATAGCCACAAGTTGGCGTTATTTTCCAAATGTCTTTCTTTTGATATATTTCCAGTTATTTTTGGGGATACCCACCACAATGTGAGTTAGGCACTGCTAACCTATGTGTGGAATCCGGGGACCATATTTAATTTTGAGTGCAAAGGTTTTGCTACTTACCTGGATCAAGATAATAAAGGGTAAATCGATTGTTCCAATGCAGGTCCTCAGGGATAGATTCTATTTTAGCAGTACAGCATTACTTACCACAGTGCGCAGGAGCACTCTCCAAATCTCATGAGAATTAGCAGTCATCAAAAGGCAAGAGTGGGCAGAATATGCTTTAGATAAACTCTCACTGCAAATATGAGGCTACAGGTACAGGAATGCCTCACATCTCAGGAAGTACAATTCTTCTCATGAGTGATTCATGGCAAAGGGTATATTTTTAGAGTATTGTTTATCCACAATTAACCTTATCAGATTTTATCTACAGTATGAGAGAAGCAAATCTTCACTTTTTGAACAGACAGTAGGTCAGCTTTAAATTTAATCCAACCTAAAGCAATAATATAATGCAAATATACATGATAGACACCTGTGTGCTCAAGCCTTAAAATATACTGCATTTCTGGAGAAAATAAGCAATGCAATCGATAGACATAAGCACTGTATACGTGATCTCTATGTAATTTAAAGTATTTAATCATCTTTCTGCATTTGGAAATGAAGTATGTGAATGTTTGGCAGTGAAATGTGTAAATATCCCACATCACAATAAAACTATAAAACAATTAATTATTTTGCTGACGAATAGCAATGGCAAATGCAGACTGTTAGGTATTTTAATATTGTATACATGCTTTCACAATCATTTTCATTTTTTATGCGCTCTGTTAAAGACAATTTTGCAGCCGGCTTTCAGCAGAACTCAATTGCTGGTAATAATATTGTAAATCTCTGGAATTGTTTGAGATGGAAGGGAACTTGTGAAGTCTGCCTAAGTATATGGATTAAATATTAAATCCCAAATCATATTGCAATTCTATTCAGAAATCAATGAGATGGCTAAAAACATGGATATCACACAAGGTGTGGGAGTTGATGTAAACGTGGTCTTACAAGGTAATGAGAGATTACTGATTGCCTTGTTAACTTTTTAAATATACCACAGTGAATAGCATATTTTGTGCTAGACTTTAAATGTATTATAGTTATATCAATGGAAATGTGAAGACAAATATATGCATAATGGTAGCTTAATATATAAAATACATTTTGACTTAAATATAATATTTCGCATAGGTAGGGGTTTAGGACAAAAAAGCAGCTCAAGCTGCAATATAAGCTTCTCCCTCAATGCCATACCTCACAGTAATGTCCTCAGAGATGTTTTCAGTTTACTTGGTTGAATCGCACCCACCATCATTTAACTTGGAAGACTGAGGACAAACTTTGAGTGCAAGGTACAATGGAACCAACCCCCGAGGGGGTGTTGCCATGGTGCCCAGTACTTACTTAATACAAGGATGCAGAGAGCAGGGCTGACATGATCATGTCAGTGCTGCTCTCTGCTTCATTGAGGGTCATCCACTGCTGAAGAATATCGGAAGAGGATCCTGCATGCCATGTGATTGGCCTAAATATATCTTTAAAAGTACAAAAGAACATTTTTTGAAAAGGTCTCCAAGGGGTAACTTAGAGCTTCGAGTTGGCCTTTAAAGCAAACAGACCCTTAAGGCATAACAACATTTTTGCAATAATGCTCAGTTGGGCCCCTTCTGCCCCATTTAAACACTAGCAAGGTAAGCAAACCCTTTGTAAGATCCCAGTTGTTCTAGTTGGCTCTCACACAAGGCCTATGATCACCTGTATGTGATTGGGCTTATCAACAAGCACCAACACTGTCACATAGACAAAATAATTGGGGGTAAATGGTGGCACTGGTTTGAGACTGATAGAGCTGTTCAGTGTTTTCAGATTTTACTGATGATAACATAGGAGATTGACAGTAGACTGCTCATCTATAAATAATCTCCTAATGAAGGTCCTTTCATGGATGGATTAGAAGGAGGTCACAGATGCCAATGAAGATAACAAAAAGGTATAGTTCCAACATAAGTTATTAGGAGATGAAATATAGAAAAGCTATTGCATTTTGAGAGTTAAAAAGCATCCTTTTCTTTAGGGCTTGAATGATAAAAAAAATTGTGACTGTGAATTAAAGGGGTGTTCTGGGAAAAAAATAAAAATAAAAGCCAGCAGCTACACATACTGCAGCTGCTGGCTTTTAATAAATGGACACTTACCTGTCCTGCTGTCACTGGATGTCTTCCCTCCCCCCCGAAAGGTGCCAATTGTGACACCGAAAGGGGGGAGGAATCCGATGAGCGGAAGTTCCACTTTAGGGTGGAGCTCCGCTTTAACTGGGATAGATGTTGTTGCTGGTATATACATCTTGCTGATATACACATGGATGTCTAAAGAACTGTGCATTTGAGGTTTATGCACTCCTGCCACTTGCATGCATTCAGATGGACAGTTATTGCAATGACAACTCCCATTCTCATACTACAACTTTCCTGCTACAGAAGCTGAACATGAAGTCTTTCAGGGGGTATGAATACTTTTTCAAGGCACTGTAATTCAATAGCCACCAAAGTTTGACCTAGTGCTCTCTGTAGTGTAACAGACCTGGCCAGTACTTCTTGCAATACAAGTCTGTGTGAGTACATCTGAGGAGAGGTGTGACTGTTACTCAGTTCTGTCAGTACAAGGCTCTGCAGAGTGAGGTTTTGAAGTAGCATTTTCACTGAGGCAGAGAAGTATTATAAAAAAATAGATAATAAAAGAACATATTTTGGACTTTTTTTTTGTTGGGCCTTGTGACCTTTTTCTGTTGATGCATGAGAGGAAAGGGAGTGAATCACATATTTCTAGATATCTAGAAGTACCAATGGTTGAATGATTTTGTTTTAACCAACAAAAAGTAAAGATATCTGATCCATTCACTATAAATGTTAATTGTAATGAGTAAATTAATGTAGCTATCTCCTTGTAATGATTAGTGTGCTATTTGACATACCTGTGTAAGGGCTCTTTTACACGGATTGATGCTCTGTCGATCCCCGCTGTGCAGGAAGATGACAGGTCTGTCAGAGCGCCGCTCTCCCCTATGGGGGATCAGACGACAACGGACCGTAGAGTCCGTCGTCACCCCGATCCGATCCGCAGACGGATGGAAAAATAGCTTTTTCCTCCGTCACACTTTTTCGGATCGAAGCCGGTCGGATGTCAATGGACCTTTTACCGCTGACATCCGTCCCTCCATAGAGGTCTATGGAGGGTTCGTTCAGGTCCGCCAAAAAAAACTGACAGGCCGACCTTAATGGACCGCCTGTGTGAAAGGGGTCTAAATCTTCCTTGTGTGCCTTGCAATTCATATTTTGGAATTTATGGATAGGCTTGTACACAGCTTTGTATCTGTGTGCACATTACTGATGCCACTTATAGATTTGTGACCAGAGCCAGGCTAACAATAAGCTTTTATATGAGTTGCAATAGAGGTTCTAAGTGTATACTGGTCATTTGGGCATACAGTACATGTTATCTACTGTCTTGGTCAGTGGCAGTGCGTCCATAGAGGGCACAGGAGCACCACCATCTGAATTACAGCGGCGGGGTTTCTTTGGAAGTACCTGATTAGAGCTGTCGGCTCTAATAGGCGTCCTGATTAGAGCCGTGGGCTCTAATAGGCTTCCAAAAGGGTAAACAGTGGGCGCAATGCTTTGCGTTCACTGTTTACACAGTGTTGTGTTAGAGAAGAGAATACATTGCTTCCCTAACACTGGCCTGCCTCTCAGCCAATCAGGTTGCCAGGTCTGTGTTACCTGTCACCTGATTGGCTGAAATCACAGGCGCTAGGCATCCAAACATTGCAGAAGATGAGAGGAGGAGTGCGGGAGAAGACATCAGGGTCGGGATGAAATGGAGCACACTGGACACCGCTCGCATTTCTAGATGCGTGAGTGTGCCTTTAAGAATTAATGCATGTTTTTAAAGAGCAGCACTTTGACCTTGGGTGCTTACCAGGGTTTTTTTTCTCAGAGAATAGGTGCAGGAACTCAACCATGCCCGCCACACACACATACCTGCCAAATAGCATCACATAGTAGCTCTTCCCTCTGCATACAACCCCCTCCCTCCACTGCCCTCATCTTCTCCCCCCTCCTTAAAAGCTCCACCATCTGTCATATGTCTTACCTTTGTTGCAATATTAAGCTGAAACACCTATACGGCTGTAGTACCTCCCAGCATACTATACTATACTACAATCACTTGCAAGTCACTAGTCACCAGGAAAAAACATGGAGACCACAGAGGGTGCAGCCTACAACACACCCTCTCCTGCCCATGACTGCACTGAACCCTGGGCACCTGTTCTGTTTCTCCCTTGTCCCTGTCCGGCACTCAGTGGGATCTGCGCAGGAGATCTGACCTGTGGGAGCTACTGGGAGATAATCTATCACTTGTAAACGCAGCTGGACTTCAGTGTTACCATGTGATAGTGATGAGCAGGGAGCAGAAGATCCGAGCCAGAGGTGGTGGAACTGAGTTCCCCCCAGTTCCTGCTGAAAAAAAGCCCTGGTGCTCACCTGCTCCCTGGCAATCGGTGTGATTATGTCAGAAATTTTGTACCAAAAGCAGTACAATTATTTTACATGGAAATTTGGCGTTTTTATATTGTAGGCCTGCAATTCTTATGAATAACTCACTTAAATTTGTCCAAACCAGAGTCTAGTAGACATCCCGGGTATGATAAAGTTTGAAACACAAAATCATAAATTACAATATAATAAATAACTATAAAAATTGTTCAATAATGTAATCAAATCAAAAAAACACAGAAATTTGCTCAGTTGCAGAATTGTCGCTGTCATTAGATTTAGTGTTTGATGATGAATTGTGATTCTACTTTATTATCGCTGATTTCTAGCTGGTCTAAAACCACTTTTGTCATTAAGGGACACTTTTTGGTTGCTATGGACAATCTCCAGTTTCCAGGCAGAATTTTTTTTATTTATTATATAAAACTACATGCAGGGCACTGGACAGACCACTAGGGACAAAGGGGTGTGTCATTTTTTTTATACAGTACTGTAATCTGTAAGATTACAGTACTGTATGTGTATTGTGTTTTTTAACTTTTTAGAATTTGGTGCCGATCTCTGCTCCCGTAACATCGCAGGGAACGGAGATCAGCAGCACTCAGGCACTGTGTGAATCGGGCGAAGGAGCTCGCACACACAGCGGGAGACATCGCAGGATCCAGTTTTACTGAAACTGGTGCACTCAGAATGTAGTGCAGCTATGCATGGCATCCACTCAGCTTCTAACTTCAGCTTGTTCAGTTAAGCTTTAGCAAAAAAAAAAAAAACCTGGAAGCTGATTAAGTTGCATCAGATTTTGCACCATGCTGTTTTAGTAAATAACCACCTATATGTTCTCATAGACATGAATTGACTGCCTGCACTCATCACCTGCTGCTGGCTAGGGACACCAAAAAATGTCCTAATCACATGTGATTAAGCTCAATTCATAGGCTCTAATACAGGTGTTATGTTGGCAATCCTTATATTACAAAATAAAATGTTCTGGAATAGCATGTATATATTTTTATTTAATTTTAATTTTTTTTACTTAAAATGTTATTTTAAATATGTGAGAGAAGTGTGCATAAATCATACAGTAGCAGGGCAAAAACAATGTTTAACAAAATAAGATGTTTTTTCTGCACATTGATCAGGAGTTTGTCAATTAGGACAAGAACAAATGTAGGGAATTTAGAGATTTCCAAAAACTAAGAAATAGTAAGGAGAAAAGGAAGACAATGTGGTCATGGTCAGATACTGTAAATGTAGTTACAATATATGAACAATAACTAACAAGTGAGGCTCAGCCTGCAGTAGTAATTAATAAAAAAGTTGGGGTATGTAGGTCATTTATTTAGTTTGGGTATTGTTTCAATTAGAGCCTCGAGGAAATCTTTGGGAAAGAAGACAGAGAGAGCAACTTAATCATAAAGACATTGGGGGTTATTTACTAAAGGAAAATCCACTTTGCACTTTCCGGCAAACTAGGTCCGACTCGATTAGTCCGTCGGACAATCCAATCGTGTGTGGGCTCGGGGGGAAAAATACGGCGGACCTAGAAATAGAACATGTTTCAAATCTATCCGATTGACTCAATTCCGACGGACTCAAATCTGGAAAACCGTTCGTCTGTGTGCTGGTCCGACGGACCAAATACGACACAAGGGCAGCTATTGGCTGCTGGCTATTCTTTTTAAGTCCCGTTTACGCCATAGTCATTCGGAAAGTCCGTTGGAACTCTGTCGAAAGTCCGTCGGGAAGATTGCCAGACCTAGTTTCCAGGAAAGTCTGGTCGTGTGTACGCGGCATTAGATTTAGAGCAAATGCAGTTCCAAGTGCACTTTCAGTGCACTTTCAAGTGCACTTGCAGTGCAAAATGGATTTGCCTTTCGTGAATAACCCCCATTGCAGATTGGGGGAGCAAGGTGGGACAAAAAAGTTTATAGTATTTAGTTCCAAACCTGTCTGGACCTGGAGATTTGTGTAATGGTAGGTTTTTGATAGCCTCCAAGATTCCCAAGGCAGAAATGAGGGATGGTATCTCTGCAAGTTGAAATGAGTAGACTTTGGGGCTGATTTACTAAGACGAATGGGCTGCGCTGGATCACACCCTAATTGTTGCGCCAGATAAATCATTAATTGAGCGTGTGAACCTGCACACGCATAAGCGTAACAGCGATAATAAATATGCCATTGATAATAGCGCAAATCTTCGGGTCTGGTATGGATATTAAGGGGAACCCGGCACCAAAAAAAAAAAAATGCTGTGGGGGTCCCCCTCAAAATCCATACCAGACCCTTATCCAAGCACGGAACCTGACAGGCCACAGGAAAAGAGGGGGAAACGAGAGAGCGCCCCCCCTCCAGAACGGTATCAGGCCACATACCCTCAACATTGGGAGGGTGCTTTGGGGTCCCCCCAAAACACCTTGTCCCCAAGTTGATGAGGACAAGGGCCTCATCCCCACAACCCTTGCCCGGTTGTTGTGGGGGTCTGCGGGCGGGGGGCTTTTCGTAATCTGGAAGCCCCCTTTAACAAGGGGACCCCCAGATCCCACCCCCCCTATGTTAAATAGTAAAGTACCCTTACCATTTCACAAAAAAAGTGTCAAAAATGTTAAAAATGACAAGAGCCAGTTTTTGACAATTCCTTTATTTAAAGTCTTCTTCTTTCCATCTTCTTCGGCTCTTCTTCCTTCTTCCTTCCTTCATCCTTCGGTTTCTTCCTCCATCTTCTTTTTTCTCTGCTTCTTCCTCCGATCCTCTGCTTCTTGCTCCGGTGAAGAAGAGAAGCGTCACACAGGGGGAGCCTCCAATGGATGCGGAGTGGCCTGAGAATGAAGCGAGGAAGAAGAGACGCCGTGGAGGAAGATGCCGGACGAAAACACTGGAGCAAGAAGCAGAGGATCAGAGGAATAAGCCCCCTGCCCGCAGACCCCCACAACCACCGGGCAAGGGTTGTGGGGATGAGGCCCTTGTCCTCATCAACATGGGGACAAGGTGCTTTGGGGGGACCCCAAAGCACCCTCCCAATGTTGAGGGCATGTGGCCTGGTATGGTTCAGGAGGGGGGGAACTCTCTCGTCCCCCCTCTTTTCCTGAGGCCTGCCAGGTTGCATGCTCGGATAAGGGTCTGGTATGGATTTTGAGGGGGACCCCCACGCCATTTTTTCAGTGCGGGGTTCCCCTTAATATCCATACCAGACAGGAAGGGCCTGGTATGGATTTTGAGGGGGAACCCCCCACGCAATTTTTTTCGTAATTTTTTTTTTTTCTTAATGCTAACATGACCTGTGTAAAAAAAAAGTCTAGTTGAGAGGTGCGCCCATTCAACTTATGCAAATGCATTTATGTTGCTTGACATTTACTTTAAGATTTTGCCTGCGCAGTGAACCAAATCATTTGAACGCGTGCAAATCCCGCTTACGCATAAGCAGTGCATAAATTTACCTCACGCAGTTCTAAGTGTATTTTCAGGCGCAGCAGGCTTGTTCAGAGAAAGATACTTTCTCATTCTATTTTGGGCATATTTGTTACTTGGACAGTTATAACTATACTTCCTCACATCACCCCACATCACCCCCATAATATTGGCACATCCAGCTTCTTTAAATTCTGAGTTGAAGATGCCGTGCGCCATGTCTCCCGTGCACCGAGAATATAATAGTAAATGGGGAATTGCGCTGTGTTACAGGTGCAAATGTTTTGTAAATACGAAAACAGCCATTGCGCCGCAACTCATGGCGCAAACCGTTCGGAAATCAGCCCCTTTGTGTAAGTTCAGTGAAGAGAGGAAAGTGTAAATTTGTTCATCTGAGGGAAAATGGTCTGTCTGGTCCGGGCAGAGGTTATAGAGGTCAGAGTAAAATTCTGCAAATTTCACTGTATTTGCTATTTGGGTAGGGTTATTAATTCGGACATTGCTGGAGTCAAAGAGATACGTTATTCTTTATGTACATATTTTCTTTCTAATTTGATTTGCTAAGTGTTGTAGTGATCTAATATATAGTTCCTAGATGGTATGTAGTTATTAAAAAGTACTTCTCCGCAGCAAAACCCAATTCTCCCAGAGAGAGATTTTATTGGCTTCCAAAACAGAACAGTCTTACAGATGACAAAATCAGTCTTGTAGTAGATGACAATCCAACAGAGTACATGACAACGAATATATTCCTCTTAGCCCTGTGCCTTCATAATCACAGACCCTTCTCTGAGATAGTTCTTCTAGACTGAATGACAGCCTGAATGTCTTCTCAAATACTGGTCTGACACTGGGGGGGGGGGGGGTCAACCAAATGTTTTCAATGAATACCCCCTCAAGTCTAATTACCATCAATAAATACTAGACTCAAAGCCATCTTATATTACACACTGAATGGCTGAGCAATTTGCTTTGATCTGCTCCTGTCTTTCAGAGTGACAGCAGATCACCCCAAGCTGTGAACAGCTGTAGTCATAAATCTGCATTCTTTAACATTGACAAGTACCCTTTGATATGTGCGACTACTGATTAGATTAAGAGATGACACCTAAATACTCTTTTGAGGTGTAGAATAGACTTGAATCCCCAATCTATATTCTTGCATAATGAATTTGTCTTAGAATGCGTAAATAAAATGCCTATATGAAATACACGAAAAACACTACACATATCTAATATATATATATATATATATTAGATATAACATACTACATATACCCCCACTTGGGTCGTTCTAACTACTAGAACTGACCCATAAATCAAGCAACAAACATATCATTATGATTTGAGGTACTGGATGCTTCACAATGGCTCATATGAAATATAAAGTTGAAACTGGTTACATCTCTCTTCACCAGCCTCTAAGATATCCCCATGAAAAAGTCATTAGATAATATAGCTTTAGACCATGACTGGAAAAGGATTCGGTAAACATCCGTGGCCCATATAGCTGTTAGGCCTTATTATATCACATCAAGATCTTGAATATTTATCAGGAGAGTACTTACCGAGGCCGAAATGCCGAGAGTGGTTCACCCTTGCAACTGAGCGCAGTCCGCCCCCTGGAGGTGAGACAGGGGGGTGAACGGCACAAAGAGGCACAGGCTACCCAACCAGAGGATGAGGACTGAAGAGGGAGCCAGGTGCTGGGGTCAGGAAGGCACTGGGAAGTTCCAGAACACAGGTGCAGGTACAGGGCTGAAGACAGGCAGGTCCGGGTCACAGGCAGAGATTCAGGGCAGGAGACAACAAACAAATCCGGGTCACAGGCAGAGGTTCAATGGGCCAGAGGCAAGCAAGCGGTAAGTCCAGTATACAGTCCAAAGGTCAAGGGCAGGAGAAGGCAGCAAGGTCAAAATGGCACAGGCAATCGACGCGCAGCGCTCGCTTGTATATTGTCCTGACAGTGCCCTCCCCCGAGGGGTGGCCTCCGGATGCCCAAGCTAGCCATCAGTTCAAGATGTTCCGTCTGGAAAGCTCGGATCAAGCGTGGAGCATGCAGATTTCCTGAGGGTTCCCAAGAGTTCTCTTCTGACAGGTAACCCTCCCATTTGACCAGATATTGGAGTTGCCTCCCCCTCTTCCTGCAATTTAAAATCTTTTCCACCACAAATTCTGTTTCGCCATACACCAGTACTGGAGGAGGTGGTGGTTCTGATCTTCCTGGAAAAGGACTAGGAGTGACAGGCTTCAGGAGGGAAGCGTGGAACACCGGGTGTATCCTGTATGACTCTGGTAAGGAAAGCTCAAAAGCTACAGGATTAATTTTTCGTTTGATCCTGAAAGGACCAATAAACTTTGGTCCTAACTTACGTGTGGGTATGGCTAATTTGAGATTGATTGAGGATAACCACACCTCGTCCCCTATCTTGAAGTCCGGATTCTCCTTCCTCCCCCGGTTGAAGTGTTTTTCATACCCCTCCTGAGTCTTTTGCATGGTCTCCTGAATTTTCCGGAAGTTTTGCTGGAGAAAATTAACTCGGTCTTGGACCGCAGGGACAGGAGTTTCAGGAAGAGATCCCGGCAGGAAGGAGGGATGGAACCCAAAGTTGGCCCAGAAGGGAGTTTGGTTGGTGGCGGTGTGGACCACATTGTTGTAGGCGAACTCCGCATAGGGTAGGAGGCTGGACCATTCATCCTGGGAATCTGAACAGAAACAGCGGAGATATTGTTCTAGGGATTGATTTGTCCTCTCCGTCTGGCCATTGCTCTGAGGGTGATAGGCCGAAGAGAGACATATCTTGATTTCAAGGGTTTTACATAATTCTTGCCAAAACTTGGAGGTGAACTGAGACCCTCTATCAGATGTGACACTTGCAGGTACCCCTTGGAGTCGTACAATTTCTTTAAAGAATATGTCAGCTGTAGCAGAAGCGGAAGGAGTCCCAATCATTGGGAGGAAGTGTGCCATCTTTGACAAACGGTCGACCACGACCAGAATGGTGGTGTACCCCTCTGAGGCGGGTAACTCTACAATGAAGTCCATTGATATATCCGCCCATGGGCGCTTCGGGATGGGCAAGGGCTTCAGCAGGCCCCAGGCTTTAGAATTAGTTCCTTTGTTGCGTTGACAAATGATACAAGAGATGACATAATTCCTGCAGTCTTGTCTCCACCCAGGCCACCAAAAAGAGCGAGAGATTAAGTCAGATGTCTTGCGAACCCCAAAATGTCCCGCAAGCTTGTGATCATGTAGAGTCTTGAGCGTTAAAGGTCTTGTTTCTGTGGGGACAAAGACCTTCCCACGTACCCAGAGTAGCCCATCATGTTCCTCCATTGAGGCAATCCCATGGTCAGTGGGGTGCCCGGATGCCGCCTTGATGGCGGAGACTAGGTCAGGTTGCAGAAGAAGAGACAAGAAGTTCTGTGGCGAAAGGATAGTGTTGGGTTCAGATTCCTGGGGTGTCTCGTGAAACATTCTAGAGAGAGCGTCCGCCTTTCCATTTTTTGAGCCGGGTCTGTAAGAGATATGGAAATTAAATCTTGAAAAGAAGAGAGCCCATCGGGCTTGTCTGGGCCTTAGGCGTTTGGCTGTCCTTAGATACTCCAGGTTTCTGTGGTCTGTCCAAATCATGACAGGATGGGAAGCCCCCTCCAGAAGATACCTCCACTCTTCCAGGGCAAACTTAATGGCCAGTAACTCTCTGTCTCCCACGTCGTAGTTCTTCTCTGGAGGGCTTAACTTACGTGACGCAAAAGCCACAGGGTGTAACAGGGCCTTGGGCCCCAGTCTCTGAGACAATATAGCTCCAGTAGCCGTCTCCGATGCATCCACCTCCAGCACAAATGGAAGGGCTGGATCTGCATGCATCAGGATGGAAGCGGACGAAAACAATTTTTTCAAAGTGTCAAAAGCTTCTTGTGCTTCCGGGGACCAATGGAATTGGGTACCTTGGTGGGTCAACTTGGTGATGGGTGCCACTATGGAGGAAAAGCCAACAATGAACCTGCGATAGAAGTTCGCGAACCCAATGAATCGCTGTACCCCTTTTTTGTTCACTGGGGCTGGCCACTCCAGTACGGCCTTGACATTTTGTGGGTCCATGGAGACCCCACCTGTAGAAATGATGAACCCCAAGAATTGCACCGTGGATTTCTCGAATTCGCACTTCTCTGCCTTGAGGTAAAATCTGTGGCTGCGGAGGATGGTGAGTACTTGTCTCACGTGTACCCGGTGGAGTTCAAGGGAGTCTGAAAAGATAAGGATGTCGTCCAGGTACACGACAAGGAAGTCGTCAAGGTGTTTACGGAAAATGTCATTTACCAGGTGCTGGAAGGTTGCTGGGGCGTTACAAAGACCGAAGGGCATTACCAAGTATTCATAATGCCCGAATCTGGATCTGAAGGCTGTTTTCCATTCATCTCCTGCCCTGATTCGGATGAGGTTGTAGGCCCCGCGAAGATCCAATTTAGAGAAGATTCTGGCAGACCTGAAATGCTGAAAAAGCTCTGGGATCAAAGGCAGGGGATACCGGTTATTAATTGTGATTTTATTTAGTTCTCTGTAATCGATGCAAGGTCTGAGGGAGCCGTCTCTCTTTCCCTTCTCCAGGTTCTCGTCAATGTAGGCATTGAGGACCTTGAGTTCCACTTCGGACAGGGGAAAAATGCGGCCAAAAGGGATCACTGAACCCTGGAAGGAGATCGATGGGACAATCATACGTCCGATGAGGCGGTAAGCGATCTGCCTGTTGTTTATCAAAGACGTCTTGGAATTCCAAGTTAACTGGTGGTACATGAAGAAGATTATCTGGTATTGATGAAATAGTAGAGCAGGTAGCCAAAGCTTGGGTGAAGCATTGCTGGGTGCAGTGGCGTGACGGGAAGGAGACCTCCCTCTTACCCCAGTTGATCTGTGGTTCGTGGATCTGTAACCATGGAAGCCCCAAGATGATGGGGAACATTGGAGACGGGATGATGTCAAATTGGATAAGCTCCTGGTGACCAGAATCAGTAGTGACACGGATGGGTTGGGTCTCGTGGGTGATGAGTCCTGAACGAGGAAGAGAGCCATCCGTCAAATGTACCTATAGATTTTGTTTCTTCGGAACGAGGGGTAAGTGCATCTTAGTAGCTAATGCCGCGTCAAGGAAGCAGCTGCAGGCTCCGGAATCAATTATGGCTGATAGTCGGGTTTCCTTTCCCGGTAGCTGTAAGGAGACAAAGAGGGCGACATAAGTCTGGGAGAACCCAGAAGATTGAAAGTTCATTATACATTGTTGGTAGGACTTACTCGGTCTAACGGGACAGGTGCTGAGAAAATGACCCGAAGCCCCACAGTACAGGCATAGATTGGCCCGTCGTCTGCGGAGCCGTTCTTCTGGCGTAAGGGGAGCACGAACCAGACCTCGCTGCATGGGTTATGTCTCCTGGGTATCTACGGCTGGAGTTGAGGTGGTGGGTGAAGACAAGGTAGGTTTAGGAGGATTCCAATAGGTGCGGGGAGACTGAAGACGCTCAGAACGTCTTTCACGCATGCGGCGGTCCAACTTGGTGGCGGCTTGGATCAAATCCTCCAGCGTGTCAGGAGTTTCGGATCTTGCCAATTCATCTTTCAAGGTTTCAGATAACCCCTGGCGATACTGGTATTTAAGAGCCGGTTCGTTCCACCCGGTGTCAGCTGACCACTTCCAGAATTCAACGGTGTAATCCTCTACTGGTCTACGTCCCTGAAGTAAGTTATGTAGCGTGGCTTCAGCTGTAGCCCCACGTTGCGGGTCATCATACAATTGTGCCATACTCTCAAAAAAGGTCTCCACAGCATTGAGTGCTGGGCTTCTCTGCTCCATCAGGCTATGGGCCCATGCCTGTGGCTCCTCAGCTAGGAGCGAGATAATGAAGCCCACCTTTACCACTTCAGAAGCAAAAGTCCTGGGTTGGAGCTCAAGGTAGAGTGAGCAGGCATTCTTAAAGGCCCGGAACTTTTTACGGTCACCCGTGAATCGTTCAGGGGTAGGGACCCTGGGTTCTGGCGATGCCATGATCACAGTGGGGTTTTGCTGATCCGGGAGGAGCGGATATTCCACTGGTGGCAGCAGGAGCTGCTAAGGTGGGTGCCGTTAACCCGGAAAGCTGCTGCAGGCGACTGTCCACTTGAGTGTACCCCTCTTGCAGTTTTTGCACGGCTTCAGTTAATGCTGAGACTTGTTGGCACAAAGCCTCAAGGGGTGAACGCACCCTGTCGGCCTCAGACATGGCTGGCTTGTACTATCAGGAGAGTACTTACCGAGGCCGAAATGCCGAGAGTGGTTCACCCTTGCAACTGAGCGCAGTCCGCCCCCTGGAGGTGAGACAGGGGGGTGAACGGCACAAAGAGGCACAGGCTACCCAACCAGAGGATGAGGACTGAAGAGGGAGCCAGGTGCTGGGGTCAGGAAGGCATTGGGAAGTTCCAGAACACAGGTGCAGGTACAGGGCTGAAGACAGGCAGGTCCGGGTCACAGGCAGAGATTCAGGGCAGGAGACAACAAACAAATCCGGGTCACAGGCAGAGGTTCAAGGGGCCAGAGGCAAGCAAGCGGTAAGTCCAGTATACAGTCCAAAGGTCAAAGGCAGGAGAAGGCAGCAAGGTCAAAAGGCAAATCCGGGTCAAATCAGGTAATCAGGCAATCAGGATACAGGAAGCAGGAACAGAGCTTTGGCAGGAAGCTGAAGACAAGCCAGCGCTGGACTGATCTCAGGCACTTCCTTAAATGGGCGGTGTGAGTGGTCACGTGATGCTGTGACGCCCAGAGACGCTCAGGCGTGTGCCAGTGCGCATGTGCGTGCGTCGGAGTGCTGAGCCGCGAGTGCGCACGCGCCGGAGTGCCGTTCCGCTGCGCATGCGCACAGGCAATCGACGCGCAGCACTCGCTTGTATATTGTCCTGACAATATTGCACAAAAACGAGCAGATGTCACAGTCCATTCTTCGATCTGACTTCATCACATCTCTCATTGAAAGTAAACTTGGTGTGCTTGGTGTGCTGGGAGCTCTGATCCACATAAATCCAGGATTCTCATCTCCAGGCTCAGGGTTTTCATTTTTTTAAAGATGCTTTTGCACAAACACCAGCAAATCCTGAAATTCTACTTCCATCTTTATAGTAAGAAGAACCATCAATGTACCAGCACTCACTTTCAAGTTCAAAAGGTTTGGATACGGCAGAAAAAAACTGCTATTACTGTAATTTGTAATTTGCTGTAGGCCGACTCCTCATTGCCTCCACAATAGAGCAGTTACTTGAATCATTCAGTCCATAATACCAATCTATATACCAATCTATAATCCATATATCCATATAATCCATATATAATCCCCCACTTTCAGATAGAATCAGCTTGACATCAATGTTTATCAAATCTTCTATCCAGACAAAGCAGCAGTGGAAAATCTTGCCAGTAAAGTTAGGTCTTTTTTTCATCCATATATGTCATAGCTTTTAGCATAGTATCAATGGCTGATTCAACAAAGTTTCAAATTATGACTGGAGTGATGAATTTCACTCCCCCCTCTTATAAATTTAGGAAAACCACCCAACATACTATAATTTATGCTATGCCAAGCCATTGTGCAGCATCTCACCTTAGATGTCAAATATATTGATCAATATGCAATATGTAATATGCAACATGTAACAAGTCATGTAACATGAAAATTATTTTAGGTTTAAATGTTTCGCTCTGGTTTTAAGATAAAGTTCAAGAAATAAAACATAATAAAATAAAAAAATAAAAAATAAAAAATAGGGCTTGATGAAAAGTTCAGCGTTTCTCCCCCACTAGCCAGCAATTTCAGCTTGCAGTTCACATACTATTCACATGCAGTATCTCCAATATCTGAAAGACAAAAACTCTCCAACGAAACTAATTAGCAAGGTCCTTAAACATTGTTTGAAGTTAAAACAAAGGACTATTTACACATACAGTTTGAAACTAAATCACCCCCACTGCTAGAGAAGTGTCATTTGCATTCAAAAACAGATCTGGAGAGATTCAATTCACATATTCTGGTCATGCCCAAACGTACAGAAATATTGGACAGAAATCTTCGACCTCATCTCGAGGATCACCGACCATAAAATAACACCGACCCCAGCACTAGCAATTCTGAACCTTACCATTGACTCCTTCACATACGACATACGATACGTAATCACTCACATTTTATTGGCGGCCAGACTCAATATAGTTAGACATTGGAAATCTGATACTCCCTTAACTATATCCCAAGTTACTGATCTGGTAGCCTTACACTATAGCTACGAAACCGTACTAGCAGCCAGTAATGACCAAACCCCAAAATATCAAACACAATGGCAACCATGGATAACATGGACCTCTGCTGCGACCAGTAACTGTTGCAAGCAAACTTTGACCAACTCACCTGATTCTTGAGTGAGCAATATATTGTTCCCCACGATAATATACTGACAATTCTCCTACAACTAGTCTACCGTCTACTACCAGACGACCAGATATTTGCTTTGACTTTTCCCGTAAGGGGTATTAAGTTCGTCTTCTAGACGAGACCTCTCCACTGATGTGGCACTAAAGATCCCAGATGGGGTGCCGCATCAGGGGAGTGATCTCCTGCACCACTAAGTTCCAATTGTTACCTGTTTACGGTTTTCCTTTTCTTTCTGTTGTCCGATTGATATATCTATATGGACAGACTACAAGATCCTTCTAATGTATTGTTTATGATAACGCTGACTTCACTGTACGACGTACAATGTTAATTGTATTCTATATACATGTTACAAACTTAATAAAATATTATTTGGAAAAAAAAAAAAAAAAAACAGATCTGGAAAATGTACATCTGCATTTATGACACCCGGACTTCTGTTCAGCTGCTTCAACAATGTGTAATGTTCTATCTTCATTTTATCATACTCAATCTTCAAGTGGTCATATTTCTGTTTTAACTGAGAAAACGGTATCCAGGCCTTAGACATTTTTTTTATTATGACTTTGGTCAGCTCTGTTTTTCATATTAATATCACCTATATTTGACCTGGTGTTTCCTCTTTGTTTGTTATCATAAGACATTATCTTTTGATCTTTATGTTCAGTATTTGTCCTAAACAATGTGGCTAAATCAATCTTGACAGCCTGCTCATTTGACTTTCTCCATAAATTGTCTGCTTTCAACAATACGTCTTTTAAATCATGAGGATTTGGGGTAACTAGTAAAATATTTTGTTTGATATCTTCATGCAAAGCATATAGAAATATACTCATATGTACCAAGCCACCATGCTCAAATGCAAGATTATTACTGACCAATAATTCCATAATAGCTGCTATCCTGTGTGACAGTTCATAGGGAGATTCACTTTGCATTTGTTTGATATTCCCATGAACAGTCACGTCAGAACGTACACCATACAAAACACATAATAATTCCAGTAATATGTCCCTCATCCTCATAGGCTGAATACAGATGTGTTTAATCCTCATCCAAAGACTACTTCCTATAGAATGTTGCATAACTCGTTCTAAATCAGATGGGTTGAGATTGTACATATCTCTGACTTTCTGCAAGTCACAAAACCATTTTAAAAATCTGTTTAAATCATGGCAGGGAATCATTCCTATTTCTTTAAGAATTGCATCTAATTCTTTTGGTTTCAAAGGCTTCATTACAAGCTGAACACCTGTATTATTATTATTGTTATAAACTGTGGTGGTCTCAGTGGGTGCGGCTGGCAATGAATTATCAGATTTAATATGAGGTTCTGTTTCATTTGATAGAATGTTTGTATTTGTATTTTGCTGCAGATTGCTGAATCCAAGATTTGATACATATCTGCATTCCTGAGATCTCTTCTCTAATTCCATAATTCTTAATTTCAATCTCTCATTTTCCTCTGATAATTCATCACAACATTTAGATTTCTCAAGCAGAGCTTCCCCAATGGTAATTGCATGCAATTTTAAATTTACAGTCTCAGATTCTGATTGGTTTTGTAACCTCTGACAAACCTTGTTGCTATTATCAACTGCACTCTGTAACTGGGTAATTTCCTCAACCTTATCCTTCAAAGAACTTTCCATTGTTAAACAGCAAGATAACAAGCCCTGTACAATACAACATTTTCTTTTACTTTCTGAAATTTTGCTATCAAAAACATTTTTCTCTAAAAATTCATTCATCATAGTCCATGTCTGCTTATATTTTTCTGGAACTTCATAAGGACCGCCATGACGCTTAATACATTTTAACACCCATCTGTTAACTTTATCAGAACTGACACTAGCTTCACACTGAGTAAGCATTTTGACTATATTATTAATAATTAAAAAAAAAAAGAAATATTTTACTCACCGCATTAATTACTCCTTCAGCTTCCAGCTCAGGTCTTCTGGTACACGATACAGTCCTTTTCTTCGTTTTCAGTCTCCAGAGAATAATTCTGGGGTTCTAAACTTGTTTGATTTTGTAGATCAGACTCTCTTATGTCACAACCAGACATTAGAGTCACAGCACAGGTCTTGGGTCTCCATCAGACTTCTGTCCTAACTCACAGGATTGTTATCACCACCGACTGCTGTTACTAAGTCCTGAAAATGCTCTTCTGGTCGCTTGAACGGCACCAATGTAGTGATCTAATATATGGTTCGTAGATGGTATGTAGTTATTAAAAAAGTACTTCTCCGCAGCAAAACCCAATTCTCCCAGAGAGAGATTTTATTGGCTTCCAAAACAGAATAGTCTTACAGATGACAAAATCAGTCTTGTAGTAGATGACAATCCAACAGAGTAAAAAATAGAAAGTGACCTTCTCGCTTTACTAATGGATAATGGATTAAATAAATCCACACGTGTGAGTGAATAAATGAATAAAATAAGTGCACATGTGCAAAGGACACTTATAAATATAAATCAAATAGTAAGTGAAATAAGCTCCAATAAATAGTGACAAGTGTGATTCAGTGTAGATAAATTATCTTACATGAATAAATTACTAGCAGCCAAACCTAAATGTGTTCACAATACACAACAACAAATTGATAGTAAAAGTGATTCAGCGCTAAAAATAAAATAAAAACACACAGTAAGAATATCACATCTAATAAAACCCAGTAAAGGATCAATAATTGGTAAAAATAAATATAAGCACGTAATAAACACCACAAATAAACTGGTTAATAAAGAAGGTGGTCTGTGAGTCTAATATAACTAAAAAAGTCCGATGAATAAAGGAGTTAAAAAAGTTCAAATCGGGGGATAGCTCTTGTTGACATCACTGGGAGATAAGTGATAAGCTGTAGTCATAAATCTGCATTCTTTAATATTGACAAGTACCCTTTGATATGTGCGACTACTGATTAGATTAAGAGATGACACCTAAATACTCTTTTGAGGTGTAGAATAGACTTGAATCCCCAATCTATATTCTTGCATAATGAATTTGTCTTAGAATGCCTAAATAAAATGCCTATATGAAATACATGAAAAACACTACATGTATCTAATATATATATATATATATATATATATATATATATATATATATATATATATTAGATATAACATACTACAAGTGTGAATCAATTTTGTTACTTGCCGCATAGAAATGTTATTTCAGTCATTTTTAGGTAGAGGTCATATTGGGAGATAAACCATTACACAAGCTTGTGACGTAGGTCTATTAATTGTTTAGCCATGTCACTAGAATTTTAAAATGTGTTCTGATCTTTTAATTTCCTAACTGAGTCTTGAAGCTCAGTGACTAGTTGCATCCTTTTGTGTTTCTCCTGTACCCCCAATTTTATTAATACTCCTCTCCTATAGGCTTTGTGGGCTGACGATAAAGAGTAGACATTGTCCACAGACCCAACACCGCATTTAAGAAAATAAATCTAGTTCTTCTTTGGTTTTTTTTTTGGTGGTGAGGAGCAGGGCCGGATTAACATAGGGGCTATTGGAGCTGCAGCTCCAGGCCCCTTTCTCAAGATAGGCCCATTTGCCCCCCCCCAAAAAAGATTGACTTTGAGGGTTGTATCTCAACGATCAGGAGTCACAGAGACCCCACATTTGGGGGGTCGGTAGCTAAAGACCTACTCCAGCACTGGTTAAAATATGGGTCTACTATCATCTAAATTTCGGAAAGAAGCAGTTTCATTCATAAAAAAAAACACTAAAGTTAGCACGACTTTTTTTTTTGTGTACTAAGTGATGCTTTACATTTTTTTTACAGGTTACATGTTTAGAGTTACAGAGGAGGTCTAAGGCTAGAATTATTGTTCTTGCTCTAACAATCGTGGGGTATGTAACATGTGTGTATCTGGCTCTGATACTAACCAGTGCCTACCCAGCCACTGACTAGTATCTCTTCCCAGCCTGTCCCCACACACCCTCTCACCTGCTGACCTGTGGATGGGGGGAATCACTCCTACAGTGTTATTGTGTTCTGCCAGTGTCAGAGAACTCACGCTTTCCATACCCGTCCTCGTCCAGTAGGGGTGAATCCCCACTCTGCAAGCGCCAATACCCATGCGCAGCCTTCCCAACGGAACCGAACGTGCGGGCGTACCCGCGTACCAACGCTGACCTGTGCGCGCCCTCGTTTGTCAATACGAACGAGGGCACGCACTCCCACGTCAGCACGAACGTGAGTGCGTAATCACGCACGGACCCGCACCTCCACCAATCCCAGCACAAGGCGCCCTATATAAACAGGGCCTTCACATGGTGTCAGGGCTGGATCGTCTTCAGTCTTATCTCCTGAATACCTGCCTGAAGTTCCTGCCTACCTTGTTCCTGATTCACCTGGTTCTCCTGTTACCCTTCCTGGATTGACCCCGCTTATTGACTGTTCCCTTTGGTTTGACCTCGGCTTGGATTCCTGGACTACGTCTCTGCTCTCTAACTTGGTACCTTATCACCTGCCTGTTGCCAACCTATTGCCTGCTTTTGACCACGAACTTGCCTTCCGCTTTGTACCTTGTTTGCCAGCCAGTTGCCAACCTTTTGCCTGCTTTTGACCACGAACTTGCCTTCCGCTTTGTACCTTGTTTGCCAGCCAGTTGCCGACCTGTTTCCCGTCTTGATCTCGCAGTGCCTACATCCACCTGTTCGGCCTTTACTGAGTACAGTCTTGGATGCCAACGTATACACCAGGTCTCCAGAGGAACCGGTACTTCCAAGCACCAGTCTACCAGCCGCAGGCACTTGCACCCTTCCGTGCCCCAGCACTCCCTGTTCCCACCACCAGGGGTGTTGGGACCGGAACCGTGCACGAGGCCATCCCCATCCGGACTCCGCTGTAAGGTACGTGATAGTACGATCCAGCCAGAATGGAGTCCGAAGGGGGTGCCTCGCCTTTGGAAGCCCTGTGCCAACAGATGTCGGCCCTTATCCAGGTAGTCCAGGGCCTGCGAGATGACTATCATCAACTGGAACAGAGAGTGGAATCCATGTCCCCAGGCTCTGCAACTCATCAGGCTTCCCTGACTTCCCGGCTTCCCGGCTCAGCCACCTCTGCATCAACACCCACAGTAACGACTCTTACCTCCCTTGTCCTTCAAGTCTCCAGCCTGGGCCAGACAGTTTCCGAGTTGCAGCAAGAAGTCCGCTCGTTTAAAGACACAGTATGCCCAACCCTGGAACCTGTATGTCCGGAACCTTTTGTTGTGATGCCTGAGAAGTTTAATGGGAATCGTGCATCATTCTTGAACTTTAGGATGGATTGCGAGCTGTTGTTTGCTCTTAAGCCTAGGACCTATGCCTCTGACTTTATAAAGGTTCGCGCATCCATCAATCTGCTTACTGGGCTAATCAAGACATGGGCTTTCCAGCTATTACGGGAGAAGAGTACAGTCTTGGACAGCTGGGAAACTTTCATGTCTGCTCTGGACTCTTATATTACAGTTTCTAAGAAAACCAGTGTTCCCAAGTCTGCTCCTAGTACACGTGGCCTACGGGTACCCAGGGACGGGAATACCCCGTACAGATATGAGTCCAAGCCATCCCAGTCTGTGCCAAGCTATGAAGCTCTAAGCCCTCAAAGCCTAGACGCTCCTGAGGTTCTAACCACTCCTACCCTGGATGATGTGGAACCCATGGAGATCGGGGTCATCTGGCCCAAGCTATCTCATGGTGAAAGAGAGCGGAGAAGAGACTGCGGTCTTTGTTTCTACTGTGGGGGGAGAGGGCACCTTATCTCTCTCTGCCCAATTCGCCCACCTCGGCCAAGGGTTCTCCAAGTGGGTACTATTAGGATCCTTCCTGCTACCCATGAATCTCTGCCTGCTATCCAGCCTGAAGTTCCCGTATGCCCGCTTGAAGTTCCTGTTCCTGTGTGCCCGCTCGAAGTTCCTGTTCCCGTGTGCCCGCTTGAAGTTCCTGTTCCCGTGTGCCCGCTTGAAGTTCCTGTACCGTGTGCCCGCTTGAAATTCCTGTTCCCGTGTCCCCGCTCGAAGTTCCTGTGTCCCCAGTTCATGTTCCTTTGTCCCCTCTTGAAGTTCATGTTCCTGAGTCCCCTCTTGAAGTTCATGTTCCTGTGTCCCCACTTGAAGTTTCTGTGCCCCCGCTTGAAGATCTGTCTCCTGACTGCACGTATGCCTCAAATGGGAACATGGTCCGTAAGCAGGATCTGGAGTTTTTTGAAAGAGCTTTACTAGCGACAGGAGTTTCCCCAGCAAAGACAAAGAAAGAGGCCAAAGGGGTTAAGGAGAAGTTCTATGGCACTCTTATTGGCTCTTGTGGTATGGACGTTTTTGACGATCTGTCTGTTCGCTCTCGGGGGGCATACTTAAGGGGGGGGGAACTGTCACGGTTCCTACCGTGCCAAGCAGATGGGCAGGCGAGGTCGCATCCCAGGTGGCCTATGAACTTGAACTCCCCGCCTCATTCAGGATACATCCGGTATTTTACCGTTCCCGCCCCCAGGGTTCGTTTCAAAGAGGCATCCGGAGGCTGCCCCTAAGGAGGGGGCAATGTCAGAGAACTCACGCTTTCCATACCCGTCCTCGTCCAGTAGGGGTGAATCCCCACTCTGCAAGCGCCAATACCCATGCGCAGCCTTCCCAACGGAACCGAACGTGCGGGCGTACCCGCGTACCAACGCTGACCTGTGCGCGCCCTCGTTTGTCAATACGAACGAGGGCACGCACTCCCACGTCAGCACGAACGTGTGTGCGTAATCACGCACGGACCCGCACCTCCACCAATCCCAGCACAAGGCGCCCTATATAAACAGGGCCTTCACATGGTGTCAGGGCTGGATCGTCTTCAGTCTTATCTCCTGAATACCTGCCTGAAGTTCCTGCCTACCTTGTTCCTGATTCACCTGGTTCTCCTGTTACCCTTCCTGGATTGACCCCGCTTATTGACTGTTCCCTTTGGTTTGACCTCGGCTTGGATTCCTGGACTACGTCTCTGCTCTCTAACTTGGTACCTTATCACCTGCCTGTTGCCAACCTATTGCCTGCTTTTGACCACGAACTTGCCTTCCGCTTTGTACCTTGTTTGCCAGCCAGTTGCCAACCTTTTGCCTGCTTTTGACCACGAACTTGCCTTCCGCTTTGTACCTTGTTTGCCAGCCAGTTGCCGACCTGTTTCCCGTCTTGATCTCGCAGTGCCTACATCCACCTGTTCGGCCTTTACTGAGTACAGTCTTGGATGCCAACGTATACACCAGCTCTCCAGAGGAACCGGTACTTCCAAGCACCAGTCTACCAGCCGCAGGCACTTGCACCCTTCCGTGCCCCAGCACTCCCTGTTCCCACCACCAGGGGTGTTGGGACCGGAACCGTGCACGAGGCCATCCCCAGCATCCGGACTCCGCTGTAAGGTACGTGAAAGCCAGTGAATACAATGATAATGTTGCTAACTATAGCTGGCAGCACTGATTGTTTTGAGGAAAACCTGACAGGCTGGTTGTACTTAAGTCAGTTAATAGGTTGACTTGTGTAAAACCAGGTAGCCCATACATAGATCGACTATGGCTGGTCTCTGCTTAATTGGTGTAATTTCAATCCATGTATGGCCTGCTTAACCACTACATAGTCCCTAAACATCCTTCCACAAACCTTTACATTTTTCCTTCCCAGATTCCTTCATCCTCCTCTCCTATACATAGTGCCCACTGTCATACTCTCCACACTTCTCTCCTATACATAGCGCCCGCTGTTATATCCTACACACTCCTCTCCTGTACATAGTGCCCGCTGTCATACACTTCTCTCCTGTACATAGTGCCCACTGTCGTACCCTCCATACTTCTCTCCTGTACATACTGCCCACTGTCATACTCTTTACATTCCTCTCATGTACATAGTGCCTTCTGTCATACCCTCTGCACTCCTCTGATGTACATAGTGCCCACTGTTAGACCCTGCATAGGTGCACATTTAATGAAGTATATTTCAGTGCAGTATAATTCAGTGTGCTAGTGCACATTTACCACAGTATATTACATTGCACTAGTGCACTTTCACTGCAGTACATTGTAGTGTGTCAGTGGATTGTGTCTGTGTAGTGAGTACTCAAGTTAAAGTGCACCAAACATTACTTTCAATTGATTGAAGTGCATCCACTTACACATTTCCACATCTTTATTACATTTTGTTAATAAGTGCCCCCCCCCCCCCCCCCCCATCATGTCTGGAAGGCCAATAAGGAGAGACAGATGTTCCCATGGCACTAAGAGGGGGCCAGCAACATATGTGTCCTAGCCCAATTCTCACAGCTAAGCAGTTTTGGCCTGTTTTAGCACATGTGCAGCTGATCGTATTGTTGCAATTTGCAAAATTTGACTTAAACACATCAAGCGTGGCAAAAACACCAGCCATTTGGGTACCACATGCTTGACAAGGCATTTAACCTCCCACCACTCAGCTCGTTGGCAAGAGCACATTAAAGCCACACAAAAGGGACCCAATTCTGCTCCTCACCACTCACCTTTCCGGTCTACCCAGTCACTATACCTCATGACTTCACAGCAGCCTTCACTGACAGGGATGATGACAGGTCCTTTGCAGCACATCTGCCAGTAGCACACAACTAGCTGTAGACTATAGCAGACAAATTTATCTGCCCCATCTGCTGCAGCAAAAAAAAATAATAATACAGTCACTGCCACCCACATGCCTAGCGTCTAAATTCAAGCTTGTTAAAGCTGCTGGCTTTACAACTCTTGCCTTTCCATTTGGTGAATTCTGCCCCCTTTCGTGAATTTTCTGAATTTTACTCTGCTTACAACTTGGAAAGATGCAGGACAGGACTCAGTGTTGCAGCTTGTGTTGCCGCCACGTCTCCACTAGTGGTGATGATGTGAGATCTGTCAGCTCTACCCCCTCCTCCTCCTCCTCCATGCCCTCCTCTGCAGAATTGTCCTATGAACAATGAGTCAGACTGGAGCCAGTAATGGTGGTGTGCAATAATTGCACAAATTTCATGTCCACCCTTAGACAGGGAAAGTTGACACATGTCCTCAATTTGGTAGTGCAGCATTTCTTAAATAGTTACCCAGGGTTGGAAGATCTGTTAAAGCAGGCCAGAACAGTCTGTAGCCATTTCAGTTAATCATACACAGCCAGTGCTCGGTTGGTTGAAATTCAGCGGGAATTCCACCTGCCTGTAAACCGTCTGATTTGTGACATGCCCACCAGGTAAAACTCAACTTTGGCAATGCTGCACATGCAGCAGAGGGCCGTCAATGAGTACCTGTGTGAGTATGGCACACAGGTACTGTGAGCAGATCCCCTGTTGAATCACAGCTAAATGGTAATGGACAGATGTCAGTTTTTTTACATCCATACCTGTTCAGTTTATGTCCATCTGTATAATAATGCAGTGGGCAGGGGCAGACCTGTAATGGCTCTATGGGCAGCTGGATGTAAACAGACCTACACTGCTTACATCAGGCTACATCTGTTCTGTAATGTTTAGATTCAGAAAAATAGGAAAACATGCAGTCCTTTTCCCTTTTTGTTTCTGGACCTGAATTAACTAGGAGGCAGATAGGTGTAAACAGACATAAAGTCCATTTATATCAGTCTGCCCATAGACCTGCATGGAGCTCCTGATAAGGCCTGTCTGAAATAGAGACAGGAGGACCCTGATTGGAAAGGTTATGTGAAAGGGCCCTAGGGGAGAGTTGGGGGTGGTAAAAAAATCAGCTCAGCTGAACATGTTTACTGCCCTCCAAATACAAGTGTAAACAAGGTCTAAGAGGAAGCATTTCACTATACTTACAGTATGATCAGCATTATCATGATCATTATAGAACAGTAGGTTCTATATGGCTGTACTTTATATGCCGATACTGTGGCGTTACTTTATATGCCGATTCTGTGACTGTACTGTATACCAGTGGCGGCCTGTCCATTAGGGGCCTGCCCCCCTTATCATCATTTTTTGTTTTGTTTTTAAGAAGCTGATTAGAGCCTGATGCTCTAATAGGCTTAAAAAAAGGGTGGGCTTGTGGCGCAGAGCAAAGAAAACACGTTTCCTGATTGACCGAAAGGAGAAGCTATCCTAGTGGCCTAAGAGGAGGAGGGAGAAGGAGAGAGGAGGAGGGAGGAGAGGCAAGGGCACCATGAGGAGATGCACTAGAAGCTGCTGCCCGTTGCCCGGAGGGAATCGCTGCCCGCTTGATGGGGTAAGTGTGGGGCCGACCAACCGAATGACCAAACGGTGCATAGTATGTATTGTATGGCTGTGTATTCTGATTCAGTGGCTGCACTGTATATGCTAATAACGGTAGACAACAGTATCAGCATATGCAGCCATATACAGTAAAGCCACAGAATCAGTATATACAGTGCAGCCACAGTATCAGAATACATAGCCATATACAGTAAAGTCACAGAGTCAGCATATAAAATACAGCCACAGAAGCAGTATATACACTACAGCCACAGAATCAGTATATAAAGTACAGCCACAGCATCAGAATATAACGCACAGCCACAGTATCAGAATATAATGCACAACCACAGAATCAGTATACACAGTACAGCCACATAATCAGTATATATTGTACAGCCACATAATGTGTATATAAAGTACAGCCACAGAATCAATATATACAGTACAGCTACATAATCAAAATATAAAGTACAGCCATAGATTCAATATATACAGTACAGCCACAGAATCAGTGTAGACAGTACAGCCACATAATTAGTATATACATTTCAGCCATAGAATCAATATATACAGTACAGCCATATAATCATCATATACAGCCATATACTGTAGGAACACTTTGTGGCTGTACTATATATGGCTGTATATGCTGGTACTGAGGCTCTACTGTGTAATCACTGTACCTTCCATGTCCTGCCGCCTGACTGTGCATGCACCCATCGCTGGAATCCCACATCTGCTCCTGCAGCAACCTCGTACTCCTGCCCAGACTGTTCGGAGTATCACTCCACCAGGGAAAGGCTTTTGGCTGCCGCGGCCAGCCAGCACATAACTTCAAGATCAGGACCTGCGGGGCTGGCTTTATCTGCCTGTGCCCTGAAAGTAAAGAAAAAGTGCCCTCATGGCTATGACCTCCTGGGTCGCTCTGTCAAGCCAATGCGACCCAGTTAAATATGTTGCTCTACCCCTATAAGGGCCACTGGTGAATGTGGTTGTCTCCCACCCTACACAGCCAGGCACACAAATTTCCACTCACTTCAGAGACCAGAAGCAGTCATTACAGCTTTGTTTTTTTTTATTAGAGGAATTGAACTTGGATAGGGAAGGGTTGATATGGGATGCCCATTTGATCAGTAGAACTCTTTAGGGACTTGAATTTTTTACATCCAGTATACACTTTTTTCATCTTCTACCTCCAGCACAACTTGCTTGCAGACTGTTACTCTCAGGACCAGCTAGCACAGGTTTTAGATCCAACACAGCTCACAGCAGGATGCTCTTTGCAGGCAGGGACCACGGGCCCCATTGGTGAAGCAAAAATAGAAGTCTATAGTGCTAGCTGTCCTATCTGTGGCTACTGCTCCCAGCACCACCTCTTCAGGCCCTGCCAGCCCTTCTGGCTGCAGCTGCCCCTTTCCTTGCCTGTGCCACCACAGTCCTAATGACTGGTTCTGTATCCATCCCAGGTTGCTCCATACCAGTCCACTCAGGCATGCCTTCCAGTCCTTCTGACTGTGTGTCACTCACCAGCCCTCTTGGCTGTTCCTTACCTCCTGGAGACTTGCCTGGCAGTGTTCTCCCACTGTCCTCTCCTTGCTCCTGTGCCTCTTGACCAGGATACATCCACGTGTCTTGAAGAAAGTCCTGTCCGCAACACAGCCAAGGCCCAAGTTAACCCCCCAGACTGGGGAGCTCCCTCCTAGGCCACAAAAGCCCAACACTAGTTCTCCAATCTCCACCCAAACTCCACTGCATCTGCTAGGCTGATTCTGAGTATTTGAGGGACCCCCATCAACCCTTCTGTTGGGGATTGGTCAGGGCCCTCAGAACACTCCAGATAGCTCCTCCTAGACCCCTCCCAACTGCTTCTGAAATCTTCTCCCAGTTTCCAAATAGCAGGGGGCGTCACCAGAGAAGCTGCTGATGAGTCATCCAGCCTACCTAAGTCACTCCCCCTACACAAAAAAAAACAAACACATGCTTGGCTCCCAGCCAAGCCTGAAAATGTACCTACACTAACACAACAAAAATCCCATCACTAGCACTCTAGCAATGCTAGGGGGTGCTATAAATATGATTTTGGACCTTAAGCCTAGTAGTAGTTGTTGTTCTGCTCTGCGTTGCTCTGCTGCACCAGAAGGCAGTGCAAAGCTGCCTGGGCCCCCCTGCTGAGCTCATAGGAACTGGGCCCGGTACTGAAGGGCTGGTTCAGCAGCCCTGGTGCCGCCCCCCGCTGATGTGTGCTTTGGACCAGTGCCTACTTTGCCTATAAGTAGTGCCGGCCCTTCTCCTCTACGTTTGTGATCTATTGCCTCTCCTGCCCATATGGAATGTTGTACATAGGCCATACCATTATAACCCTATGAGCAAGATTTAGAGAGCATCGCAGACAAGCACAGTGTGCCCCGTCATTTCCTGGAATACCACAATAAATCTTCCAAAAATTAAAAGTGTGGATGGTGGCATCCATACCAGGCACATTCTCTCCAGCAGAACATTTCCAGTGATTATGCAAAAAAAAAAAAAAAACGTATTGGATCTTCATTCTTGATACTTTGGCACCTAAGAGCTTGAATGAGGAAATTTTAATTAACACCATTATTTAATAATGATACTTTATTGTTCTTCACCTTCACTTGATCTTGATTACTATTTTCTTCATAAACCCTTTATAAACCCTTCTATATAAATATATCCTTGCATATGCATGCATATACTTTATGACGTATACATACAAGTGGCTATGGCTCTTATTTTTTAAACGATTTTATATAATAATACATTATTTAATATATTTATTTAGCTTGATATAATTGTTAGTTTAATATGTCATTCTGAGCAGACATACAAATTATATATCTCTCTTTATATGATAATGTATTACTATATGAATATTATAAATTTTACTATTTATACAAATATTTTTCTATTACATAACTGTATTAACATTTTGGTCTATAATCCCATCCATCCATGGCTAGGTACCTAATCTTATGCTTGTAATATAATGTAATGCCATTTACATTTTGTTTTGTAAATGTATGCCAGTGCGTCTATGTGGGATGTGCGTCCTTATATTAGACTGACATTTCTGTCTGCTTATTAGGTCTGAGAAAGAAGCGTAAGCTTCAAAGCGCGTTATTGCCCCTTTACGTCAGCACGCCCTCCGTAGTGGTGTCACTGCGTCATCTTGTGTTCCATGCTGGTTCATGCGGCGGCCGGCCATTTTCCATCACCCTCCAGCTTCACAGGCACACCATTAGATGCTGTTAATCCACCAGGACCACTTGGGAGAGCCTAAGGACTGACTGGAATGATTCTTTAGATGGACTCTGGATGAAGATGAATATGTCCTGTGAATCTATAAGGGGCTCCTAAAGGACCTCTTTATTTTTATGTATTTATTTTTTTAGATTACGTACCCCCTTAAAGTCAATACCAGACTCAAAGGGTATGTATTTTGGGGGGAACTCTACACATTTTCGTTTTATTCTTGCTGTAGAACATGCAAAAATGACATTTACAAAGAAAAGGTATAGTTTAAATTGTTGGCAAATTACATTCATTATCGGCTTCATTTTTTTTTTTTTAATTCTGTTTCTAAATTTTTGCATTTTCTCTTTTAGCCTAAAATGTGTCTGATACCTGTGCACAAATCAAACAAATAGTACACTGTATAAGTATTTTTTTTCAATTATAAATCAGCACATAAACATAGATTCTTAAAATAAGCAGGAGACAGCATCGTTTTGCCCTTTGAGTTTGGTGTCTTTGCTGTACTTCTGATACAAAAGGCTATAAATAAAAAAATTAAAAAAAAATATTTTTCCCAGTGAAAAAATAATGGTCTTGAAAAGAATATTTTTACTTGGAGGCCAAAGACAGTTACTGCTGTCACGGGCTGTCAGATGGAAGGATTTTATTTCATAATTTGACAGCAAATACAAAACTATTACTTATTCTCCGTATATTTCCTGGCCATTAACAGCCACTGAGGTATGAAATCAAGGACAGTTGACAAGACTTTTAACTGTCCATAGCTACAGTTGTGCTTAGAAACCACAATAAATGTGCTCCTCAGAAAAGAGTAGCAAAGACCTTACTGGGCATTTTCTTTTCTTTCATTCCTTCTCTATCCATCTTCAGAGAAGAAATGGCAAAGCAACAAAGACCAAAAAGGCAAAAGATCAGTTCTAAATAGTAAGACTGACATGACTGCTGTCATTTGCTAATATCTGAGTAGTTACAATACAGGCTGTGAATTGTCAGTTGTGATCTCTATCCATGTGTCACTTGTCTTTAGAAATTACAAGCTTATCTTTCTTCAGATTGGTAAGCCTGTGACTACAATTGCCCTTTCCTGATAATATTCTCTAGACTAATAAGACTACATCAAGTTTACTATATTCAGCACAAGAAATGTCATCATTCCTCTTGTACATTCACAGCTCCTCTTTGAATGAAAATACAGTATATGGTACTGTATGTTATGTATTCTTCTATTATACAGCAACAAATTAATTGCCAAATCCCCCTCCCCTTTTCACTTTCTTACTCTGGCAGGACAAATTCATATTGGTTTACTTTGATTGGCTGACAGATACTGCCTGTCCTGCACATTTTCTTAAAGTTCTAGCAGAGACTAAAACATTCAATCCCACATGTTTTGTCATCTTTAAGATCACAATAGCAACAAAATATTTATGTTGAAGTACAGTGAGTTTTAGTATTTCAGTTTATCTAACAAGTCTACGTGTTTGATTTACTAAAGCCAAATAGGCTCTTCACTTTGCAAAGGAACTTGCATTTTGCAAGAGAAATATCCCTAGAGCTAGTGAATGGGATAAGGCTCTCCTGACTCCCAACAACCAATCAAGTACAAGCTAAAATCTGGTTTTGTTATTTCCTTGCATGTGTTTTTTCATCAAAGTGAAATTTCACCACGATCACTAAGCTTTGGGGAAAATTCCCTTGCAAAAGTGAACAGCCTTTTTTGCCTGTAAATCTACTCTTATGATTCATGTTGTTGTATAAAAAAAAAATAATGACATTGGTGGGGCGTCTCCTAGCAATGAAGTACTACAGGAGCTTCAAGATAAGGCATCTCACTGCAGTGAATTGATGGTCTCAAGCAACCCACCCGCCACATGCCTAAAGTAGTGAAGCCTCCTGGAACCCTAAGGAACAAATACTGAGGGAATCTAAACAGGTTCTAAACATGAACATGATCGGTGGGACCCAGGAGATCTCAACGTGGCACCTCCTAAATGCCAGAGCCAGCAACTCTTCAACTGCTGCAGAGTGGGACTCAGCCGGAGGCACTACTCTGACAGATACAGTAACTTTAACACAGACAGATGTCCCACAAATCTTCTGCAGTGATGGCCCCTTGATATAATCAGACTCAAATGCCACGGGAGACATTATGGTTCTGCCCAGACAGGAGCTCCAACAGCTGTTTTCTGCTCTCATATGGACCCAAGGGTCTCAGCACTGACATCATCTAATCCCCACATAGAACATAGGCTGACAACTCTGGAGATGGCAACACACTCTCAGACACAGATTCCGAAGCTGCTTCCGCTCAAACTTGATTATGCCTAAAAACACAGCTGACAGAATAACATCTGTATCCAAGGGAAGCTAGAAGCTACCAGGGGGCCAAATCTCAAGGATACAGAACAGTAGGGATGAGCTTGATGTTCCGGTCGAACATAGGTTCGACTCAAACATCGTGTGTTCGCCCATTCGCAGAACAGCGAACATTATGGGGCGTTCGCGACAAATTTGAGCGCCGCGGAATGCCCCATAGTGCACTGTGAGATCGCAGTGCATTGCTGTATGATGATTGGCCAAAGCATGCACCTGACTAACTGCATGCTTTGGCCAATCACAGCACCCTCTGCTAAGAGAGCCATAATTAGCCAAAGGCAGGGTGCCTTTGACCAATCATGGCTCAGGGGGACTAAGTCCACGCCCCACACTATATAAGGCAGCTTACACGGTGGCCCTGAGTAGTGTTGTTGGCGTGAACAGAGAGATATCTTGAGTTACATTAAGCAGGCAGGTTATTCAATTAGTGGTAGTGTATTTGAGATATATATATACAGTCTAGTATATATATATATATATATATATATATATATATATATATATATATATACTCTTGGCTGGGCCATTCAAGAACAGTCACGGAGTTGTTGTGAAGCCACTCCTTCGTTATTTTAGCTGTGTTCTTAGGGTCATTGTCTTGTTGGAAGGTAAACCTTAGGCCCAGTCTGAGGTCCTGAGCACTCCAGAGAAGGTTTTCATCCAGGATATCCCTGTACTTGACCGCATTCATCTTTCCCTCGATTGCAACCAGTCGTCCAGTCCCTGCAGATGAAAAACACCCCCACAGCATGATGCTGCCACCACCATGCTTCACTGTTGTGACTGTATTGGAAAGGTGATGAGCAGTGCCTGGTTTTCTCCACACATACCACTTAGAACCTGCGGGAGCGTACCCGTGGGTCAAGTGGACTCGATGTCTGCTGGTGACCCGCGATCGCCTAGTACAGAGACAGAACAGGATCTGCCTTTGTTCTGACAGGGGATATGTCAGAGATTTACTGCTCCCAGTCATTGGGAACAGTGATCTCTGTCATGTCCCTGGCAGCCCATCCCCCTACAGTTAGAACACACCTAGGGAACACAGTTAACTCCTTCCCTGCCAGAGTAATTTTTACATTGATCAGTGTATTTTTTTAGCACGGATCTATGTAATAATGTCACTGGTCCCCAAAAAGTGTCATTGGGTCAGATTTGTCCGTAATGTTGCAGTCCCGCTAAAAATCGTAGATCGCCGCCATTACTAGTAAAAACAAAAATAAATAAATAAGTTGTCAGCAGGACTTTAAATGAGGCCAATCACTATATAAAGTAAACATGTGAGATATGAAACACAGTGTTGCTTTTATGGGTTCCAACAAAAAGGGGGAGTTTTTGAATGAGAGATGTATACCAAAAAGCAGTCTTGGCAAAGAACATTTTATTATACCGTGTGAGATCATGTATAACATACTGAATAACACAAAAGTGCATACACAGAATCGCATACACGCAGGGCATGCTGAAACCGCATATAAATATTGACGCCATGGTACTTGGCATATCAAAGTAAAAAAAAAGTCCTGCACAACATGGGCCACTGGAAGGGCTGATTGATGTTGGAAAGTCTAGAGTAAAACAAAATAAGTGACATAACATCATCTGTATGGACATCATGCATCTATGTAAGCCTGACGCATTTCGTTGGGGTATACCAACTCTTCAGGGGCGAATGCAATGGTGAGCTATAAAGAAACATAACCATATGGTATAATATTGTAACTGAATAATAGGATTAAATAATGTATAAGGGACAGGATGGACATACCTATAGATACTCACGTCAACTGCATAGATGTGAACAGAGGATCAGAGCCATTAAAAAGGTCTGGCATGGGAGCTGAGGTAGAGACACGTGGACAAGCAGGGAGCACTGCAGATTCACCAGGGTAAATGTGCAAATGTGGGTGACGCTGAGCCAAAACTTCTGTGAATTGAGATCAGTAATATATATTGAATGCATGATATGTTTGATGAAGAGTGTGAAAAGCCCATATACCAGGTCAGATGAAGGGAAAAACTGAGCATAGATGAAAAAACAGATACTCAAAAACCACCAAATAGGAAGGAGAAAGAAATAAAGGTGTAGAAATGAAAGAGAAGAAAACTATATCCTGGGTATCAATGGATGCGTTTTGGGGGTGCAACCCCTTCCTCATAACTAAAGTTCTGCCTCTACATGTCCATGGCTTCAAATTGTGGCTTTGGAGGGGTGAGATCACCCCATCTGAGGAAGGCAACAGCCACACAGTCTAGGGATACTAATGTTTCATTTGGCCTTTACTTTACCAAACTCGAACTTTGTAAGTTCCTCAGTTGGGGTGTGTATCTAATGTTTTCTAACATGCCTGTTTAGCCACAAAAAAATATAATGCAAAATATACATGTTATTCACCAAGATGTTGGTTTGTTTTAAAACGCACATGTGAATGTGTTTTGAGCAAAATGTTTTTACTAAACAATGTGTGGCTTATTATTTCAATGCTCAATACCAGTGTATTTGTTAAGTTGGTGTAGTTACAGTGACAATGTTCACTTAAATGTGGCCAATTCTGGCAAATTCTATGCCTCCAAAAAATTAAAGGAGTTGAAAAGGCATCATGTTTTTGAACTTCATGCATTAGATCCATTAATAACCAAAACATTGTGTGTGTGTAGCAGACCAACAGCACACCATAATGCTGCATACACACGACCGGACTTTCCATCAGAATAAACTCTGACAGTCTTCCCGATGGAGCGCTGATGGAGTTCGAACCGAACGGACTTGCCCACGAAGTTCAATAGCCAGTAGCCAATAGCTGCCCTTGCGTCCTATTTGGTCCGTCGGACCAGCATACAGACGAACGGTTTTCCCGATAGAGATTGATTCAGTCGGAAAGATTTAAAGCATGTTCTATTTCTAGGTCCGCTGGAATTTTTTGAAGAAAAACTATCGGAATATCCCAAACACAATGGGAATATCCGGCGGAAGGATTCCGTCTGACCTTTTCTGCCAGAAAGTTCGGTCATGTGTACGCAGCATAATAGTTAGCTGAAGAAGATCTTTGTACCTTATGCAGCAAATAAGGAACGTTTTCACTATTGTAGCAAGTGTGCAAAATAAAAGCCATTTGGGAAAATATTAGACAGATAAGAAACACAGACAACAGTAGTTCAAATGAATTATGAGTTTAGGATCTAGGATTTAGGTTTTTTTGCAGTAGATCTCTGGCATTTTGGGAGCGCAATTCAGCACAGGCGTTTTCTAGAGCCGTCATCACGCCCACAGATGGCCAAGCTGCAGCCTCTTCAGCTGGGCCTGCCACTGCAGGGTCCACATCAGTTGACACTGAGGCAAGGTAGCTGCTAGCATTCCTCCTTAAAAAAGTATGGAGTATACAGCAGCACAGTACCACACGGTTTATTTTGTACAGTGCTAGGTTAATTGCTGTTAAAAAAAGCCTGAACCGACTGGAGAGGATGCCAAAGGTGTTTTCAACCACCCTTCTGGCACGAGAGAGCCTGTAATTAAATATGCTCTGCTCTGGGGTGAGGTTCCTGAAAGGAAAAAAAATGTAGATTATCTAGGGGTCTCTCTCTCTGCTATAGTGTACCGTCCAATTCCCATCAGGCCTGTGAGATTCGCTCTTTGAGACACAATGAAACATATAGCAATGTCCGAGCAAATCTAATCTTTATTCTTGGGTGTGAATATTTAAAGGGGCTTTCAGAAAGTACCGCCCTTTGACAAATTATCCAATAATATACAGAGACATATAAGTACAGTCTATGCCCAAAGTGAAACTAATTATTTCTAAAATATCACGTGCTTTACAAGAAACGAAACTCAAGAGAAGATTACAGTATTATGGAAACACAAAACTTGATTAGCAAGACTTGAGCATATCTATTTGTGAAGTAGATGTTAGAGAGACACAAAATGGAAACTGACTATAATACAAAGAAGTAGTTAAGCTAAATATCCCTTCAGTTCCTCTTAGGAAACGACTTCATAAAATGTTCCCCCAGAGCAAAGGCCTCATCTGCAACAAAAACAAAATTGAGGCCCTCAACATTCTCCTCAGCAGGTGGTAAGTTTAAGGTGCCATTCTGGAGCCACTTGTAGAACTCTGTCTGCATAATGACTCCTCCATCAGAGTTGCGCCCGTTCTTCCTAACATCAAGATACAAAAACTGTGGCAGACACTACCGCTAGCAGGACTATGCTGCAAAAGCCCTTATAGTTGAAATAATATGAGCCAGAGTTGGGTGGTGGGACAATCCGGACACGTTTTCCATCAATAGCACCACCACAGTTGGGAAAATCCCACTGATGATGGAACTGGGCTGCAACGTCCTGCCATTGCTGTGGGTTGAAAGGAAACTGTGGATTAAATTTAGAAAAAATAAATTACTACTTCTGAACATAACATTGCAAGCAAAGTTGACACAAACATGCTTGACCAACATAAGGATAAAACTTAAATGAGTATTTAAAGACCAAAGTGTAAGGTCAACTTATCTTATTCCTCACCCCCTCTTGTGGCCCATTATAAAAAGCTGTTTGCAGAAATAATGTTTGATACTTTGGCCAGCCCCTCCTTACTTACACTATTGGCAGCCCAGTGGACAGGTAATAAGTGTCATAATCTAAAAATAGGGATACACACTGTCTAAATTGCAGCACATTTGGACATTCTGAAATAAACTATCAATATAATATGAGACAAAAACTTTCTATGCTACAATTTGAAGGTAATCAGAAAGCTCTTGCACTGTGAATTAAGCCAGTAGTATGAACACAATATAGGGATAGTGTGTATGGGTTTTGCAAAGTCAGCAGATAGAGTATTTGTATCTGTTGACCTAGCATTTTTTTTGGGGGGGGGGGGTCAAAATTAGTCTGTGACACAAAAAAGGGCCTCTTGCACTCCTGAATTTGAGGACAACAACAAAATGGTGACACATTTTAGGGGTTGTTTAGGGTAAGCCCAAAGATGTAGCTGACAAAAAACATTGTTAAGTTACTAGGCTAGGTGTGTATGGGCCCAGGATAGCATGCTGGGGAGATTAGTGAAGGAAAATATGCATATAGGCCAAAAAAGGAGCAGGAAAAGCTTACAGCATGCATGAGGACATAGCATTGTCCAATATTGATAATTATGGAATCAACAAATTAAAACAAAACATTGGCAAACATGAATACATAGAATGAGATCTTAAAGGTAAAAACGTAATCGAATATAGTCCTTCTGCAATACTTGAATAATGGCTGAGCAGTAGAGTTGAGCAGACATCTGGATGCTCGGGTTCGACGGGTTTGGCTGAACTTCGCAAAAAAGTTTGAGTTCGGGACTGAACTTGACCCTGAACCCGAACCCCATTGAAGTCAATGGGGACCCAAACTTTTAAGGACTAAAATGGCTCTAAAAAAGTAATGGAAAGGGCTAGAGGGCTGCAACTGGCAGCAAAATGGCAAGTGCTCTGCAAACAAATGTGGATAGGGAAATAACTTAAAATAACATAAAATGGGGGGCGCATGCTTGACGCTGAGACGAATGGACATCTGAGACGTTAGCTCCGCTCAGCCCAGGACTATAACGGCATCCAGAGGGCCACAAACCGCGCAATACTCTGCAATTTTATCACCCCTCGAAACACTGGAACCCAGTGCATGCCCTCAAATAGGAAGAAACCCAGAGGAGGTTTGCAAAAGACTCTTACACACTATCTTCTCCGCACGCGGGAACGATACAGCACGGCACCTCCGTCCCTTACCGGGACCGACACCAGTGAGTACCCTACAGCCCTTTCTAAAGCTGACCTGGACGCAAGCCTTGAATCCATGTATCTCAGGCTGGCCACAAAATTTCAAACCGAACTACACAAAACCTCCCATGCCCTGACCCAGGAAATTACTGCACTCGGTACAAGGACTGAAAAACTTGAAACTAAACATGACGAACTGGCCCTGGCCTATAATGACCTTAGCAGGGAACATGAAGCCCTGGCAACAGCGTTTAGCACGATTCAAGCCCAAGTCGAAGATCTCGACAACAGAAACCGACGCAACAATTTACGAATCCGTGGTATCCCAGAATCTGAATCCGAACTAATCCCTACAGTGATTAGGCTATTTAAGTCGCTTCTCCCAGATCACGATTCGCAATCCTTCAAATGCGACCAGATTCATAGAGCCCTTCGTCCTAAACCTCCGGACGATAAGCCTCCTAGAGATGTGGTCCTATGTATGAAGGACTTTCTCACGAAAGAAGAGATCTTACGAGCGGCTCGTAACAAATGAAGGATCACTCTTGATGAACACGTTGTACAAATCTATCGGGACATATCCCCGGCTACCCTCGACCGAAGAAGGGGATTGAAGGACGTTACCACAGTTCTACAATCAGCGCAGATCCGCTATAGGTGGGGATTCCCTTTCAAATTGCTAGTCCCCCATAACGGAACCACCTTCTCGGCCACCTCCCTATTTGAAGGGCAGGAGATTTTAGTGAAACTGGTCCTTTTGGATGCAGCTGCGATCCGACGTCCCCCTTCAACACCCAGACCTGCACCGATTTGGCAGGCTCCACCGCCCAGCAGAGATAGACGGAGAATTTGTTACGAAGCAGGAGAGCGACGAACGCCCGCACTGAACCAGGAGAAAAATCACACTTCGGAACCTACTACATCCCTGTCTGCACAGCAGCCGTGCTTCCATGAACTTACATTATCTTTTACTCATCAGAGTCTGTCCCTCGGAGCTGCAGCATGCTTCCCCCACCCAGCAGTAACTATTTGCTTTTTTTGCTTCTTTCCGACCTTTTCTAGGTACGGTCGGTCTTGCTGGGTACGAGACCGAGTTGTCTTGCTGAACGCTATTCCTTTTTCAGGTATAATTTTTTACTACTTACCTGACCAGATTAGGCGGTTATTTTTGAAAACTGCCTTCTATCAGTCTATTCAATTTTTTATTTTAAATATGATTTTCATTTTTGCCTTTTTTTCTCTTTTTGCCTTTTTACTTTTTATTTTTGGTCACTATAGTCGCTACTCATACGCTCTGTTGATAATTTTGGACACAGGTCTATTTTGCTCACTTTTTTATTGCATTTCTGTCAAGATAAATGCTAGGTTGTATGCTTTCTTGCACATTACAGAGGTATGGCTGCGCCCCCTACAACCCGATCACTATTTTGCGCAATCAGAGGCATGTTCACATCATAGATGTCTATAACATGTATATCCCATAATCTAAAGGGATTTAATTCCCCCATCAAGAGGCGCAAGGCCTTTGCCTTTTACAAACAGATTGGAGCAAAAATCCTCCTATTGCAGGAGACTCATTTTGCTCACTCCTCTCACCCTAAATTTCTCCATAGAAATTACCCCCATGCCTATTTTTCGCTACACTCGGCTAAGAGTAGAGGCGCCGCCATACTTTTACATTCCTCCTTTCCTATGGAGGTTAAACGAGTTTGTAAAGACAAGGATAGTAGGTTTGTCATTATAAAAGGGTTAATCCACAACAGGGAACTCACCATAACGAGTGTCTACGCCCCTAATGACAGCCCTGCTTCTTTTTTCAGTCAATTTTTTGTTAAACTTGCAGAATTTCACTCCCCCCGCATTATAATAGGTGGGGATTTTAATATGGTTGCCAACCCTACTTTGGATCGCTCATCTCCCACACCTGCCGATAGGGCCAAATCTTTGACATCAGGTCTCCATGATAACCAACTGGTGGACACATGGCGAGCACACAACACTGGTGTGAAGGAATTCACTTTCTTTTCTCATCCACACAATAGTTATGCAAGATTGTATTACATCTACACCTCACCGATCATATTGGCTAACTCCTCAGATGCAATGATTCACCCATGTGTATGGTCGGACCATCATGTAACATCTCTCACAACTGACTATATTCGACTTGCTCCGACTTCATACACTTGGAGACTGAACGAATCGATGCTCTCAGACTTAGCCACAGAATCACAAGTCGCACAAACGATAGAGGAATATTTTACCATAAACGCACAACCTGATATATCTCCACCGGTGTTATGGACAGCACACAAGGCGGTTCTAAGCGGTAAACTTATCAGCATCTCAGCCGCAAACAGCAAATTAAACAAACAAAAGATCCTAGATCTCACACGGGAACTGGATCTTTTGTATAAAGATACATCCAAACTACTCTTGGCCTCTACCAAACTTGTCATTGATCAGAAACGCTTAGAATTAGACTCTCTTCTCTCCACCAAAGTTGAGAAGGCGCTCAGATGGTCGAAGGCCAGATACTTATGGCATAACAACACTTCCTCTACCCTTTTTGCTAGGAAACTAAACCAATCTACCCACCCACCTCATGTATATAAACTCTCCAATCCAGATGGAACTCTTACTACACACCCAAGAGAGGTCCTAAAAAAAATTTGAGAAATTTTACTCTACCCTCCTCGCTGCAGATGGTGGTATACCCTCTTTGGTGGAGGATGCCTGGTTTTCGAGACATTCCCCTGCCCTCTCTTACGTCTTCACAATTGGACTCCCTTAACGCTCCCATTACTATTTTGGAACTTTTAAAAGTAATCAAGTCTTTAAAACTTGGCTCTGCCCCGGGCCCAGATGGATTTTCATCCTTGTATTACAAAAAATTCCCCGCACTCTTGGCCCCAAGACTAGTTCATCTTTACAATTGGATTTTACAGGGGGTAGCTTCCCAGAGGAGATGTTATTAGCGAATATGTCCCTGATCCCCAAACCCAACAAAAACCATGCTCTCCCCCAAAATTATAGACCCATCTCAGTTATTAACAACGACCTAAAGATATTTAGTAGAGTCCTTGCTGACAGATTAGCATACATTATCCCTTCCCTTATATCTTCTTATCAAGCCGGCTTCATTCCCCATAGATTGATTACAGACAACATTCGCCTTGCCACAGACATTATCCAAGATGCCAATTTATCCTCCCGTAAACTCCTTTTACTCAGCCTTGACATACAAAAGGCATTTAAAAGCATCTCCTGGAACTATATAGGAGCTCTCCTACAGAGCATGGGCTTTCGAGGAGAATTTTTATGTGCATTTCAGGCTCTTTATCGAAACCCCAAAACGCGTATTAAAATCCCAGGTTGCAACTCAGATTTTTTCCAACTAGGTAAAGGCACCAGGCAAGGCTGCCCCCTTTCCCCCCTTATTTTTGCTCTTGAACTCCTAGCCATTGCTCTATTAAACAACCAAGATGTATCAGGCTACACCAAAGGCCCCTCCGCAATTACCCCCCGATGATCACAAAACTTAAAAAATCTCTAAAACTATGGGCACCGCTCCATATCCCTTTCATAGGCAGGATTACAGCCCTGAAGATGGTCATTCTCGTTAGGCTATTATACCTTTTTCGTTCTCTTCCCATAAGACTAACAAAATCTTACCTTTTAGGGTTTCAAGCACACCTTAACCGATTTGTCTGGCGGGATAAGCCTTCTAGATTTTCTAGAGCAGTTTTGTACCACTCCACAAAAAGAGGTGGCCTTGGAGTTCCACAATTGTGGCTCTATTTCCTGTCCTGCAGGTTTACACAACAAGCCCAATGGAACATAAGGAACTCCAGGGTACCCTGGGTTAAATTTGAAGCCGAATCAATCATTCCCTTACACCTCCCAGGATTGATGTGGTCCTCTCTCTCAACTTACCCAGAACTTGAAAGGAAAAACAGGATTGTGGCTATAGGCCAGCGGTAGACATGGGAACTGTCAAAAAATTTGTTTCGTTTCGTTCCGTTTCGTATATAAAAAAATTAGTAATTTGTAATTCATGTACGAAATTCCATTCGAAATCGTACGATATACGAATTTCGTACGAATTGTAAAAAATGTTTTCGAATCGTTACGAAACGTTAGTAAAGTTACGAATCATTACGAATCGCTACGAATCGTTAACGCGGCTAATGAATTAACGGTTCCCATAACACAGAGAACAATTCGAATCCAACTACAAATATCGAATTTCAATTTCAAGTTATGAATCGTTACGAATCATTACGAATCGTTAACGGGGCTAATGAATTGTCGGCTCCCGTAACACAGAGAACAATTCGAATCCAACTACAAATATCGAATTTCAACTAATACGAAAGAAATTATTATAGCGGATATAACGAATGCTTCGAATGATTCGAATGAATTCGAGATTCAGTATACAGTGGTGTGAAAAAGTGTTTGGCCCCTTCCTCATTTCCTGTTCCTTTGCATGTTTGTCACACTTAAGTGTTTCGGAACATCAAACCAATTTAAACAATAGTCAAGGACAACACAAGTAAACACAAAATGCAATTTGTAAATGAAGGTGTTTATTATTAAAGGTGAAAAAAAATCCAAACCATCATGGCCCTGTGTGAAAAAGTGATTGCCCCCTAAACCTAATAACTGGTTGGGCCACCCTTAGCAGCAACAACTGCAACCAAGCGTTTGCGATAACGTGCAATGAGGCTTTTACAGCGTCCTGGAGGAATTTTGGCCCACTCATCTTTGCAGAATTGTCCTAATTCAGTTACATTAGAGGGTTTTCGAGCATGAACGGCCTTCTTAAGGTCATACCACAACATCTCAATAGGATTCAGGTCAGGACTTTGGCTAGGCCACTCCAAAGTCTTCATTTTGTTTTTCTTCAGCCATTCGGTGGTGGACTTGCTGGTGTGTTTAGGATCATTGTCCTGCTGCAGAACCCAAGTTCGTTTCAGCTTGAGTACACGAACAGATTGTACGGACATTCTCCTTCAGGATCTGAAGCAGCAAAACAGCCCCAGACCATTACACTACCACCACCATATTTTACTGTTGGTATAATGTTCTTTTTCTGAAATGCAGTGTTCCTTCTACGCCAGATATACTTGGACACACACCTTCCAAAGAGTTCCACTTTTGTCTCATCGGTCCACAGAATGTTGTCCCAAAAGTCTTGGGGATCATCAAGATGTGTTGTGGAGAAATTGAGACGAGCATTGATGTTCTTTTTGCTCAGCAGTGGTTTTCTCCTTGGAACTCTGCCATGCAGGCCATTTTTGCCCAGTCTTTTCCTGATGGTGGAGGCATGAACGCTGACCTTAACTGAGGCAAGTGAGGCCTGCAGTTCCTTGGACGTTGTTGTGGGGTCTTTTGTGACCTCTTGGATGAGTCGTCGCTGCGCTCTTGGGGTAATTTTGGGCGGCCGGCCACTCCTGGGAAGGTTCACCACTGTTCCATGTCTTCGCCATTTGTGGATAATGGCTCTCACTGTGGTTCGCTGGATTCCCAAAGCTTTGGAAATGGCTTTATAACCCTTTCCAGACTGATAGATCTCAATTACTTTCTTTCTCAATTGTTCCTGAATTTCTTTGGGTCTCGGCATGTGTAGCTTTTAAGGATCTTCTGGTGGACCTTACTGTGTCAAGCAGCTCCTATTTAAGTGATGCCTTGATTGTGAACAGGTGTGGCAATAATCAGGCCTGGGTGTGGCTAGAGAAATTGAACTCAGGTGTGGACAACCACAGTTATAGTATGTTTTAACAAGGGGGGCAATCACTTTTTCACACAGGGCCATGATGGTTTGGATTTTTTTTCACCTTTAATAATAAACACCTTCATTTACAAATTGCATTTTGTGTTTACTTGTGTTGTCCTTGACTATTGTTTAAATTGGTTTGATGTTCCGAAACACTTAAGTGTGACAAACATGCAAAGGAACAGGAAATGAGGAAGGGGGCAAACACTTTTTCACACCACTGTATGTAATATTGAGAACTGTTCCTGCACAAAGTGTCATTTTTGCAGGAAAAAAAGCTATTTAAAATAACTCGCGGCTAATAAATTGTTGGCTCTGTAACACAGAGAACAGTCATTCCAGTGGGTGGCACGAAGGGAGGGGTCTGGCGCAGCGGGCTCGCTGAATGCGGCGTCCGTCGCGAGGAGGGAGAGCGCTGGTTCTATGGAGCGGGAAAGGCTCCATGATCGTCTCCCCCTCTCCCCCGAATGAGCATGCCAGTGGGAGCGGCGTTACCATCCTAGACCGCCGCGGTCCATCGGTCGCCTGCTTGTCTGCCCGCCCTTACCGCCGACCCTCCGCTGCCACCCCCGCGATGTCAGTTGCTTGATCGGAACATCTCGCAACTCCCCCCTCCAGGAGCCCTCCTCAACGCTGACCCAAAGGAGACGATCGGCGTCACCTCTACAGAGCTGCTATCCTGCTCCCCTATTTGGTCCGTGAGTATTGTTAGTACCCGCCAGGAAGACATTGTGCGGTGTAAAATTGAAACAGACTGCCAGATGAGGTAAGCCAGCAGAAGGGACTTGTTTTTTCAAACACGCTGCATTGTAAAGATTTCTCCTATACTACTGTGGCACCTGACGCTCAGCTGTAGATGGATTTGTAGCAGTAAGGAACTGACAGCAACTTGCCAATCTGTGCCCATTATTGTTTGATCTACCACCTGTTACAGGAAGCAAATACCAGTTTCTTTATAGCTATGCCTGAATGAAATTAGTAACCAGACCTAAGGTGGTACGAATTGGGTTTGCTCCTGTCCCCTTTCCCTTCCTTGTGAGGTATTCCCTCTCCCTCCCAGGTGTGTAAACTCAAATGTGAAGGGGCCACAAGCTTGCGACAGATAAGACATAAACACATAAACATAGAAAGGGGCTTAACAAAACAGTCTATCCAGGAGGAAGTTGATCCATCTGGATAGACGGAGATTGCTGCTTTGGGTCGCGCTCCAAGGCTATGGGTGATCATGCACTACCCAAATAGCGGTGAGGCCCTGAGGTTTGGGCCGATACACTAAACCGTGAGGGCGGAAGGAGATGGGGTTTGGAAACTATAAATAGGGCCATGTATTGAATACCCTGACGCCTGGGGGTGAGACAAGGGAGCTGTAAAGGACAAGGGTCAGATGAGAAGGCTAATAGCTATTGGCCCCTACCGAAGTGTTATAACTGTATATCCGGGACTAATTTAATAGACTGAAGAGAGGATATTTAGGCCTGGATAGGCACTATGAGCAAAATCTCTAAGAAAGGACCCCCAAAAACCCCTAAAACAGCAACGTGTTCTATAAAGCAATATTTGAAACCAGGAACAAGCCCTCACTCTCAGAACCTAGAGCAACCTCCCAAAGCTGCAATGGAGAGAAGGAAGGGGAAGGATAAAAAAACAGAGGAGAGACCGGATCAAACAGGGGGGGAGCTCACGTGGGAGGATGAAGTAGACCTAAGCAGTAGAACGGAAGATCAGGCAGCTACTATAATATTTCCTACTAAAATGGAAATGGAGGCAATGTTCCTGAACATGGAAAATGTGATTAAAGGAGAAATAAAGTTATTAAGAGATGATTTGGGTCACCTTCTGACAAGAGTGGAGGCAGTAGAGAATAGAGTGGACTCCCAGGACCTAAAAATACTCAGACTAAAAGAACAGCTTAATAGAACCTTGCACAACCAGAGGGAGATCCAGTATAAACTGGAGGACCTCGAAAATAGGAACAGACGCCAAAATATCAGGATAAAACTCTTGCCAGAGCGTAGAGGGGAGGATCTAGGTGAGATAATGAAAAAAATGTTTAACCCCCTGTTGGGAAAAGGAGAGGAATATCCACTAAAGATCGAGAGGGTCCACCGAGTGGGGAAGCCGAACGATATGGAAACAGGAAGACCTCGTGACATTATAGTCCGATTCCGGCACTATGAGGAAAAAGCAGAAATTTGGTCTAAACTCTACTTGAATACACCACTTAAATTTTAGGACTCGGAAGTCCAGATCTACTCGGACTTAGCCCCCCCAAACCCTCGAAAGGAGAAGGTTGCAAAAACCCCTGTTGGAAAAGCTCCGTCAATCTAATATCAAATACAAGTGGGGTTTCCCTGCGTGCCTGATAGGGATAAAAGATGGCCGCTCAGCAACACTAAGATACCCGGAAGACCTCCCGGGATTCTGTGATAAACTTCAGCTACAAGTGCCAGTGTTACCCGGGTGGGCGGACGGGGTTGGAGGAGAGGAGGGGTAGCCTGGGGGGGTGAGGCAGGGGAGGGGGGGGGCGGAAGAGGGGAACGGGTTGAGCGGCAGGCACACTGAATGCCTGCTGTCCCCCTGCACCCCGATGAGAGGGTGACAGGTAGGTGAAACCAACTATCAGAGCTCCACCTTACCTGGTCTCAGGAGGAGAAACGTGATAGGCCATAGATCAGTATGGCCTCTCATGACTCCAAGACCTCAGTAGAGGTCCGGGGGGAGGGAAGGGAAGGGAGGGATGGGGTGAGAAGGGAGGGGGGAAGGGATAATTTCCACATTGAGGGGACTCTATTACTGTTTAAAAAAAGATTACCGCTATAGATATAGGATGACGGCAATTAAATTTATGTCCTATAATGTAAAGGGAATGAACTCTCCGGGAAAACGACAAATGATATTGGGAGAATTGGAATTGGAATTGGTCTTTCTGTAGGAGACGCATCTCTGCCATGCCTCCAATATTAAATTGTCTTCGAGTTCTTTCCCAATATGGTATTATGGGGATACAATCATTGCTAGAGCAAGGGGAGTGGCTATTGGTTTTTCAAGGGAAATACATTTTTCTGTTGATAACAGGATGGCCGATCCAGAGGGTAGATATCTGTTCCTGAGGGGTTCGCTTTGCGGCATTGACTACACCCTCGCTAACGTATACGCCCCTAATGTGAATTCAACTAAATTCCTGAGCGAGATTCTATTTAAATTGCGAGACTTTAGGCGAGGCCCAGTAATATTAATGGGGGATCTGAATTTTTGTATGGACACTGAAATTGACTGTACGTCCAGTACCCGGGGGATAAGTAATGTACAATTAAAAAAGATAAAACAAAAATTGTTTCTCAATCAGCTGGTTGATGTGTGGAGAGCCCAGCACCCCAAAACTCGAGATTGTACATTTTTTTCCCCCGTGCATGGGACGTATTCACGGCTGGACCATATCCTGGTTGAACACAGCTTACTAAACAGAGTAGAAGAAACAAAGGTAGAGATAGTTTCGCTGTCAGACCATGCACCAGTTTCAATGAAATTATGTTGTTCGGATTCGTGGGCCTCACCTTATAGCTGGAGATTAAATGAGGAACTACTTCGGGACGCAGTCTTAGTGGAACAGATAAGGAGTGAAATAGAACAGTACTTCAATAGTAATGATAATGGGGAAGTACAGGGCTCAACCCTCTGGGATGCCCATAAAGTTTATATAAGGGGAATATTAATAGCCAAGGGAGCATGGAGGAAAAAGGAACGTACTAAGAAAATAAAAGATTTAACAGAAGAAATAAAGGCAGCCGAACAGATCCATAAATCCGCCCCTGATATAAATAGGAACCTGTATTTAGAAATAGTCTACAAAAGAGAGGTTTTAAAAGATCTATTTGAACAAGAAACAAAACAAACATATAACAGAATAGCTAAAGAAAGGTACACCTGGGGAAACAAATCGGGAAAACATTTAGCCAGAACTCTCCAAAGAAAAAGGACGAAAAATTATATAGAAAAGATAAGGGATAAGAAGGGAGATTTCAAATATATATCAAGGGACATAGCTGAATCTTTTAGAGAGTATTACGAGGAGGTATACTCAGTGAAGCCGAAGGGGAAAACAAGAAGAGACAATGTACAGCTCACCGAGAACTTTCTTAAAAAAGCAGACCTCCCCAAACTTCCGGAGGCAGTGAGCGAGGGACTAGACAGCCCATTTACTGAAGACGAAATCAAAAGGGCACTGATACGCTCCCCGTTAGGGAAGAGTCCGGGCCCGGACGGTTTTACAGTATTTTACTATAAGATCTTTCAGGAACAGTTGGTCCCTAGACTGTGTACATACTTTAATGGTCTGGGCTCTGGGTATGGAATGTCAGAAGATTCATTAACGGCAAATATCACTGTGATCCTCAAGGAAGGTAAGGATGGATCGGTGTGCTCAAGCTATAGACCAATTTCGCTCCTGAATGCGGACACAAAGCTGTATGCCAAAGTGTTAGCAGAAAGAATCAGGGGTCACATGAGCACACTGATCCATTCGGACCAGGTAGGTTTTGTCCCTGGCCGAGAGGGACGGGACAATGGGGTACGTACGTTGCTGGTAATACAAGCTATCAAGGAAGGGGGGTCCCCAGGTCTACTCCTTTCAATTGACACCGAAAAAGTGTTTGATAGGGTAGACTGGGGACTCATGTTACAAACACTTGCTCACATGGGGTTCGGCCCAAATATCATCCAACGAATTGGGGTATTGTATGGCCACCCAAAAGCTAGAATAAAGATAAATGGGTTTACTTCTTCTCTGATGGAGATGGAAAATGGAACCAGGCAGGGATGCCCACTGTCCCCTCTTCTATTTATCTTGACTTTGGAACCTCTTTTAGCCACAATTAGGGGAAACCCGGGAATAAGAGGGGTAGTGGCAGACGGAGATGAGCAAAAGCTAGCGGCTTTTGCCGATGATATTTTGTTCTACCTAGAAAGCCCACGGACATCAATGCCCAACCTCTTAGGAACCCTGAAACAATATAGTGAGATCTCTAACTTTAAAGTGAACTTAACTAAAATAGAACAACAGGAGCTACAAGCTAGATTTCAGTTTCCCTGGAAGAAACAAATCAAATATTTAGTAATAACTCTGTCCAAATCCCTGAGAGAAATGTTTAAAATTAACTATCTGCCCTTGCTTGATGAAATAGCAAAAAAATGTAAGGAGTTTAATAATAGACCTATATCTTGGGTGGGACGTATAAACACAGCGAAAATGATGATCCTACCACTAATCACCTACAAATTCCAGATGTTACCTATCCCTCTATCACTAACTTATCTTAGAAAAGTAAAGTCCTTAATTATGAATTTTATTTGGAAGCATAAAAAACATAGAATAGCACTCCGTACATTAAAACAGGAAAAAAACCAGGGAGGAGGCTTAGCGGTTCCAGACATAATTAATTATTATTATGCTGCAGTCCTTTCTAGAACTCCAGAGTGGGGACAGGAACAAAGTGACAAACGGTGGGTAAGATTAGAAAAAGCACTAAGTAAATCACAACTGGGTATAGTAATTTGGAATCCTCCATCTCACAGATTTACGGGGGAAAGCACGCACATAATAACCTCAAATACTCTTAAAATTTGGGATAAGTTTTACAAGCACTTTAACGGGAAATATAATTCGCCACTAATTGCACTCAAAAATAATGATTATTTTGAACCAGGGACAGATAAGATGGGTGGGGGATGGGTCAAAAAAGCGCACGTGCAAATTAAAGATATAGTCCACGATGGAAAATTTTTATTATTTAATGAATTATGCACCAAGAGGGAACTGTTTAGGATGAATGAGTGGCGCTATCTCCAATTGTGCCACTTTGTCAAAAGCCTCCCCCAGCCTATAAGGTCAGGGGAGGACTTGACGATGCTCGAACGTACCTTCACGGCTGTAAAGGTCAAAAAGATGATCTCCAAGATATACAAGTTATTACTCGAAGTGGATCGCTGGGAGATAACGCCATACATTTTAAATTGGGAGAGGGAACTGGGCACGCAAGTAGACACACTCACATTAGGTAAAATTCTAAAACTAACCCACAGGTCAGCAATAGATGTAAGATCCGTAGAATTGAACTATAAATGCCTATCTATGTGGTATATCACCCCAGCCAAATTAAGCAGATATCAAGTAGGGGTTTCCACAGAATGCTGGAGAGGCTGTAAACAGAAAGGGACGATGGCACACCTTTGGTGGGAGTGCGGTAAAATTAGATCTTATTGGACAAAAATAATAAACTATATTATGGAAATTACTGGCAAGGAGCTTGAAAAGGACCCGTGGGTCATTCTGTTGCACGGGACCAGAACTGAGGTAAAAAAATATGAGAAAACTTTGGTTCCACACCTTCTCAATGCCGCCAAGCGGGCGATCTCTAGAAATTGGCGCAACCAGGAGAGTCCAGCTATCTGGGAATGGATTGATATGGTAGAGAATACCCGTATAATGGAGTCCCTGAGAGTCAGATTTGAAGAGAGAGAGGGGGAAACAGGGATAAAATGGGATGGGTGGATGAAATTCAAAAAAACTTGGAGTTATGCAGAAGCCGTCAGGATACAGTTTTAAACTCAGACGGGAGAGCCCTTGAAAATAAGATCGAGACAGTAAAAGTGTAGGGTCGATGCGATGTGGAAGGGGGGGAGGGGAGGGGAGGAAAAGGTGTTAAAGGATAGTCCCCCTTTTTTTTACGTTGTTAAAAGAGTATCTTATTTGTATTAAATAAACACTTCGTAAATTAAGTTGAGCAAAGCCACAATGATGTGACGACGGATCAGGACAGAGATGAATATTAAAATTTGAATCAGGTCCTTTTTGAAAGTTTGAACTGATGTGGCAAAAAAAAAAAAAGAAGAAAAAAAAAAACAGTCCCTTCAGGTCTGGGATGGATTTTAAGGGGAACCCCGGCCAAAACAAATGGCGTGGCGTCCCCCTCAAAATTCATACCAGACCCTTTATCCGAGCACGCAACCTGGCAGGCCGCAGGGAAAGAGGGGGGACGAGAGCGGCCCCCCTCCCTCCTGAACCGTATCAGGCCACATGCCCTCAACATTGGGAGGGTGCTTTGGGGGTCAAGGGCCTCATCCGGGGCGGGGGGGCTTATCGGAATCTGGAAGCCCCCTTTAACAAAGGGGACCCCCAGATACCGCCCCCCCTGTGTGAAATGGTAAGGGGGTACAAAAGTACCCCTACCATTTCCCCAAAAAAGTGACAAAAATTTTAAAAATTACAGGAGACGGTCTTTGACAATTCCTTTATTAAAATCTTCTTTCTTCTTCCTTTCTTCATCCTTCGGTTTCTTCATCTTCTCCTTCCGGCATCTTCTTCCATCTTCTTCCATCTTCTTCTTCCTCCGATCCGCTTCTTCTTCCTTCGGTCTTCTCGTCCTTCTCGTCCGGCATCTTCTTCCACGGCGTCGGCGTCTGTTTTTCTTTTTGGGCCTATCCGTGCAATTTCCTATGGGAAAGCCATAGGGAAGTCCCCATGACGTCCCGTGCGTCAGAGGGGGGCGGGGTCACCAGGTGCCCTCCGTTATAAAAGACCTGTCCGACGGAGCGAAGCCTCACACAGCGGGAGCCTCCCATTGCGAGGAGCGGCCCGAAAAGAGACGCCGACGCCATGGAAGAAGATGCCGGACGAGAAGGACGAGAAGACCGGAGGAAGAAGAAGCGGATCGGAGGAAGAAAAAGATGGAAGAAGATGGAAGAAGATGCCGGAAGGAGAAGATGAAGAAATCAAAGGATGAAGAGAGGAAGAAGGAAGACCAGAAGAAAGAAGAAAGAAGATTTTAATAAAGGAATTGTCAAAGACCGTCTCCTGTCATTTTTAAAAAATTTTACACTTGAAATGGTAGGGGTACTTTTGTACCCCCTTACCATTTCACACAGGGGGGGGCGGTATCTGGGGTTCCCCTTGTTAAAGGGGGCTTCCAGATTCCGATAAGCCCCCTGCCCGCAAACCCCCACAACCATTGGCCAGGGTTGTGGGGATGAGGCCCTTGTCCTCATCAACATGGGGACAAGGTGCTTTGGGGGGACCCCAAAGCACCCTCCCAATGTTGAGGGCATGTGACCTGGTACGGTTCAGGAGGGGGGCCGCTCTCCTCCCCCCTCTTTTCCTGCGGCCTGCCAGGTTGCGTGCTCGGATAAAGGGTCTGGTATGGATTTTGAGGGGGACCCCACGCCATTATTTTTTTTTGGCCGGGGTTCCCCTTAAAATCCATCCCAGATCTGAAGGGTCTGGTATGGATATTTAGGGGGGACCCCACGCCATTTTTTTTTTTTTTTGCTTGGGTTCCCCTTAATATCCATACCAGACCTGAAGGGCCTGGTTATTGAATTTGGGGGGACCCCCACACTTTTTTTTTTATCAATAAATGACTGTTCTCTGTGTTACGGAGCCGACAATTCATTAGTCGGCAATAGACGCAAGTGATTTTAAATAGCTTTTTTTCCTGCACAAATGACACTTTGTCATTTGAATCATTTGTTATATCCGCTATAACAATTTCTTTCGAATTAGTTGAAATTCAATATTAGTGGTTTGATTAGAATAATTTGGAGCTGAAATTCGTAAACGGAATTTTTCCTGCAAAAATGACACTTTGTCATTCGAATCATTCGAATTCATTCGAATTCATTTGAATAATTCGTTATATCCGCTATAATAATTTCTTTCATATTAGTTGAAATTCGATATTTGGTAGTCGGATTCGAATAATTTGGCGACGAAATTCGTAAACGGAATTTAGTATTCCTTACGGAATTCATATTCGAAAAAATTCGTACTACGGATTCGTAAATTCGTACGAATTTCGAAAAATTCGTACTACGAATTACGAATTCGTACGAAACTAATCGCACATGTCTAGCCTGCGGCTCTGAACTCAATACAGGTTCAAGTACGGCCTGACTTCTATCTCTCCCCTAGGTGCCACTTTTCTGGGGGACCCCAGATTCCCCTCTTCATTTCATGATCCAGAATCCTTTCACCTGTGGACGGATCAAAATTTGACTACACTAGGCAAATTTTTCGCTGGAGGGAAATCTGTCTCATTCCAGAGTATGCAGGCCCTACACCACCTCACTGACTCAGAATACTTCCACTACTTACAGATTAGGCACTTTTTCCTCTCTCATTACACTGTCTCCCAGGTAGACAATAATACTCCCTTTGAGGACATATGTCATACAAGCCCTCGTCAGAAGGGCCTGATATCAGGGGTCTACAAATCATTAGAATTAGTAAATGAAACACTCCCCTTGAAATATAGGACAGAATGGGAACGGGAGCTCAACATAGATGGTGACACGTTGGACCGGGATAAAGGTTGGACTAACTAACTTAGGTAAGTCCACCAAATCTCTGACAATCAGGGAAACGGCCATCAAACTCATAACTAGATGGTACTATACTCCAACTCGCCTACACAAGATTTATCCCCTTACCTCCCCCAACTGCTATAGAGGTTGCAATACACATGGTACATTTTGTCACCTGTTCTGGGACTGTCCCATTGCCCAAGAGACTTGGGCAGAGGTATTCAGAATGATTGACAAACTAGCATGACTGTATCCTATTACAGTCCCCACCTGTAACCTCCAAACCCTTGGTAAGACTAATCCACTCTATATGTACAGCGGTGCTCTGGACAGTTGCTCTCCACTGGAAAACCCCGGTAGTCCCCTTGGCACAAGTTATAGCACGTATTGGCCACACGCTGCTAGCCGAAAAGATTTTTCATACCTTACACGATACAATTCCAATATTTGATGCAAAATGGAACCCCTGGATTGTTCTTAGACTTCAAGATTGACCATACTTTTACTTTGATTTTTCTCTTTTTTTTAGTTTTTTCTTCTTTCCTTCCTCTCTCTCTCTCTCTCTCTTTTTATTATTTGGATGTTATTCTCATCAAGGACATATCCTATTGTTAGCAGTCCTCCACTGATCCTCTGTCAATGGTGTTTTTTTCTTACTTGTCTTTCAATGATATATGTTGTATTAGATTGACACTGTTGGTCTAATGCCCTTTAATGAACCTTATGTTATAACTGTGACACTGCTTAATGTTGTTACTCACTATTCTTGTATATTCTGTTTTTCTACTAATAAAACGTTTTGAACACAAAAAAATAACATAAAATAAATAAAAAGAAAAAATAATATGCTCGAGGCCCCCTTCTCAGAAGAACAGGTACAGGAAGTCATTAAGAACCTCAGAAACTCAACTGCATGATGCCACACATATGGTGAGAATGCCCCAGAATACGCCCTTTCTGGAAAAAATTATTCAATTTAATCTATAAGCTTGTGGGAAAATAAAATACTTTGAAATAAAAATAAAATAAAAAAAATAATAATCTTGACCTAGGAGGACGAGGTCCATATGGAGTAGGAGGTTGAGGTGGCGGTGGATGTGGCAGTGTAGGTGGAAGCGGCGGTGGAGGAGGACGAGGTAGCCAACACTGGTTTTTGTTTTTAAATATTTTTTTTTTAAATTAGGGTACACCCCAAAAGAATGAGAAAGATCAAAAATACAACAATGGCTGGGTAAGGCCGGTGATGTGTCGAAATCTGTCCCCCGTCGGATAGTGTCCGCCCTGTACTGCGCTTGCGCAGTACGTACTACAAGGGGATTATGAAAATCTCCGAAGACAAATGGCACCTGCGTGGTGAGTCCAGGTTCAAGCCCCACCATCCAAGGTTCAAGCCGAGCGAATCGAGGCTGTGCCTGAAGCGTGGCAAACGAAGCGTGGCGAGCGAAGCGAGCCCACGAGGGGCCCTGTTACTATGTGCTACCGTATGTCCACTTGGATGGTGGGGCTTGAACCTGCACAAGTGCCGTTCATCTTCAGAGATTTTTAGAATCTCCTTGTCCTCCGTACTGCGCAAGCGCTGTGCCTGCGCAGAGCGGGCTGGACACTATCCGATGGCCGGACAGTTTTTGTCAGAACACCGGTATACATGTCTATTCTGCACAAGGTACGGACAAGTCCTGTGGGATCCATGCCTTGTTTTATTTTAATGAACGTGAGCTTGTCCAAATTGGCTCTGGACAGGCAGCTGCGCTTGTCTGTGATAACGCCCCCCTGCCGTGCTAAATACATGTTCAGATAATACACTGGCTGCAGCGCAGGCCAGCACCTCCAAGGCATAAAGTGCAAGCTCAGACCATGTGCCCAATTTGGAGACCCAGAAGTTGAAGGGGGCAGACCCGTCATTCAGTACGTGTAGGCATGTGCACACATACTACTCCATCATGTTGGTGAAATGCTGCCTCCTGCTAAGACGTTCCATCTCAGCTGGTGGTGCTGGTTGTTGTGGCGTGCTGACAAAGCTTTTCCACATTTCGGCCATGCTAACCCTGCCTTCTGAGGTGCTGGCGGTGCCCCGGCTGTGTTGGCAACACTTTTCCTCCTCCTCTGCCTTCACCTTGTGCTTCCACCGTACCCCCTGCTGTCAGGTGGGACTGCCACCAGCAGCACGTCTACCAGCGTGCGCTTGTACTCGCGCATCTTACGATCACGCTCCAGTGAGGGAATAAAGGATGGTATGTTGTCCTTGTAACGGGGATCCAGCAGGGTGGCCACCCAGTAATCAGCACCAGTTAGAATGTGGGCAACTCGGCGGTCGTTGCGGAGACACTGCAGCATGTAATCACTCATATGTGCCAGGCTCCCCAGAGGCAACGAAAAGCTGTCTTCTGTGGGAGGTGTATAATCTGTGTCCTCTGTATCCCCCCAGCCACGCACCAGTGATTGCCACGAGCTGTTCTGGGTGCCACACTGCTGTGAACATGGTTCCTCCTTCTTCATCTCCTCCTCCTCATCCTCCACCTCACCATTAGGGATGAGCTTCGAGTAAATTCGTAAAGCCACGAACACCCTGTAAAAGTCTATGGGAGAAATCTAAAGTGCTAATTTTAAAATCCTATATGCAAGTTATTGTAATAAAAAGTGTTTGGGGACCTGGGTCCTGCCCCAGGGGACATGTATCAATGCAAAAAAAAGTTTTAAAAACAGACGGTTTTTCAGGAGCAGTGATTTTAATAATGCTTAAAGTGAAACAATAAAAGTGTAATATTCATTTAAATTTTCCTTTAAATGGTACCCCTACCATTTCACAAAGAAAGTGTAAAAAATAGTTAAAAAACACACAGACACCGTTGGGAAAAGTCCTTTATTAAAAATACAAAAAAATAAAAAAAAGATTCCAGCGGTGGTAATCCACTCTTGGTATCCAGCGATGGGTGATCTCTTCTCCGGGGCCCAGCGATGGCTGATCTCTTCCAATGACGTCCAGCGCAGCGCATCCTGTCTCCATGGAGACACTGAGGGAATCCCGTCTTAGCAGAGGAGGACCGGGCCACTCGTCACCTGACCCCACCCCCCTCTGATGCAACGCAAGGGGGAAGCTGGGCTTCCCCAGTGACGTACGGGTGACCCCACCCCTCTGATGTAATGGAAACCTGCATTACATCAGAGGGGGGCGGGGTCACCAGTACATCACTGGGGAAACCCAGCTTTTCCCTTGCGTCAGAGGGGGCGGGGGTCACCCTTACATCACTGGGGAAGCCTGGGTGACCCCACCCCCTCTGATGTAACGCAGGTTTCCGTTACATCAGAGGTGGCGGGTCACCCGTATGTCACTGGGGAAGCCCAGCTTCCCCCTTGCGTTGCGTCAGAGGGGGGCGGGCTAGGGTGATGAGTGGCCCGGTCCTCCTCTGCTAAGACGGGATTCCCTCGGTGTCTCCATGGAGACAGATTGCGATGCGCTGGACGTCATCGCTGGACCCCGGAGAAGAGATCACCCATTGCTGGATAGCAAGAGGGGATTACCACCGCTGGAATCTTTTTTTATTTTAAATAAAGGACTTTTCCCAACGGTGTCTGTGTGTTTTTTAACATTTTTTTACACTTTCTTTGTGAAATGGTAGGGGTACTTTTGTACCCCCTTACCATTTCAAACGGGGGGGCCGGGATCTGGGGGTCCCCTTGTTAACCGCTTCCCGACCGCCTCCTGTAGATATACGTCTACAGAATGGCACGGCTAGGCAAAAGCACGTATATATACGTCCCCTTTAATTGCCTAGCCGTGGGGTCGCTGATCGCCGCCATTACTAGTAAAAAAAAAAAAATATTAATAAAAATGCTATAAAACTATCCCCTATTTTGTAAACGCTATAACTTTTGCGCAAACAAATCAATAATCGCTAATTGCAATTTTTTTTACCAAAAATATGTAGAAGAATACATATCGGCCTAAACTGAGGAAAGAAAATGTTTTTTTATATATTTTTTGGGGATATTTATTATAGCAAAAAGTTAAAAATATTGAATTTTTTAAAAAATTGTCGCTCTATTTTTGTTTATAGCGCAAAAAATAAAAACCGCAGGGGCGATCAAATACCACCAAAAGAAAGCTCTATTTCTGGGAAAAAAAGGATGTCAATTTTGTTTGGGAGCCACGTTGCACGACCGTGCAATTGTCAGTTAAAGTGACGCAGTGCCGAATCGCAAAAAGGGGCCTGGTCCTTTGGCTGCAAATTGGTCCGGGGCTGAAGTGGTTAAAGGGGGCTTCCAGATTCTAATAAGCCCCCCGCCCGCAGACCCCCACAACCACCGGGCAAGGGTTGTGGGGATGAGGCCCTTCTACTCATCAACATGGGGACATGGTGCTTTGAGGGGTCACAGACCCCCAAAGCATCCTCCCAATGTTAAGGGCATGTGGACTGGTACGGTTCAGGAGGGGGGTGCTCTCTCGTCCCCTCCTCTTTTCCTGTGGCCTGCCAGGTTGCGTGCTCAGATAAGGGTCTGGTATGGATTTTGATTGGGACCCCCCCAGGTACGAAATGAGGAATAAGGAATATTACACTTTTATTGTTTCACTTTAAGCATTATTAAAATCACTGCTCCTGACAAAAATTTCAGTTTTTAAAAGTTTTTTTTGCATTGATACATGTCCCCTGGGGCAGGACCCAGGTCCCCAAACACTTTTTATGACAATAACTTGCATATTAGCCTTTAAAATTAGCACTTTTGATTTTGAACGTTGGAGTCCCATAGACTTTAATAGGGTTCTAAAGTTCACACGAACTTTAGGTCTGTTCGCAGGTTCTGGTGCGAACCGAACAGGGGGGTGTCCTGCTCATCCCTACTCATCATCCTCCAGAACTGTGCCCTTGCTGGACAATTGTGTACCTGGCGTTTGTTGGTGCAGGAACCCACCCTCGTAGCCACTTGAATGACTGCCCTGAAAGTGTAGCCACCGTGAATGACTGCCCTGAAAGCCTTGGGAATGAACTCTCTTCCTCCTCTTCCTCCTCTTCCTTCTGTGCCACATCCTCTTCCATCATCGGCGGAATAATTTTTTTCAAGGAGGCATGGAACTGGGATAGTAACACTGAGAACGGCGTCATCGGCACTGGCCATGTTGGTGGAGTACTCGAAACAGAGCAACAAGGCACACAGGTCTCGCATAGAGGCCCAGTTATTGGTGGTGAAGTGGTGCTGTTCTGCAGAGCTACTCACACATGCGTGCTGCAGCTGAGACTCCATTATTGCCTGCTGCTGCTCGCACAGTCTGGCCAGCATGTACAAGGTGGAGTTCCACCTTGTGGGCACGTCACATATGAGGCGGTGAGCCGGAAGGCCGAAGTTATGCTGCAGCGCTGACAGGCGAGCAGCAGCAGGGTGAGAAAGTGCGCACAGACGGCCCGCACTTTCTGCAGCAGCTCTGCAAATCGGGGTAAATTTTTAAGGAACCTCTGGACCACCAAGTTCAGCACATGCGCCAGGCAGGGGATGTGCGTCAAACCGGCTAGGCCCAGAGCTGCTATGAGATTTCGCCCATTATCCTGCACGGTGTGGGGTTTTTCCCCTAAACAGGAAAGTTTTAAAACTGCCTGCTGTCGTTTACCCCTGGCTGTGCTGAGGTTGGTGGTGAAGGTGTTACGCTGACCGGATGAGGAGGCGGTAGAGGATGAGGAAGTTGAGTAGGAGGAGTTAGCAACAGGAGGCAAACTCTAGCACCCTGCAATCCTCAGTGGTGAAAGGACATGCGCCAAACTGCTATCCGCCTCAGGCCCAGCCGCCACTGCATTTACCCAGTGTGCTGTTAGGGAGATATAACGTCCCTGACCGTGCTTACTGGTCCATGCATCCATAGTTAGGTGGACCTTGCCACAGATGGCGTTGCGCAGTGCACACCTGATTTTGTCCCCCACTTGGTTGTGCAGGGAAGGGATGTCTCACCTGGAAAAGTAGTGGCGGCTGGGCACGACGTACTGTGGGACAGCCAATTCCATCGGGCTTTTAAAACTCTGCGTCTCCACCAGACGGAATGACAGCTTTTTAAAGGCGAGGAATTTTGAAATGCTGGCATTCAGGGCCAGGGATCGCATGTGGCTAGGGGGGTACTTCCTCTTCCGCTACAGCGTTTGGGAGATAGAGAGCTGAACGCTTCCATGTTACATTGTGGAGATGGTTGGTGACCCAGGTGGTAGTGTTGCTGGCAGATCCTCTGTTTGCGGTTTGGCAGGTGCCACTGTCACTACAGAGGTGGATGAAGAGGCTGAGACTGCAGCAGAAGAGGAAGCAGGAGGAGCCAGAGACCTTTCTTGTTTTTTGAGGTGTCTACTCCACTGCAGCTCGTGCTTTGCACTTAGATGCCTGGTCATGCAGTTTGTGCTCAGGTTGAGAACGTTTATGCCTTGCTTCAGGCTCTGATTGCACAGCATGCAAACCCCTTGTGTCTTGTCATCAGCACATTGGCTGAAGAACTGCCACGCTAGGGAACTCCTTGGACCTAGCTTTGGTGTGCTCAGGTCCCTTGCTGCGTTGGGCAGTAGCAGGCGTACTGTCTAGGGGACGGACGCTCCGCTTTTGCAGCCTGCTCCCTCTTCTGCTGTGCTGGTGGCTCTGTGTGACCACCGCCTCTTCCTCCGAACTACACTGGTCACCTGCATGACATTGATTCCATGTGGGGTTGAGGACCTCATCGTCCTCCACATCATCTTCCACCTAGCCTTCACCCCTGCCCTCCTTGTCAGTCTGCATAATTGCGAAAGCAGCAGCAGTTAGCACCTGTGTTTCGTCATCAACCGAGACGTGCTGCGATGGTCCTCCCATGTACTCATCTTGAAACATAAGTGGTTGGGCATCGGTGCACACAATCTCTTCCACTACTGGGGCAGGGCTAGGTGGATGGCCCTGGGAAACCCTGCTAACAGAGTCATCAAAATGCAGAAGGGACTGCTGCATGATATGGGGCTCAGACTGCTTGGCTTATTTGCAAGGGGGTGAGGTGAAAGACTGATGGACATCGGCTGCAGGTGCCAACTCTGATCTTTCAGCAGGAGACTGGGTGGGAGACAATGTGAAGAAACCGGAGGCACTGTCAGCAAACCAATCTACTATCGCCTGTCCTGGCCTCAACATTCGTACAGCTGCATTAGGCCTGACCAAATACTGCTGCAGGCTCTGTCGCCTACTCGCACCTGAGGAAGGTGTTTAACTTTTGCGTGTAGCTGGCACAGATCGACCACGTCCTCTCCCTGCAACAGGAGCTCCACCATCAGCACCATGACCGGAGCCACATCCCTTGTGTGACGTTCTTCTCATATTTCTCACATTTTTTATTGTGTATCTCACACCTACAGATATGCAGAAAACACTGCAAAATATTTTTTTTTGCCCTAAATGGGTGTTTTTGGAATAGCAGAATACACCAACAGTATCTAAAGGGTCTATGTCTCACATGCTGCACTGGCCAATCACAGCTATGCCATTAGTAGGCATGGCTGTGATGGCTTCTAAGGGCAAATGAGTTAAACAAATGTTGATTGGCTGCCCTGCAGATTTTTAAAAAGCGTCATTACATTGCCGAACACCGAACTTGAACCCGAACATACAGTAAATTGTTTGGGTTCGGGTCTGGGACCCAAAAACCCAAAAGTCCGGTACGAACCCAAACTTTACAGTTCGGGTTCACTCAACCCTACTGAGCAGGTGTCTGGAATAATGAGTCCCAGAGTCTGGGGAGAGATCCCAGTTGTAAACTTGAGGTCCTGGAGACTTCTCTCCGTCGCCATTTAACGTAAGGTGGCTATGAGCCTTTGTTCAGGAGTGATGTCAAGCCGCATGCATGTGTCCTGCTCCTTAATATAGGGGGTCACCAATGGCAAAAGTTGGTGAAAGCAGGGGTCCGTCATCCGGAGATAATTCCAAAAATCATCTATATTATTCTCCTGGAGATCCTTTGGTCCAAGAACTCCTCTTCCTCCTGTTCCTGGACTGGACTTGGGTCAAACCAATAACTCCAAGCCCATAGCCCATAACTCCATAGCACGTTATCTCCTCCGATTCCGCAACATGGCTGGTTGACAAACTGTCGTTCAGAAACAAACTGAAAAGCATGTACTGAAAAGCGGAAATCAACACTCACCAAACTTCTACTAACACGCAATTAGCAGAAGGAGCCCAAAGGGTGGTGCCTGACAATTGAACTTCCTCTTTATCGTCTCGTAGTATTCACTATGTTCATGTTTGTTGGCGGACAACTGTGTACCATTCAGTGTTGGTCATCTTACTTTAAAAAAGTAATTAGTTAAGTTACAAATTACTTCTCCCAAAAAGTAATTGCGTTAGTAACTCAGTTACTACATTGGAAAAGTAATTAGTTACTCATCAAAGTAACTGACTTTTTTTTTTATTATATTCTATAATGCAATTACGTTTTTTCTGCTCAGGCTGTGGCTGCTTTCTGCTTTAGTTTTGCACATGACTGATTTAGCTGTCATGTAAATAGCTACATTGGTGCTTTGTACAGTGGCTGCACACTGATGTATGGACTGAGTGTGTGCATTGTTGATGTTGGTGCCGGTTCTATTGAACAGGGCACATTTGCCCCCTCAGTCCTCTGGTTCCAGAGCAGCAGACATGCTGACCACAGCAAACAATACTCAAAATACTGTAAATGACATAGCAATAAAACAAGTGAGAAAACCTTATCCAATCATTATTGCATTCTCCTAATATAAACGGCAGCATATATACCTGGCACCTGCTCTTACCTTTCTCACACAACATGCCCACTTGGGCAGGAGCAGTGGCGTCACTAGGGTTGGTGTCACCTAGTGCGGTAAAACATGGTGTCACCCCCCCATACCCCCCCTATTTTCGAGCTGGCAGCCCAGCGTTGGAGATCATTGGTGCACGTTGGATCGGTCAATAAGGCCTACAGCCAGTATTAGGGCTAGAGGATAGCAGGTTAGGCAGTTCCTAATGGCTCAGTCCCTAGGATCAGTAATGGATAATGGCCGACAGGCCCACTTACCAGACCCAGCGAAACAGAGCAGTGATCCCTCCGGCTGAACAATTGCTCACTCTGGGTTGCCCAGGGCGAATCTGGTCAGAAGTGTAGTACATCTGTACCCTGGCTTAGTATTTCTCTCTCTGGTGGCGCCGGGCAGCGTGGTTCTCTCTCTGGTGGCGCCGGGCAGCGTGGTTCTCTCTCTGGTGGCGCCGGGCAGCGTGGTTGTCTTTATGGTGACGCCAGGCAGCGTGGTTCTCTCTGGTCACGCTGGGCAGCGTGGAGTTCTCGCTCAGGGTGGGTGGGTGTGTCACTCAGCTACTGTGCTTAATATGATATATCTGCGTCCTCCAGCAGCACCCCCCCCCCATCATGATCAGACCAGATCAGGGTGGGGGTCAACTAATATAATCTGTTTGATGGGGGGGGGGTGCAGCTGGACACAGATATATTATAGGCACAGTAGCTGAGTGAGTGGTATGGTGGGGGGAGGGGTGGCTGGACCAGCTATATTACACTATATATATATACATATATATATATATGATCTAGAGCTGTGTCTAGCAGATCACCTTGCACAGCACAGGTCATCCAGAGTCCCCCCCACACCAGCTCTTTGGTGACATGTTGGTATCATGGCAACATACCCCCCACACACCTCACCCTGGGCTCGGGCTGCCGGTGAACACCAGGGCAGTCCCCCCCGCACCTGTTCCGAAGGAGACGAGGGAAGCGTCATAGCGTGCAGCTGCCGCACCGCCCGGAGATACTAGCAGTGTGTGTAATCACTCACACCAGCTGGAATTACACTACTGCCATCTAGTGGCGGTAGATGTAATTGCAGTAACGCAGTCCAAGTAATTGGAACGGCGTTACCATGAGGGGAAGAGTAATTAGTTAGATTACTCGCTACCCTCTAAAGTAACGCCATTAAGTAACGCCGTTTACTTTAACTCAATTACTTACATCACTGGTACCGTTAGTATGCAAGACAAGTTCCTGGCACACGCCCTTCGGACAAAAGTCTGACACACTGTTGGCCAACAATCCGATCATGTGTGCGATTCTTTAGTCTGTAGGGTTCAATATTGAGTTTGCCCAACCTTTGAAGCTATAACAGCTTCAATTCTTCTGGGAAGGTTTAGGAGTGTGTCTATGGGAATGTTTGACCATTAGTCTAGAAGCGCATTTGTGAGGCCAGGAACTGATGTTGGACGAGAAGGCCTGGCTCACAGTCTATGCTTTAATTCTTCCCAAAGGTGTTATATCGGGATGGGGTCAGGACTCTGTACAGGCTATTCAAGTTCCTCCACTAAAAACACACTCATCCTTGTCTTTATGTCCATGTAATGTGCACCAATCATGCTTTCTCAAACTGTACTGTGCTTGATGCCCCTCCAACAATTATAACCATCAGTATATAAAAGGGAAAAGTTCAACCCCCATCCAATGTTTTCCATTCCTGCAATATTTTGTCAAGCTAGGCTTCCTTCCTTTTGAAAGGATGGTTAAAGCCTACTATGTTCATTTTAGACCCGACATGACTCCTGATATGGTATTATTAATACATTTGAATGTCTATTTCATATTTGCAGATTAACCTTACAAAAAGTGGTAGTGAAGGTTTTTTTTTTTTTACCTACAGGTAAGCCTGTAATAAGGCTTACCTGTAGGTACAGTACATAACTCCTAAACATACACCATTTAGGAGATATTTAGTTTAGCATTGTTGGTAATGTCACCAGCGCATTTGCATTGCACTCTCAATAGACAGCACGTCGTTCATAGAGAGAGCCATACTTTGGCCGTGATGTCATCACAGCTCAGCCAATCAAAAGGTGGCTGCGAACCCGCCTTTTGAAGAAGACTGAGGGAAGATGGAATCCCTGTCAGTGGTGACAGCATGCCACTGGAGGGCTTTGTTTTAAGGTAAGTATTCCATAATGTGCTAGTATGGGAGGCATAGTAGCACATTATGACATTCATTTGCAGGGAGGTTTTTTTGTGGTTTACTACCGCTTTAAGGAAGCAGAGTATGTTATACATGTATGGCAGATGACACAAGTTTGTAACACCAAAACACTTGCAGAGAAAATCTAGGAGACAAGATCTGTCTCAGAACAATGCTTCAGTCCCTAAAGTCTGGGTTTTTGCTGTCTATGCTTGATAGGGGGCTCACTTCTACTCTCCATCCAAAGTCTCAAATCTTGTAATGCTCTGTATGTGCTGTATAATCTGAGCATCATACATCACTTGCAGAGGAGGAGAAGCTGAAAAAAAGCAACATCAGTACCACCGACACATTTGTTGCCAGCAGAAAATATGAAGCTGACAGTGAAAAGAAGTAAAGAGATCAATAACAAGTAATTTTTGAAAATCCATCAAATATTCAATAAAATATTTTAAAATATGTCTACTGTACTTTTAACACTCAACAGGGCAAGATTCACAAATCAGCCAACTGCAATATAAATAGAGTTAATGTTGGCAGAAATTAAGTGGTGAATCCTGTCATATCTTCAGTTTTGATAGTTGTTGGAAGAATATTCATAATTTATACTCAACAGAGAGGCTACAGTTAGTATAGGTTTTAATTTCTAAATTTGTATGCAAGTTTGCAGTAATCATATATTTTTGTTGCATGTATAAGTAATCTGAGCAGCAGCTAATTTTGCACGCAGTACATAATTGTGTTCATCCATTTTGTCTGTATATCTTTTTTGTTTGTATATGGATAGTGTGCATTTCTTTTTTTTTGGCATCTGTTCTTATTCTGTATGTATACACATTGCACAGTACCACTTTATTTGTTCTGTATGATGGGAAAAATTCTCAGAATCTGCATGCACTTTTTTTGATCTACACTATATTACCAAAAGTATTGGGGTACTTGCCTTTACACACACATGAACTTTAATGACATCCCAGTCTTAGTCTGTAGGGTTCAATATTGAGTTGGCCCACCCTTTGCAGCTATAACAGCTTCAACTCTTCTGGGAAGGCTGTCCACAAGGTTTAGGAGTGTGTCTATTAGAACGTTTGACCATTTTTCCAGAAGCACATTTGTGAGGTCAGGCAATGATGTTGAATGAGAAAGCATGGCTCGCAGTCTCCACTCCAATGCCACGTACACCCAATCAGAAATGCCGCCAGCAAAACTCAGATGAGAGCTTTTTGTCAAAAAATGCGACCGTGTGTATGCTCCATCGGTCTTTTCTGGCAGAATTCCAGCCAGCAAAAGATTGAGAGCCTGTTCTCTATTTTTCAGTTGGGAAAAGTTCCTGTCCAAAAATGCGATCGCCTGTATGCAATTCGGACGTGCAAAAAATCATGCATGCTCGGAAACAATTTGACGCATGCTCGGAAGCATTGAACTTAATTTTCTTGGCTCGTTGTAGTGTTGTACATCACCGCGTTCTTGACGGTCGAAAGTTCAGAGAACTTTTGTGTGACCGCGTCTATGCAAGACAAGCTTGAGTGGAATTCCGTCAGAAAAACCATCTTAGATTTTTCGGACGGAAATTACACTCGTGTGTATGCAGCATTATTCATCCCAAAGGTGTTCTATCGGGTTAAGATCAGGACTCTGTGAAGACCATTCAAGTTTCTCCACCCCAAACTCGCTCATCCATGTCTTTATGGACCTTTGTGCACTGGTGCGCAATTATGTTGGAACAGGAAATCCCCAAACTGTTCCCACAAATTAGGGAGCATGAAATTGTCCAAAATGTCTTGATATGCTGACACCTTAAAAGTTCCCTTCACTGGAACTAAGGGGCCAAGCCCAAACCCTAAAAAAAAAAACACACCCACACCATAATCCCCCCTCCATCAAATGATTGATAGTGTGATCAGAGTCTAACATTTTCAGAAAAAAATACATTTTATTGTAGCTGATGCCTAATTGCTACCTTTACACTATAGAACAAGAGAATACTCTCTGTAGTTTCATATATGATATTTAATTCTGTAACTATAACATATTCCTTTGCTACTGTACAAATGAACTAATTTCTCTATTTGTCGTTTTTTGCAAATTTGCTCTAGATAAATGATCCAGATTTTTACATTATGCTTCAGCTATCATACAGATTTCTAATTACATTCCTGTGTTGGAGACTTCTACCAACTGTTGTGAGCAGCAAGTGCAATATGGGCCAATCAGGTGCAGAATAATTAGGCACAGATGAACTTCAAAGCTAGCTGCATCCTTTAAAAGGATGAAAGTAACTGTTTTACTTGATATGTCTGATTTGCAAAGTGTATGTATTTTTCCTTCCAGACTAACGGCTCGCTGGTTGGGTTTTTGCAGAGTTTGTTGTGCCTGTATTTGCATATTTGTTGTTTATTGTTTACTTTCTAAGTCACCAAAGAGTCACAATTTCTGAAGCATTTTTATTTTTTCTTTATGCTAACAAAATGTTTTATGACCGGTTTTATACAACCTAAAATATTTATGGATATTAAACATTGGCAATAAATAAAGAAATCCAATTAAAATCTATCAAAAGTTTCACGTTTGATACCTGACTTATCTCAGTCTCACTCATGGAGGTAAGATACATTGGGTTAGTCCTTTGCAGCTCTTGTTTCATGATCCAAAATATTGAGGGGTCAGTGAAACAGACAGTGCTGTCCCAGGTGTGATTACTAACAGTAAGAGCACATTCAAACGGAAGCGTTACAATAATACACAGTAAAATATATGTTTTATCAAGTGTTACTGCTACTTATGTTAATGCATGAACCACCACAACACATGACTATTTTAACAGGCAATGACCTGAACTGCAGCACATCAAAATGCACATGATGCTAACTGTGATGTGCTGCATCAAAAAAGCAGACCAGATCTGTTTTCTGTGCGTTAAAGCGTAACTAAAGAATGAATATTTACCTTCCCAATGGTCCCGCACCGGCATCTTCTGAGTGCTGGTCTTCTGACCTTTTTATTGGCTGGTGGAGGGGTGACAATAATTCTGCACATGTGCAGGAGCTAATCATCCAGGCACTCAGAGACCATCCCAGCACTGTGAGCTGAGCTGCGTATGTGCAGCTCAGTTTACAGCGTATGTGCAGCTTAGTTTACAGCTCAGGAGAAGACAGCAAGCAGGCAGGTAGGGGCATTTTATTGCAGAAGAGACAGTGCATGTCTCTTCTGTAATACAAGCCTGCCTGCTCACTGTTTCTTAAAGCAGAATTTCAGTTCCACTTTAAAGTGCAATAATGGGCTGTATTGAAGAGGAAGTAAACAGCTGTTTTTTTTCTGACCTGCAAAGTTAATGCACAATGTGCTAGTATGCATTGCATACTAGCTTATTATGTGAAACTTATCCGCAAATAAAGCCCTCCTCCAATGCGTTGTCACCGCTGGAGGCTGCATTCATCTTCACCCTTCTTCCCTCTGGGTCCATGGACTCCGGCTGTGTGACTGGCTGGAGCTGCGTGACATCACAGGGCACAGGTCACAGCACGGGTGGCCGTTCCTTCAGAGCGCATGATGATGTCATTGGCTGCATTATAGGCTTACCTATAATAACAATTAATCAAAGGGAGTTTACAACCACTTTAATGCATGTGTTAACATGCAGTGCATTAAAGCTGAAAGAAGGGGTTAATACTCACCTTTCCAATGGTCTGTAACCAGTGACAGCATCTTCTGTGTGTCAACTTTCAGATACCTTCATTGGACATCACGGGATGATGTCACTCCTGCACAAGTACAGGAGTGACATCAGAACTTTAGTTCCACTTTAGGGCAGCACATTGATTCTGAATGCACTTTAACTTTCTTACAATCACACTTAACTTTTGTAATGCAGTGCAGGGCAGCGCACTACTGTACTTTGCTGATGCCTTAGTGCCTTAGTGCTGTTCAAATGAATATCACACATATCTGTAATGCATGTGGATCTGGCCTCAAAGTCCTAAATTTGGGAGTAGCCGTTGGCAAGGGATTGGTTAATATAACTAAATTGAAAAAAAGGTGTGTGTGCATTTATAGCTATAGCTTTGTGGTCTAGTTTTGACATATGAGTTTTATAATACCACAGGAATCCATGTAATAGAATACTTGGTCAAAAATCTCTTAGTATTACAACTTGTATCATTATTTAGGTGTTAAAGTGATTGTGAAGTCTCTTTTCTTTTTTCTTAACCTCCCTGGCGGTATGATTCTGTCTGGAATTTAGTGCTGAAAGCGGTACAATTATTTTGCATGGAAATTTGGCGTTTTTATATTGTAGGCATGCAATTCTTATGAATAACTCACTTAAATCTGTCCAAACCGAAGTCTAGTAGACATCCCGGGTATGATAAAGTACTGATAAAGTAAATCATAAATCATAAATTATAATATAATAAAAAAATATATATAAAAGTGATTCAATAATGTAATCAAATCAAAAACACTGAAATTTGCTCAGTTGCAGAATAGTCGCTGTCATTAAATTTATTGTTTGATGATAAATTGTGATTCTAATTTTTTATTGGTGTTTTCTAGCTGGTCTAAAACCACTTTTGACATAAAGGGACACTTTTTGGTTGCTATGGACAATCTCCAGTTTCAAGGCAGAAAAAAAAAAAAAATTATTATATAAAATGACATGCAGGGCACTGGGCAGACCACTAGGGACAAAGGGGATGTGTATTTTTTGTATACAGTACTGTAATCTGTAAGGGAACGGAGATCAGCGTCACTCGGGCACTGTGTGAATCGAGCGAGCAGACGGCTCGCTCACACAGCGGGGAGACATTGCAGGATCCAGGGGAAAAGGTAAGTAACTTCCCCCTGTATCCTGCAATGCAAGCCCGAGTCTGGCTCGGGGTTACCGCTTTTGGTACAAAAAACTCAACCCGAGCCAGACTCGGGAACACCGCTAGGGAGGTTAAAAATAACAAACACGTTATACTTACCTGCTCTGTGCAGTTGGTTTTGCACAGAGCAGCCCAGATCCTCCTCTTCTCGGGTCCCTCTTCGGCTCTCGTGGCCCCTCCCTCCAGACCAAGGAGCTTGCTATGTGGACACCCAAGCCTATCCATTCAGACACAGTGCCCCAGCTAGGCCTCGTTCCCTCTCCTCATTGGCTCACTGACTTTGATTGACAGCTGCAGGAGCCAATGGCGCTGTCTCAGTCAATGAGGAGGAGAGTCCTGGGCAGCCGAGTCTCTCATGCAACATCGCTGGATAGAGATGGGCTCAGGTAGGTATTAGAGGGGCCGAGGGGAGCTGCTGTATGCAGAAGGTTTTTTATCCTAATGGATAGAATGCATTAGACTTGTGCACAACAGAAAATTTTGCTTAGTTTTGTTTAGTTTTCATTCGTAAATTACATAATTTCGTTCTGCTATATTCATTATGTTACATTAATTTGTTTTTGGATAATTCGTTACTTCTGTAGAGTGTCAATATTCATTATACCGAATCAATTTTTTTTGTATGTATATCAATTTGATTCACTATTTATGTATGTATATATATTTGCGATAAGATTCGTGGTTTGGAAAGTGGTTTGTTGATTAAATCCATTAACACTCACAACGACAATATCTCTTCTCTGCTCAAGTACAATACAACACTCTTCTCACTCAGTTCTCAGGAATGTCAGTAATCCAACCTCCAGCACAAAATGAATCAGCTGATTGGGCTGTCCGACTCTGGAGCCGCCCAGCATTACTTTGACTTCTGTATAGAAGTCAATTCGGTATCCTCCCTCTTAAACAGGGTGATTGAGAATTCACCACTGCTTACGCCCCAACTAGCAATCCTCAATATAGGGACAGGAACCATCCATAAACATCGTAGAGCACTGACCACTCATATTTTGATTGCAGCAAAACTCACCATAACATCTAAATGGAAATCTAAGACCATTCCTACTATTTCAGAAGTTGTGCAGAGGGTCCAAACACAATACAGCTATTTTGCTATAAAACATAATTCGATGCACGCATTTAATACCTGCTGGGACTCATGGATCAAACAATATCCTGCCTGATATAGCCACTTAATGGTCCGAAAAGATTTCAATAAATAAGTATTTGTATAGAAGGTACATATCACTAAACGACGAGAAGATCGCTAACTGCTTTTTCTGTATTTTAATTTCTATATTTTCTTTCTCGATTTAAGTTAATTTGAGTTACTTTATTTTATATGTTATTTTGCATCTATTACCTGATAAGGTTCGACTTCTGGTGTATCCTACTAGTCCCAAGGTCAAGGTCACAGGTAAGAGTTAAGACATGGGGAGACATCGCTACGGGCACAGTTTGAACCCAATAGGGGTGCCTGGGGCGTCGGATCGCCGCCTAAGTGACATATAGATGTATTTGGCAAGTGACCGAGTAACTACTAAATATCTATATAGAGGTCTGTTTTGAAGTGTGAAGTGCAATAACACTTACAATACTGTGCAACAACAATGTTCAAGGTCATTGTTTACGACCTATATGTTTTGTATTATCTGTTAAAACTTTAATAAAAACCATTTGAAAAGAAGTCAATGCAAGCCACTCTGAAGGAAGTAGTACAGGAACCTTTTTCTAAGTTGGAAAGACTTGAGTCGCTCCTATTAGAACGGTTCTATTGCAATGCATGGAGCACGACTTGTCAGGTGGCTAAGTCGCCTGACAGGTGTGAACCAGCACTAAAATTTAGTCTGAGTTAATCTTTTGCTTCATTAGACCTTTAACGAATGAACGAATCATGTCGAATTCATTTGTTATTTTTGCTATAATTTCTTTCGTATTAGTTTGTCACTTTTTTCTTCGGACATTTAGATTCACCTGAATGACTGAAAGATGCAAAATTTGGACAAATTTAGATTTTGTTGCAAAACGAATTGCACATGTCTAGAATATATTAACATAAAAAAAACCTTCTGACTTTAAGGTATTTATAAATGGCATTTTTCTGGTAGCAGTGATTTCTTCAAGGTCAGATAACAGTCAGACAGTATATGGATTGCCAAAGTTGACCTATCTGGTGGACAGTCTTGAATGCTACATGAAATGATACTTATGTCATGATGTCAGCTCTTTTTTTTTTCTGTGAAGATTTCGCCTGTAAGCTCATGGTTTTCAAATATTGCTACTAAGCTGCTATTTTTATCTTAGTAATACTCAGGCAAATCCAATTGTTTATTTTCTTTTCAAATTAAGCTGGACTTGGGCTTGTGATGTGTATGTCAATTCAAAAAGAGTCATGATTTCCTGTTATTATTGGATTTTTAGGCAGATCAGACAGATTTTTGTGTTAATATTTACTGTATGAGCATAAAAAAAAGCACCATGGTGAGGTGCATCATGTTTAATGGCAATAATTTGAAACCTAGTATGTCTAGTACATATTTCAGTTTATTGTTTGATGGCCAGTGGACAATTCATCCATGGAGAAAGCAAGCTTAACAAAATACAAATTCTCACATCACTGAGTTACAATGTATGTGTTATTTGCCATAATGATTGTTATTTCCAGGCATTTGACTGTCATTGTTGTTGCTTATTGTCTGTCATTGCTAGAAATAAATGTTGTTATGGTAAATAACAATGGTTATAGCTCACTGAAATGGGCCTAAAGTCTATTCCTTGGTGGCCTACCTAAAACTATAGTACTAATTTCCCATGGTTCATTTTACACATCCCAACTCATAGCACATAAATTAATATACATAAATCATCTATTAATGAAGACTCCTGTTGGGCTTTCATCTGTATGCTTTTAATTGCTAGATCATCTTTTCTCACTTATTTATTTCATAGTAGTTTGATATGAACTGGGAGGCATCGTATCTCAAGCAATCAAACTTCCATTTGAGAGATAATATATAGTAATGTTCTGAATTTTATTTGGTACATTTATAAAGATATTATTCCTGACTTACTATAATTGAGATACAACAAGGGTTTAACTCTTGTCATTTTTTTTTACTGAATCTGCAAAACATGTACATTTCTCCATCTACCTCTCTCTTATCAAACTGATGTAATGCAAAATGTTAATCTGCACAAAATATAATAGCATTATGATTTTCAAGGGCATCAAGAATTACTCCCAAGGTCACTTTCCTGATGATATGCATTTTCATTGTTCACAAAACCTCACACTTAAGTGATCCTGGAAATGACAGAACTTCATGAATTCTGTATTGTGATTGCTGTCTTGCTCTCTCTTAGGCAGCTGTGGAAGGCAATGGTTTAAGTTGATAATGCCAGCTAAATTCCACCCGCTAGGGACCATCTACAATTTGAAGATCTAATCATTTTAAAATACGACTGTCTAAGATGAGTTTGAAGAAATTGATCCTATTATATTTACAGACAGTGACAATGGCTCATGTTCAGATATTAATGGCTTTGTGTGTTTGCCATACCCTGAACAGCTACATCTTGCAACATTCCTGGTGACCAATTTTTAATAACTTTAAAGTGAAACTCCAGGCAAATAGAACACGGATAATACACATATACTGTATGCATAGTCTAAAGCTGAACTTCATCCTTAGCTTCAGCCTTGCACAGTTGCACGGGCTCCTCTCCTGTTCTGAAATGCTTTTTTTCTTGTTTAACTAAACACTGTAAGCACCTCGCAGCATGTATTGGAAGTTGCAGTAAGTCAAATAGAGCTAATTTGCTGACTGGGGAACATCCAAAATTATCTATCCATTTCCAGCTGAACTGACCCGCTTCTTTTACTCATTGGATTTCAGTTTGTTGAATCATAAAAACTTAGCTTTAGATAGTTACATAGTTAGTCAGGTTGAAAAAAGGTGAACCATAAAAAAATAGTTCAATACAAAAGGTACAGGAGGGCCCTGCTCGTAGAGCTTACTTTCTAAAGGGAGGGGGTGGTGGTACAAAAGGTAATAGCTGCAGAGAATGATTTGATGGGGGTGATCCACAGGAGGTTATTCCAGAGGAAGGTGAAAACCCCCAGCAGAGCATGATCCAATTTGCTACAGCAGGGGAAAAAATTCCTTCGTGATCCCCAGAGAGGCAATCAGATTTTCCCCGGATCAACTTTACCTATAAATGTTAGTACCCAATTATAGTATGTACATTTAGGAAAGTATCCAGGCATTTCTTAAAGCTATCTACTGAGCTGGCCAGAACCACCTCTGGAGGTAGTCTATGCCCTATTCTCACAGCTCTTACTGTGAGGAAACCTTTCCATATTTGGAGATGAAATCTCTTTTCCTCTAGACGTAAAGAGTGCCTCCATGTACATTGTGTTGACCGTAAAGTTAATAACTCAACACCAAGTTCACTATATGGACCCTTATATATTTGTACATATTGATCATATCCCCCCTTAATCTCCTCTTCTCAAGAGTGAATAAATTCAGTTCCTCTAATCTTTCCTCAACGCTGAGCTCCTCCATGCCATTAATCAATTTGGTTACCCTTCTCTCCACTTTCTCCAGTTCCCCAATATCCTTTTTGAGAACTGGTGCCCAAAACTGAACTGCATATTCCAGATGAGGTCTTACTAATGATTTGACCAGGGGCAAAATTATATCTCTCTCTCTCTGGAGTCCACACCTCTCTTAATACAAGAAAGGACTTTGCTCGCTTTGGAAACTGCAGCTTGGCATTGCATGCCATTATTGAGCTTATGATCTACCATAAGCTGGGCATGTGGGCATTACCTAGGGTGCACTGCACACTATTGCCATCTGCCTGGAAATGCTCAAATATCAAAATACCATTTAGGTGTTTTAATATTTGCATCATTTCTCCCAAGAGTCATCACACTGCTTGCATCTGACTCAAAACTCTTGAGACGAGTACTGAGGTAGGTTACTGTCATGTTTTCAGGAAGCTATGTACAGCACTCTTCTAACCCCCTTCACCCCCTATGATCTACCTGCATGATTGAGCACTGGCAGTAGCAGAGACAATGGGGGTTATTTACAAACAAAAGGCAAATCCAATGAACTTGAAATTGCACTGAAAGTGCACTTGGAAAATCAGTCGCTGTAGATCCGAGGGGGACATGCAAGGAAAATAAAAAAAACAGCATTTTAGCTTGCACATGATTGGATGATAAAATCAGCAGAGCTTCCCCTCATTTCAGATCTACCCCTCGGATTTACAGCGACTGCACTTCCAAGTGCACTTTCAGTGCAATTTCAAGTGCATTTTGCACTTGTAGTTTGCACTTGTAGTGCAAAATGGATTTGCCTTTAGTAAATAACCCCCATTATGACTAAAATCTATTGCAAAGTATATACTGTATTTTCAAAAAAGAAAAAGATAAAGCTGTGAAATACACAAAAATTGCCAAACAGTGCCACATTGTATTGTGTACATAGCATAACAAAATGTTAACCCAGAAAACACCAAAACACCTCAAAACCACAAACCTACATTCCAGGCTAAAAAGAGAGACAGAGAGAGAGATTTACCTAGACCAAAGAAATAACAGGGTTTTTGAGTATTTTATAAGTTCTACATAAAAGGAATAAATGTTACAAAACATTTAGAAGAGCCATAAACATTTCCCAAAGACAAATAAGCGTTTTACAAAAAAAAGGGAGAAACACTGTCCAATAATTATCATTCCCCTTAGCAGTGGTGTATCATCTATGGGTGAAAAGTGTGCAGTGCACATGGGCCCAGAGGGGAGAAGGGGCCCACTGTACTTTGACCCACTCTGCAGCCATGGATGAGACAAGCCTGAAGCGCTGCAGCTGCACCTGCGACTTCCCTCTCTCTGGCTCCTGTCACAGAGGATCCTGTGTGTCCAATCTCAGTTACACACAGATGCTCTTGCAGGAGCTGAGAGTGGCTGGAGCCTGGGGCCAGTATTACTTATCTGGGGGGGCACTGACTTCATCCACTTGAGCTCGGAAGAAAGCAAACTCATATGCTTGTGAGAGATGTGCCTGATAGAGGAGAGTTCTGTGAATTTAGGGAGTTGGGCTGTGCAGATAAGCTGGAGGGGGGTTGGGAGGACTGAGAATGGGGGGTGGACTTTGCAGTCTGAGAATGGGGGACTGTCCAGAATGAGCTTTGGGGGGAATGTGCAGACTGAGGATAAAAGGGACTGTGAAACCTGAGGATGGGGGACTGTAAAGCCTGAGGACGGGGGACTGTGCAGACTAAAAATGGGGAGGGGTCTATGCAGACTGAGAATGGGGGGATGTGCAGACTGAGGATAGAGGGGACTGTTCAGACTGAGGTTAGAGGGGACTGTGAAGCCTTAGGATGGGGGAACTGTGAAGCCTGAGGATGGGGGAACTGTGAAGCCTGAGGATGGGGGCTGTGCAGACTGAGATGGGGGGGATGTGCAGACTGAGGATAGAGGGGACTGTGCAGACTGGGTATATAGGGGACTGTGAAGCCTGAGGATGGGGGGCTGTGAAGCCTGAGGATGGGAAGACCATGCAGACTGAAAATGGGGAGGGGTCTATGCAGACTGAGAATGGGGGCTGTGCAGAATGAGAATGGGGGGCTGTGCAGACTGAGAATGGAGGGGAACTATGCAGACATTCTTATTCCTGCACCATATACACTATGTTGTACATTACAGTTCTCAACAATGTGTTCATTGTCTCAACAATTGCTGGTTTCTAGGCAGTCCCTAACTATTTTAATGAATGTCTTCTTTAACCACTTGACACCTGGGCTGTAGCCGATATATGGCTACAGCACGACTCTTGAGTTCTAGGAGGACATCCTCTGGGCATCAGACTTGCTCTGTGACCATTGTGTGACTTGGAAACAGCCAATCACAGATCAGGATAAATGGCAAATTACAGTGGGCCTCTACCATGTGATCAGTTGTGTCCTATCACAGTTGTCTCAATGTAAACAGACTTGCCGGTTATCGTCTCTCATTTTCTCTTACAGAGACAGCATGTGAGGAAAGGAGAGCACATTATTTACACTGATAGTCAGTGCCCTGATTATCAGTGCAGCCCCATCAGTGCCACCTATCAGTGTCCATCAGTGTTGCCTCATAAGTGTAGCCTTGCCAATGCCGCCTCATCAAGGCCCATCATTGCAGCCTTATCAGTGCCCATTACTGCAGCTTTATCAGTACACATCAGTGAAAAAGAAAAATTACTTATATGCAAAAAAAAATTCCCCCAAATGTTTGGTCTTTTATCATTTATTTAGCAAAAAAAAAAAACCCTATTTGTCTCAAATAAATGATAAACATTTAATTTGGGTACAGTGTTGCATGACTGAGTACAGTATTTGTCATTCAAAATGTGACAGCTCAAAAACCTGAAAATTGGCCTGGGCAGGAAGGGGGTGAAAGTGTCTGGTAATGAAGTGGTTAAAGTAGGCTCAAATAAAATGTTAGCTCTATTTTTAGTGTACACAAAATCATGTGTAATGGAATAGTTATATTTATTTGTTTTAATTATTGTGCTAGAGTTTATAGATTTTTATTCTAACAACACCCCATCCACAATGAAAACCATGCCCACTCTTTAACACCATGCACCAAGCATGCTCCATTATTTTTTTAAATTAAAGTGGATGTAAACCCACTCTCATCCTTTCTAAACTATTGCAATATTGGTTATCTAGAAGGATATACATACCTCCTGCATGTATACTTATCTGTCAAATGTCTGCCCTCTGTCTGCTATGAGACCCAAATAACTTCAGATTTTGTGGGTGAGTCTGTTTTCCAGGGCTCAGTGGGTGGAGTCGTGATGTCAGTAGACTCCCCGCCCACCTCTACACTCCCCTTATCAACATGCATTTTCTCCTGTGTATTTCTTACACTGAACTTCTGCTATGATCACTAACATCCAGTCAAAACCCAGAAAAGTCCCCACATGACTTCAGCATGCCAAATAATGCTGAGATGTGGAACAGCAAATCCTTGCAGAGCAGCAGAAGAAAGGAGTGGGAGGGAATTAAAAAATAATGCACGTCTCTTAGGCTAGTACACTAGATATGTAAATCACCTGTCACTCACAGCAAGGGGGAGGATTTGACAAAGTTTTTTTTGGTCAAGATTTATCTCATTAAACAATAAACGAGGATTGCTCAGAGCTGGATTAACTCTTTGTGGCAAGACTGGGCTCAAATGATAGGAAATCTTATACTCTACATTATGACATCAAAAAAATAATAATACAATTTTGGGTTTAAATTCACATTAAGCAATGGGGCCCTGCTCATGATCTTGCACACAGGCCCACTGATTTAATAAAATGCCCCTCCCCCATAGCAGGTATATACTACCATATCTAGGGTAGAAATAAATTAGATTATATTAAATGCTATGTAATATGTGACATTAAAGAAGTATGATTGCATGTGTGATCAACTTCCTTGATATTACATAAAAAGGAAGGGATAAAGCAGAGAATACAAATTACATACATATCCTCCAACAACTGTAGTAATAGGCTTCATTGAGTAACAATCAAAGAAAGAAAATAAAGGAGGATACTGTTTTTTTTTATCGCCGAGTGCGAGTGCCGATACTTTCTGTCAAGTACTCGCCAATATTTAGTACCGATACTTTGCGGTGCGATTTGCATAAACACAAACAAATTTGGTGCAAATAACCCTGCAAAGAATCATATGTGATTTCCGTGTGTGTGTATATAGAAGCGTCATCTAGTGGGCAGTTTAGAACTCACAAAATTCAGCAAAGGGAGCTCTGTTCCAGTAAGTAGGTAGAGACAGATTAGAAGTTTAAAGCAGGAAAAATTTTATTGGAAAACTGAACAGACTGATGACATTATGTAAATAGATCACAAGCCAATGCAGAGAGATAGTAGTGTGCCAGTGAGGCACTGTGACTCACAGGTTCTGTAGTTTAACCTGCTGAGCCCGGTGGAACGAACAGCTGCCAGGTTAAAACCCTGGAGCTCCCTGGGTACAGGCAGTGAGCCCAATGGATCCATGGAGGAAGCCGACAATGGCCAGCGTACCTGGAAATGACAGCTGCGTTCAGGGCTCGTCAGTGCCGGGGGAAATGCCAGGAGTGGGCGGAAGTGCTCCACTATGGAGACAGTACTGTGCTCCAGTTCTCCAATAAATGATTGCTGCTTTAAACTTCTAATCTGTCTCTACCTACTTACTGAAACTGAATTTTGTGAGTTCTAAACTGCCCACTACACCATAGATTGTAAACTCTATAACAGACTAAATAATATACCTGATTTGTCCATAAAGACATGGATGAGCGAGTTTTAGGTAGAGGAACTTGACTGGCCTGCATACCCCTAAACCTTGTGGACAGCCTTCAAGAAGAATTGAAGCTGTTTAGCTGCAAAGGGTGGGCAAACTGAAAACCCTTCGGACTAAGATTGGGATTATCTTACCCTCCATATATGTAAGCTCTAAATCCAAATCTATGTACCTGCCGTAGTATACAATATACTCGGCAAATGGGTTGTTGCTCCTCCCCACAGCCCATTGCAAGATTAGCATAACTGGGGACATAATTTGCCCCCATATTCGTCCCATGTATTTTCAATTCTGTACATTCTATAATAAACTGGGCCTGTTTGTTATGTTTCAGCCCGCTGTCTGCTAAAAATGGGTCACAGGAGAGCAGAATGAACTGTGACGAGTTTTGGCTGCACTTCTTTTTTAATCTGGTTGAAAAGAGACACAAGTCCATCCAGTTCAACCAACACACAAAAAACACACACAAGCACAAATAGAAAATCTCCATATACACTATCCTATACCTACAGTTGATCCAAAGGAAGGCAAAAACACCCAATAAAACATGATCCAAATTGCTCCAGCAAATAATTTTACCAGTGGTGTGTCCACTATATTGATTTTTGTTTCTTTAGCCTGTATTTTTTTTTCTCTGGCTTCTTTTATTAGGGATTCAAGTCATCTAAACAATATTTTGCAGAATTACATGTGGGAGTCTTGCTATGTGTGGGTCTCCCTGGATGTCAGTTCACTTTATACTTCAATACTGCACAAGGTAAGTCTCAATGCTCTCAAATTTTTTCTTATGAAAGATCTGAACATGCATTACAGACAGGCCTAGTTTATTATAGAAAATACAGAATTCAGTTTCACGCACAAATATTTCAGTTTTTTGGACTGGTTTTACTTGCAAATACATGGGACCACTATGGGGGCAAATTATGCCCCCAGTTATGCTAATCTTGCTATATACCACTTGGAGGAGCCCAACATCTATAGAAACAACCTGTTTGCAGAGTATATCAAATAATACAACAGGTACATCATACTTTTGCTGATCTTTCACCTGACTTTGGAACACCCTGGCACCCGACATCCGCAACATTGATTTCCTACCCATCTTCAAATCCGGTCTCAAAACTCATCTTTTTCTCAAAACTCATCTTTTTAAACTATCATATTCTGTCTGACTTTTTTATCGATTTGTTTTATAATTTAATGTTTATGCAATGTATACTTATTTCATTTATTTACTTTTTTGTTGCTCTGTTGCTATCTTTGTAAGGTGACCTTGGGTGTTCTAAAAGGCGCCTATAAATAAAATGTATTATTATTATTATAATTATTATTTTTAGCAGGCAAGAGAAGAGTCAAGAGAAGCAAGAGAAGAGTCAGGTGAAGCTGGGTCAGTAAAAGGATCAAGCAGGCTTTCGGGAACACAAGTCACAAGATAAAGCTGAAGACCATCCAGTAATGAGATGCAGGATTCTGGTTTAAATAGGCTCTGGACATTAGGACCTGTGGTCATGGTTGAGATGTGTTTGACACTGTGGTGCTTTAGAGTAATAAATTGCACCAGTATAGTACGTATGTGATGCTAGTAGCCATAGACCCTAACAAAGGCTGTTGGGTCAATTTAAATAACAGTGATGCAGGTGGGCTTACATTCTATTTTTCTTAGCCCCACAAACTGAAATTCATTGCAAACGATCAGTGGGAATAAACAGCAGCAATGTATAGAGTACTGTATACACCACATGTTTTATCTCTGTAATAGTATACTGCACTATAAATGCTTTAACTATTAATCAGACTTACAGTACATATTATATAGTATTTTTACTCATTGCAGTACACAAAGCTTTTTTTAGTTTATGCAGTTCTTTAAATTATTTGTCCAAAAGTCCTAGCTCAAACATCACTGCATTTTAATAGTACTAAGTCCAGGACCTAATTATTCTAATATCTCAAATTTCCTCTATTTCAACTGCTGTTGTTTTCTTTTTTTTTTCTGTTGTATGTGATGAATAATTTTTTTTTAAACTCTTTATTTTAGCAATTTTTAGACAACACATTGCATCTTTTACATTTAACTCATTTTATAACATCACAACTGTCAAGAGCATTTTCTCTAACTTACATTTAACATCCACTGTTCTCTTGGGGTTCCCCCCGGGCCCCCCGTTGTCCTTCCAGAACAGCAGGAACAACAAAAACAACAACACCCCAAAACAAAAAAAAAAAAAAAAAAAAAAATTAACAGAGGGGATTGCCCTCAGAAATAAAGATCTCCCCACTCGTCTCTCCCCCCCGGGCCTCACCCAACTCGGCCCCCGCCCGCCTCCCTCCTATATAGGAAATATGGTGCCCATGTGGCCTCGTATTTCTCCTCCTGATCTCTTATAGTCATTGTCAGAATTTCCATTTGTTGAATTTCTCCCACTTTGGCCCACCATTGGGCCCACGTGGGAGATACATCTTTTTTCCAGAGAGCCGGAATACAGGCTCTCGCCGCCGTGAGAAGGTGTTTTAATAATGATTTTTTATATATTTCGACCGACATTGGGACGTCGTTGAGCAGAAATGCGGCCGGGTTTTCTCCAAGAGATACCCCTGTAATTTGCTTTACTGTTTCCTCCACTCTCTTCCAGTACTCTCTAATTTTGTCGCATTCCCAGAAGATGTGCATCATTGTGCCCTCTGTTTTCCCACATCGCCAACATGTATTCGGCGTCTGTGGGAATATGTCGTGCAGCATGCTTGGGGTTCTGTACCACCGGGTGAGAATCTTATAACCCCCCTCCTGGAATCTGCTTGCTATTGATGTTTTGTGTACCGATCTCAGTATTTTTTCCTTTTGTTTTTGGGAGAGCGTAACCTTCAAATCTTTTTCCCAGGCACATAGATAGCTTAACTTTTCGGGTGCTTCGTGTCTTGTAAGCATTTCATAAAAATATGATAAGGGGTGCTTCAAAATCTCGCCGTCTAGACACAACTGCTCAAACTCCGATAGCCCTCGGATTTCAGGGTATTTTTTACTTTTTGAGAGAATATAGGCCCCCAGCTGCATTGCTCTAAGGTAGTCTAATTCTGGGGTGAATTGTTTTTCTATCTCCCCTCTTGTCATTATTTTTCCTTCTTTTGAGAAATGTATAATCCTGTTTATCCCCCTATTTCTCAAATCAGAGAGTTTCTGGTCCGATAGCCCTGGTTCAAAGTCATATGTACCTAATATAGGTAACATAGGGCTTGGTTCACTAGATATCTTGTTTCTATTGAAAATCTTTTTACTTATATTTAAGGTTGCCCCAATCAGTGGGTGTTTGTTGACTACCCTTGGAATATCCTTTCCAGCCATCCATGCCAATCCCTCCAGGGGGGCTTTGCTCAACGTTTGTTCCATTTTTACCCAGGGCTTTTTTATTTTAGCGCACCACTCCTTTATTCTAACTAGATGTGTGGCTTCCTGATACCTACATGGGTCTGGAAATCCAATGCCACCTTTCTCTTTGGGAAGAGCCAAGATGGATCTTCGTAGTCTTGCAGGTTTTCCAGCCCATATAAAGTTCAGGAATCCTGACCGCAGTTCTTTCATAAAGCTTTGGGGAATCTTTACTGGCATAGTTTGAAATAAGTATAGGAGCCTTGGCATTACGTTCATTTTTATTATGTTCGTCCTCCCAAACCACGTAAAGATTTCTTTATCCCACCTTTTCAGATCTGTCTTTATTTGTTTTAGCATTGGGACGTAGTTTAATTCGAACACCCTGTTTAAGATTTTAGGTATCTTGGTCCCAAGATACTCAATGTGTGAATCTGTCCATCTGAATTTGAATTGGGAAGTTATCTGGTGGGTCAGGGGCTTGCTCATTTCTAATCCCATGGCTTCTGACTTGTTATAATTCACTTTAAAATTGGCTATGTCCCCGAATTTACGTAGCTCCCCCAGGAGGGGAGGCAAGGATATGGCTGGAGAGGATACGAAGAAAATCAGGTCGTCGGCGAAAGCCGCTAGTTTGTGTTCCTCCGTGTCTGTGTTTATGCCTCTGATATCTCGATTTGAACGTATTTTCCTTAGAAATGGTTCCATTGTGAGGACAAAGATAAGGGGAGATAGTGGGCATCCCTGGCGAGTTCCATTTTGAATTTTAAAGGGGTCCGAGAGTCTATCGTTTACCTTTACTCTAGCAGTAGGTACCGAATACAGGTTTTCGAACCATCTCAGCATTCCCTCTCCTAAGCCAATATGTTGTAATGTAGCCCGCAAATACCGCCAATCCACCCTATCGAAAGCTTTTTCTGCATCTGCAGAGATTATTGTTAAGGGTTTGTGTTGGCTTTGGGACCAGTATATTGCGTTTATTACTCTTTGTGTGTTCTCCCTACCTTCCCTCCCTGGGGTAAACCCAACTTGGTCGGGGTGAATAAGTGCTGGAATATATTCAACCAGTCTATTGGCTAGTATTTTGGAGAAGATTTTTAGGTCTACGTTTAATAATGATATTGGCCGGTAGCTGGAACACTGAGATGGATCCTTCCCCTCCTTCGGGATAACTGCAATATGAGCTAAAAGTGTCTCTTCCGGTATTTTATATCCTTCCTGTAGTGAGTTAAATGCTGCTAAGAACCTTGTGGCTAACTTCTCTTCAAACGCTTTATAGTAAGACAGGGAGTACCCATCAGGACCTGGCGCTTTACCTAAAGGCAAAGAGTTCAGGACTTTCTTGAACTCCTCTGCCGTTATTGGCTTGTCAAGTTTCTTCAATGCTTCTTCTGTGATTTGGGGCATTTCTGATGAGCGAAGGTATTCTCTGACTGCCTCCTCCTTCTCTTTAATTTTTCCTCCCTTGTCCACTCCCTCCAGTTGGTAAAGACACTCATAGTAGTTTTTAAAGGCTTGCGCCATTTTCACTGAGGAGTTCAAAATCTCACCGCTTTGAGATTTAATGCCCATTATTTGTTTCCTTACATTAGATTGTCTTAATGCTTTCGCTAACATTCTACTCGGCTTATTCCCGTACTCATATATTGTTTGTCTGTTCCGCTTTATTTTGACTTTGGCTTGCTCAATCAGCAGAGAATTTAAATCACCCCTTAAAACATTTAATTTCTCTTCTATGTTTTGTGCCTGGGATTTTTTATGTACCATTTCTGCTTCTCTAATACTTTTGAGTAGGGATTCTATTTGTTCGTTCAGCTTTTTTTTCCTGTGAGCTCCTAAAGAGATGAAGACTCCTCTCATAACACATTTATGTGTCTCCCAGATACCAAATGGCATTATTTCTTCTGATTCGTTGGTTAAAAAAAATGATTCCAGTTCACAATCTAATGTTTTTTTATATTCCTTATCCTTCAGTAATGATTCGTTCATCTTCCACTGCCATTCACGGTACTCTACTTGCCCCAAATCCATTTCGCAACTGGTCGGTGCATGGTCGGACAAGGAAAAGGAGCCTATGTCGGCCTTAATCAGGGACATCAGTCCTGTCTGCGAGACAAACACATAATCAATACGGGTATAGGTCTTATGCTTAGCAGAGAAAAACGTATAGTCTCTTTCTTGGGTGTTCAATATCCGCCATGCATCCACCAGTTGCATATCATCAAATAATAATTTTTTAATCTTTCTTATTTTTGTGTATGTCATATGGGAGGCTCCTCTTGATGTATCCATTAGGGGGTCTAGTACCATATTTAGATCTCCACCCATAATTAGCAGGCCTTCCTTATATCTGTGTATTTCCTGAGTACTAGTTTCCAAGTAGTTAGTCTGGTCGGTATTTGGGAGATACAGGTTCACCCGTGTAACTTTTTGTTGTCCTATTAGGCCTTTCACAATCAAAAGACGACCCACCTCATCCTTTATTACTTTTAATTCCTTCCATGGGGTCTGCTTATGTATCAGAATGGCCACTCCATTTGATTTAGAGTTCTGGGATGTTCCATGATATACATTGGTGAATCCGTAGTCTCCCAAATTCGGTATTTTTTTCCCACTAAAATGTGTTTCCTGTAGGAAAGCTATGTGTGTTTTTAATCTTCTTAGTTCGGCAAGTAATCTAATCCGTTTTTCAGGTATATTTAATCCCTTCACATTGTAGGAAGTAAACTTTATTTTAGACATTCTTCCTTCTCTCTTTCTAAAAAAAGAAGAGAAAAAAAGAAGTACGTCCCCTTTTCCACACTACCTCTTCCCCTTCCTTCCCTTTTCTCTTCCCTTTTCCTTTCCCCTTTCAGGATGTGGAGACGGGCTCCCCCGGGAGGGGGAAGGTAGGGGGGATGGGGGGGCCAGTGGGGGGAGAGACAGCAGAAAAAAAAGGAGAGGGGAGAGAAAAAAAAAAAAAAAAAAAAAAAAAAACGGAAAAAATGTCTGCTACTCTCGGGGGAAAAGCCACCCTGGTGCGGCCTTCCTATACCAGCGTGCCCCCCTTCATAGAGGAAAAGAAAAAGAAAAGGAAGAGAAAAAAAAAAAACACAAAAAGACAAAAAAAGAAAAACAGGCTTCCCTGTTTTTCGCTCGTCCCCGACTTGTCCTCTACTCAGAGGAGGAACGAACACTGTGGGGTTATGTCCCCGAGCACACCAGGAGCACGCAGCAGGCCCCCAGCGGCTGCACATCTCTTAAATTGAGTATATTTAAGAATCCCTCTAGCTAATTACATTATAATTTTCACCTCTTGAACCAACCTCAAATATCTAACCTAGGTAGGCCTCCTTTAGTAATCAGTCTGATATTGCTTAATCATATCATACATTTCCTATGTTCCTTATTGTTTTTCCTATCGGGCAATCTTAATCAATCTATACATTTATCATCATCTTTACATCACCACGAAGGGGAGAGAGAGAAAATACACTAAAAACAAAAAAAGCAAAAGTTAGCGTCCCCCCTCTCTTCCCTTCCCTCAGTCTCCTCTCCCCTATGGCCCCTATACTTCTCCCCCCCCCCCCCCCCACCACTCCACCCAACGCGGTCCAACATATCAGTCTTCAACTCTTATTTTAACTACCTATTCCTCATCATGGTCCCTCCCCCCCTTCCTCCCCCCCCCTTTATTAGCCTTCCCTATTTGTGAAAACATATCTTGTGTCCCTGTGTAACGTGACCTTGGTGCCTATTTTATTCTTCCCATCCACCCCCCCCCCACAAAAAAAAAAAAAAAAAAAAAAAAAAAAAAAAAAAGATGATGTGTAAGTACACTATGTTATCATTCAAGTGATATAAATTGTGAAATGTACACTGTATCAAGTGTATGCTATATGTGCTGTGTATGTCATATACTTATATATCCCTACTATTAGGACCTCCCCTTGGTGCCCCCCCACTAATATCAAAAAATTCAAAACAGACAGCAAAAAAAAAAAAAAAAAAAAAAAAAAAAAAAAAAGAGAGATTTCCACTCCAAATTCACACTACTCGTGACCAGAGGAAGGGGGGGGGGTCTGGGCCAGTATATATACTAGTTCTCTGCCCTCAGGTAGTCAGTCAAAAGTTCCTTTCCCCCGGATATTCAGGTGTTTTTCTTCATTTCCTTGTCCATCTTGTGTAGATCGTTCAGCCGCTCTGAAGTAAGCCGCTTGGGAGGTCGGCGGGGGGACCGGGGGGGGAGAGGAAAAAAAAAAAAAAAAGGAGCGCCATTGGAGATTAAAAGATCCATTAGTATGATTGCCCTCCCTAAGTGTAGGCCAGGTTTATGGGGCCATGAAGTCTCATGATTATTTTAACCAGGTTAACACTTTTTTTTCGTCGCTGGTCTATTCCCGGGGTTAGCCCCCCCCCCAGGTTCCATCGGAACGTTTAGCCAGTCAGAAATTTCCACTTCTTCCGTGCCCAAAAATTCAAAAAGGTCTGGGAGTTGGTCCGGGTTGCGTAAAGTAAAACCTCGTTCTCCTTTTTTAATAATCAGAGATAGTGGGTACCCCCATCTATATGTTGCTTCTGTGGCACGCAGTAAGTCTAGCAGGGGCCTCAGTATTCGCCTCCTTCGTTTTGTCTGCCAGCATATATCCGGGAATACTTGTACTTCATAGTCTGTGTATGAAACTGCCCCCTTCGCCCATGCTGCCCTCATTATATCTTCTTTTATTTTAAAAAAATGAACGCGGCATAGCACGTCCCTGGGGCTCCCCCGCTCCATATTCTGTATTGTTGGGCTCCTGTGGACTCGGTCCAGTTCTATGTAAGACTCTGGGGGTTTATCTAGATATAAATTAAGAATTGAGGTTACCACATTCCTCAGGTCGGGTGTTTTGATCACCTCTGGGATCCCTTTGATTCGTAAGTTGTTTCTTCTGTTTCTATTCTCAAAATCTTCGGCCTGCAATTGCAAGTCTATCAGCTTTTGGTGTTGTGCGGTAAGCTTGGTTTCGAGTATGTCCAGGCGCTTGTCAGCTATAGCCTGTGTAGTCTCACATCTGGAGAGTCTATTGTCTATGGCTTCAAATTTGGCACATACCTCACTTAGTTCTTCCTTTACTGTGGCTTTTAAGTCGCCCATCCATACTAAAATATCTTCTTTGGAGGGGAGTGCCTGTATAAGCTGTCTAATATCGAGCTCCCTCTCTCGCTCTTCTCCCCTCGTAGTTAGGAGGCCCATCCCTCCTACTAGTATGTTTGCGCTCTGGGGGGTAATTGGTAAACTTATATCCACTTCTTCCATAAGCTCAGCCCGTATACTACCATCCAAGCTAGTGGCCATGTTGCTAACCGATTCCTCTTCCCCTGGTGGTTGCTTTAAATTAGCTCGTGTGGGTCTTTGTGGGTGTACTATAGTGCTGGTCTCCACTGGTGGTCTCGTGTCTTTCTTTGTAAGGAATCTGGTGATGTATGAGTGGGTAGGTGAATTATCCACTCTACTAGGTCCCCTTCTTCTCGGCATGAAGGCCACCCCCACCACCCTTACCCCCTTGTTTTCACACTGAGACCGTATCCTTATTTTTACCACTTCTTCTCATTAATGGTATGTGAAAAAAAAAAAAAAAAAGGGGAGAGGAGAAGAATCTTAGTATTCAGAGAGTCACTATTAACCGTCACTTTTATTATTCAGGAGCCCCAGCTTCCTGGTCTTCCCAACCGATTCTCCTCTATGAGGTGGTCTTTTTGAAAACTGTATGGACCTCTCGGGTATACACCTCTTTAGTAACTCAGCTTATAGTATTGTATTGTAATGCCCAGTTGTATTGTTATGCACAGTTTATATTGCTCAGCGTATAGTTTATAATGTTCTCAAACAGCCATTTGCAATCATAAAACTCACTTCGAGCACACACCCGGTACGACCACTGTATAATATATCCACTGTGTAGTAGTATTTAGTATTTAGAGACCATGCACTTTACCGTTCTCATCCGAGGGCAGGGTAAGCAGAAAAAAAAACACAGCCAGAGGGTGTTTGGTGGGGAGTCTATAGGTCTCTGAAGATGAGGGGGGTTCTTCCTAATATGTCACACCATGGATGGCATCACCTGTAACATGGATGGCAACACCTATGACATCCCCAGCACTCACATATGTTACGGATGTTACGGCCCACCTCCACCTCCGTCTTGAATATGTATATCAAAAAAAAAAAAAGGGAGGCACTCCTTAAGCCACTGTCGCTCTCTGAGCACGCCAAAAATTAGATAGTTTAAACATGCACAAGCTTGATTTTCCTTAACGGCACTTCCCAGGCACTTCCCGGCGGCAGCTACCTCCACAGTCACAGCACACGTATACACACGCCTTATGGCGTCTTACCCCCTTCCCGTGTGCACCTCCGGTCGTCCTCCGCTGCCGCCGCCGCCGCCTCTGACTCGGTACACAGTGACGTGCTCCTCTAACCTAGTCTGTCCGTCCTCGTGGTTCTCCCCGTGGGGCAGGTGATAGAGAGAGCTGTTGTGCCGGTTCTGGTTGCCACGGTGATGGTACCTCTGCTAACACTGCTGACAGCTAGTGAGGCATGGCGTCCGGTTTCTTCCCGGTCTCAGCTCAGCTTTTCCTGGATACCGCTCTCCTCTCCCGCTCTCCTCTCCTCCGCAAACACCAATCCTATACTCAACAGGCTCTATCCTCCGATCTCCTGCTCCTGTTCATGTGCAGCCGCTGCTCGCTCTCCTCCTCACTCCCGCATACTCAGAGCACGCAACCCCGGAAACGGAAGGCGTTAGCTTCTGAGCCAAGTGATGAATAATTTTCATGCTGAACAACATAAAACATTTCTAAGGGCTCAAAGATATGTTCTTAGTAGGTGAATGTATTCTTTAGAAGGAGAGAACTGATAATTAACGCACATTCATAAATAGAAATAGGTAAAAATTTAAAATATTTTCTTCAATTTACACAAAACCACTGGTTTTAATCAAATGAAGGTGTAATGGGATTCTAAACGATTTTTGAAAGAAAAAAAATGGCAAGGCCCTTTTTTTTACTCATAAACTTTATATGTCTCTATAAAAGCTTTCAGATGTATGTAGCAGCTCTGGTTAATTGTATTGCACTTTTAGCCAAATTAGTTTGGCTGGGGAATTAGAATAACAGTGGAATAAAAAGCTTTTTTTTTTTTTTTACGCACTACCAGTAGAAAAGTAATTAAACAAATATATTTTGTTAATTAGTGGTAGCACAAACTGCAGCTAGTAAGCAAAGAAATAGATAGATAATCTATTGCCACTATCTATCTATCTATCTATCTAGGAATAATGGGGGAAGCTAGTTAACCCCCCCCCCCGACCATACAAGGCCTTCAACATTGGGAGGGAGTAAGGCCTCTCCCCTTGAAAATCACTTTAACATCATGTTGCCCAAAAGGAATGTTGGAGCTGCAGGGAGGACTTTTTAGAATCTGGAACCCCTCATTACTCATTCACAAAAAAAAAGATGAATATGTAAATAAAAACAACCTCACTATGAAAAAGTATTTTATTTAAAAAAATGTTGCTCAGTGTAAATCCAATGGGAATCGTGTTGTTCAGTGCGTCAATCATGACAACCTGCTAAACAATGATGTTGATCTGCTGACATGTGGATCCACCACCTGACAATGTCCATACACCGCTATTACTGATGCAAATCAAAGATCTTCAGCCAGCTGCTGTATGTAAACAGACCATCCATTTTTTGTCTTATGCCCTGTACACACGATAGGATTTTCCGACAACAAATTCCATGGGATTTTTTCTGACGGATGTTAGCTTAAACTTTAATAGACAGTGCTGCTCTTCTGGTTGATTCCGAGCAAAACGGATTTTGTTGTCGGAAAATTTGAGAACCAGATCTCAAATTTTGTGTGACGGAAATTCCTATGGAAATTGTGTGATGGGTCCTATCACACATTTTCCACCGGAAAATCCTATCGTGTGTATGGGGCATATGTCTTAATTGCCTAGATTTTCTGAGGACACAAGGCTGTTATGTGTAAATCTGATTGCCATATTTTTTAAATGTAATGAATTATGTAAGTAAAAACCTATGTAAATACGAAATTGTTGGCATTTGAAGTGCTTATAAAACTGCACAGTGGTTCCTTGCTTGAAAGGTTCTTTATTTTATTAAATTCTCTTTAATTAAACATATAATTAACAACCTGCTTTATATTTTTGTTCTCCTGTCAGTAAACAATACATAATAATCTTAGGACTGTTAGTGAATCATACTCAATTAGGTAAACAAATGTAACATTTTAAGTCTTCTTTTATCCACTTTGATATTAAAATATAATATTTGCAAAGGACAAATATGAATGAAACAAGCCATGTGTGTTTAAATTAACTTATAGTTATTGCTTTTCTCTGGTTCCTCATTTATTGTTTAACTGTTTACACTCCAGAAACATTTTTACAATTCAGCAATTCCTAAATGACTTTGTAATTGTACTTATGATACTAAACTTATACCTACATTTATTTGAAGGGGTGGAACAAAATTATGTATTTTAATAACTTTTTTAATTGTTTCTAAACCATTAAACAATCACTGTATATATTGCCGCTTACTGGTCCATTGATGGTGGCTCTACTAGTTTTCTTATTCTCCTTTCCCACTCATTCTCATTTGATAATAGAAACATAGAAAAGTGATGGCAGAAAAAAAGACCAAGTTGTTCATTCTGCGACATCATTTATTTATTTATTTAGTGTCTAAGTATGGATTGTTACAAGCATGTTTGAATCCACTTACTGTTGACTGTCTTACTAACTCTGCTGGAAGTCTTTTCTAAGTCTTTTCTTAGATTGGCTATTGTTTAACCACTTGCACACTGGGCACTTAAACCCCCATCCTAACCAGACCAATTTTCAGCTTTCAGTGCACATTTTGAATGACAATTACTCAGTCATGCAACACTGTACCCATATGAAATGTTTTCCTTTTTTCACACAAATATAGCTTTCTTTTGGTGTTATTTAATCACCACTGGGTTTTTATTTTTTGCACTATAAATGGAAAAAAAAACAATAATTTTGTTAAAAAAATGCATTCTTCTTTGTTTCTTGTTCAATAATTTTTATTGAAAATTTTCAGCAGTATAACAGAATATTGAAATAATAAATATCCCCAACCGGGAGCCAACATGGCCCTTCGGTAGGGTTTATCAAAAAACAAAATTTAAGAATATAACAAAATATTAATACAACCACAAATATATAGGACATATCGATGAAATAGAGAAGAAGAAAGAAGAGAAAGAGAAAGTGCATCTGTGATATTGTTATCAGAAAGGAGTGGAGGGAGGAACCCATTACCTGAAAAACCATTGGGGGGAGTTAAGGCAAGTGGCCCGGATATAGGGGGACCTTGATATAGCGAGCCCAGGGATCCCAGGTCGCTTCAAACCTGGGCACCCTGTCTAATAATCTTGCCGTGATTTGTTCTTGAGTCATAATCCAAGTAATTTTCCGCTTGGCAACTATCAAAGAAACCTTGTTTGCTTTCCACGCCTTTGCAATAGTAAGTTTTGCTCCTAGAAGCATAAAAAAAATAAGATTGGTGGTGTGTTTGGGAACACCTTCTACTCCGAGGTTCAGTAGTCCGATAGTGGGGGTTTGTGGAATTCCAAAGCCTGTAACTTTCCGTACCAGGTGGAAAAATCTGTTCCAGAAGCCTCTGATACGTGGGCAAGTCCACCAAATGTGGTGCATAGTGCCCACCTGCTGACAATCCCGAAAGCAAAGAGGTGAGGCATCAGGAAAAATTTTAGCAAGCCTGGAGGGGACATAATACCAACGTGTAAAAATTTTAATGTTTGCCTCTATTAGGTTTATGTTGAGAATACCCTTATAGGATATCTGGAAAAGGCTGTGCCATTTATTCGGCTCCCATGACAAACCCAAGTCAGCTTCCCATGCCTGAGCATATGGAGGCAAGTTGTGTTTACTTGCCAACAAGGCATAGATCAGCGAGATACCACCCCTCTGATCCATAAGGGAACCACACCACTGTTCATAAGCTGTTGGTTTTGGGGGAATGGGTTTATCTGTCCATAAAGTGTTTAAAAATTTCTTAATTTGGTTGAATCTTGATTTCTCAGTATTTGGCATTTCCAATTTGTTAATACAGTCAGTCAGTGTGAGAGGGCCTAGAAATGTCCTATTCTAAACATGCCCTTATTCAACCACCACTGGAAAGCTGTTGTGTTCAATCCTGGAACAAAGTCTGGATTATGAAAGATATGGGTCAATGGTCTCAGGGAAGAAACCAACGAATTCTGTTTATGGAGTGTATCGCAAAGTACCATCGAATGAGAAAGTGTCGGGGCCATTATTGGAGGTCTCTGTTTCTTCTTTGTTTCTGTTAGGCCCCTTTCACATGTGCAGACCGTATGTCTGTATTTCATCAATCCGTGTTTGGATGAAATACGGACATACATGCATCCCTATGGGATAGCGGGTGTCAGCGGATGAACATCCGCTGACACCCGATATCATCCGTCCACCGCTATGGTCCAATTCTGCAGATGGAGGAAATCCCTATTTTTCTATCCGTCTGCAGAGCTGATCAGATGAACACGGACAGACAGTCCGTTTTCATCCAATCCCGCAGGAGAGCGGAGATCTGACAGGGCAGTCCCTGCACAGTGATCCCCTGTTGATCCCCGCCGAGCAAGTGGATGTCCACGGGGTGGATCATCTCGGATCCGTCCCGTGTGAAAGGGGCCTTATACAATTTTTCAAATTAGTAATTTTTCTTCATAAATTTTGGTCAAAATTTATACTGCTACATATCTTTGGTAAAAATAACCCAAATCAGTGTATATTATTTTGTCTTTGTGAAAGCTATATAGTCTACAAGCTATGGTGCCAATCACTGAAATTTAATCACACCTGATGTACTGACGGCCAATCTAATTTCTTGAGACACTAACAAACCAGGAAAGTACAAATACTAGTTGAACTTAAGGATCTCAAATTGAGGAAAGTAGTGTATTACTTGAACATCATAAAGACAAACCAGACTTTGTCAAATTAATTATTAAAGAAAGAAGTTGATAAAGTCCAGAAAAACCTTAAGCTTATCAAACAGTCCAAATTTCAGCAGGATTTGGAAGACTGGGCACGGGGTGATGTGTTTGATATAACTGTGGACCGTGGACGAAGTAGCTCCTCCTATTCCTCAGGCAGGGGTCCCCACTTCTCTGAGAGTGACCAGGATGGTGGGAACCCAGGAGGGGGCACCCCCACAAGGGTATACTGAGATCAACCACTGCCAAAAGAGGAAACAAAAAAGGAAGCGGAAAAGGTGGCGGAGGAGACAGGACTACTACAGGAGAGCCATATCAGACAGTCATCAGGAGTCAGAAGTGCCATTAATTGACCCCAAACTTGAGTCAGAATCGCAGACTCAGGGGGTCAAGAATATGGGTATTATTACCCTTTCAGACTTTACTTTGGAAGATAGACATATACAACTCCTCCGCCGGGGCCTTTCCTTTTCCCCAACCAACCGGATGAACCAGTTTGTGGTCTATAAGGACATCTCCCTCTTCCTTCGGAAGGTGTACCTCAGACTGATTCATCAGGTCCAGAAGAGGATGGGGCCCCCATGGTCAGCGCTGAGGACTGAGGCAGAAAAAGATTGATTTCGCAACTGGAGGAAAACTCCAGTGGGGATGAGATGGAGAGCCCTGTAGAAGATCCTTGGAGGAGACAGGCTAACCTTACCATCAGGTCTGTCAAGATGCCACAGTTCAGGAGGAACCGCTGGCTGGGAGCCTTCCTGGACTTGGTAGAGGAAGATCTTAACAAAGTAAGATGGGATGGTACTTTAGGGGATAACCTTTCACCCGAAGAGAGGAATGCCTTAAGGGAACTTAGTGAATCCCCACATTTAATTATAAAACCAAGTAATAAGGGAGGGACTGTCGTCCTTTTATCCAAAAAGTATTATGAGGATGAGGATAGTCTAGATGTTGGTGGTGGGTACCTAGTTTTTGTAATTTTGTCTTTATTAATTGTGCAATAAAAATTCCCTTTATAAGCAGCTTGGTCCCCCCGTGACTTCCTTTCCCAGGGGGGACCTCTTTCTCCCTGTACTATTAGAACTGCTCAAGTGAGACTGCCTATCAGTCTGAGTCACATGACCTTTATCAGAGAATTAGACAGAGGGGCTACTCCCACAAAACTATCAGAAATGCGCGCAGGAGGGCCTCCTCAACCAAACGAGGGGACCTTCTTGTTCCCAAACAGACAAATGATTTGCATTCCAAATTTATCATACCCCAATCCTCCCCAGTGAGAATCATCACCCACTATGGGGCAGATTTGGGAGGAGGCTAGGTCAATTTCTGACAAGCATTGGTCAATCTTGACAAGATCTCCTGACCTCAACAGTATCGTGGGCCAATGACCATTGCTAGTCTCTAGGAGAGCCAAGAACCTCAAAGATAACCTACAACCTACAACCTTACTTGTAGTCCATCCAACAGCTGGCTGATGAACATGCCTCATTCTAAGGGCATGTTTCCATGCAGCCATTGCCACATTTATTGACATGTTGAACGCACAGATAAGTTCACCGATGCGGATGATAATAAAGTCTATCAGACCCAACAATTTATTAACTGTAGTACTAAAAATGTCTTGTATATTCTACAATTTACATGCCAAAAACTATATGTTGGTAAGACAAAACAACAATTACGTACATGCATCGGTGAACACCTGTGTAGTATCAGGAATATTCAAAAAAGCAAAAATAAGGATAGCCCGAATTGGGGCCCCATTGCATTTTGAAAAGTTCCATAATTCCTCTGTTGATGGATTAAAGATAAAGGGCCTTTTTGCTCTATCTTTGCCAAATCGCAAAGGAGATTATGATACAGTCCTTCTGCGGAAGGAAAAGGAATGGATCTTCCGTTTACGGACTATGATCCCAAAAGGGTTAAATACCGAACTAAGTCTACAGGTATTCCTTAAACCCTAATCATATTGACTGGGATATGTGGCAGAGCAGAAATATACCAATCATTCTATTGGGGGGGGGGTGGTTGCGATTTTGTGCACTACATCCAATGCTACACATGAGTAACTTGTTTTTATCCTCATTAATCTCCTCCTCTATTTTCGATTTTTTTTCCAATTTTTTAACAATGAATATTACCATACTTTGAGAAAATAATACCCTGATTTAAATGTTCTGAATGAATTACCCCCTAGCTAGGGAAAACCAGATTGGTCTCGGCACCATTAATGCAAACAAGGAGAATAATGACACCTTTGTATTAAATTTATATTTTAAATTATTACACCATTGTTGTAATGCAGTGGCTCATTAAGTCAAAAAACCTGGAAGTGGAGGAGCATTGTTCTGAAGAAGCTCAGGTGACTGAGTGAAATGCATTAATGCTACAGTGCTATACAGCCATCCGGCCACCCACATTCGGATCCATTTCCCGCATTACTCCGCCTAAACATGGAGTAAATCTGGCATCACGGAGAACCACTATCCAGCACCAACTTTGAAGAGCTGTCAGTAATCCAACATTGGTTGATGATTCATTTAACTGCTTTAAAATATCCAGAGTAAGGTTACCTGAAAGAAATACAAAGGATAGTGGCGCAGGTTATAGTATATAGCATAAGATTAGAGTCCATACAAATGTCCTTTGGTCTGTTAAGCTCTGTGTGAGGAAACAGTCTATGCCTAAGAAGACTCATGTAGCGAGAAAACAAACAGGAAGCAGGCGCCTCTTTGTTAAGACTGTATAGTTTTAATGGCACTGAAACACAGCATGGGACATGATTGTTTGTGACGCCATCACGCCACATGCTGTGTTCCAGTGCTTCCCTGTAATCCACTAGCTGCTCTCTCCAAGCCTCGCTTTGGACTCTGCACACATGCTGGAAGATTCCTGCTGGTCAGGACGCCAGCCATGAGAAGGATTCACTGTACATGACCCCCTCTGCTGGAAGCTGTGACAGAGATTGGTGTAACCGGACTATCATGTGCCTGACTGAGTAATGAAACCTAAATGTGAGTGTTTTTAATGCACTTTGTCTATTAAAACTATACAGTCTTAACTAAGAGGCGCCTGGTTACCTGAAAACTTGGGGATTTGAATGGTTGTTACACCTTACTGATATGAATGGATCACGGAGACAAGCAGCATAGTGGGACAGATCTTAATAAGGGATGCTGAAGTCCAGCCACTGCAGTGTTTTATTTCTGTATCACATTTATGAGGTTCTTATGGTAATCAACTGTTACAACTTTATCTAGAAGAGACACGTCCAGCTCACCCCATATATCTCCCTATGTGTGAATCAATCAATATCCCTGCTTCCAATGTTTGACACCGCTGTATGTCATAGAATTCAAGGGATCCTTAAAAAAAATATTTCTTGCGATTTGGTGCTACTGGATGCCTTATCTCAGGCTTTGAATTATCAACCATTCCCGTGTGTATGTGAAGTGAATGTTAGTGTGATGAACCCGGGCTGTTTTTTAATCATGACAACATTGTCATTAAGTTTTAATCATTCTATTGGTGAAGGTTCTGATTAATTGATCTGGCTATTTTGTCATATGATATGTTTATATTTCAGATTTTTGTATCAATAAAACTTTGTACCTATTGCGCAGTGTGTGTGTGTTTCATTTGAAGCCCCTTTTAAACCTCTCTGGTTTAATTTTCTCTGTATGCATTCTATTAAGGCTTCAGGAACCCCAGTTATAATTAAGCTGAGTCGGTAACCTACTTAATATATTATTTTTATTTAAACTCTCAGCGCTGAATTTCTCCTTTCCATATCTGTTATTAAGTACAAATATCCCCCAAATGACCCCTTTTTGGAAAGACGACATACCAAGGTATTTAGTAAGAGGTATGGTGAGTTTTTTGAAGTTGTAATTTTTTCCCACAATTCTTTGCAAAATTAAGATTTTTTTTTCACAAAATTGTCATATCAACAGGTTCTTTTGCACACACAGCATATGCACAAATTACACTCCAAAATACATTGTGCTACTCCTCCTGAGTATTGAGATACCACATGCGTGAGACTTTTTATGGCCTAGCCACATATAGAGGCCCAACATGCAGGTCAGGCATTTTAGGGACATAACATACACATTTAATTTCTTGATTACCTCTTTTGCCCCGTACACACGGTCGGAATTTCCGCCGGAAAATGTCCTATCGGACCATGTTGTCAGAAAATCCGACCGTGTGTGGGCTCCATCGTAAATTCCAATGGAAAAAATTTGAGATACTGCTCTTAAATTTTCTGACAACAAAGTCCGATCGGACTTTTTCTAATCGTGTGTAGCGAATTCTGACGGACAAAGTGCCACGCATGCTCAGATCACATTACAAGACCAAAGCTATTGGCTACTAGCCTCTACGTAGTTCCTTTGTACGCAACAAACGTCATCCAGGTTCAGAATGATGAGATTTTCCGACAACTTTGTCCGACCATGTGTATGCAACACCAGTGTCGGACAAAATCCGTCGGAAAAAATCCGGGTTTGTGGTCAGAATTTCCGACCGTGTGTACGGGGCATTACACTTTTGAAGACCCTGGAGCACCATGGCAATGGAAACACCCAAAAAATGACCCCATTTTGGAAAGCAAACACCCCAACATATATTCTACGAGGCATAATGAGTATTTTGAACATGTCATTTTTTTCCACAAGTTTTTTGGAAAATGTGGAAAGAAAATGAAAGTTGTCAATTTATACAATATTTCTAACACATAGCATGTACATAACAAAAATTACACCCCAAAATATATTCTCATGCAGAGGCCCAACATGCAGGGATCACCAGCAGGTGTTTTAGGGTCATATATTTCAAATCTAATTCGACTACCTATTACACTTTTATGAGGCACTGTAGTGGCACAGATGAGCACTGATGTTGCATGGATGTGGCACGGAGGACGAGAACTGATGTGGCATGGATGAGCACTGATGTGGCAAGGATGTGGCAAGGATGAGAACTGATGTGGCATGGATGTGGCACAGATGAGTACTGCTGTAGCATGGATGTGACACGGGTGAGCACTGATGTGGCATGGATGAGCAGTGATGTGGCATGGATATGGCAGGGATGAGAAATTATGTGGCATGGATGAGCACTGATGTGGGACAGATGTGGCTTGGATGTAGCACGTATGAGTACTGATGTGGCATGGATGTGACATGGTTGAGCGCTGATGTGGCATAGATGATCACTGATGTGGCACGGGTGAGCACTGATGTGGCATGGACGTGGCACAGATAAGGACTGATGTGGCACTGATGAGTACTGATGTGGCACGGATGAATACTAATGTGGCACGGATGATTACTGATGTGGCACGAATGAGCACTGATGTGGCATGGATGATCACTGAAGTGGCACGGTGGATCACTGAGGTGGCATTGACATGGCACAGATGATCACTGATGTGACACGGATGATCACTGATGTGGCATGGATGATCACTGAGGTGGCACTGATGAGGCATGGATGAGCGTGAATGAGGCATAAATGAGCCATGTATGGGGATGGATGAGCCACGGATGAGAATTAATGAGCCATGGATGAGCATGAATGAGCAATTGATGGGGATGGATGAGCCATGGATGCGCATGAATGAGCCATGGATGGGGATGAATAAGCCATGGATGGGGATGGATGGGCCATGGATGAGCATGAATGAGCCATATATGGGGATGGATAAGCCATATATGGGGATGGATAAGCCATGTATGGGGATGGATGAGCCATGGGTGGGGATGGATGAGCATTGATGGGGATAGATGAGCATGAAAGAGGATGGATGAGGCAGGAATTGGCACAGATCAGCGCTGTGAGCACTTCAGATCCAGCCCACAGCGCTGCTGCACTCAATCTCTCCCCTCTCCTCGCACACTGTACCGATAGGTATGGAGAGGGGAAGAGCTGAACCGGGCATGCGCTGGCTTGTTGACAACTAATCACTCATTGGACGGAGTGACCATGTGGTAAAGGGCCGCTGTCTTTGACCCTTTACCGGAGGACCCGGTGGTCATTGACATTCCCGGGTGCGCGCCCCAGGGGGCATGTGGGAGTGCTATTCTGGGAGTATGTCATAGTACGCCCTCCCAGAGTTACCTTACCGCGCTGTAGCCATCATTCGGCTATGGCCCTGTCGATAAGTGGTTAAGTAAATTTAGTTTTGCACTTTCCTCTTGCTAATTTGAGGTCATATCCCATGTTCTTAATGTTAGCTTCATAATAAAAAAATACTGCAACCTTGAAGCTTATTCACACCCTTAACAACTTGCCCTCCAGAAGATGTACCCCCCTTCATGATCAGGCCATTTTTTGCTTTTTGGCACTGCGTTACTTTAACTGGCAATTGTGCAGTTATGCAATGCTGTACACAAATAACATTTATATACATTTTTCCCATAAATAGAGGCTTCTTTAGGTGGTATTTGATCACCACTGGGGTTTTTCTTTATTTAATTTATTTTTTGGGCTATAAATGAAAAAGACAAAAAAAAAAAAAAACATTATTTTTTACTTTCTGCCATAACACATATCCACTACAAAATGTAAAAAAATCAACTTTCTTCATAAATTTAGGCCAATGTGTATTACGCTACATATTGTTGGCAAAAAATCAAAATAAGCATATATTGATTGGTTATGCAAACATTATAGTGTCTACAAATGATGGTATATATGGAATTTATTTATTTGTAGCAACGTATAGCGGGACTGTGATAGTCATGCAAGCAGTCTGACACTATCTGGCACTTTGTGGGAACCAGTGATACTAATAAAGTAATCAGTGCTAAAAATATGCACTGTTACTGTACTAATGACACTGGCTGGGAAGGGGTTAAAATTTAGGACGATCAAAGGGTTAAATGTTTGCCTAACAGTGCTTGGTGTGTTTACTGTGAGGTGCTTTTACTAAGGGATGTGCTGGTTTTTATTCCCTGCTTTGCAGGGAAACAAAAACCAGCACATCCCCACTGACAGGACAGAGCTCTGTATTGTTTACATACACAGAGCTCTGTCCTGTCTTCTTCCTCACTGATCAGTGGGTGCCAGCAATAATTGATTGGCTGGCATGCACTGATTGGCTTGTGCTATAACTAATCATAGCACCCCAACCTGAAAGTGCTGGATCACCTACTAGGTATGTGATTCGGCACAGGAGAGCCACTCTGTCATCATACTCATACGTGAGGCAGTCGGCAAGTGGTTGATGGATTTTAAAGTGTAAATCATGTCTGCCCTTTACCTTCTTTGCTCAAGACTGTATATAATAGAGTTGATTTACTAAAGGCAAATAGATTGTTTACTTTGCAATGGTAATTGCAGTTTGCAAGGGAATTTACTTCAGAGCTTCGTGAATGTTTCACTTTGCAAAAAATACCCAAGTGTGCAAGAAAAAGGTGATAGTCACATTTAGTGTAATTATTTTATGTATTAACCTAAATCCACAATATTATGAATATTGCCTGAACCAACACTGTGCAGTGATTCCACAACACTAAAAAAGGTAAATGTATAAACAGTGTAGCTCAACACCTCATCACATTCAAAAATAATTCTTTATCAATATAAAGTCTATATAGATAAAGTCCTGTGTTTAAAAATGTATGTGTTCAAAAATTCATATAGTCCAACTTCCTTAAAATAAAAAAACAAAATGAGGAAGCCCAATCATGGGACGCAACGCATCTAGGAGGGAGAAGTCTCACTTAGTGCGGTGGTGAGCCGGCAGTTGACTGTATCTGTACAACACTTTTAATCACTTCCACCTCTGAAGATTTGGCTGAACAATGACCAGGCCATTTTTTGCGATACGCCACTGTGTCACTTTAACTGACAATTATGCGGTTGCACGACATTGTACCCAAACAAAATTGACGTCCTTTTTTTCCCACAAATAGAGCTTTCTTTTGGTGGTATTTGATCATCTCTGCGTTTTTTTTTTTCATTTGTGCTATAACCAAAATAAGAGCGACAATTTTGAAAAAAATATTTTGTACTTTTTGCTATAATAAATATCCCCATTTTTTTTTTTAAAAAGCTAATTTTTTCATCAGTTTAGGCCGATATGTATTCTTCCACATATTCTTGGTAATAAAAATCACAATAAGCATATATTGATTGGTTTGCAGACACTTTTGGCAAACTTTTGACACTTTTGGCAAATTTTTGGGACCATTGCCATTTATACAGCGATCAATGCTCTAAAAATGCACTGATTACTGGGTAAATGCCACTGGTAGGGAAGGGTTTAACAGTAGGGTGCAATCAAGGGGTTAATTGTGTGTCCTAGGGAATTATTCTAACTGTGGGGGCTGGGACTGCCTGAGTGGGGAGACCGATCGTTGTTCATACCTAATATGAACAACAGATTGCTCTCCTCACCCCTGACAGAATGGAGATCTGTCTGTATACATTGACAGATCTCCATTCTGTCTTTGTGTGGAGCGATCGCGGGGGCCCGGTGGTCATCTCGATTGCTGGGCACGCGCAGCGGCTCTGGCGTCGCACCGCGGGCCCGCACGCGCCTTCTAGTGGTCAAAAGGCAAACCGATGTAAGGTAACGTAGTTTCCCCCAGGGGAGCCAACCTGCTGCAGTACAATTGCAGCAGCTGGTTGGGAAAGGGTTAAAGTTATGTTTTTGTAGGAGTAATGCTTTGCGGGGTGTTTTGAATATATTTGCAAATTGCAAATTGTATATATACTTTTTATATTGGTATAAGAATTATTTTAGAATGTGATGAGGTGTTTCGCTACACTGTTTTGGTTATAAATGTGCAATATATGTGGATGAAGGAAGTCAGCAGAGCTCTGGGGCTAAATTCCTTGCAAAATGCAACTCTCTTTGCAAAGTGCACCATTTGTCTATAGTAAATCAACCCCATTTTATTCCTGAAGTCTCTTCTGATGTTTTATCCCTCAGACCTTTCACCATTTTTATTGCCAGTCTCTTTTTCTATCTTATCAATATTTTTGTAAGTTTTTTATAAGTGAGGGCAGATGGTTACAAAGAACTAGATTTCTGCAGAATCAATGGGTAGTTTTCTGTACTTACATTATTATGAGAGTACATAGCAATTCAATTATAAACAGGATCAGAGGCAGGCAGAACTTGACAAGGTAATCCAGGGGTTCAATGTCACAAGCTGTATTAAAGTGGTTGTAAACCCTTACAAACCACTTTGGCCTACAGGTAAGCCTAGATTAAGGCTTACCTGTAAGTCCAAAAAATATCTCCTAAACCTACACGTTTAGGAGATATTTACAAAAAGACAGGCACTGCTGTCTACGGCGCATGCGTTGTAGACATCAGCGCGCAGGCGCACTGAGCACGCCGCAGATCGCGGTGATATGCTGCTCGTGACGGCTCCCGTGCCCATGCGAGTGACATCATCACGGCTCCGCCGGAGCAGCGAGACCCGGAATTCACTGTGACATGGGCACAATGGGCATTTTCAGAATGCCTAAAAACACATTCTGCTACTCCTTATGTGTATGCTGATATTACATGTGTGAGAATTTTTCACAGCCTAGCCATATAGAGGGGCCTAAAATCCAAGGATCCCCTTCAGGCATTCTAGGGGCATAAATTATGCATCTAATTTCCTTACAACCTATCACATTTTTGGAGGCCCTGGAGCACCAGGACAGTAGAAACACCCACATTTTGGAGAGTAAATACATCAAGGTATCTTTAAAAAATATGGATAGAATACATGACTGCCCCAGGAATGCTATGTTCACTGGCTCTGTGTCTCTTAGGAACATAGTCAGTGGGATGTGCAGATGGGCCAGTTCAGGCCGCAGGCAGAGACATGGTCAGCAAACAAGCAAATAATCAGTTCTGGCAGCAGGCAGAAACATGGTTAATAAACAAGCCAAGTTTAGTACAGGCAGCAGGCAGAGGAAAATCTGCACTGGTGTAGTGATGACCAGGAGCACTGTAGCTGGTGTGGTGGTGATCAGGACACTATAACTAATACGGTGGTGATCAGTGACAATATGACTGGTGTGGCAGTCATCAGAGACAATATGACTGGTGCGATGGTGATTAGGGACACTGTGAGTGGACTGCAGTGATTAAGAACACTGACTGGTGTGGCAGTGATTAGGGACACTGTGAGTGGACTGCAGTGATTAGGGACACTGTAAGTGGATAGGAATGATTAGGGACATTGTGAGTGAACTGCAGTAATTAGGGACACTGTAAGGGGACAGAAGTGAATAGGGACATTGTGAGTGGATTGTGGAGATTAGGGACCTTGTAAGTGGGTGGTAGTGATTAGGGACACTTTGAGTGGGCAGCAGTGATTAGGGACCCTGCGGGTAGACTGTGGTTGTTAGGGACACTGTGAGTGGACTGCAGTGGTTAGGGACATTGTAAGTAGATTGCCATGATTTGGGATACTGTAAGTGTACTGTGGTGATTAGGAACATTGTGAGTGGGTAGTAGTGATTAAGGACACTGTGAGTGGACAGCAGTGATTAGGAACATTGTGGGTAGACTGCAGTGATTGGGGACACTGTGAGTGGACTGCAGTGGTTAGGGACATTGTGAGTAGACTGCCATGATTGGGGACAATGTTAGTGGACTAAGGAGATTAGGAACACTGAGTAGACCACCATGATTGGGGACATTGTGAATGATCTGTGTTGATTAAGGGCACTGTGAGTGGACTGCAGTGATTAGGGACACTGTGAGTGGACTGCAGGGAATAGGGACACTGGGCTCCATTCAGTATCGACCTCTTTAAGATCTGTAGTAAAATACCTCTTAACGGTTTTCATAAATGTTTTTACAATTCACCAATGCCACATGGGATATTTTATGATGTAATGCAGTATTTTAGTAGTGAAAGCTAGATGTATTTTAATGCAGACAGTTGCAATAATTAAGTAATCTGGATGTTAAGGGCTGGAAGCTGCCGGCATCCTTAACAACCAGTAAATACTCACATACAGAATGTAAGAAAAATAAGTGCTGCTATTAATTAAAAAAAAAAAACATGCAGGTCCCCCCCAATTCATTTCAGGCCCTTTGGGTCTGAGATTAATTTTGAGGGGAACACCACCCATCATGGGGTCCCCCCAAAATGCATATCAGACCCTCATCCGAGCATGCAGCCCGCCAGGCCAGGAAAGGGGGGAATTTAGCGAGTTTCCCCCCAACAATGTCAGGCAACATGCCCTCAATAATGGGGCCCCAGATCCTGCCCCCATGTGAATGAGTATGCAAAGCAAAGTAAATAAAGACAAAGAGACAGTCCTTTATTCAAAAAAGCCCCAAAAAAATAGATGTCCCCAAAGTAGATGCAACATCAATCACAATGAATGCCGGCTGCTGGCCCACACGAAAAAGAAAAACCCGACCAACATCTACACTTGGATCCTTCTGAATGACAGCTCTGCCACCTACTTGCCGCTAAATAAACAAATAATTCTCGTTGATGCCACTGAGTGACTAGGCCCCCTGTGACATTATCAATCCAGCAGGCCCTGGTCAATGACATCATAAGGGGGGCGTGGACACTCTGTGACATCATTGAATGACCCCCGTCTCTTAGTTTATTTAACGGCGGGTAGGCAGCGGAGCTGTCTTTCGGCGGGATCCAAGCGAGAGAGTTTCAAATCCCTAGGCTGCGTGCCTTTTGAACTTGGTGACTGCTTTGAGTGGGGGAAGCATCAGCCTGGGACTGACAAAAAAGAGCAACATTCAAAGAAAAAAATATTTTTGCTAATCTAAAAATGTGTATATTTATACAGTGGTGTGAAAAGGTGTTTGCCCCCTTCCTCATTTCCTGTTCCTTTGCATGTTTGTCACACTTAAGTGTTTCGGAACATCAAACCAATTTAAACAATAGTCAAGGACAACACAAGTAAACACAAAATGCAATTTGTAAATGAAGGTGTTTATTATTAAAGGTGAAAAAAAATCCAAACCATCATGGCCCTGTGTGAAAAAGTGATTGCCCCCTAAACCTAATAACTGGTTGGGCCACCCTTAGCAGCAACAACTGCAACCAAGCGTTTGCGATAACGTGCAATGAGGCTTTTACAGCGTCCTGGAGGAATTTTGGCCCACTTATCTTTGCAGAATTGTCCTAATTCAGTTACATTAGAGGGTTTTCGAGCATGAACGGCCTTTTTAAGGTCATACCACAACATCTCAATAGGATTCAGGTCAGGACTTTGGCTAGGCCACTCCAAAGTCTTCATTTTGTTTTTCTTCAGCCATTCGGTGGTGGACTTGCTGGTGTGTTTAGGATCATTGTCCTGCTGCAGAACCCAAGTTCGTTTCAGCTTGAGTACACGAACAGATGGTCGGACATTCTCCTTCAGGATCTCTTGGTAGACAGCAGAATTCATAGTTCCTTTTATCACGGCAAGTCTTCCAGGTCCTGAAGCAGCAAAACAGTCCCAGACCATCACACTACCACCACCATATTTTACTGTTGGTATAATGTTCTTTTTCTGAAATGCAGTGTTCCTTCTACGCCAGATATACTTGGACACACACCTTCCAAAGAGTTCCACTTTTGTCTCATCGGTCCACAGAATGTTGTCCCAAAAGTCTTGGGGATCATCAAGATGTGTTGTGGAGAAATTGAGATGAGCTTTGATGTTCTTTTTGCTCAGCAGTGGTTTTCTCCTTGGAACTCTGCCATGCAGGCCATTTTTGCCCAGTCTTTTCCTGATGGTGGAGGCATGAACGCTGACCTTAACTGAGGCAAGTGAGGCCTGCAGTTCCTTGGACATTGTTGTGGGGTCTTTTGTGACCTCTTGGATGAGTCGTCGCTGCGCTCTTGGGGTAATTTTGGGCGGCCGGCCACTCCTGGGAAGGTTCACCACTGTTCCATGTCTTCGCCATTTGTGGATAATGGCTCTCACTGTGGTTCGCTGGATTCCCAAAGCTTTGGAAATGGCTTTATAACCCTTTCCAGACTGATAGATCTCAATTACTTTCTTTCTCAATTGTTCCTGAATTTCTTTGGGTCTCGGCATGATGTGTAGCTTTTAAGGATCTTCTGGTGGACCTTACTGTGTCAAGCAGCTCCTATTTAAGTGATGCCTTGATTGTGAACAGGTGTGGCAATAATCAGGCCTGGGTGTGGCTAGAGAAATTGAACTCAGGTGTGGACAACCACAGTTATAGTATGTTTTAACAAGGGGGGCAATCACTTTTTCACACAGGGCCATGATGGTTTGGATTTTTTTTCACCTTTAATAATAAACACCTTCATTTACAAATTGCATTTTGTGTTTACTTGTGTTGTCCTTGACTATTGTTTAAATTGGTTTGATGTTCCGAAACACTTAAGTGTGACAAACATGCAAAGGAACAGGAAATGAGGAAGGGGGCAAACACTTTTTCACACCACTGTATATATTTGCTAGTATAGCAATGACATTTTTATTTACTCTTTATTTTTAGAGGAAGCTGACTAAATCAAAGCATCTGGTAAAGAGTAAACTCACGGTAATAATGTCAATCTTTTTGTTGTTCTGTGGATTAATGACTATGTTTTCTAACCTTTAGACGCTCTATACCTTTTGTATTGGCTTTAAACATAGATCAAAGAATCCTTCTAACAAGATTTATTTCAAGTTTAGCTAACACAAATGAATGACAGTTTGACTGATCATATGATAACAAAAAAATAAAAATTAGGTCAATGCGTAAAAGTTAAAAGGATCTTTTGGAATTTGAATGGATCAAAAAAAAAAAGGTTAAATGCTATGTACTGTAATACACTGACCAACCAAAACATTTCCAGGAGAGTATAGGTTAAGTGTTGAAAAAGTGTGTTGCATAATATGTCCCCAGAGCTGCTGGATTATGTACGCTTCAGTTTACCACTGGGTTCTGTTGCTTCACTGAACTCTAAATTAGCTGTGTGCAGAATCTTTTCCTCTCCCTCCCTTTTTTGACCTTTAAAGAATTACATAAGTCAGATAGGAATATTTTTTTCTGCTCTTTTGCAATGTCTGCCTATGGGTGGTTGGTACTTCTGTAAAAATTTAATTTTTCTACATAAAGGATTAATGTTTTTGCTTAAAGCATACATTTATTTTCATTTTTTTTTTATATAGTGCTAATACATTTCTGCCGTGCTTTAGACTCAACATCTAATCAGTTGCCAATGGCTCCTTCCCTAAAGCAATATACTTTATACTGCCTACAGTCACACATGCACTGTAGTAAGGTTAGCTCAGAGTGTTGGCTGTAAATTAAAACCAGAACCCCAGCACTGCAATTACAGTATACATGCTAAGGGGTCTATTTATTATTGTTTTCATCTATACAATAATTTCTATAACTTTCACCCAGCATTCGCAACGTTGGCAATGAAATCCAATTAGAAAAATGTGTGATTCCTGGGTTAGTGTTGTGTGAAAAAAAATAAAAATAGACATGTAAGAATAAAGTGACAGTAGGCCAATAAAGACCTCTGGTTTTATCCTGGAAAGGAAGTATATACTGTATATATCACAGATTTGGGGAATTTATTGTTTTTTTTTTTTCTTTTTGATCAGGTAGGAAATTTTAGGTTATTTGGATTATTACCGTGGAGCACTGATATGCCTGTGTGCTGAAATGTAGCTAATGTTTAGAAGACATAGAGTATATGGTAACTTTATATGCAAATTGTTAAAGCACTAGTAAACTCAATTTGGTCACTTGAGTCTACAGGTAAGTTTATAGTATAGCTGAATTTGCCCTCAATTCAGAGCTCTGAGCCATGATTGTGACACCGGCAGGGTGCGCAATATGACATGTGCCGGAGTGATGTCAGTGCAGCTCAGCCATTCAAATTCCCAGAGCTTATAAGCCCGGAAGGAAGAATGGGTGAAGATGGAAGCGTTAGCAACAATGACAGTGTGCCACTGGAAACATCTGTCTCACAGGTAATAATAATAATAATGGGTTAGTATGTGCTGGATCCTGCTGCAGGATTTGATCCAGGACTCTCTCTCCCCCTGCTCCAAGCCTCAGACTATTTATGTGCTATACAACCACCTACTGGGCACATCTTCTCAGGGATTGGCTGTATAAATATTCAGGTTGTCTATTTGCCTTGCTCAACCTCCTATGTTTCAGATGTCTCTAGAAAGCAGGGAAAAGCAATTAAACCTGCAGCCTGTGAGACTCAGAACAGTTTAAAGCAATTGACAACTGATTACAGAGGCGCCAAATACAACTAAATTTACCTAACATCCTAGTAACCTAACTAGGAGGGTGTTACAGTTCTCAACTTCTTAACGTGGTAGTAAACGTAACATCACCAGCGCATGAGCTCTGAAGGTCCAGAATACAGTGCCAGACCTTCAGAGCCCATGCGCATGTGTGGGAGTGATAGTATCGCTCACCTGGTCACTCATGTACCTGGAGGCCACAAACCAAGAAGCCGCAAACTGGGTAAAGATGGAAGTCCTCTCAGCGGTGACAACGCGGCGCTGGAGGGATCCATTTTGAAGTAAGTCTCCCATACTAGCATACTAGCACATTATGACATTGCCTTGCAGGGTTTTTTTTTTTCCTAAACTGCGGTTTGCTACTGCTTTAATCAATCAGACTTCATGTTATCTCTTTTGACTTTGTATTAGAGCTGATGAATATCTCTCAATTTTCAGAAAGAGGGACAGCCTGGAGGTGGGAGCAAAATCATTATTGCTCAGTGGGAGGAAAATGGCCCTGATGTCAGTGGTCAGGGTAAGTAAAAAATATCCTAATGTAAGCAATACCCTTAAAGGTCATTTGATGAGAAGCACAATGTCATGGATCTGCCACCCAGTATAGGGGTCACCTAAGAGTTAACAATAGTGCAGACGGATTTCAATGATTGGTGCCAAACTTCCTTATTTAAGCACCTCAGCTGCACAGAGACTTTGCTGTCTGATCTGCAGCTCATACCTGTTCCTGTGTCTACCTGTTCCTGAGATCCGATTTGTTTCCTGTGTTTGACCCGGCTTGTTTGACTACTATTGATCTCTGTTATCCTGACCCTGGCTTGCCTTGTAACCACACTTATCTCTATATTGACTGATATCCTGTTGCCAAACCTTTGCCCGTATCCTGATGATTCTCTGCCTGCCGTTTGTGTCTGCTTGATCATCTATTACCAAACCCGGCATGTCTGACCACACATACGGTGCCCCCACAGCTCTGCATCTACAAGCATCCTGTTTCCTGCTTCCTGTCTGCTGAGCTGACTACACCTGCTGTTACTTGCTGGTCTAATCTAGGAGGTCATCAGCTGCACAAGAGACTATCCAGGCACTCTTACACCACACGGCTCTTGTGGCCACTGTTCATAGCATTGGTGGTCCCTGAGCCAGGGTTGTATGCAAAGCCTTCCTGCTGCACGCAAGGCTCACCCGTCAGGTACGTGACACACAAGTCCATAACCCTGAAACTCCACATGGGGTAACCTGGCAACAAGCCTTCGGCCAGCTTACTAACTGCCCTCGAGAAGTGCCCCCTCCCCCCTTTTTATATGTTTGCCCCAGCAGAGGGTGGTACCTTCCCAAAAAGCATCCCAGCAGTGTTAACCCTTTACCTCTCAGGAAGTACCACCTCAGCAGGGCAACACACTCAAACTATACAATACACTCAAATTACCTTATGAAAGTTTAACCCACATACATGATATTAACTTGGAAGAAGTTCAACGGTTTAAGAAACACAAAACAATTTACATCCACCTGCTTGCAAATTTGTTAAAGGAGATATTTTATTGATTAGTAATCTTTTTTGAGTCCAGGCACTCCCCTGACCCAGAGTGACTGAGTTGGCCCTCCTAGTGCTTTGGGCATGTGCAGAATGCATGATGAGGCAGTGCTCTGCTATGTAGGAGATATTTATGCAGGCGGAGGAGGATGTCACAGCACACTAGCACTGATTCACTCAGATCCCCTTGCCCACTCACTATGGTCATTCTGTTAACAAACAATCAGCCCTCAAACTCTATCTAGTGTCATTTAGTGACAATAAATGTGTTTATATCTCCTCTAAGCTCAAAGAAGGAGTCTGACTCTACTTTCTTTTCAGCTGCCCACTGTGACTCAAATTCAACATCAGATCCCTATTGACACATGCAGACTCTTTCTCATCCTACACAGAGTGAGACACACTAATAAGAAAAATAAAAATGTAAATAACAGGCCCTCTAAATAGCAGTGTCTGGTGCAGGCAACCATGTCGGCCCTGCAATACTCTGGATTCTGTGGGCAGGTCTGTTATCCAGGGCTCGGTGAGTGGAGTTGTGATGTCAGTACACTCTCCGCCCACCTCTACACTACCCTTTGCCAGGCATCGATATATCTTACACTGAACTTCTGCAGTAAAATGCCCAATCATGCTGAGGTGTGAAGCAGCCAATCCTGAGAGAGCTGCAGAAGAAAGGAGGGGGGATGTGAAGTACAAAGAATGTACAAAGAATGCCTCTCTCACACTTGCATGAGATAAGAAAATCACCTGTCAGTCACAGCATGGGGGAAGAATAGACACCTATTTCTCTGTGTCTGTTTTTATTTTACTGAAGAAAGATAATAAGATTACTCAGAGCTGGAATAACTATTTGTGGCAAGACTGGGCACAGATGAAATTACATCCTCTACTGTAACAGATATGAGTCTTAATTTAAAAAAAAAACATCCACTTTAAGATATATTTTTAGCATGGGTATAATCAGATTGCAGACTTTTTTATATTTTGTCTTGTAGTTCCACAAGGTCAATTTCATCAAAAAGTTTGGTGAACAAGAAATTGATAATTTTGTTAAAAATCAAGCTCACAGTATAGCTGTGGGATGCCTCGCAGAGATTTCATCACAAATTGCATTAAGGTTTGGATTTCTTTAAATAATAAATATTATTAATAAAGATTAATATTAATTGCTTATTAGTTCAATATACCTACATATTTAAATGCCTTCTTTCATTATTATAGTCTGTGCACTCATATCAGACTAATTTGATTTGGACTTGATGGATGATACTGACATACAGAAAGAAGACCTCATCAATTTGAAGAGAAAAGCTTTACGGAAACAAAATGTAAATTAAATGGAATTTTGGTTTTACTTTTGTTTAGTAAAGCTCTTTCAACCCACTTTTCAACAATCTATTTCCATTAACCTAAATATTTTATCATGGTCATGTACAGAAAATAAAAATGAAAAAAAGATTTGCTATACATGATTTGATAAAAGCAAGTAAGTTATCCCTTTATGCCGCATACACACGATCGGAAATTCCGCCAGCTAAAGTCTGCTGAGAGCTTTTGGTTGGAAAATGCGACCATGTGTATGCTCCATCAGACTTTTGCTGGCGGAATTCCAGCAAGCAAAAGATTGAGAGCAGGTTCTCAATTTTTCGGTCAGAAAAAGTTCCAATCAGAAATTCCGATCGTCTGTACCAATTCCGACACGCAAAATTCCTACGCATGCTGGTAAACAATTCAACGCACGCTCGGAAGCATTGAACTTCATTTTCTCAGCTCGTCGTCGTCGTGTTGTACGTCACCGCGTTCTTGACGGTCGAAAGCTCAGCAAACTTTTGTGTGACTGTGTGTATGCAAGCCAAGTTGAGCAGAATTCCGTCGGAAAAACCATCCAAGATTTTTCCGACGGAAAATCCGCTCGTGTGTGCGCGGCATTAGAGGTATTTAAGAGAAGGTAATGTTTTGAAATCTGTGAAAGATCAGCAAGCATATGATGCCACCCTGTGAAATTTATTTTGCCAAAGTATATTTTTTTTGTGACACAATCATAGCTTGTTCTTTAGTATGGTAAAAGTGCATCTTCATTATTACGTTCATAGGGCAAATTATGATACTTGAAATGAGTATCTGTTTCATCCTATGCCTAATTCCAAAACACTAACCTCCCAAGCAGACCCATATTCAAGTAATACCATGTCTCCTCTTTTCTAGTATCCATAGCTGAACTGCAGCTTAGCTACAGTAAGCTATAACCAGTATATGTATAACCATATACTAGTCTTCAGCTATGCCATGTTTACTGATGGTGGAAATCTTTTGTCGGCCATATCAAACTTAGTAGATGGAATGTGTGTGAATATGTGAATACAGATTTATTCAGTCATGCAAATCATGGATTACAGTAGCCTGCCTTTGTGAGTTGTGTGATTCTTTGCAGAGAAGATAGATCTCAATGCAAATATTTAAACAATTTACAACATTTTTTTCTGATTTTGGTTATCACTTGCCAGTCCAGAGCACCCTAAACTGTAATATGCATGTAAGTGAACAGTGTTCCTTAACTTTTGACTGTGGTAAGCTCAAGTTGTTACTGCTTTTGCAAGCTAGAGTTGAGCATGCTGCAACAGTCTTTATTAGAAATATTACATTTTGCATTATGAAAATGTATTTAGCCCAGTAAATCCCCAAGTAGCTTGTACTAGTTGTGTGAGCTGTGGAGGTGATACAAATTTAGTGCAAGCCTTTAAGACTCTTTTTGGTTCCCTGTTGTCTTGCCCAGGGAGATAATGTTCTATGTCTCTTAGGCTTAAAGTGGATGTAAAGGCAGTATTCTATGCATTAAGATAAAAAATCTTCTGTGCGTAGCAGCCCCCCTCAGCCCTCCTAATTATTACCTAAGTCCATCTCTATCCAGCGATGTGCACGAGTGCCTCAGCCATCCGGGACTCTCCCTCCTGATTGGCTGAGACACAGCAGTGGAACCATTGGCTACTGCTGTTGTCAATCAAAGTCAGTCAGCCAGCCAATCAGGAGAGAGATGGGGCAAGGCCAAACCCCAACTATGTGTCTGAATGTATACACAGAGCTGTGGTTTGGCTTGGGTGCCCCCCTAGCAAGGTGCCCATTGTTAATTTGACATCTGGAGAAAAAACATCCCTGAAATTAAAGTTTCCTAGAGAATTAAATCATGTAAGTGAACTTGAACATCCATAATGTTTTACTACCGGGTGGTCCTTTCAACCAGGGTAAAAAAGTGTTGCACATACAACAAGGAAGCCTACCATAGCAGTCGTATATTGAAGCTAAGGTCAGACTAATTCAAGGTCAGATTAACATTATTATTTTAATGTTCTGCATAGCCCGCAAGTAAGAAAAACAGTCATATTCTTGCTATAAGGGAATAAGATTAATTTGCTGACTATCAGACTTTGGCAGATTGTATTTAATAAAATCCTGACTAAGCTTTTGCTTGGAGAAACTACAAAAATGATTTCAACAGTGGAAAGGATCTGTATCTGGATATTAATATATATTAAAAAAAAAATTAAACATTTAACAACAGCATTAGCTTTGTAAGGAATTGCTTCTAGCAGTAGCATATACCATCTTTCTACTCCAGGACAGAAAATAGTAGACATATTAGCACTTGTGTCTGTGTACATTAAAAGGTACAGTATTTAATTTTTTTAACTCTTTTTCTTTATTTAGGGAAAAGGCAGATTAATAACAGAACAAGTGTATCAAGTGTACAAAGATACATAGCATACAGTATTATGGTGTTGAAATAACAACAACAAGAACTTTGTTGAGGGAGAAAGTCGTGTGTACCGTATAGCGTCATGTCAGTGCCGGTTCACACTGGGGAAACACGACTTACAGCGCGACTTAGCAAGGCAACTTCAACGTGACTTTGAGTTATTTACAACACAACTTCAAGTTGCCCCCAGGCCAGGCAACTTTGGCTGTGGCCAATCACAGAATTATCAGCTCTCTGGGAGGGTGGGGTTTGCCTGAGTAAACAAATTTCTTTTCCTGTAAATTCGCTTCAAAATAGATGGAGATCCGACTTGGAGGTGACTTCCATTGAAATCAATGGGTACAAATCACCTAGAAGTCGGATTGAAGTAGTACAGGAACCTTTTTTGAAGTCGGAGCGACTTCAGTAGTGTGCATTGAGACGGCTCCATAGATTAACATTACAGCGCAACTTGGGACGACTTGGGGCGCCTCGGGGCGACCTGAAGTCGAATCCTGAGTCGCCCTGGTGTGAACCGGCTCTTAATGACTTTGAAAAGCTACAGTATTTTGACACATTCATAGTGTGCTCTTGTCTGTTAAGGGCTATCTAGCATAGCTTTATTTCATTTTATAATTAAATTCATCTAATATAAATAATAAAGGGCAAATATTTGGATTCTTTAATGTTGAAGTTTGTGTTTAAAGAAAAATAGGTTAAACATTGATGAAATCTCCTCCACATGCACAAACTGTATGAACATGCACACATAATCAGAGATTATGCTCCTGGTTAGGGATGAGCCGAACACCCCCCCGTTCGGCTCGCACCAGAACCCGCAAACGGACCTAAAGTCCGTGCGAGCTTTAGAACCCTATTAGTTTTAATGGATGCGAACGTTTGAAATTAAAAGTGCTAATTTTAAAGGCTAATATGCATGTTAATGTCATAAAAAGTGTTTGGGGACCTGGGTCCTGCCCCAGGGGACATGTATCAATGCAAAAAGAAGTTTTAAAAACGGCCGTTTTTTCAGGAGCAGTGATTTTAATAATGCTTAAATTGAAACAATAAAAGTGTAATATTCCTTTAAATTTCGTACCTGGGGGGTGTCTATAGTATGCCTGTGAAGGGGCGCATGTTTCCCGTGTTTAGAACTGTCTCTGCAAAAAGTGTCATTTTTGAAAGTAAAAAAGCTATTTAAAATCACTCGCGGCTAATGTTAATTGATTTTTCATTAAAAAAAAGTCATTGATAAAAAAAAAAAAAAAATTAAAAAAAAAAAGCGTAGGGGTCCCCCCAAATTCAACAACCAGGCCCTTCAGGTCTGGGATGGATATTAAGGGGAACCCCAGCCAAAAAAAAAAAAAATGGCGTAGGGTCCCCCTCAAAATCCATACCAGACCCTTGAGGTCTGGTATGGATTTTAAGGGGAACCCTAGCCAAAAAAAATGGCGTGGGGTCCCCCTCAAAATCCATACCAGACCCTTATCCGAGCATGCAACCTGGCAGGCCGCAGGAAAAGAGGGGGGGACGAGAGCGCCCCCCCTCCCGCCTGAACCGTACCAGGCCACATGCCCTCAACATTGGGAGTATGCTTTGGGGGTCTAAGACCCCTAAAGCACCTTGTCCCCATGTGGATGAGGAAAAGGGCCTCTTCCCCACAACCCTGGCCATTGGTTGTGGGGGTCTGCGGGCGGGGGGCTTATCGGAATCTGGAAGCCCCCTTTAACAAGGGGACCCCCAGATCCCGGCCCCCCTGTGTGAAATGGTAAGGGGTACCCCTACCATTTCACCAAAAAAGTGGCAAAAATGGTAAAAATGACAGGAGACGGTCTTTGACAATTCCTTTATTAAAATCTTCTTTCTTCATCCTTCGGTTTCTTCATCTTCTCCTTCCGTCATCTTCTTCCATCTTCTTCCATCTTTTTCTTCCTCCGATCCGCTTCTTCTTGCGCTGGTCTTCTCGTCCTTCTCGTCCGGCATCTTCTTCCGTCGGCGTCGGCGTCGGTGTCCGTGTCTCTTCTTGGGCCGCTCCGCGCAATGGGAGGCTCCCGCTGTGTGAGGCTCTGCTCCGTCTGACAGGTCTTTTATAACGGAGGGCACCTGGTGACCCCGCCCCCCTCTGACGTCATGGGGAAAGCCATCATGGAATTCCCCATGATGTCCCCGTGCATGGGGAAGAGGCCCTTGTCCTCATCAACATGGGGACAAGGTGCTTTGGGGGTCTTAGACCCCCAAAGCATCCTCCCAATGTTGAGGGCATGTGGCCTGGTACGGTTCAGGTGGGAGGGGGGGCCGCTCTCGTCCCCTCCTCTTTTCCTGCGGCCTGCCAGGTTGCGTGCTCGGATAAGGGTCTGGTATGGATTTTGAGGGGGACCCCACGCCATTTTTTTTGGCTAGGGTTCCCCTTAAAATCCATACCAGACCTGAAGGGCCTGGTTATTGAATTAGGGGGGACCCCTACGCTTTTTTTTTTTGTTTTTTATTAATGAATGACAGTTCTCTGTGTTACAGGAGCCATCAATTCATTAGCTGCGAGTGCTTTTAAATAGCCTTTTTCCTGCAAAAATTACACTTTTTTGCAGGGAAAGTTCTAAGCACAGGAAACCTGCCCCCCTTCACAGGCCACCTATAGACACCCCCAGATGTGATACTGCAATGCTGTTCTAACAGCACGCACACACATATCCCCAGAAATAGAGCACATATTGTCAGCAGCACACTGACACGCTGACACTGACTGAAACATAATATGCGAGGCCGCCGGCGGCATGCTTGGCCAATCATCAGCCAGCATTGCACTGCGACTAGCGCAATGCATTGCGGGGCCGCCCGCATCACACAAATTTGATGCAAGCGGCCCCAATAGTTCTGGGCTCGCCGAGCGAGCGAACGCCCGGTGCTCGATTCGAACATGGGTTCGAATTGAACACCGGGCCCATCCCTACTCCTGGTAGTTTACTGAAGTCAGGCACATATCACAACCATCATAAGTCTCTTACTGAACATACATCTTGCATCACATGTGGGTGGGGATTTTAGAAATGAAATTTATTGCATAGACAATTATTTTGTTTGTTTTACATGTTCAAAACCCCTGCTAGTTTTTTCCCTCTATATACTGTATGTATATATATATATATATATATATATATATATATATATATATATATATTGTATAGTTGTGCTCATAAGTTTACATACCTTGGCAGAATTTATGATTTCTTGGCCTTTTTTCAGAGAATATGAACAATAACACAAAAACTTTTCTTTCGCTCATGGTTAGTGTTTGGCTGAAGCCATTATTATCAATCAACTTTGTTTACTCTTTTTCAATCATAATGGCAACAGAAACTACCCAAATGATCCTTATCAAAAGTTTACATACCCCAGTTCCTAATATAATGTGTTGCCCCCTTTAATGACAGCTTGAAGTCTTTTGTGGTAATTGTGGACAAGGCTCTTTATCTTCTCGGATGGTAAAGCTGCCCATTCCTCTTGGCAAAAAGCCTCCATTTCCTCTAAATTTTTGGGCTGTCTTGCATGAACTGCATGTTTGAGATCTCCCCAGAGTGGCTCAATGATATAGAGGTCAGGAGACTGAGATGGCCACTCCAGAACCTTCACTTTATTCTGCTGTAGCCAATGACAGGTCGACTTGGCTTTGTGTTTTGGATCATTGTCATGTTGGAATGTCCAAGTACTTCCAATGGACAGCTTCATGGCTGATGAATGCAAATGTTCCTCCAGTATTTTTTTGATAACATACTGCATTCATCTTGCCATCAATTTTGACAATATTTCCTGTGCCTTTGTAGCTCACACATCCCCAAAACATCAGGGATCCACCTCCGTGTACATTTCATCATAGGCCTTGTTGACTCCTCTCCAAATGTAGTGTTTATGATTTTGGCCAAAAAGCTAAATTTTGTTCTCATCACTCCGAAAGACTTTGTGCCAAAAGTTTTGAGCCTGGTATCTGTGCTGTTTGGCATATTGTAAGCGGTATACTTTGTGCCATTTGCATAGTAATGGCTTTCTTCTGGTGACTCGACCATGCAGCCCATCTTTCTTCAAGCGCCTCCTTTTTGTGCGTCTTGAAACAGCCACACCACATGTTTTCAGAGAGTCCTGTATTTCACCTGAAGTTATTTGAGGGTTTTTCTTTGCATCCCTAACAATTTTCCTGGCTGTTATGGCTGAAATTTTAGTTGGTCTACCTGACTGTGGTTTGGTTTTTAACAGAACCCCTCATTTTCCACTTCTTGGTTAGAGTTTGAACACTGCTGATTGGCATTCTTAATTCCTTGGATATCTTTTTATATCCCTTTCCTGTTTTATACAGTTCAACTACCTTTTCCCGCAGATCCATTGACAATTCTTTTGCTTTCCACATGACTCAGAATCCAGAAATGTCAGTGTGGCACTGGAGGAAAGATGCAAGGGTCTGTCAGGAGTCCAGAAACTCATTGACCTTTTATACACACACACTAATTACAAGCAAACAGATCACAGGTGAGGATGGTTACCTTTAACAGCCATTCAAACCCCTTTGTGTCAACTTGTGTGCATGTTATGAGGCCAAAATCACCAGGGTATTAAACTTTTGGTCAGGGTCATTTGGGTAGTTTCTGTTGTTATTTTGATTTAAAAAGAGTAAACACAGTTGATTGATAATAAATGGCTTCAGCCAAACACTAAGCATAAGTGAAAGAAATGTTTCTGTGTTATCATTCACATTCTCTGAAAAATGGCCAAGAAATCATAAATTCTGCCAGGATATGTAAACTTATGGGCACAACTGTAAATATATATATATATATATATATATATATATATATATATATATATATATACACCATTAAGTAAATGTATCTACACTTCCTGTCCCAGAGACACAACAGAAAGTTAAAGGAAGTCCCCTGATGTGAGGGGACATATCATCTTAGACAGTTGTCCCTGAAACAAGTGTTATCTTTGAAAGATTTTCCATTGTTCTGGGGGCAAATTTGTAACATGGTCACCAGTACAAATGGAGAGGGTGAATCTTACCATGGAAACACTGACATCAATAAAAGGCTGATAGAAGGTCTAAACCTCCCCCACTCTAAAACTAAAAAAATGGTCTTGTCTAGAGATACATTTTAATAAAATAATTTTTACTGCTGTGTTAATAGCTATTGCTAGTGCTACCAAACTTTATTTTCATACAAAGTGGGGAAGATTTACAATAACTGGGGCACACATAATTTGGTGCAGCTGTGCATAGTAGCCTGTATCAGCTCCTAACTTTATGGCCCGTACACACGATCCAAATATCGTACGACAGATCGGATGACTTTTTTCGCTTAATAGTCGCAAGTAGAAATTGAATAGGTTATAAAAGTCACCAAAATTCTCGTACGACAGAAAAAAAAATCGGAAGTGATGTCATGTGTTGTAATGTATTTGTATTGAATTTTTGGACAACTGTACTGACTAAACAAAAATTGTACCATCAGGTATTGTACGAGGAAAATTTCCGTGCTTGTCCGATCGAATAATATCGGATGAACTGTCGTGATCAGCTCTCGAAAGCTATGTACTAACAATCCGATTATCGTACGATCCCGTTGAAATCTGTAATTTTCGTCCGATTTTCAGATCGTGTGTCTGATAATTAACAACTTAAAATAACTTCAAATAACCAAATCCATTTGATAAGTTTGCAATGTAAACTGGTCACAATGATTTGCTAAACATCAAGCACAAGTAATTTGCCAGTCCTTTGATGCAGATTGTTATTAATATTGTTGTTATTATTTTTTAACAGGTCATTTTAACAAAAAGAAAATCCAATAAGAACAAACATCAGCGACACGCAGATGTCCAAACATTAAAAGAAGTATCACATACTATACAGGTTATAAAAATGGAATGATTCATCAGAAGCAATTGTTTTGGGGGTGTTTCTAATGTTTTCACACTTTCAGGGTTTCCCTCACTGTAGTCAAAGCACGTTAAGTATGCTATCTGCTCCATGTATCAGTATAATGCTAATGACACTCCAAACGCATATAGTAAACACAGTGCAATACAATACAATGCAATTTATTATAGATTGTCCACAGAAGTAAAACATGCCCTATTCTAAGCAGTGTATGATGAGATATGAAGTTTCCTGGATGATCACATGATGTTACAGTAAGTGGTGGGCTCATCATGCGGTTTTTACATTTTTAACCCAAAAGGTGCAGATTCAAAGCTGCCATAAACTAGGTAAGTGAGAGATAAACACACTGGGAAGGCTTAAGCCCCATACACACGGTCGGATTTTCCGATGGAATATGTCCTATCGGACAATGTTGTCGGAAATTCCGACCGTGTGTAGGCACCATCGGACATTTTCCATCGGATTTTCCGACGGACAAAGTTTTAACTCCTGCTCTCAAATTTTCCGACAACAAAGTCCTATCGGACTTTTTCCGATCGTGTGTAGCCTAGTCCGACGGACAAAGTGCCACGCATGCTCAGAAGAAATTCTGTGACGGAAGCGCTCGGTCAGGTAAAACTACAGTTCCTAATCGACACAGCACATTCGTCACGCTACAATGTTAAAATGTCTTTAATGCAGCGCATTCTCTTTTTCTTTACAATGCAAGAAGAATGACGTGTTTTAGCTGCTCCTATTCACACTCACTTCTCACAAACTTATTTATTTATTCTTTTTCATGATTTATTGGCTAGATGTTTATTTTTCGTCAGATCGTAAAAGAATGTGTGTTATATTTTTTGGAGGATTTGTCATTTCTTTTTTTTTTTTTTGGAATACATATTTCCTTTATTTTTTTTATTTTTTTTGGTGGGGGGTTGTGTGTCTCAACTTAGCAAAACAACATTATTATCATTTGTATTTGTTGCCTAAATTTACTAGGAGGTTGTTTGTTGTTGGTGCCCCTTGTTAATTGGACTTTATGATTTGTGAAATGTACCTACCTACTCACAAATAAACTGTCATTGTAGAAAAGTAAAACACAAAAATACCTTTATTTAGGTCTCAGCAACAAACCAAAGAGGAACGCAGCGATGGAGAAACTTGGGACCCCCACGGCAAACATAATTTTTTAAGGTTCAAAAATTGGTGGCCTGAGGAGTACGTATCTTAAGGGAGTGCTATCTGGTCCTGAAGTCCAAAACATCCGGAACTGCAGCAGATGCCATCTAGGTCCCCAGGCTCTGGTCATACGAGAGGCTCCATCTTCTCTCAGACCAGACTGAATCAAGGTCGTCACTCTCTGGTCTTCCTTCCACGCTTCCTTGCACGCTGTGGCTGTGGTGCTGGTGGTGTGGCAGAAGGAGGAGGAGGAGGCGGAGCATTGTCACTATTGCAAACATGTGTGATTGGGGTCATCCCCCCAGCCATCCCCTTATTTAGTACCTTGAGGATGACCTCCTCACACATGCTGCGTTGCTCCGCCTCCATATCCTTCATTTTAGTGGCAACCAAGGAGCCAAAGGCCTCCTCGTAGGTGGGTGTGGCATGTAGTGAGGCTGAAGCCTCTCTTATCAGCCGGAGCGCTGACTCACCCACCTCCCCCACCCTTCTCGCCCTTTTGTAGGGAAGGCGGAGTGGAGGGACTTGGGAGGCAGTCAGGCTCCTAGGCCTACCCACCTCTTGGCTGCCACTACCCACCTCTTGGCTGCCACTAACCCCTGCCTCCTCCTGACTGCCACATTCCACAGCCACCTCCTGACTGAGGTCTTCCTGTGTATGAAAAAGGGACATAGTTTGAGTTATTTGTTCATCAAACACACACAATTTTCATCTATTGACTGTTGCAAAATGTTTACAAATAGAAAACAATACAATTCTCAGCCCTGCAGTTTATATTCTTGCCCCAAATGTCTCCAACACTACTGTCTGTTGATATGTCAAACAGCAATTGGGGATCCTGAATTAAGTGAACATCATTCATTTTTCACAAAAATGGGTACAAAACTACTATACCTGGCTCAAGCTGGGCTCCTCCACCTCTTCCAGACTGGAAGGCCCAGGTTGCTCCTTGGAAGCCTCATCAGGGGTGGCCTGCGTGGAAGGACGCGTGGAAGGAAGAGTCGAGAATGACTCCCTGACATCAGCCTGGTCTTTGAGAAAATGGAGCCTGTCATAGTACGAGAGCTTGGGGACATAGACCTCATCTGCTGCAGCTCCAGATGCTTGGGACTTCAGGACCTTATTGCGCTCCCTGAAATACGTACTTCTCAGGCTGCCAATTTTTATTCTTAACTTGTCAACGGTTGTCGTGGGCATCCTTGGCTTTACAAATTCAAGAAGTTTCTTCATCGCTGCGTACCTCTTTGGTTTGTTGCTGTATTCGGGGTGTTTTTCCTGCCATAAAAGGGTCAATTCCCGATACTTATCAATGAAGAGGGGGAGAAAACTGACATCATTGAACCCCTCCATATTCTCTGCAAGACACAACACCACACCAAACACTATAAATAATGTCAGGCTAAACTCTCCTAATCTTCTCCATAAATAAGCCTCAAGGTCTAATCAGTCTAGGCTAGTTATGTACCAAGTTCAAATTGTACCTTCGTTCTAGCGATCGTCTCGTGCGTCAGCTCTCTCTCCCCTTGGCTCACAGATCGTCGCTACGACACAGGCGTGTGACGTTTTATATACAGTGCGCATGCGTGAAACTCCGCCCGCCCCTGGCGATCTTTCTCGTCTATTCCCCACCCCTTCTCTTTATGGCGCAGTGGGTAGAGCACATGGCGGGGACACAGCAGGTGCGCCCTAAATATTACAGCAACGAGGAGGAGGAAGAGGAAAGGCCGGAGGCAGAAACGTCCCGATCCCGGAGGCTTAAATTTAAGGTCTCCAATATGTCTTTTGGAGAAATGTTGGAGATGGTGGACATATTGAAGAGGAGCGACTATGATGGGAAGTATGGGCCTTACCTCAACCCAAATGTCAGAAAGGCCAAGATCATGTCTAAAGTTGTGAGGAGGCTGTATAATAATTTTGGGGTACAACGATCCAAGGAACAACTGAGGAAACGCTGGTCAGACCTGAAACTGAGGGAGCCCGATCAGTACAGAAAGATCAAGCGAGTTCTTCAAAAAAGTAAGTAGTTGTCGTGTTTTGTGTTTTTTTTTCTTGCTTGCATACTGCTCCATGTGTTTTTTTTTTTTCAATGTTGTACATTTGAAAATGGCCACTTTCGTGTTCGTCTGTGCATTCGATCGTACTCAACCTCGATCTTTCTGCCACTGTCATGTTCGTGTGTGTCCATTAGATCGCACTCAACCTCGATCGTTCGGCCACTTATAATAGGAGGTTTGGTGAAGTTTTTAGTGAAAGGAAGTTTGTTTTCAATAGAGATGTCATCAAGAATGTAAAGCAAATTACTTAAATGTAAAGGAGAGGTCACTCAGTAGCTGTTTACCCATCTGGACTCTAGAGCACTAGTGCTGGGACACCCAAACCCCCTTTTTATTATGCTGTTCCACACATGTGCTCCAGTGGATACTATAGTGGTGTCTCCATCTGACAAACTTCAACCAAAAAGGTAGTAAGTTTAGCACCTTTACAAAGTGACAACATTAATGTTGTTGTCATTTGAACCTGGCCACAAACAACTATTGTCCCTCACTTCCAAGCAATGTTTGACATTTCCTATTTCTGCCCTCAATAGATTGTTGTGCTAAATATTCCTTTTGTACATTCTCATAGGGGAGCTAAGACTCAGGACGTCTGAGGACACCAGGAAACCCACACCTCCCAAAGAAGGGGAAATACCAGAAGCAGAGGAGGAGGATGAGGAAGGAGAGATCATCGAACTTGGAGAACTTGTCACCACAACAGGTGAGTGTGGGAGAACACAGCTACTGGTAAGCTAATCAATGTATGCCTGCCTCTTTTACAATAGCCATTTTGTTTCTTTTTTTGTGTTTTTAGGTGATGTGGATGTTGTGGAAGAAGAATCGCTCTTTACCACTGAAAGTGCACACGTACTCATCGGGGAGATAATGGTGTGCAATCGAGATCTAGATGAGATCAAGAAAAACATCAATGATGTTCAACAAAAATTGAAGAACATCATTGATGTTTTAGGGAAAATCTGAAAACGCACAAAGTAATTATCACACATTTGTGGCTGTTTTTAAAAACATTTTAAACTTAATAACTGTGGCAAATTTGGAAGATGCACACATTGTGTCAACATGTGCTAGCTCCCATCATGGTGGATGAATGACAACGTTTTGGGGGTGCAACCACTTTACTAACTACTAAAGTGGGTGAGGTGAAGGGGTTGCACCCCTAAAACACGTCCATTGATCCCCATGATGGGAAATTGCACATTTGAACATTCTAGGCAAATTGTGTGCATGTTCTAAATTTCAAGTTTCCAGGGGTGACACCCCATGTGATGAAGGCAAGATCAAACACACTTTGAACATATAGTCTTGTCTGATCTTGTCTTCACTTTTGAAATTTGATCTTTGCAAGTTCCTATGTTCAGTCTGTTATGTTTTGCTCCATGCCTGGTTTTACCAAATGCGGAATGTTAGTAAACAATGTTAGAAAGAACCAAGATCTTGTCAGTCTTGCCAAGAAGTTTTGAAAGGCACTTGTCAATGTGTTGTAAGTAAAATTTTTACATCTCAAAAATGTGTGGCTTCCTTATTTCAAAACACAAAAGCATTATTTATGGCAAAAGTAAAGGATTCGGGGGGCAATGGGTGTTATTTACTAAAGGCTATTCCAGTTTGCACTGCAAGTGTATTTTCCAGGGCACTTTTTCAGTGCACTTGTAGTGCATATTGGATTTGGCTTATATAAATGACACCCACAGTGCTTTGTAATAAAACACGTAGCACACCATTTTTGGGAATACACACATTTCTGTCATGCTGATGAATAGGAGTATTTTGGGTGTCAGTTAAGCACTACAAACCTTCTCTAGACAAAAGATTAGGTATCACACACACAACATGAGAAGATTCTTTTTGGGAAGAAGAGACTGTTACCTCCTCTTGCCCAGAAAGTGCATTCCCACTGTTGAAGATAAAGGGCCAAAATTTAAAAGACAAATAAGCTAGAATACACCTACAAGAAACACAAGCAGGAAATGACAAGAAATCATAGGTCTGGTTAAAAAATATATTTAATAAAAAATGCCTCTCACACAGCGTCAGGCAGAGCAATGGCCCCCCTACCCACAAAGTAGTCCATATATTGCTTGTGGACCTCGTGGGCATTTAGAGGGGGCAAGCCTGGACGTGCCGCTTGAAGGGCTGTGATGTCGGCATTGGAAGGCCCATCCACATCTGGGCCAACGGGCACCACATAGTTGCTGCTGTGTCTTTTGAGGAAGTTGTGCAATATGCAGCAGGAAAGAACTATATGGTTGAGCTTGTATTCCGCCAAGTTAATAGCCGTCAAAACAGGCGGAAATGGCTGGCCAGGATCCCGAAGGTGTTCTCCACCACTCTGCGGGCTCTCGACAGCCTGTAATTGAAGACCCTCTGGTCTGGGGTGAGGGTCCTCATCGGGAAGGGCCTCATCAGATGGGTGGTCAGCGCAAACGCTTCATCCGCGACAAAGACGAAGGGAAGTCCTTCAGCATTCTCCTCTGGAGGTGGCAAGCACAGACTGTCAGTCTGGAGACGCCAGTAGAACTCTGTGTGCGCAATGGCACCACCATCCGAGATCCGGCCATTCATCCCCATGTCCACATACAAAAACCTTGAAAGTATTTGCACCCCAAAGTAGAAGGTCCCCCTAGCAGATTACTCACCCCCATCAATCCCCCCACTTCTGATGGGCCATTGACAATAACTAGGGGTTTGGGGGGGGATTGGACAGGTAACCCTCTGCACTTCATTGATTGCCAAATGGCTCAATAATGTGTGCTAGTTTGGCCAGACCCTCCTTACTTAACACTATTGGCAGCCCACAGGAAAGATAAAAGAACATTCCTAATCCCCCCCCCCCCCCCCACAAAAAAAAGGGAAGCACATTTTGACATTCTGCAATTACCTAGCAAGCTAATAGGAGGGAAATACCAAAAAATAAATAAAAAATTTGCAAATGGAAAGTAGTGAGCCAGCCCCTTGCACTACATGCTTTGCTGAATTCATCCCTAAATATGACCACTATAAAGAGGTAGGTATATAGTGTGTATTGACCTTGGCAAAGCCAGCAGATAGAGGATTGGTAGCATCTGACAGAGCAGTTGGGGGAGGGGGTTCCTAATGAGTTTGGCACCCCCCAAAAAACTTAAAAATAAATACAAAGGGGCTCTGCATGAAGTAAAACACACAGCAAACATTTATGCATATTTTAGGGGGTGTTTGGGGGAAACCAATACTATGCAGCAGACAAAATACATTGCTTAAGTGACTAGGCCATAGGTGTCTATTGGGTCAGAAGAGCATGCTGGGGAGGTAAGTGAAGGGAAAAATGCATGAAGGAGAAAAGGGGCACAGCATATTAGAACATATTGCAATCATGGTAATTAGGGAAGGAGGTCAAAAATACAAGTCATTAGCAAACAGAGCATACATAGAAGGGAATAGTAAAGGAGAAATGTTACCTTAATATAGTCCTCCTGCAGGACCTGGATTATGGCAGAACAGGTCTCTGGAATAATGATTCCCAGAGCCTGGGGAGAGATACCTGTGGAGAACTTCAGCTCCTGAAGGCTTCTCCCTGTCGCCAAGTACCTCAACGTGGCAACAAGCCTCTGCTCCGGAGTGATGGCTTGTCAAATGCAGGTATCCTGCCGGCTGATAAAAGGGGTCAGCAAAGCCAAAAGATGGTGAAAAACGGGGTCCGTCATCCGGAGAAAGTTCCTGAAATCATCAGGATTATTCTCCCGGATCTCACAAAGCAAAGGCATGTGCGAGAATTGATCACGCTGAAGCAACCAATTCTTGGTCCACATACTCCTCCTCGCTCTGTTCATGGACGGGTCTTGGCTCAAAGCTAAAAGCCCAACACCAATTCCGCATACAGCACGAACTCGGCGACGAGTACGTACGGGAAATATCGCTCACAAACGGTCGGCTGGTCAGAACGGACAAACAGAAAGCACCGATAAACAGCAAGGCCTGAAAGAACGAAATGATAACCAGAAACGAGCAGACAATAAGCAGTGAAAATCAAAGCGTCCTATATCAAGATATAGGCCGCAATGACCAACAAATGCGAACTGACTACACGCACTAATAAACAGATACGCACGACAAGCACAAACTGAAGAGCAGTAACGATCTGAGTCAGAAAACTGAGAAGCGCGAATCGTAAGTCCCCAAACTTCTACTACCACGCGATAAACACGGAATCAGCAGAAGGAGCCCAACGGGTGCCGGACGTGGTGCTGAACTTGCCTTTTCTAGTCTCGTGGAAGACGACTTACGTCAAGACGTTCTTGAAGACCGGAAATTTCCGACAACGTTGTTCGACCGTGTGTACGCAACACCAGCATCGGACAAATTCCGATGGAAATGATCCGACGGAACTAGTCATCGGAAAATCCGAGCGCGTGTACGGGCCATAAGGAAGAAAATACATTAGAAAGGGCTTCTGTGTATTATGAAAAGTGACATTTTGTCTGAAAAGGTAAAATTAGGCTACAAGGTGTGCTTCAAATATGTACAAGCTCTCCCTCCGAAATAGTGGGCTATCTAAAAGGCTTTAAAAACTCTGCGGCAAATATATGCACATTTTTGGTCTTTAGTTACAGAAAAAATGTGCATCTGACAGAAAGGAGGGGACAGCAAGGGAGGAGACCTCCCCTTCACACATTGCACCTCCTGGGACAAAGGAAGAATGCAGCCACCCCCAAGGCAGGCCACAGCTGGGACCAAAGATATTAAAGATCAATGAAACAATATAATTAGGACATGAGTAGTAGACATGTGCATTCGTTTTCGTCCGAATGCATTTTCGTCCGAATTTCAGGTATTTTCGTTATCGTTTTAACAAACGATAACGAAAGTGCAGAATCCGAAAAACGAAAGATCCGACATAAACAAATGCTTTATTTTCGTTGTAACAACAGTTCGATATAGATAGGAGATTCGACGCTGACAATAACAATCTGTGTCCATTGAACATGTGGTCGAATGTGCCTAAACTTAACTCTATTAGTCCAAGATTATTCTACATAGAGAGGAAAGATTCGACGTAGAAAGGAAAGATTCGACGTAGAAAGGAAAGATTCGACGTAGAAAAGGAAAAATTCGACGTAGAGAGGAAAGATTGCTGCTGGAATTGGGTGGAATTGCAGCTAAACTATACAGAGTCATACAGTTTAGCTGCTCCGTCGAATCTTCTTTGAACATTCGACAGACACCATAAGCCTTCAATGACAGATTCGACCCTAATTCATTTGAATTTTCGGACGAATGCAATTTTTAACGAAAAACTAAATAAATCAAAACGAATTTCGGGAGTAACTAAATAAATTTATTTTTCGGACGAAAACGAAATTCCGAAACGAAATATTTCAGTGTGCACATGTCTAATGAGTAGTATAAATAAATCAAATAGCAGGCTATATGTTTTACTGTGTGACCCAAAGTAGCAGCAGACCAAAAGGGCATGTGGGTATCTTATTTTCACTCTGCCACTTCATCCCACACATGGAGGACATACTCACTGGTAAGCAACATATATCGAAATTTATTGGGAAATTTCAATGTACATGCACACATCTTACACTTAGACAATGTCGTATGGTTTTTCCCATGCCATAAGCTTCTTATTGGCACCACTTTTTTCTTTTGTTTTGCTACATCAAGTATTTTTTTGAAACTCACAGCACTTCCCTTTCACCATGTCCACAGGATTGTAGGATTGCTCTGCTCAATATGTTGATCCAGTATTACTATTTCATAGTCTGTTACTACAGCATTTAGGAGAGTATCTCATTATATATTTATATTGACACTGCAGTTGTCCATACTCTGCATAATATGACAATTTACTTAATATTACCGCAAAGTCTGCTAAGACAGGACCTGTGACAATATTTAGATACACATATTTACATTCATATTGCAGTATTTATGCTCTGCACAACGTGGAGATTATCCAATACTGTTTTACAGCTTGCCAACAGCAGGATCCATAAACAATATCTAGATACATATTTATATTTACATTGCAGTGGTTTATCCTAAATTCTGACACACATCAGCGAACACAACATTCATTCAACATTCATGTCTGTCCCTTGCTTGCTCCACTCCTTCAGCTCCCAGGGCGATTGCATTACGTAGCCGCCCCCTGGGGATCACTTTTTGAAACCTCGGCTTTGCCGATTTGTAAGTACGGGGCTCCACTTTGGCCTTTTTTTGCAAAAATATATTTTATGTGATACATACTTTCAACGAATACTTTGTTTTCTAAAGATACTGCATACAAAGACATACTCCTGAAGAAGCGAGCAGTGGCTCGCGAAACGTGTCACGTTTTAAATGCCTGTATACTCTACCATTCTATATAACAACATATGTGAATGTTTTCAAGAAATGTGTCATCATGCTAACAGCTTGGCTTATATGTTAATGCATTTACTCAGATTACAATAAACCATGTTACAATGTTTTACTCTACTCCGTTGGCCCCCATGCTTGCCTCATTTAAAGCCCCATGGGCTACTTTCTCTTTTTTGTGCTGTTTTATGTTTATTCAAGATGAAAGCTGCTTGCTCTCTCCCTCATTGGGAGACATTGCACCTTATTATAAAAAGGAGTACATGCTGTCTGCAAAAAAACTTGTTGTCCAGAAAATCTGTTGGGTTTCTGGCTTGTGGACCTGATAAAGCACACATTAAAATGTATTTTATGATAAAATCTGCCTAATCACTCTATCTTCCATTGTGCCCTGGGAAGAATGGTAACATGGTATGTAGCATGTTCTTGAATGACTTTTGACTTTGACATAATAAACAAATGTTTTCACAGTAAAATATGTGGCCTTGTACAAATTCTTGCATAATATGTGTGAGTTTAAACAATATTTACAGCTGATGTCTTTGAAATATTATAGTCTAATTATTGTTTCTTGAAAAAAAATGGTTTCTCTCCTCTTACATTGCTGCTCCAGGCTTTAATCAAATTGTTTCCAGTCTGAGTTTTGGAAGACACAGGCAATTAAGAATTAATGGAGAGATAGGCAGTTAGACAGAGTCATGAAAGAATCAGTTAGTTTAGACATAGCCTTATCAGATCCAAGCTATTCAGACAGAGTATTGGGAAAAAAAATTACAGACAAAGTAGAAGAGACTCAATGAAAGGCCAGGCAAGGAAAGATAGAACCTCAGGTTTAAAGGCTGGGGCCATGGGGAAAGGTTATATGTCAGGTTATACAACCTCTTGTGTCTGAGGTCAGCCTCGTGGCTAAGTAAAGAAACCTGTGGCTCAGAAGAAGTGTTTGGGGTAAAACAGAAAGCTCAGCAGAGTCCCAGCTAAACAAGGCATATTAGGCATAGTCTTGACTAAGAAATACAGTTGAGTCTTTGGTAAAACATGCAGCTGAAACAGAAATTCTCAGGAAAAACAAGCTTCTTATGCTGAATACTGAAAGTGATAAGCAACTCAGAAATAGTTTTGAGCAAAAAAAGAATAACCTCAAACCCAAAAGCCAAGCAGCAATAAACCAGTTGAAAGACCCAAGCATTAAAGAGCAGAATTGCGGAATAGGATCTTTGGGTCTTTGGATTATAGAAACCTCTTCCTTTGTCTTCAGTCTCATAAACATCTTCTACATAGCAAAATCTAGAGATTGGAGGCAGAAGCATGGAATATAGCATGGATTCTATCTTCATAATTCAAAACATCTCCCTTTTCATGCCAATCTAGTTTAGGAACTAACTGGTGTTTGGAATTCAAGCATGAAATTGAAATCAAAAATTAATTGGCAACTAGTATTAAATCAAAAAAATCGGTGGTATTAAGCTATAGAGGCTGTTGGCATGGGCATCAAGATTGTGCCTGAAACCCTGGTGTATGGAACTGTAGGAAAAGAAGACCTGGGCCTAAATACATATTTGCATTTGTCCTTTTTTGGATTGGTTGCCCTCCACCATTAACTTAATAGTAGAGATGGGCAGAAAACCCCATTGAAATCTGTAGAAGCCGAACAGGAAAAAATAAAAAGTGACGATTTTGAAGGCCAAGTAATGCAAGTAATTGGCCATAAATGGAGGAATGGGGGTCTGGGTACTGCCCTGGGGGACAAGTATCAATGCAATTTAAAAAAAAAAAAACAATAGTTTTTTCAGGAGCAATGATTTTAATGATGTGCAACAATAAAAAAAATGAAAAATTCCTTTAAATATAGTGCCTGAGGGGTCCCCTTGTGGCGGTTGCCGTGATTGACTATGGATTCACAATCGGAGGGCACTGTTTTTTCATTTTTCAATAAAGGTATTGTCAAAAACTGTCTCTGTGTTTTTATTACTGTTTGACACTTTTTTGGTGAATAGGTAGGGGTACTATGTTCCCCCAGACTCATTCACATGGGAAACATGATCTGGGGGCTCCCTTCTTAAAGGGGGCTTTGAGATCCTGATAAGCCCCTGCCTGCAGACACCCACAAACACAGCCCAGGGATGTGGGGAAGAGCCCCCCTACCCCAAGGCACCCACCACCATATTGAGGGCATGTGGCCTGGTATGGTTCAGGAAGGGGGGCGCCACTTTCCTAACCTGCCAAGTTGCATGCTCGGATAAGAGTCTGGTATGGATTTTGTGCCATTTTTTTTATTTTAGCGTAGCGTTTCCCTTAAAATCTATATCAGGCCCTAAGGGTCCGGTATGGACTGGGGGGACCCCACGCCATTTTTCTTTTTTTTTTTTTATTACTTTTTCTTACCGGCCAATGTTTTTTTTTATTCAGCTGTCAGGGGAGAAGCCCACAAACAGCTGATGACTCATCAGTTGTTAAGGATACCGCAGCCGGCTTCCCGGCCCTGCTCCTTAACAACCAACTTTTTCAGGGTGCAAAATGCACTGTGCGTGCGCAGTACATTTCCGGGCATTCAGCAGGGCTAACACCCGCCAAACACCCTGCGAATTTAAGTGTTTCCTGAAAGGAGCGAACAGCTAATGTTTGGCCCAAACTCATGCTCGGGCTCAACCGGTCGCTCAACTCTACTTAATAGTGGTCGATTTCTGCAAATATACTTACCTTCATTGTTTGGAAGTTTTACTTTGACAAATCAGTAGCCATAACTAACAGAATTACCCAGATTAGCATTTAGCAACCACATTGGCAGACATCCATAATGTGTATATTTTTAATTGCCTCACTGATTTTCTGGAAAAGGATCCCAAGCAATATGACATCATTTCAGGAAACCAGCAACTCCGGGATACATTTAGCTTCATCATCAAATAATTACAATGCCTTGAAAAAGTATTCATATACCCCTTGACATTTTCCACATTTTGTCATGTGACAACCAAAAAAAGAAATGTATTTTATTGGGATTTTATGTTATAGACCAACACAAAGTGGCACATAATTGTGAAGTGATTTTACAACTAAATATCTGAAAAGTGTGGGTGCATTTGTATTTAGCCCCCTTTACTCTGATACCCCTAACTAAAATCTAGTGGAACCCATTGGCTTCAGAAGTTACCTAATTAGGAAATAGAGTCCACTTATGTGTAATTTAATCTCAGTATAAATACAGCTGTTCTGTGAAGCCCTCAGAGGTTTGTTAGAGAACCTTAGTGAACAAAGAGCATCATGAAGGCCAAGGAACACACCAGACAGGCCAACGGTAAAGTTGTGGAGAAGTTTAAAGCAGGGTTAGGTTATAAACAAATATCCCAAGCTTTGAACATCTCACGGAGCACTGTTCAATCCATCATTCAAAGATGGAAAGTGTATGGCACAACTGCAAACATACCAAGACATGGCCGTCCACCGGTGGGAAAATCTGTTCACAGGACAACTATTAGTTGTTAGATTTGTGCACTCCACAAATCTGGCCTTTATGGAAGAGTGTAAAGAAGAAAACCATTGTTGAAAGAAAGCCATAAGAAGTCCCATTTGCAGTTTATGAGAAGACATGTGGGGGATCCAGCAAACATGTGGAAGAAGGTGCTCTGGTCAGGGGAGACCAAAATTAAACTTTTTGGCCTAAAAGCAAAATGCTGTGAAGCCGTGAAACATAGTGGTGGCAGGATCATGTTGAGGGGATGCTTTTCTTCAGCAGGGACAGGGAAGCTGTTCAGAGTTGATGGGATGATGGATGGAGCCAAACACAGGGCAATTTTAGAAGAAAATCTGTTAGAGTCTGCAAAAGTCTTGAGGCTGGTGGACAATGACCCTAAACATGCAGCCAGAGCTACAATGGAATGGTTTAGATCAAAGCATATTGTGTTAGAATGGCCCAGTCAAAGTCCAGACCTAAATCCAATTTAGAATCTGTGGAAAGACTTGAAAATTGCTGTTCACAGACGCTCTCCATCCAATCTAACAGAGCTTGAGCTATTTTTAAAAGATGAATGGGCAAAAATTTCACTCTCTAGATGTGCAAAGCTGGTAGAGACTCGCAGCTGTAATGCAGTGAAAGGTGGTTCCACAAAATATTGACTCAGGGGGGCTGAATACAATTGCACGCCACACTTTCACATAATTATTTGTAAAACAATTCTAAAGCCATTTATTATTTTCCTTCCACTTTACAATTATGTGTCACTTTGTGTTGGTCTATCACATAAAATCCCAATAGCATACATTTACGTTTTTGGTATTAATTTGACAAAATGTGAAACATTTAAAGGGGTATGAATATTTTTTCAAGGCACTGTATATCTACCTTTGCCCAGCACTACTAATTTCTCTATCCCTCTTCCATTGTCACCTCCTGGTTGTTGCCTACCATTAGCATCCACATTTATTTCCCTACTCCCAAAACTTCAGGCTGCATACCCTGCCCTGTGCTTGGCACTTTGCTTCATCAAGCAAATGGTGCCCATGTGCCAAACTTTTTATGTAATACTTGATGCTCCATGTTCTTTACTGGGCATGTTCCTTGTGACTACTTCATGTTTGAGCACTGATCTCTATCTGAAACCAACTTTGCTCTACTGTTGCCAAACCAACAATAAACACTCCCCAAGTATCTGCCTGGAACCATATTTTCTCCTAATACTACCATCACCTCTGTAGACCAACACTCCAAAACTGACTGCTATCTTGCCATTTCTCCATTACTGACAGTCACGGCACCTTTTGACATGAAGAACAGAAGAAGAGCATTTACCTGCCACTGATTTTCTGGTTGGCCTTCTAGCCTTGATGTGCACTCTAAAGCCCCATACACACGGTCGGATTTTCCGATGGATTCTGTCCTATCGGACAATGTTGTCGGAAATTCCGACCGTGTGTAGGCACCATCGGACAGTTTCCATTGGATTGTCCGACGGACAAAGTCCTATCTCCTGCTGGATAGATTTTTTGACAACAAAGTCCGATCACACCAAATCCGATCGTGTGTAGCGTAGTCCGACGGACAAAGTGCTACGCATGCTCAGATCACATTACAAGACCAAAGCTATTGGCTACTAGCCTCTACGTAGTCCCGTCGTAGGCAACAAACGTCACCACGTTCAGAATGATCGGATTTTCCGACAACTTTGTCCGACCGTGTGTATGCAACACCAACATCCGACAAAGTACGGTGGACAGGATCCGATGGAACTGGTCCTCGGATAATCCGAGCGTGTGTATGGGGCATTAGTCATTTTAAGTGTTATCATTGTAATGTTGCTACATTAGCATATGACTGCAGTATTGCATAAGTATAAGACTGAAATGCCTGCATTCTCTACTGCATTCTGTTGTAATTCTAGTGACAATTTCAGATGTATTTTGTAACACAATAAGTAGAACTGCACATATAGTTCAGTGATTTCCTAAAGTGACATAGGCATGGAATAAAGATTTATGAGAAAATGAAAGGATACACTTACCGATATGTAAAATATGTCAGAAAGCCCATGTGTGTATGCAGATGTAAAGATCCATTGCCATTTGTGGCAGCCATCAAAATAAGATGTATAATATTTGACACAAGCTTCATGGGTATTTTACATGAGCAGCTCTGAAATCTACAGTGGATAGGTGTTGGCAAAAGAAAAGCAGGTTTATGCCATCCCGATTAAGCTTTGCTCAGGCTCACATATCAAGATGTGGAGAGTGACTTTAGCAGACAAAATTGAACAGATACAGTTAAAGCTCTTTCACACCTCTCAATGCCAGATGAATAAATTGGTTTGCAGCAATTTGTGCCTGCAATTTGTCTTTGATGGGCATCACTTTTGTTGCCTATTGCAATGTATGCTTTTCTGAGATATTTGCAATATTTTGAAGGCCTGGGTTTGAAAATAAGTTCCTTGTGTATATAAAAATACAAGGTGAAATACATGTTTTAAACAAGAAAAAAAATGGATGTGTGTATTCATTGATAAAGTATATTCTATACATTCATGCAGCCCTATAACAGCTTTGTTCAAAATGTATCAGAAATTATCAAAATCAGTGTAAGACACTTGCCTTTTATTAGTGAATGCAGCAATGACCATATATTTCATAACAGAGTTATTATGCAAATTGTTAGTCCAGGAATGCCAGGTCTTCATGAGCCTTTTTTGCGGACAGCATCCTGACAGTAGGCCCATGCCTTTTGATGAGTGGTATTGTCGAGTATAAAAGAGCAAATAGTTCCTGAAGCCAGTGGGGGACCTTTAAGGGGTGATATAAGTGATCTGATCTGGGGAACTAATTCCAGCTATTGCCTTGGGAAAGATTTTAAGAGTTGTTTGACCTTTCTCATGAGGTCAGACATTGAGGTGAGAATTCAATTCACTCGTTTGTGGAAGCACACCCGGCACTTTTGTAGAGTTGGACATTTCTTCACGTGTGTTACTGTGGTGATGTGATTATATTATGGTTTATGGACTGTGTATAATGGACTTTTATAATTAGTTGCGCTACACTTTTTATTTTGTATATTAGATATTGAGTGAGTGTTGTAGAATCACCTGCACAGTGTCTGAGCAAGCAACTATTATTATTTTTTTATTTTATAGTTTTGTTTTTTGTATATCATTTCGGATTGCGCTAATTGTATTTACACAAATTTTGACTTACAGGGGTTATAACCCTCCCTCTATCCAAAATGATAGTTCTACTTTAAACTGTTCATGCATAGGTTGTTTTTTATTTTATTCAGCCATCAGACTGACTAAAAATAAACTTTCGAGGTGGATGAAGGAATCCTTCCTGCTGTTCTACAGTGGGGACTATTCAGCGGTCAGAATACACTGATAAGTGCTATAGCCATTAGCTGCATACACTGATTGAGTAAATATTTTCCATTTTTTTTTATTTTTATCACTTTATAATCAATTTAGACCTCTAGGTGCCCTCAAATACACAGTTTTATGGCTTCCTCTGAAGATATATAGTTATCAATCAGTAGTCCTCACCTTTGTTGTAGTGTTTAATGCACATTCAGTTTGACCGCTAGATGTCCTCAACACAAATCGTCGGCCTCACTATACTAGTTTATTATTTATTAACACATAAACATCAAACATATATATTTAAAAAAATAATGGAAAATGTAATTAATCAATAAGAATAGGAACTGAGAGGCTTATACTCAATTTACATGGAGGATGGTTTTGATTGGATTAAAAAAAGTGCAAAATGGCAGGCGATATATATAGAGGAAGTGACGGGTTCTGGACATAATGACGTCAGACGCAACTGACGAAAAACGTATTGGGTGGGGCTTCTGTGACATTTCACTTCCGGTATTTGGTGCGCATGGGGAGTGCATAGCAGTAGTTACAGCTTTGGTTTCCATTTACTCACTCAGAGATGCCTGTTTTTATCTTTTAAATGTGCATTTTAAAACCTTTTAATAAACCTTTTTCATGAGATACTACACTATGAGAGATTCTGCTATCCCTATCTCTGGTGAGGGAGTTTCATACATAAAGTCTTAAAGGTGCGGGAGCACCACTACCCATACAGAGGCCAAACAATCATTCAGAACAACAATGGGGAATAAGAAAATACAACGGATAACACAGAGATTTATACCCAAGTGAATTTTTTACCTTGCTTTGAAAAGGGGGGTCAAGTTTTTATGGTGAGTGTGGTGTGAGCTTGTGGGGAAGAGGAAACTCTTTCCTTTTGGTGACACTTTTTCCTTCACTAATGGACAAATTTACCATTTACCATCCCTCGCCTCTCTTCCCTCTACAAATCCTACCTGATCTAGGTGTATAGATCTGGGTATTTTGGGTGTAAGTCTGTTTGCTATAATTTTGGAGTATATTCGGAGGTCAATATTGGTGAGGGAGATTGGTCTATAGTTTCCGCAAAGTGTATGATCTTTTTCAGGTTTAGGTATAAGTGATATATATGCCTGCATACTTTGTAATACAAATGGTTGCGAAAGGGATACTGAGTTGAATGTCCGTTTCATAATGGGAATGAGTAGGTCTTTATAGGCCTTATAGAACCGTGGAGTAAATCCATCTGGGCCGGGACTTTTGCCGATTATCAGTGAGTCTATTACTTTTTGAATCTCTATCTCTGTAAATTCATTTTCTAATTGTTCAGTTTCTAAATTCGTCAGTGTTGGTATTGCAGTTTCATTTATATATTCCTTTATCTTTAGATAGAAATTTTCGGGATCTTGTTTTGCTGTTTGATTGGGTATATTATACAGTTTAGAATAGTATGTGTGAAAAGTTTTCAATATATTTTTTGGGTCATGTACAGTCTCTCCTGTTTCTGTTTTAATTTTAGTGATTGGCATAGTTCCATTTTGTTGTTGTAAGGCCTTTGCTAGTAATTTTCCTGGTTTATCTCCCTGTTGGTAATACAGCATACGATTTTTGTCCCTCATCTGAAGTGTATGTTTGTTTAACAAATTTCGTAACTCTGTTCTTTTATCAGAAAGAGTAATTAGTATTTCCCGTGTTGTGTTTTGCTTATGTTGTTTTTCTAATTCAGCAATTTCTTGTATAAGTTCTGTTGATCAATTACCTTTTATTTTTTTTGGTCTAGCCCCGTGTTTTATGAATAGACCTCTCAATATACATTTCAATGTCTCCCATTGGTTGGGGAGTGAGGTACTATCGTTACTATGATCTTGTATAAAATTCCGTATTGACGAACTGATTTCAACACCACAGATTTCATCAAATAATAGATTATCATTTAATCTCCATGTACCTCTCTGTATATTGTCGTTTGTTATATCTATATTCACAAAAATAGGGGTATGGTCTGACCATAAAACATTTCCTATCTCTGTAGTAGAAATTGTTGTTATTGCCTGAGCGTTTATTAAAAAATAATCCAGTCTATGATATGTATCATGTATTTTAGAATAAAATGTATAATCCCTTTCCAATGGATGTGTTATTCTCCAAATGTCAACTAATTGTTGTCTATCCAACATTTTTTTAAATTCTTTTTTGTCGGTATTCCTTAAGGGTCCTACTGTTGCTGTTGTGTCTATGTTTCGATCAAACACAAAGTTGAAGTCACCCCCTATTATAGTTGTTCCTTCAGTTTTATCCATTAATTCTGTCAATAATTGGGTACCTGTTTTAATTTGATCTACATTGGGTAGGTATATATTGATAAATGTATATTTCTTACCATATATATTAAGTTTCAGTAGTATTGCACGCCCATCTTTTCTTATCCATTTTTCTATGACCTGATATGGTATTGTCTTATGGATAGCTATAGAAACCCCTCTAGATTTTGAGTATGCGTATGTATCATGGAACCAGTTCGGATAGTATCTATTTTGAATATTTGGTATATGGTCTGAGCGCAAATGCGTCTCCTGGAAGAAGATAATTCCTATTCCTTGTTTTTGAAGAGCATACAGTATTTGTGATCTTTTAGCTGGTATGTTTAGACCTCTTACATTGAATGAACAAGCCTTGATGGTAACCATTGATGAGAGGGAGGAGAGAGAAGGAGAAGAGAAGAGAAATGAAAAAAAAGAAAAAACCCTTTTAAACTTATTGCTTTCTATTTAAAACTACTCACTCACCCTATTTGAATCCCACCTTGCCTAGCACAACACGCTTGTTACTTATTCATACACTCTATGACTCCTTTGAGTTGAACCCTTAAAAAAAAAAAAAAAAAAAAAACAATTCAAAATCAGTTTTGTTACTACCTACTTGTATCCACATTTACTCACAACTTATATCTCTCACTCCCTTCTACCTATAACTACACACTCATACTACATATATCACACGTTACACTACACAAATCACTCATTTGTATGTAAGTTCCCTATGTGGGTATTATCAAGGGACTTTTTAGTGAGGACGTGTCCCGGGTCCGGGTATTATTATTTTAAAACAAAAAAAAGAGAGAAGACATAGTCTTCTGTAGTTCTTCAACTCTCTATTAGGGGACCAGAAAAAAAAAAAAAGGTTTCCCCTGTGTATAGAAGGTGGAAGAAATAGAGAAGAAAACAAACAAAAGCAAGTTGTACATATCCATTTCAATGTAATTACTTTATCTCGGCTAGTGTACAGAAAATACAGTATAAATAGTCATAGTCCTCTGTAGTTCTTCGACTCTCTATCAGGGGACAAAAAAAAATAAATACATAAAAATTTCCCCTGTATATAGAAAGTGGAAGAAATAGAGAAGAAAACAAACAAAAGCATGTTGTACATATCTATTTCGATGTAATTGCTTTATCTCGAAATATATAAAAAATATAATAATAGTTGTCTTCATTATTGCATCATTATTAGCATATCAATCCCTGTCTCCAGTTCCCTCCATAACTTTTATATCTTTATATTGTTCTTTAAGATTCCTTCCAATCATCACCGACCGTCTATCTGATACACCTTACCTCTTATCTTGTTAATGGTATTCTCTCCTACTCTTTATTATTGTATACCTTTCTCTTTATAGTCTATCTTGTTGTGTATATTCATTCTCCCTCCCTCCCCTCCCCCTCCCCTTTCCCCCTCCCCATCGGTAAATTGTTGTGTAGAGAAGAGACAAAAAAAAAAAAAAAGGAAAGAGGGAACCCCCTTTTCTCTTCTTGTGTCTATATAATTCCGTGTGTAATAAACGTGGTTGAAAAAATATCATTTGTGTGTATATAAAAAAAAAAAAAAAAAAAACCCGCCCGTAACCTTATATTTATTGATATGTGTTAGTGTATATTCCTATCTCATTCCTTTCTTATTTCTCCCATTATGTTCTTAGTGTATTGTGATGTATCAAAATTAGTTACATTGTGTATATGTCTATCCCTATTTCCCTATGTTGTCTCTTCATCTTATGCCTTGTGCCCAATATATTGTGTCTTTCTTATATGTCTTTTCTTTCCGTATGTTTATTTTCTTTATTATATTATCTTATCACCTTCTGTGTAATTATATTACTCATTTATACAATTTCAAAAATGCAACACAAAAAAAAGGGGGGGAGGGAGGGGAAAAGCCGAAGGTTGATAAGAAGACAAGTGGGGAGAAAAAAAGGGGGAAGAGAAAAATAAAATAAAAAAATCACAACTATCTGTGTTTATATTGAACTCCTGGATAGTTCTGGTATACTTGTGACCATAGTGGCAGATCGATCGGGGGTAATCTTAACCGTTCAAGAAATTCGTCTAGGTCCCCTATGTCCGGGAATACAATCTTATGACCATTTCGATGTACAATTATTTGGAAAGGAAATCCCCATTTATAGAGAATCCCCTTCTCTCTTAGTAGTTCCAATAGGGGTTTGACTGCTCCTGTTTTGGTCATTGTATATCTAGATAGGTCCTGTAGAAACATGAGTTGGGCTCCTTCAAACTCAAATTCCCTCCATAGTCTTGCTGCTGCCATAATGTTTTCTTTGATATGAAAAAAATGTATTCTGCATAATATATCTCATGGTTTTCCTAAATCTCGATCTTGGGAGCCCTGTATTCTGTGTGCACGATCGATTTCAATTGGAGATGATTCTGGTTGTTTTAGCAAAATATTGAAAATATTTTGAAGTATTTGTTTCAGATTTTCAATACCCAAAGCTTCTGGCAAATCTCTTTTTTTTATATTATTACGCCTGCTTCTGTTCTCGAGTTCGTCTGTTGTGTTCATCACATAGTTTAAATATCGTTCAGATTCTTGCGTTTTTTCTTCTATTATATGTATTCTTTGTTCCATAGTCATTATTTTAGTGTCCATGGCATTTATTTTTACTTGTGTGTCTATTAGTGAATTTTTCAATGTAGTTATTTCTTCCTTATATGTGGTTTCCAGCCTATAGACATATTTATCCATATCCTCTCTGGTCGGTAATAATTTTATGTTTGCCTGTAGATCCCAATTGGGACTATTTGGTGCGCTTGCTGTATCCATTGTAAGGCATTGTGTATCCATATAGGGACTATTACTTAATGTGGACCCAGGTTCTCTATTAGGTGAGGTCAGGTTTAGGTTTAACTCTAATGCCCCATACACACGCTCGGATTATCCGAGGACCAGTTCCGTCGGATCCTGTCCATCGTACTTTGTCCGATGTTGGTGTTGCATACACACGGTCGGACAAAGTTGTCGGAAAATCCGATCATTCTGAACGTGGTGACGTTTGTTGCCTACGACGGGACTACGTAGAGGCTAGTAGCCAATAGCTTTGGTCTTGTAATGTGATCTGAGCATGCGTAGCACTTTGTCCGTCGGACTACGCTACACACGATCGGATTTGGTGTGATCGGACTTTGTTGTCAAAAAATCTATCCAGCAGGAGATAGGACTTTGTCCGTCGGACAATCCGATGGAAACTGTCCGATGGTGCCTACACACGGTCGGAATTTCCGACAACATTGTCCGATAGGACAGAATCCATCGGAAAATCCGACCGTGTGTATGGGGCTTAAGTGTTTCCCCCTCCTGTTGCGGTGAGTCTGGTGTTTGTTTAAAGTACCCTTTGATATCCGGTTTTTGCGCCGACTGTGGTTTAACCAGATTTTTTGTCGTGCCTCCATTTGATCCCCTTTTAGTTTTTTGTGCGTGGGTAGTTTTGGGTGGCATATTGTATTGTAGGGGTTTAGTAGGTATGTGTTATGGCTTACAGCAGTTATATTTGGATAGTTACAAAATAATATATTCGTTGCCAGTACAGATGTATATATTAATTTCGATGCCTTTTAACCACAAACCCGTCTGCTGAATCTGATGCTACAGTATAGACCTATTACTTGTTGCGTTATATTGCAAAAAAAAAACATTTTAGCAGGTTTATATACCCTGATTGTTGTTATGTCACAGGGAAGGAAACAAAATGTATTTGCAAACAGCTTTAATCAACTGGGTCCGTAGTTAGTCCATACCATATCAAGCATACAGTGGTGTGAAAAAGTGTTTGCCCCCTTCCTCATTTCCTGTTCCTTTGCATGTTTGTCACACTTAAGTGTTTCGGAACATCAAACCAATTTAAACAATAGTCAAGGACAACACAAGTAAACACAAAATGCAATTTGTAAATGAAGGTGTTTATTATTAAAGGTGAAAAAAAATCCAAACCATCATGGCCCTGTGTGAAAAAGTGATTGCCCCCTAAACCTAATAACTGGTTGGGCCACCCTTAGCAGCAACAACTGCAACCAAGCGTTTGCGATAACGTGCAATGAGGCTTTTACAGCGTCCTGGAGGAATTTTGGCCCACTCATCTTTGCAGAATTGTCCTAATTCAGTTACATTAGAGGGTTTTCGATCATGAACGGCCTTTTTAAGGTCATACCACAACATCTCAATAGGATTCAGGTCTGGACTTTGGCTAGGCCACTCCAAAGTCTTCATTTTGTTTTTCTTCAGCCATTCGGTGGTGGACTTGCTGGTGTGTTTAGGATCATTGTCCTGCTGCAGAACCCAAGTTCGTTTCAGCTTGAGTACACGAACAGATGGTCGGACATTCTCCTTCAGGATCTCTTGGTAGACAGCAGAATTCATAGTTCCTTTTATCACGGCAAGTCTTCCAGGTCCTGAAGCAGCAAAACAGCCCCAGACCATCACACTACCACCACCATATTTTACTGTTGGTATAATGTTCTTTTTCTGAAATGCAGTGTTCCTTCTACGCCAGATATACTTGGACACACACCTTCCAAAGAGTTCCACTTTTGTCTCATCGGTCCACAGAATGTTGTCCCAAAAGTCTTGGGGATCATCAAGATGTGTTGTGGAGAAATTGAGACGAGCTTTGATGTTCTTTTTGCTCAGCAGTGGTTTTCTCCTTGGAACTCTGCCATGCAGGCCATTTTTGCCCAGTCTTTTCCTGATGGTGGAGGCATGAACGCTGACCTTAACTGAGGCAAGTGAGGCCTGCAGTTCCTTGGACGTTGTTGTGGGGTCTTTTGTGACCTCTTGGATGAGTCGTCGCTGCGCTCTTGGGGTAATTTTGGGCGGCCTGCCACTCCTGGGAAGGTTCACCACTGTTCCATGTCTTCGCCATTTGTGGATAATGGCTCTCACTGTGGTTCGCTGGATTCCCAAAGCTTTGGAAATGGCTTTATAACCCTTTCCAGACTGATAGATCTCAATTACTTTCTTTCTCAATTGTTCCTGAATTTCTTTGGGTCTCGGCATGATGTGTAGCTTTTAAGGATCTTCTGGTGGACCTTACTGTGTCAAGCAGCTCCTATTTAAGTGATGCCTTGATTGTGAACAGGTGTGGCAATAATCAGGCCTGGGTGTGGCTAGAGAAATTGAACTCAGGTGTGGACAACCACAGTTATAGTATGTTTTAACAAGGGGGGCAATCACTTTTTCACACAGGGCCATGATGGTTTGGATTTTTTTTCACCTTTAATAATAAACACCTTCATTTACAAATTGCATTTTGTGTTTACTTGTGTTGTCCTTGACTATTGTTTAAATTGGTTTGATGTTCCGAAACACTTAAGTGTGACAAACATGCAAAGGAACAGGAAATGAGGAAGGGGGCAAACACTTTTTCACACCACTGTATATATTTGCCAGAAGTAAGGCTTTTTTTTTTTTTTTTGCAGTGTCTTTAACCAAAACCCCTCTATAGGGTCTAGCGCCGAAATATATACCTGCTGTCGGTCATTCCTATGTAACAGGATTCGTTTAGCGATTTAAAAGTCTTTAAATATCCAAAATCTATCTTGTGGCAGAAAATGCATAACCAAAAGACAATTCAGTTGCATGAATCCATACCAAGTCCATACCGCATTATAGCCAGAAATAGCATCAAAAAATTGGGTTTTTACGGTCCCCTCACCACTTTACCTTTTTCTTGGGAGTTTTCAGTTTGTTTCTATGTGATTAGGATCAGTAGCAGATATTGTCTCTTAAAAGATTACTTCACTTGTTTTATTTCTGAATTGTCCAGGGTTTTATTATTCTCCAGCTGGTCTGATCCTTATCTCCGGTCTCTTCAGGGGGCTTCAGGGTTTGGGGAACGCAGTGTGTTCTCTGTCTGTTCAGCGGAATCAGCAGGTATGTCTCTGGTGTGTCTCCGGTGTATCTCCGGAGCCCTGCTGAGTTTGTTCGGCCGTGTCTTAGACACCTGTTTGTTGCTGAGCCTTACGCTGCAAAACTGCGCTGTCTCTCCACAAGCCGCTCCTGTATCTGTAGGTCTGTATCCTGTGTGTATGCCACGGTTCAACCAGACCATTAGCCGTGTGTCCACTCAGCTGGTCAGCATGTTGTCCATCACAGGGCAGGTCAGGAGAGGGATCTTCACTGCATGATTGAGATCAGCTGCAGCCCTCCTGGACTCGGGAGGAGCTCACTCACAGCACGTCCGTCCTATTCAGTCCCCATCCCCCCCTCAAAAGCTTATTCTTTTAGCTTTAAGACATGAAGCTCGTATTTTACACTCATAATTCATTTAGTAATATACATTCATTATACGCTTTTTGGAATTGCGCGGGTGTCATTTGAGATTTGAGACATCTTAGCCTGTACTGATTTCAGTTAACTTTAGAAGGGACATTGATTACTACAAATAGTAACACTTTGTCACCCCCTTTCACATTTCGTGGCACATGCACCCCACTTAGCTGCTACTTCTTTATATCCTTACATAGGGAACATTATTATCCCTATCATCCCTATGATTGTTTTATTGCTGTGGCACTAGTTTATTTGTAAGATTTCAAGCACTAATTTCCAGTTCACACGCTCCCCTCACTTTGAGCGCACCTCAATCCTCAATTCCATACCTTGTATCACCCCCTCCCCCCCTTCCCCTTGCTTCCACACTTCACTCCCTGCACCTCCCTTTCCCCTCTCCCCCTTTTTTCCTTCCCCTTCTTTTCCCCCCTCCCTTTCCCCCCCCCCCGTTTCCTTTCCCCATTCCCTTTCCCTTCTCTCCCCCCTTCATTCCCCTTTTTTCGCCCTCCCCCCTTTCCTGTTTTTCCTCTCTCCTTCCTATTCATCTCACCTCACCTCCATATCCTTCCACCTACCGACACACATCACAGCCCAGCCCAATTTTCACCAGATGTCTCACTACCTTCACCAATTCACTTACCCACATCCTCAACCTCCCCTTGCATTTATGCACAGCCCCCCAATTCCCCCCTTTTTCCCTTCCCCAATTGATCCCCCTTCACACCCGTCCTCTCACTATCATCCACGTTCTCCCTCCCCCACCCTTCCCTCCCCTCTCCCCAATTTCCCCCCCCCTTTTTTTCCTTCCCTTTCTTTCTCCCCCATCCACCTCCCTTCACCCTTCCCCCATTTCCCTCTTATCCCCCTTTTTCACTCACCACTGATAGGCACACCCATCACATCGTTCACTCATATTCCTCCCTGGGCGCCGCACCGGAATAGAACCGAATATTGGGCACTCTTTCCAATCCTGGGTGACACCCATTTATTATTGACTGTTCACTACTCGATTGACAAATTACGGGCACTATCTTCAGGTACCATTGAACAACCTGCTGGCTTGATCTGCCCTTCCCCAGTCGCCGTGCAAGGCACTGGGAGGTGCGCCCGTGTCTCCATAGATGCATCTCGATGGGGTAAGAGCCTGCTCAACATTTACTTATATATATCCTCTCCTCTTTACGAGAAACAATCAACATTGCTGATCTATATACAGCAATGACTGATCCCAAAACATGAATGTTCTTCCCTAAAATTCCCCCCTTTCTTTTTTTCTTTGCAGATGTAAAACATATGTATTTCCTGATGAAGCTGTTTAGCGAAACTAGTTGAAATACTATTGTACATTTGTTTGTTTTAAAATTTGCCCAATGTATAAATATGTGAAGAACAATAATAAAGTGTTATATTTTACATAATATTGTTTTATGAACATCAGTAACAACACTTAACGTACCACGATAGTCCGACAGCTCCCTCTCCTTTGGAGAACCTTGGCTGGAGACCAGGTTTTCTCCAACAAACATTTTTCCTTATACTATACGGATGATGGTACATACTACCTTTTTTCTCTCTTTTTTTTATTTAGAAAGTTAGGCCACAACATTCCACAAATAAAATACTGTTATATTTATAAAGAAAATATGTTTGGTTTGGTGGCAGGGCCTCTTTAGCACTCACAAAACTTTTTACAAAGTATATAGAGAAGCAATAAAAGGTTTATGAACATGTTTTGCACTACGCATAAAAGCAAACCCTCCCTACAGAAAAAAAAGACATCAAAGACAAATTGCAGGCACAAAAAAAGACAAGTTGCAAAGTACTAATTTACCATATCCAGGTAGTGTATCACATATACTTAGAAGTATAGTACATGGACTGCTCATATAAGCCTAAATGTATACAAGGCAGAGGTTTTAGTCAGCAATTTTTTTTAAGTGCCAAGAAAATAAGGCCATTCTGAGTCTGTCCAAAGGCTGCAACCTGGAAGTCATTCTTCAGCAAAGTCCACCATCACTCTTTGGGTCTTAGGCAAATTGGTCATCAGCACCTAGATAATGTGCATGTGTTTGGTTTGCCTGGCATTTGTGAAAACCATTGTAAAGTCTGAGAAATGTGAACCTAAATATAGACCAACAAAATGTAAATAAAGTCCAATTCAAAAGAGTCCAACATATGTAATAATATAATAGAATAGACTCTGAGCTATAGAGTAATGAATCAAAATCACATTTGTTGTGTCTAGATAATTACCCTTATGTTCTAATAAACCATACATTTTGGTCACTGCTGCTACCTTGTGATTAGGGATGAGTCGAACACCCCCCGGTTCGGTTCGCACCAGAACCTGCGAACGGACCGAAAGTTTGCGCAAACATTAGAACCCCGTTAAAGTCTATGGGACTCGAACATTCAAAATCAAAAGTGCTAATTTTAAATGCTAATATGCAAGTTAATGTCCTAAAAAGGGTTTGGGGACCCGGGTCCTGCCCCAGGGGACATGTATCAATGCAAAAAAAAGTTTTAAAAACTGCCGTTTTTTCAGGAGCACTGATTTTAATGATGCTTAAAGTGAAAAAAAAGTGAAATATTCCTTTAAATATTGTACCTGGGGGGTGTCTATAATATTCCTGTAAAGTGGTGTGTGTTCCTCGTGCTTAGAACAGTCCCTGCACAAAATAATATTTTTAAAGAAATAAAAGTCATTTAAAACTGCTTGTGGCTTTAATGTAATGTCTGGTCCCGGCAATATGGATGAAAATCAGTGAGACAAACGGCATGGGTACCCCCCTCCCAGTCCATTACCCCGCACCCAAATTAAATAAAGGAAAGGCGTGGGGCCCCCAGGCCCTATATACTCTGAACAGCAGTATACAGGCGGTGCAAACAAGACAGGGACTGTAGGTTTGTTATTAAGTAGAATCTGTTTGTAATTTTGAACTGGTACATTTTTAAAGTGTAGCTCCAGCCAAGAATTCTTTTTTTAAGCTTTTTTGAAAACATAGGGAAGGTTTATCACCCCTGTAACATTTGTTTTGCTGTCTGTGCACCTCTTCAGAAGATTTCATCTCACTTTCTGTCCCAATGACAAATGTTTTTTGAAAATTTGGGTTTTTTAGTGAAACAAGGATTGGTGATAAAGCATCAGTGGAGAGGAGACACGTTTTTCCCATATCAACTCTTACAGGAGAGAATTTCCCTTCCTAGGGGTAGATTTCATCTCACTTCCTGTTGTCTCCTTCCGTTTGCAAGTAGGAGTCGTTCATAAGTTGGATGTTTGAAAGTAGGGGCCTGCCCTATATGCTCTGCAGAAATTTGGGCCTAAGTTGTTGGTGTTGCCACAACACTGTAAGCCCTCACAGTTACTCTTGGTGGGCGCTGGAACACCCTGCTGTGAACTATTATATCAAGAAATGTAATTACATGCCATTGTTGAACAGTGGTAGAAAAATTGGGCCTTTGGTGGTGGTGGTGCTGGTGCCAGAACACTGTAAGTCCTCACAGTTACTCTTGGTGGGCGCTGGAACGGGCCCTGCTGTGAAATATTATATCAAGAATTATAATTACATGCACCTGGTGAACAGAATACCTGGAGAGGTAGGTCATGCTTTGTTTGAAGTTGGGTGAAAGATAGCAATTTGCGTGATCTAGGGTCTACCAAGTGACTGAAGTGGAAGAGATTCTGCGATGCCCATGGAAGAGACATCTGGCTGGTAAGGACGTCCGGCATTTCAGGGTTGTACAGAAAAGAGGTAAGCAATGACTTCTCCGAGCTGAGTCCATAAATACAGGAGAGTTTTCGCCAGAGTGACCTAAGTAGGGACATCGATCCCAGGAGTCTCTCCGGCTCCACCTCTGCCTTCGCACTCCAGAGTAAGCTATTTGGTTGAATGGGCGCTAGCCAAATCTTTTCTATTTCCATCCATTTGTTGTATGCTCTTTGGGGGAACCAGGAGGTAATGGCTTGTAATTGGGTTGCCTAGTAGTATTTCACCAGGTCTGGGAAAGCTAATCCACCGTCCTGACGGGAGGCCACCAGTACTGAGCGGGGTATCCTGTGTTTCTTGTAATTCCAGACAAAACTAATCAAATCTGCTTGGAGTTTTCTCAGTTGTCCATAAGGGACTGGGATGGGCAGTGTCTGGTATAAATACGGGAGTTTGGGGAGGATAGTCATCTTTATCGATGCTACCCTACCTAAGAGAGAGATGTGGTGAGGTTTTCATTTCTGTAGGAGGTCTCGTATATGTCAGAAGAGAGGGGGGTAGTTTGCTTGGTATAAGGATGTGTAGGATGGTGTAAGTTGGACTCCTAAGTATTTCAGGGCTGTGGTTTTCCAATGTTATGGGAAGCTTTGCTGTAGGTGTTGTGTTTCTCTGTCCGATATGTTAATTGGGAGTGCCTCTGATTTGGTTGCATTAATTTTGTAGCCGAGAGGGCCTTGTACATGTCTATCTCAGCATGTAGATTAGGCAAAGATATCCTAGGCTGGGTAAGGATGAGTATGATATCATCTGCAAATAATGCTAGTTTGAATTCTCTTCCTCTGACCAATATCCCCCGGATGTTCGGGTTTTCACAAATGGATGTCGCCAGGGGCTCAACGCACAATGCAAATAGCAGAGGAGAGAGCGGGCATCCCTGGCGGGTTCTATTTGCTATTGGGAAGGTGGGAGAGAGGGCAAAGGGCATCTTGACCTGGGCGGTAGGATTAGTGTATATATGTTGGATTGCCGGCAGGAAAGGTCCCTGGAATCCCATGTGTTTTATTGTGGCAAACAGGAAAGGCCATCCAAGGCGATCAAAGGCCTTTTCTGCATCCAGGCCCAGGACCAAGGATGCCTGGCCTTCCCTGTTTGCCACCTCTATCAGGTCAATGATCCATCTGGTGTTGTCCCCCGCCTGACGAAGGGGGACAAAGCCCACCCGGTCTTTATGAATCAGGGACGGCAGTATCGTGTTTAGGCACATTGATAGAGTTTCGTAAAAAGGTCCGAGTTCAGAAGTGCAATGGGCCTGTAGCTTGCGCATAGAGAGGGGTCTTTGTCCGGTTTTGGGATTAGTGTGAGGAATGATCTTTGCATGTCTGAGGGTATAGGCGTTTGGTGGAGGAAGGCGTTGAAAAGTTTGCACATGTGGGGTATCACTATCAATATGGGAAGAAAGGTCTTGTAATACTCATAGGGGAGCCCGTCTGGTCCTGGAGATTTGCGCGTACGCATAGATTTAATAACGGAGGTAAGTTCCTCCTCAGAGATGGGTGGTTAAGGGAGAGGAGGTCTGAGGGCTGAAGCCTCGGAATCCCACTACGGTCCAAGTACTGGGCTAGACGGTCGAAGAGGGGGGGGGGTTGTGACGAATCTCAGGGTCATTATATAACTTGGTGTAAAATTCCACAAAGGTTTGGGGGTGAGAAATCAGGCTCCCCTCTTTATTTTTAATTTGATGGGGTGTGGTCATGTTTGATCTTTCAGCCAATTTGTGGGCTAAGATGGAGCTTATTACCTTTATCATAGTAGAGTTGTTTCAGTCTCCTTAGCGCTTTTTCAACCTGGCCAATTGTGAGGTCTTTAAGCGTTGTACTGTGGCAAACAATTTTTTTAAGATGGAGAAGTTTGTAGCTTCTGTTCTAATGACCTGAGTTCCCCCTCAAACCACCGTTTAGTGGCTATAGCAGCTCTCTTCATAGCTGAGGCGAGTGCTATGCACCGGCCTCGTAGGACTGCCTTGTGAGCTTCCCATAATGTGGGTGTAGAAACTTCAGGGGTGTTGTTTTCAAGAGAATAGAGCTTTAGTGTGGAATCTAACTCGGTTTTGGAGGGGAGGTGTTGCATTAGAAAGGTGTTTAGCTGCCAATAGCATGGCTTGCGGTTGGGGGTGCCCAAGTTTAGAGTTATGAGGACAGGGGCATGGTCCAACCAGTAAATTGGAAGAATCTGTCTTGACAAACAGATAGTCGATGCGGGTGTGGGTGTGGTGGAGTGCCGAGTGGAACATGTATTGTCTCTCTCCAGGGTGTAGGGCTCGCCAAGTGTCAAACAGAGCGTAGCGTCTAGTGATCTGTCTAAAGAGTTTCCAGTCTCCAGAGGTTCTGGCCTGGGTCTGTTTGGGGTCCACTGTATGGCGATCGTGCACTGAGGAGTGGGACAGATTAAAGTCCCCACCGACTATTAGGCATTCGCTGGGTGTTCGGAACAACCGTGCAAATACCTTAGTTAGAAAGTTAATTTGGTGGGTGTTCGGGGCATAAAGGGTGCATAACGTGATCATTTGAGTCTGCCATCGGCCGCAGAGTATGATATAGTGTCCTTTCCGATCTATGTAGGACTCCAAGCATTGGAAGGGTGATCCGTGCCTGAAGTGGATAGCTACCCCTGCTCGTTTACGGGGATTAAAGGCTTGATAAATTTGGGGGTAACGTCTGGAGGCAAAAGGCAAAGGAGTCTCCTTTGTTAAAATTAGTCTCCTGGACCATAATTATATCTGCTCTGGAGTGCCGGAATTCTGTTAGCGCCAGGTGTCTCTTCCATGTACATTCAATTACATTACCCTTATCCAGGGTGATGGATATGTGCAAAAACAAAAGTACTTATCTGGTCCAGCTGTGGGGGGGGTCACTACTCTGGGATGCAGGGTTTGCCATGAGCCGGGAGATGGTCAGGGTAATTTCCAGAGGTAGAAAAGAGAAGGGTGGGGGTAGAGAGAAAGAAAAGAGACAGGTTAATGTAACATATAATAAAAGTTGCAAACATTGTGTGAATATTCTGCATGGCCTGCAAAACGCAGGAGAGAGTAAGTTCCAATAAGTCCGTCTGGTTAGAAGTGAGAACAACAAGCCGGGGGGACATAAGGAAGTGTTGCAGCAGTAGTTTAGTAACTTATAAAAATAAAACTCTAGGGGGTAAACTACGGGGGGTCTAGTGAGCGGAAGGTTAACCACTCTCATGTCTTCAAACTGAAGTGCCCAGTATGCTATTCAGGGAGAGAGCTATGGGGGTCTAGGGGGATATGTGATAGGCTGCATGTCACGGCCCTTATAGAGTCCATCAGGAGACTGTGCTTTCCTCAACTGGGAGAGACAAGTACAAGGAACCCGCTCTCCTCAGCCTTTTTTTGGCTTAGTTGCTTTATGGGGGGTGCCTGGGGCCTGGGAGCGCTTGGTCGGAGGAACCTTCTGCCAGGTTGAGGGTGGGGGGGGTGGAGTAGCCACCAAGTCCCACTCCTGGTGCCAGGGAACCGGGAGTTCCAGAGTGTCACAAAAAGCCTCTAGGTCTTCAGGGTAGAAGAGTACTGCTGATTGACCCTCTTCGTGCTGTCAGGCTAGAAGGAAAACCCCATTGGTATACTATGTCCCTTTCCTGTAGTAAGAGAAGGAGGGGTTGTAGGAGCCTGCTTTTCTGCAATGTGATCCAGGAGAGGTCCGGGTACAGCTGGATTTGCGTGTTGTCAAAAACCACCTTCCGGGCAATTCGGGCTTTGCGCATCACCTCTTCTTTCAGTGGGTAAGAATTGACTCTGCAAATGACATCTCGCGGTTTAGAGGTCATTTCTTTGGGGCGCAGGGCGTGATGAGCTCTGTCCATTTCTATAGGGGTGTCCGAGGGGTCTCCCAGGAGGTCATTAAAAAGGCTCTTCAGGTTTCGTATAAGTTCTCGGGACCTTCTGATTCCGGGAGGCCCCTGATGCGAATGTTGTTGTTCCAGCGCCCTCCTTTCCTGCGTGTTGTCGAGGTCCTCTACATGGCGTTACATGTCCCTCAGGAGTATGCAATGGTCTGCTCCTTGCATTTGGGTGCGATGCACAGCCAATTTAGTTTCCTGTATTTCTTCTTCCGCCATCTCTACCCTGTCTGCCAGGTGCTTAAAATTAGTTTGGAGGGGGGCGCATGTGCGAAGCTCGACATGGCGGACGTTCCTCGCTAGAGCTCCGCATTTCCCGCCGCAATTCCGGGACCTAAATAGCTTATTTCAGCGCTCTTTTTGGCCTACTTCTATGGGACACACTTGGCAGCACATCCACGCACCTCCCAGTATGGTGCTAACGGGGCATCGAGGAAAAGCCAAGCCAAAACCCATCAAAGAGGCACTAGCCCACGCCTCCTCCAAGATGGTGGCGAAGGCCCAAGCTGTATCCCAACAACGCAGCAGCCCTCCGGACCAGGCATGCAGTGGAGATGAAGATGAAGCTGACCCTAACCCTGCCAATTCACCGACCCTGCCCCCATCAGGTATGCCACAGGCAGATTTCCTTTCTCACATGGAAGCAATGCTCAAAAAAGCCCTCAAAACCACATTAGACCAGATCACTAATAAACTAACGCAGGAGATATGTGAACTTGGCCAGCGTACCACAGATCTGGAAACCAGACATGGAGCTCACTTACGAGAGCATGCCCAGGAACAAACAGCTCTCCGGGAGGAGAACGCCATCCTACTCTCCCGCCTGGAGGACTCTGAGAACCGCTCCCACAGGTCGAATCTACGCCTTTGCGGTATCTCAGAAACAGTCGATGATCTTCAATCATTTACTACTGCACTTTTCCAGGAATTATCCCCCTCGATTCCCATAGAGCGCCTGGAATTTGATAGGATTCACAGGGCAATAACGCGCCGACAGGCAGAGGGTCCGCCACGAGACTTAATCTTGAAACTGCATCAGGAAAGAACAATTACTCGCCGCGGCACGCAATAAAGACAGTCTTCAATTTCAGGGCCACACATACCAGTTGTTTACTGATCTGGCACCTTCGACCATTGCAAAATGCAGAGCAATGAAGCCGCAGCTGCAAATTTTGATGCAACATCAGATCAAGTACGCTTGGCGATTTCCTTTTGCTCTCCATTTCTCATATCAAGGGCAGCAACACACTTGCAGCGTCTCCTGGAAACTCTTCACCTCACCCCTTCGGCTCCACAGTCAGAGACTGCATTGCCACGCACTAGGGATGAGCCGAACACCCCCGGGTTCGGTTCGAACCAGAACCTTCGAACGGACCGAAAGTTCGCGCGAATTTTCGAACCCTATACGTTATAATGGACGCGAACGTTCGAAATCAAAAGTGCTAATTACAACGGCCAATATGCATGTTAATGTCATAAAACAGGTTTGGGGACCCGGGTCCTGCCCCAGGGGACATATATCAATGCAAAAAGAACTTTTAAAAACTAACGTTTTTTCGGGAGCAGTCATTTTAATGATGCATAAAGTGAAAAAAAAAAAAGTGACATTTTCCTTTAAATATGGTACCTGGGGGGTGTCCAAAGTATGCCTGTGAAGTGGCATGTGTTTCCCGTGTTTAGAACTGTCCTTGCACAAAATGACATTTGTAAAGGAAAAAAAGAAGCCATTTAAAACCACTTGCGGCTTTAGGTTTGATCTTAAGTAGAATCTGAACAGGTACATTATGAAGTGTAGCTCCATCCCAAAAAAATCTATTTTTAAGCTTTTTGGAGAACATAGGGAGGGGTTATCACCCCTGTAACATTTGCTGTCTTTGCACATCTGTTCAGAACATGTCACCTCACTTTCCGTCCCAATGACAAATGTTTTTGGAAAAGTGGGGTTTTAATTGAAACAAGGATTGGTGATAAAGTATCAGTAGAGAGGAGATACCTTTTTCCCAAATTAAATCTAACAGGATAGAATTTCCCTTCCTAGGGGTAGATTTCCTCTCACTTCCTGTTTTCTCTTTCCATTTGCAAGTAGGAGTCGTTTGTAAGTTGGATGTTTGAAAGTAGGGGCCTGGCGTATATACTCTGCAGAAATTTGCCCTATTAGATGTTGGTGTAGCCACAAGACTGGTGGGCACAGGAATGGGCCCTGCTGTGAGTTAATAGATCAAGATTTGTAATTGCATGCACCTGTTGAACTGGGCAGAAAAATTGGGGGGTGGTGGTGGTGGTGGTGGTGGACGGTTTTGCCACAAGACTGTAAGCTCTCACAGTTACTCTTGGTGGGCGCAGGAATGGGCCCTGCTGTGAGTTATTAGATCAAGATTTGTAATTGCAAGCACCTGATGAACAGGGCAGAAAAATTGGGCCTTTGGCGGTGGTGGTGGACGGTGTTGCCACAAGACTGTAGGCCCTCATAGTTACTCTTGGTGGGCGCAGGAATGGGCCCTGCTGTGAGTTATTAGATCAAGATTTGTAATTGCAAGCACCTGATGAACAGGGCAGAAAAATTGGGCCTTTGGCGGTGGTGGTGGACGGTGTTGCCACAAGACTGCAGGCCCTCATAGTTACTCTTGGTGGGCGCAGGAATGGGCCCTGCTGTGAACTATTAGATCAAGATTTGTAATTACCCGCCCCTGTTAAACAGGGGCTGAAAAATTGTGCCTTAGGCACTGGTGCTGGTGCCACAACACTGCAACCCCTCACAGAGACTGTACTTGGAGCACAGCAGTCACACGTGTTGCGAAGCATTTTTTTAAAAAATTGTAAGTACACGCCCCTGTTAAACAGGGGCTGAAAAATTGTGCCTTAGGCACTGGTGCTGGTGCCACAACACTGCAACCCGGCCCTCACAGATACTGTACTTGGAGCACAGCAGTCACACGTGTTGCGAAGCATTTTTTTTTTAAAAATTGTAAGTACACGCCCCTGTTAAACAGGGGCTGAAAAATTGTGCCTTAGGCACTGGTGCTGGTGCCACAACACTGCAACCCGGCCCTCACAGAGACTGTACTTGGAGCACAGCAGTCACACGTGTTGCGAAGCATTTTTTTTAAAAATTGTAAGTACACGCCCCTGTTAAACAGGGGCTGAAAAATTGTGCCTTAGGCACTGGTGCTGGTGTCACAACACTGCAACACGGCCCTCACAGAGACTGTACTTGGAGCACAGCAGTCACACGTGTTGCGAAGCATTTTTTTAAAAAATTGTAAGTACACGCCCCTGTTAAACAGGGGCTGAAAAATTGTGCCTTAGGCACTGGTGCTGGTGCCACAACACTGCAACACGGCCCTCACAGAGACTGTACTTGGAGCACAGCAGTCACACGTGTTGCGAAGCATTTTTTTAAAAAATTGTAAGTACACGCCCCTGTTAAACAGGGGCTGAAAAATTGTGCCTTAGGCACTGGTGCTGGTGCCACAACACTGCAACACGGCCCTCACAGAGACTGTACTTGGAGCACAGCAGTCACACGTGTTGCGAAGCATTTTTTTTAAAAATTGTAAGTACACGCCCCTGTTAAACAGGGGCTGAAAAATTGTGCCTTAGGCACTGGTGTGGTGGCATGGATCATTGAGGAGGAGGAAGAGGATAGTCAGTGAACATAAGAGGACAGTCACTCAGCATCAGCATAGGCAGTCTTGAAGGGATGTGACATTAAAAATTATTCGGTTATATCCGCCTCAGGTGCCTGGTAGCTGGTGGTGATCCAAGACTGATTCATTTTGATGAATGTCAGTCGATCAACCGAGGCGGTGGACAGGCACACCCTATGATCAGTCACAAATCCTCCAGCAGCACTGAATGTGCGTTCGGAAAGAACGCTGGAGGCAGGACAGGCCAGTAGCTCAATTGCATACTGTGCAAGCTCTGGCCAGTGATCCATCCTCAGGACCCAGTAAGCCAGAGGATTTTCGGTGGGAAAGGTGTCCAAGTCTGACCTTGCCCCAAGGTATTCCTGCACCATGTATATCAGACGCTGGCGATGGTTGCTGGAACCGATCATACCTTGGGGCTGCGGACTAAAAAATTGTCTGAACGCATCGGTCAGACGTCCACCTTCCCCACCGCTCCTTCTGCCACTGACCGAAGCCTCAGCAACTCGTCGCCCAGGACCAGGAGTTTGTAGCCTCCCAGTTTCTGGGAACGCGTTGCACAGACCTTTCTGCAAGGCCTCCCTGAGATGTCTCATCCTCTGCTCCCTCTGCGACGGCAAGATAAGGTCCGCAACCTTACCCTTGTACCGCGGATCAAGGAGAGTGGCCAGCCAGTAATGGTCCCTCTCCTTGATCCGAAGAACACGAGGATCCTTCCGCAGGCTTTGCAGGATCAGGGAGGCCATGCAGCGTAGGTTAGCTGAGGCATTCGGTCCGGAGTCTTCTGGGTCACTGAGGATGACATGATCGCCAGCCACCTCCTCCCAGCCACGTACAAGTCCACTGGCTTGTTGGGACTGTACATCATCCCTAAAAGACTGCTGCTGCTGATGCTGAGTGCCAGGCTCCACCTCCATGCTCACACAATCCTCCTCCTCCTCCTCCTCCTCCTCCTCCTCCTCATCCTCTTCCTGTGTGATGGGTGGGACAGAAGGAACACTGTCCGGATAAAGGGGGCCTTGAGAGGCAAGGAAGTCCTCCTCTTCCTGCCTCTGTTCTGCCTCAAGTGCCCTGTCCATTATCCCACGCAGCGTATGCTCCAACAGGTGGACAAGAGGGACAGTGTCACTGATGCATGCACTGTCACTGCTCACCATCCTCGTGGCCTCCTCAAATGGTGAGAGGACAGTGCATGCATCCCTGATCATGCTCCACTGACGTGGGGAAAAAAAACCAAGCTCCCCTGACCCTGTCCTGGTGCCGTAGTCGCAAAGGTACTCATTGATGGCCCTCTGCTGCGTGTGCAGTCGCTGCAGCATGGCCAACGTTGAGTTCCACCTGGTGGGCATGTCAGATATTAGGCGGTTCTTGGGCAGGTTCAGCTCCTTTTGCAGCTCAGTCAGCCGAGCACTGGCATTATAAGATCGGCGGAAATGCACACAGACTTTCCTGGCCTGCCTCAGGACATCCTGTAAGCCTGGGAACCTGCCCAAGAACCGCTGCACCACCAGGTTGAGGACGTGAGCCATGCAGGGCACATGGGTGAGCTGCCCCTGTCGCAGGGCGGAGAGGAGGTTGGTGCCATTGTCAGAAACGACCATTCCTGGCTTAAGCTGACGTGGCGTCAACCACCTCTCGGCCTGCCCCTGCAGAGCTGCCAGAACCTCTGGCCCAGTGTGGCTCCTGTCCCCCAAACACACCAGCGCAAGCACGGCATGGCATCTTTTTGCCTGCGTACTTGCGTAGCCCCTTGTACGCCTACGGAGCACCGCTGGTTCCAAGGACAGAGCACTGGAGGAAGAAGAAGAGGAGGGGGTGGAGGAGAGAGGTGTGTCACAACCAGTAGCAGTAGTCGCGTTTTGGAGGCGTGGTGGCGGGACAACCTCCAACACTACTGCACCTTGTCCTGCATCCCTCCCAGCTGCCAATAGAGTGACCCAATGGGCCGTGAAAGAAAGGTACCGTCCCTGTCCATGCCTGCTGGACCATGAGTCAGCGGTAATATGCACCTTACCGCTGACCGCCCTGTCCAGCGAGGCATGGACATTGCCCTCCACATGCCGGTAGAGAGACGGAATCGCCTTCCGCGAGAAAAAGTGGCGTTTGGGAACCTGCCACTGAGGAACCGCACATTGAACAAACTCACGGAAGGGGGCCGAGTCTACCAACTGAAAAGGCAGCAGTTGAAGTGCTAGCAATTTAGCAAGGCTAGCATTCAACCGCTGGGCATGTGGATGGCTGGGAGTGTACTTCTTTCTACGGTCCAGCAGCTGGGGCAGGGAAATTTGCCTGCTGCATTCGGACGTCGGTGTACTGCAAGTACTTGGTTGTGACACACCGAATTCTACACCTTCAGTCCTCTCAGAGCAGCTTTCAGAGAGGACTGAAGGTGTAGTGGGGATGGAGATCCCAGCTGAGGAGGAGCAAGGAGAGGTCCGCTTAGTTCTTTGGTGTGGGTCTTTTATGTGTGCCTGCCAACGAGCTGCATGGCAGGTCGCCATATGTCTGGTCATGCTTGTCGTGCCCAAGCGGCTGATGTTTTGGCCACGCGAGATACGCTTGAGACAAATATTGCAAATAGCAGTGGTGCGATCTGCTGCACTCGTCTCAAAAAAGGCCCACACCAAAGAACTTTTCTGATAACGTGCAGAGGCAGCGCCCTGCACAGGCGGAGCTCTGCGGTGTTGTACAGTTGCTGTGCTGGCCTCTACCTGGCCTCCAGGGGGCATCCTGCCTCGTTGGACATGTGACGCCGCATCCTCCTCCTCCTCGTCCTCCTCCTCATCCTCTCTCCCTTGAGGCACCCACGTGGAGTCAGTGACCTCATCATCCCCTCCCTCTTCACCACTAGAGCAAACCTGGCAGTAAGCTGCAGCTGGTGGAACTGTACTGCCAGATTCCTCAAGCTGGGTATCGTCATCCGAGCCTTCGAATCGTTGGGCATCCTCCTGGAGCATGTACCCAACACTGTGCTCAAAGAGTTCGGGGGACTCCTCAGGAGGACATGGTGGGTCTAGGGAAGGGGTGGCTGATGATGCTCTGTCAGTACCCTGAGCCTGGGTGAGAGAGGATGAGGAGGATGAGGAGGGCTTGGTCATCCATTCTACCAAGCCTTCAGCATGATGCGGCTCCACATGTCCAGCTGCCGAAAACAAAGACGCGCGTGTCCCATGGCCACGTGCTGATGACGATGCACGACCACGTCCACGTCCACGGCCACGTCCACTAGAAACAGAGCCTGCCTGCCCTGTGTTCTTGGCTCTGCACGCTCTGCCTCCCCTTGGCGGTCTTCCAGCCATTGTAGTCGGTAGTCCTGTGGGTGCTGCTGAGAAGAAAATATAGGAGCTCTGTGTGATGCCACTAACACACTAGAAGTCCTATGGGTGCTTCTGCAAAGAAAATAGAGGAGCTCTGTGTGATGCCACTAACACACTAGAAGTCCTATGGGTGCTTCTGCAAAGAAAATAGAGGAGCTCTGTGTGATGCCACTAACACACTAGAAGTCCTGTGGGTGCTTATGCAAAGAAAATAGAGGAGCTCTGTGTGATGCCACTAACACACTAGAAGTCCTGTGGGTGCTTCTGCAAAGAAAATAGAGGAGCTCTGTGTGATGCCACTAACACACTAGAAGTCCTGTGGGTGCTGCTGAGAAGAATATATAGGAGCTCTGTGTGATGCCACTAACACACTAGAAGTCCTATGGGTGCTTCTGCAAAGAAAATAGAGGAGCTCTGTGTGATGCCACTAACACACTAGAAGTCCTGTGGGTGCTTCTGCAAAGAAAATAGAGGAGCTCTGTGTGATGCCACTAACACACTAGAAGTCCTATGGGTGCTTCTGCAAAGAAAATAGAGGAGCTCTGTGTGATGCCACTAACACACTAGAAGTCCTGTGGGTGCTTATGCAAAGAAAATAGAGGAGCTCTGTGTGATGCCACTAACACACTAGAAGTCCTGTGGGTGCTTCTGCAAAGAAAATAGAGGAGCTCTGTGTGATGCCACTAACACACTAGAAGTCCTGTGGGTGCTGCTGAGAAGAATATATAGGAGCTCTGTGTGATGCCACTAACACACTAGAAGTCCTGTGGGTGCTTCTGCAAAGAAAATAGAGGAGCTCTGTGTGATGCCACTAACACACTAGAAGTCCTATGGGTGCTTCTGCAAAGAAAATAGAGGAGCTCTGTGTGATGCCACTAACACACTAGAAGTCCTATGGGTGCTTCTGCAAAGAAAATAGAGGAGCTCTGTGTGATGCCACTAACACACTAGAAGTCCTGTGGGTGCTTATGCAAAGAAAATAGAGGAGCTCTGTGTGATGCCACTAACACACTAGAAGTCCTGTGGGTGCTGCTGAGAAGAATATATAGGAGCTCTGTGTGATGCCACTAACACACTAGAAGTCCTGTGGGTGCTTATGCAAAGAAAATAGAGGAGCTCTGTGTGATGGGACTAACACACTTCAAGTCCTATAGGTGCTTCTGGGAAGAAAATATAGCTCTGTGTGTGTGATGGGACTAACACACTTCAAGTCCTATAGGTGCTTCTGGGAAGAAAATATAGCTGTGTGTGTGTAATGGGACTAAAACACTTCAAGTCCTATAGGTGCTTCTGGGAACAAAATATAGCTCTGTGTGTGTGATGGGACTAACACACTTCAAGTCCTATAGGTGCTTCTGGGAAGAAAATATAGCTCTGTGTGTGTAATGGGACTAACACACTTCAAGTCCTATAGGTGCTTCTGGGAAGAAAATATAGCTCTGTGTGTGTAATGGGACTAACACACTTCAAGTCCTATAGGTGCTTCTGGGAAGAAAATATAGCTCTGTGTGTGTAATGGGACTAACACACTTCAAGTCCTATAGGTGCTTCTGGGAACAAAGTATAGCTCTTTGTGTGTAATGGGACTAACACACTTCAAGTCCTATAGGTGCTTCTGGGAAGAAAATATAGCTCTGTGTGTGTAATGGGACTAACACACTTCAAGTCCTATAGGTGCTTCTGGGAAGAAAATATAGCTCTGTGTGTGTGATGGGACTAACACACTTCAAGTCCTATAGGTGCTTCTGGGAAGAAAATATAGCTCTGTGTGTGTAATGGGACTAACACACTTCAAGTCCTATAGGTGCTTCTGGGAACAAAATATAGCTCTGTGTGTGTGATGGGACTAACACACTTCAAGTCCTATAGGTGCTTCTGGGAAGAAAATATAGCTCTGTGTGTGTAATGGGACTAACACACTTCAAGTCCTATAGGTGCTTCTGGGAACAAAATATAGCTCTGTGTGTGTAATGGGACTAACACACTTCAAGTCCTATAGGTGCTTCTGGGAACAAAATATAGCTCTGTGTGTGTAATGGGACTAACACACTTCAAGTCCTATAGGTGCTTCTGGGAACAAAGTATAGCTCTTTGTGTGTAATGGGACTAACACACTTCAAGTCCTATAGGTGCTTCTGGGAAGAAAATATAGCTCTGTGTGTGTAATGGGACTAACACACTTCAAGTCCTATAGGTGCTTCTGGGAACAAAATATAGCTCTGTGTGTGTGATGGGACTAACACACTTCAAGTCCTATAGGTGCTTCTGGGAAGAAAATATAGCTCTGTGTGTGTAATGGGACTAACACACTTCAAGTCCTATAGGTGCTTCTGGGAAGAAAATATAGCTCTGTGTGTGTAATGGGACTAACACACTTCAAGTCCTATAGGTGCTTCTGGGAAGAAAATATAGCTCTGTGTGTGTGATGGGACTAACACACTTCAAGTCCTATAGGTGCTTCTGGGAAGAAAATATAGCTCTGTGTGTGTAATGGGACTAACACACTTCAAGTCCTATAGGTGCTTCTGGGAACAAAATATAGCTCTGTGTGTGTGATGGGACTAACACACTTCAAGTCCTATAGGTGCTTCTGGGAAGAAAATATAGCTCTGTGTGTGTAATGGGACTAACACACTTCAAGTCCTATAGGTGCTTCTGGGAAGAAAATATAGCTCTGTGTGTGTGATGGGACTAACACACTTCAAGTCCTATAGGTGCTTCTGGGAAGAAAATATAGCTCTGTGTGTGTAATGGGACTAACACACTTCAAGTCCTATAGGTGCTTCTGGGAAGAAAATATAGCTCTGTGTGTGTAATGGGACTAACACACTTCAAGTCCTATAGGTGCTTCTGGGAACAAAATATAGCTCTGTGTGTGTAATGGGACTAACACACTTCAAGTCCTATAGGTGCTTCTGGGAACAAAATATAGCTCTGTGTGTGTGATGGGACTAACACACTTCAAGTCCTATAGGTGCTTCTGGGAACAAAATATAGCTCTGTGTGTGTAATGGGACTAACACACTTCAAGTCCTATAGGTGCTTCTGGGAAGAAAATATAGCTCTGTGTGTGTAATGGGACTAACACACTTCAAGTCCTATAGGTGCTTCTGGGAAGAAAATATAGCTCTGTGTGTGTAATGGGACTAACACACTTCAAGTCCTATAGGTGCTTCTGGGAAGAAAATATAGCTCTGTGTGTGTAATGGGACTAACACACTTCAAGTCCTATAGGTGCCTCTGGGAACAAAATATAGGAGCTCTGCCTGCCTGCCACGAACACACTACAAGTCCTATAGGTGCTTCTGGTAACAAAATATAGGAGCTCTGCCTGCCTGCCACTAACACACTACAAGTCCTATAGGTGCCTCTGGTAACAAAATATAGGAGCTCTGCCTGCCTGCCACGAACACACTACAAGTCCTATAGGTGCTTCTGGTAACAAAATATAGGAGCTCTGCCTGCCTGCCACTAACACACTACAAGTCCTATAGGTGCTTCTGGTAACAAAATATAGGAGCTCTGCCTGCCTGCCACGAACACACTACAAGTCCTATAGGTGCTTCTGGTAACAAAATATAGGAGCTCTGCCTGCCTGCCACTAACACACTACAAGTCCTATAGGTGCTTCTGGTAACAAAATATAGGAGCTCTGCCTGCCTGCCACGAACACACTACAAGTCCTATAGGTGCTTCTGGTAACAAAATATAGGAGCTCTGCCTGCCTGCCACGAACACACTACAAGTCCTATAGGTGCTTCTGGTAACAAAATATAGGAGCTCTGCCTGCCTGCCACGAGCACACTACAAGCCCCTCTTTGTCAATCAATCTTTGTAACTGAATCTATCTAACTCAATCTCTGCAAGTGAATCTCTCTAACTATCTAAATGCAGCAGAGTGTCACAGAAACAGCCTGCTCAATCTGCGCCGGAACAGCATGTGACCGGCGCAGACGGCGTGGCGGCGTTTTATAGGGGGGGGGGGGGCGTGTACTACAGCCCCTGAGCTGTAATTGGCTACAGGCGTCCTGCCTGTAGCCAATTATGGCTCTTCGAGTTTCCGGGGCTGTGATTGGCCAAGCATGCGGGGTCACAGTGCATGCTTGGCCAATCATCAGCCAGCAATGCACTGCGTCAGCCGCGCCGGCCGCAATGCATTGCGGGGCCGCGCGCATCACACGAACGTGATGCGAGCGGCCAAAATAGTTCTGGGCTCGCCGAGCGAGCGAACGCCCGGTGCTCGATGCGAACGTGGGTTCGCATCGAGCACCGGGCCCATCCTTACCACGCACCCCAGCTCGCTCAGTCTCCTACCCCTATACAACCACCCCGAAGGGGAATCAACAAGACCAACAGGGTCCATCATCTATCCGGAAGGGCAGCCCTTTGAGTGCCTCAGAAGTGGGCTACCCTAGCCCTAAGGTATTTGTACCCTGCTGAAACTTTTACCAGACCACTATACTCCTTCCTCTTGTTGAACCCAGGAATCTGGTTACTTGGAATTGGCTAGTTCCCCATAGCCAACGGGTATACCCCTTTGTAACTGAACCCTGGATATATGTTGCCAAGTATGTTCTGCTAGTTACTGTGAAACCTATCTTGCTTTAGACTCACAACCCTTTGGGGTCTTATCAACATTCATTTGTTAATAGTGGACACTGATAACACCCCTGGAGCATTTCGCTTCTACAGTTTAGTCACATGTGTTAACTCCAGTAGCGATTTGGCACTACCTTTTATTGCTTTATTGTTTTCTTTATGTTGGGTTATTAACTGCGATGTATTATGTCCCAAAACTGTGTGTTTATGGTTCACTATCCATCTCCAACCTGTGATCAGTTCAATCTTTTTTTCTTAAGCATTAACTCTCCCCTCCACCCTCCCTCCCCCCCTCCCCCCCCCCCTCTCCCTTTCTTCATTTCTTTTCCTCTTCTATCCCCATCCTTTCCCCATCCCCTTTTTCCATTTCCTTTATTACCTCATCCCCGCCCCCTCCCCTTCCCCCTCCCCTTTTCCGTCCCTCCCTCCCCCTTTCCCCCTCCCCTCCCAGCTCTTACCTTTACCCCTCCTCTCCTCCCTTCCTACCCCAACCTTCTCCCCCTCCCTCTCCCCTCCCCCCTCCCCCCTTCCCTATTGATTGTACATCGAAAAGACATCAAAATATGATGGTTATGGTTATTATATGTTAATATACCCTCATTGTTGAGCTTAGGTATTACAAAGTTTTATATATTGAATCTTTTATTGCTGTTTTATCTCCCCGGTATGCGGCGGGGAACTGTCACTGCTCCCCCCACTCATAGTGTGCCTGCTCTTTGGCTGGATTCCCGGCTACTGGACTAGTACATTCATGGATTGGGCGATTCGGCACTACCTGTCTCGCACAATTGTCTTATACTCTCTCTTACGTTACTTTTTCTTCCTACTTTTCCCTCTCTTTCTTCTCTCCTGCTCCCTCTCCACCTTTACCTTCTCCCTGCCTACTGGTCGGTTGGCTCGTGCGGTCCCCGGGTCCCAAAATGACAACCTCCCTCACCAATATACATGGCCCCCCTGAATATCTTGTCACTAAATGTAAAGGGGCTCCCTGAACAAACGAGTCAAAGCGTTTCGCACTTTTGTATCTCTAAAAGCCAGCATTGTTGCACTACAAGAAACACACTTCTCTGTCCAAAGTACCCCCAAATTCTTTAGTTCTAAATATCCCCAAGTATTTACAGCCTCCTCGACTTCGAAACAGAGAGGAGTCCTATTATCTATCTGAAGTTAAGGACCCAGAAGGCCGTTATCTAATTTTGACTGGTCTACTACAAGATGGTGAGACTACCTTCGTCTCCTACTACGCCCCCAATTCTAACCCTAATCCATTCTTCTCACACCTCCTACAGGTCATTAGGACCCATAGCAAAGGCACCTTGTTTATGTGTGGCGACTCCAATTTAGTACTCCATCCACACCTATACAGATCTCCCTACTCTCCGGAGCACTTTTGCCCTTCGGCACAACTTTGCACTCAATTTCAACAAGCCTCACTCCTGGACACAGGGCGGGAATGTAACCCCCTAAAGAAAAACTACACATTTTACTCTAACCCTCATAAGTCCTTCTCCAGGATCGATCATATCCTCATTCCCATAGCATCTTCGCCGATCTTGCTTCACTCCAACATACATCCCATCATGTGGTCTGATCACTGTGCAGTGATCACCACCATATCCTCGTTAATACTACAATCCAAAGACAAAACATGGTGTATGAACGACTCACACTTAACTAACCAATCATTTTGTCTCAACATCCAGCTTGCCCTCAAAGACTACCTGCATCATAATAACACGCAGGAAATCTCCCCAATCCTTCTCTGGGAGGCTCATAAGCCAGTAATTAGAGGCAAATGCATCTCAGTCGCTACTGATCTCAAAAAGGACAAAAAGCTGAAATTACAACAACTAGAGGCGGACTTTCAACACCATTTCTTTTATTTCAGTCCACACCAATTGAGGCGAACAGAACAGCCCTAGAAAAGGCCAAACTGGAGCTAGACTTACTCTTAGTTGAAGCAGCGGAAAAAGTTATCTGTAGGTCTAATCATAACATTTACACTAAAGCCAACAAGCCTGACACCTTTTGAGCCTTGCGCCTCCAACATCCTGAGAAGACCCATAAACCTATCAGGCTTCGATTGGCAAAGGACGTACTCACGAATAACCCTTTAAAGAAACTTTCCGAGTTTAGTAAGAAGTTGGCCAAACTATACGAATCCAAGGCTCCCTTCTCCGATAATCTAGCAGAGTCCCTGTTCCACAACTTGCCAATCCCCACGCTGTCGGACACCAACCGGGAATCTATGGAAAGTCCGATCACAGTAGAAGAGGTACTTATGGCAATTAAGGCCCTGAAACCCCACAAAAGATCTGGCCCCGATGGACTACCTGCTACGTACTACAACAAATTTGGCAGAGACACACTGACGGCTATTGTATCGATGATACTCAAGCCTAATACTGACAATACATTATGGTCCAATTATAGGCCCGCATCGCTGTTAAACGTGGATATCAAAATCCTAGCCAAAATTTTAGCTCTACGTCTGAATTCACTCATAGGGGGATTGATACACAAAGATCAAATGGGCTTTATCCCTAAACGGCAGGCAAGAGACAATATTCAACGTGTCATCCTCCTACAGCATATTGCTAGATCCCTTCAACATTCCCATGCACCTACTCTCCCTTGACATAACATAAGGCGTTTGACACGGTCTCTTGGCCATACCTGCATTATATACTACAGCGTTGGGGCTTTGGCCCGCATTTCCTCCAATGGATAAATGCCCTGTATACTCACCCACAAGCTTCTGTAAAATATGCTGGGTTTCGTTCGGAAAATTTCCCCATTCAACAAGGGACAAGGCAAGGATGTCCCCTCTCTCCTTTAATATTTGCACTCGCCATTGAACCCCTGGTGCCCCTGATCAGAGCAAACCCAGATATCCGGGGCTTGGAGGTGGCCTCAATGTCACATAAACTATGTTTATTCGCGAATGATGCTTTGCTGTTCGTCACTGTGCCACACACCACCCTGCCTAACCTTTTTCGGTTATTAGACAAGTTTGCTCGGGTCACGGGCCTAGAGGTCAATCAGACCAAATCTAAGGCTCTCGAACTTAAACGCCTACGTACAAACTTCCCATTCATATGGTCCACGTCGTCCATGCCTTACCTGGGAATAAAATTGACCAGTAACCCAACACAGCTCTACCATGCTAACTATCTCCCCATGCTACGACAGCTCACGTCCCTTCTCGAGTCCTGGCAACCTTTGTGTGTCTCTTGGTTGGGCCGGGTGGCGGCCATGAAAATGTCACTACTACCTAAGCTCCTATACTTATATAGAGTCCTCCCAATCGCGATCCCCCTACTTTCATCGGATCATACAGAGCTGGACCTTTAAATATATTTGGGGCCCAATAAAACCAAGGGTCTCTAGACCAACCTTATTTCGCCATAAAACACATGGCGGCCTCGGTATACCAAACTTTCGCCACTACTTCCACGCGGCCCAATTAGGCCAAATGGCACTTTATCATGCAAAAACTGAAATACCATCATGGGTTAGTCTGGAGGCAATAGATATCCATCCCATTACAGTCTCTAACCTATTGTGGTTGCCCCCCCCCCCATTTCGGGGAACAATAACAAACCCAATAACAGAACACTCCCTTAAAATTTGGGATAAACTGCGTAACCCCCTTAAACTTAAATCCCTACATTCACCCCTGCTCTCCTTTCTTGGCCATCCGCAATTCTATCCAGCTTATACAGAGCCAACCTCGTTCTTAACCTGGTCTCAGGTGGGCCTGGGTCATGTGTGCGACTTGACTAACGGTAACTCTATCAAAACATTCCCTGCTCTGCAGGAACAAACTGAACTTCCCCATAAGGAATGATTCCGATACCTCCAAATTACCCATTTGATCCAAACATTGATAAAGTCCTGCACTGATCTTGACCAAATGTCTGTGTTTGAGGACATATGCGGCTCGGGCCCACATGCCCAAGGTATTATTTCCTGTCTCTACGTCCACCTCACTTCTCCTCCTGCCTCCCTCCCATCTAATGCAACGCAATGGTCTTCAGACCTAGGAATAGAACTTGACAAAGAGGCCTGGACGGACATCTGGACCAACACCAAAAACTCAACCCAAAATGTTGTCGCATCAAAAGCGAATTATAAAGTCCTCATGTGATGGTACCTGGTCCTGGCTAGGATTGCTAAATTTGTACCAGGTTATCCCCTGGATTGTTTCCGAGGGTGTAACGAACTAGGCACCCATGTTCACATTTGGTGGACATGCCCAGTAGTAAGATGCTTCTGGGCGATAATATTTCAGATGGCCTCCGTGTTAACACGCAAAAATTTGAACCCCGACCCCTCAGTAGCTTTGCTAAACCTAGCACCCCCATAATGCACTAAATTCCAACTGAGCCTTCTCCTCCAATTACTACTGCAGCTAAGCAAACCACAGCTAAAGCCTGGAAAACACAGACTCTTAACATTACAGAAGTGAAAAACAGAGTCACCCAAGCCATGATTCATAGCAAGATAGAAGAAACGATCCAAGATCGATTACCCCGACATGGTAAGATGTGGCAACCTTGGGTCAACCACTTCCTACCCCCCAACTTCGACAGTCGCCTCTTGGAACCTTGACCCTATTTAACTTCTGCAAGATGACGATGAGTATTGACCAGGGGCCCGTGTGGGCCACCTGACCATGTCTCCTCCGACTGCTCTATCCCACTACCTGTCTACCCCCTCTACTCTCTTCTCTCTTTATCCCCTTACTTCACATCTTCCTCCTCTACTTCCTCTTACTTAAAGAAATGTTACTCAGACAGTACAAGTTTTCCAACGCAATACCGAGATCACTGTTCCTGGAGTAACCCAATTAGCCATCCCTACTAGGTTATAGGACACCTATTTCCTTTGGATTCTGGTCAAGTTTACTCCACCTAGAACTTTCATCTGAAGACAGTGGACTAGTCCTCAGTACTACCCCCAAGCTATACCATTGTTAAATGTATTTTTCTGTTGGCATTACTTGTGTCAGTTCTGAATTGTACTATGTATTTATGTTGATAATTAATAATAAAAATGTTTGAAAAGGAAAATTAGTTTGAAGAGCTTGGATTTCAGACCGGCAAGTGGATTTAACATCTTCAATTAATTTGTAAACGTAGTATTCCCGCGCTACAACGGAAAATGGTGATGTAGTAAATGTGTGAGGTGCAGCGAACACCGAAAGGGTTAAAACAATACCCAATAGGGAGAAATGGAAAAAATCAATGTATGGTGTCGCGCTCCTAAACTGATGTCAGTATAAAAAACGCATACAGTCGCTGTTGTGTCAAATCAGCGAACAGGGAGTGATATGCAAATTAAAGTGACTGTGTGTAACTCAGGCTAAACCATCAGTGAGGCAATCAAATACATATAATGCAATACGCTAAAATCAGCTATAAGGCAACAATAAATATAAGAAAATGCATAAAATATACACGTATATATATAAAGTGGCTAGTGTGCAAAAACCATAATAAAAACACACTAAAGTGCATAAATAGATTACTATGCAGAACACAAAGGTGGATAAATAGAGTGACTAAAATAAATAAGATTCCTTAGGTCGCTGTGAAGCAGTAAATAAAGAAAGTAGAGTGATAATCAGTGGTTCAGGTTAAATAGAAATAACCATAAGGTATATAACCAAAGAGATGAAGGGAGTTGTGAGAACCAATACAATATTGGTGGATGTAATAACAGCAATTATAAGTGCTGGTGATAGCGACCAGTGTGAACAATAGTACTACAAAATAGCAACAAACGAAGGTGATCGGGGTAACGGTGGATACAAGTGGAGATTGTAATGTAATTGGAGAGATAAACATATACAAATCAATACAGGTGACAGTCCATATGGCATATGACTCTATGAACAGCGTGGAGGTGATAATGGCAGATGTGATCCAATCTGGGCTGCACTATGGTGCCAAGTGCCAGGTGGGGGTGGGTGGTGGTGGATGAGCTTGCCCAGGGTGATGATAGTGCTGAGGTCTTCGGTGCTAATGACACCCGTGGGTGTCCTCCCTAATTACCTTTTTACTGCAAGGTAAGCAGCATGTGTGTAGATGCCAGGACTCTCTCTGGGGGGTACTTCAATGGTCTCTCAGGGGGATGTTGCTCATGGGTCTCTTACACGGTACTCCTCTCCTGTCCGCAATGTATGGAGCCTATATGGTGGTTGCTTCCTGGTACTCAGGACCAGATTCCGCTCAGCATGTACCAAGATATAGTGGGTATAGAGGGGGGAGAGAGTAACAAAAGGGACCCGTATAGTGTAGTAATTCGTGGAAAAACAATGAATGAGCTTTATTTTTTAAAAAGGGTACTCACATAGACAGTATAGTCGCAATACACATTCAAAACGAGCGCCGAGCTCGTGGCCAGTGCGTCACTTCCGGGGTCCGTATCCTACGCGTGTCGTCACCGTCTCGTGACTTCACCGTCACGTGACTTCATCCCCCATGGAATCCACTTCTTGTGGCTGAATCATTTTAAGATCTTTTCCCTGGATTCCTTTTCATATGCAGCCACCAACGCTGATCACATTACACACCTTATGCATCCGCATATGGGATGGTCTTTTTCCACCAGAATTGGAGTGTCAAGTGGCCTTCTTTTGGTGTATCCAACAGGGTTTAACTTCGGCCTCTTTGCTTATAGAAAAGGAAAAAAGTCCTCAGAGAAAGCTTTCAAGCACCCTCCCATTAAATTATTCAGATATACCAAATCTTGCTACTGAGTTGCTTTCCTCATATGTGACAAAAGCCTCTCCCCCTGGTACGGCTCAGCAGGGGGGGGGGGGGGGCGCTCGCTCCTCCCCACTCCTTTCCTGACCAGCCGGGCTGCGTGCTCGGATAAGGGTCTGATATAGATTTGATATAGACACGCAGTTTTTTCAGCGTAGGGATTCCCCTTTAAATCCATACCAGGTGACGGGGCTAGCGAGGTGACAATCTCGCCGATGGTGGCGGCGGCATTGATTTCCTTCGCTAGTCCCGTCTACCTGGAGTCACGTTCAAAATGAAAGGACTTTACAATGTGTGTCGGCAAGTCCGTTCATTTCAAAAGTCCCGCACACAGACGGCCGGGTCCGGCGGACAATTTTAAGTCAAAACCTCTTACTAAGTCCGCCGGACTTTTGGGAAGAAAAAGTCAGCCGGAGCCCCACACACGGTCAGATTGTCCGGGGGACTCTAGTCCAGCGGACAATCCTGCCGGAAACAATCACTCAAGCATTGAAGAAGCAGCTTGCTTATTTCCCTGATGTCGAAACCAGGCTAGACGGCTTCACACTCTCTCCTGCCTCTTGTCTTCTTTCTGTTTTCTCCATCTTCTCTTTTCACAGTCCTTTCTTGGTTGACTGTTGTGGTCTAATCTGTCCACACATGTGATGTGACATAGCATTGAGATCCTTTGCACTGATTTGATCTCTTTCGAACTGGTCCAGGGGGTGCTCTAGAAACAACAGCTCATCTTTGCTTTTTGTTCTATTGTGTTTATCGGACATATTTTTGCCAAAATGTTGATCAGTGTAGTATAGTTTGTTCTCCTCTTGTACACACAACACATATTTTTTGATCTGTATAACTTATATAAATCAATAAATATAGAAAACAAAATACTTATCCACAAACTGGAGGTAATTAAGACCAACTGTAAGTTGGCATACAATTACAATTAGAGTGCTTGTCTCTGTAAGCTGTGCATTAGGTAACGTATTTGCTGCCCCTAGCTCTTTGACTCTTCACTTGTCACTGAGTGTTAAGGACACTGTTGTCTTTACAGCTGATAACCTCCTAACAACCAGTGATGCTGATAGCTGGCAGAGGGTAATGGGGAAGCTAAAATCCAGTCCAAACCCTCCTTGTGATGAACAGCAGGCAGTGGGCAAATTCTACAGCCAATAGAAGGATGTTGTATGGCTATGGTTTCACCCACTGCCTTCTGTCACTCACAAGGTGAGCTGACCAGAATGAAACTAGTGTCTCAGCTTCCCCATCCAGCATCCCACCCATCCACAAAAATCCTCAACTGCTGCACTATCTGTGTGAGAGCTGGCTTACCCACACCAAGTGTCTGTATGGCACAATGGAATACTAAAAAGTGTCATAGATACTCTTTATGAATTTCCCTGAGTGCGTCTGGACATTTTAAGCAATGGCCATCAGCATCTAACTTGCCCTGTAAACACTCTGTCAGTAAGTAATTCAAATGGGGAACCACCAGCACAATTCTAGATAATAGCTGGATTGTGCTTAAAGAGGTAAGGACTTTGGTGTGTTTATACTTCGTGCTGAAAAATTCTTACTGTTTATTTGTAGCTGTGCAGTATTTGGTGTATACAACTAATATCACCCTGAACTGAAAGTTTCAATAAATATGGGTATTTTAATTCAATTGTCACAATGCTCTACATTACCTTTTATCTCTCATATACTTTTCCACATTTGTAATGTTACGAGGATTAGGATTTTCCCTCACCAATATACAAAAAAATGTTATAATTTGGAAGGTGTTTTATTATTTGTCATATTGTTTATACATTACAAAAAAAAAGAAAATTAAAAGTTAATTGATTATTCATTTTCCTTGCTGTGAAATTCCTAAAAATCACAAGTGGAAACAATTGCCTTTAGAAGTTACATTAGAATAAATCTGTGCATTGGCAATTAAACTGTCTCATGAACCAAAATAAATACAGCTGTTTCTAGAAAACTCCAGGGTTTGTAAGAAAACATATTTAACCAAACAGCACTAAGAGCTATAAAACAGATCAAGGAGCTATCAAATTCAAAACATGACTGGGGTAAAGTTCGGGTATGCGCCAGTCAGGGTTGGGTTATAACAAAATATTCCAGCTTTTAAACACCCTGCAAGGCAACACTTCTCTTGTTATGGGGACATCCAACATTTTGGTTACTGTTACAAATAGAGGGGGCAAATCTTGATAATGGGGACATAGACAACAATAAAACGTATATCTAATCCACACATGATAATAATTGTATTAATAACTTGATAAAAAATGTAAACCTTTTTCTCTCTACCCAAAACTAAAAAAAAGCTTTTGCCTAGTGACACACTTTAAATCTATTAAAGAATGGAAAGTGGGGAAGCGTGGCTTGACCTGAAGGAATATGGATGTGTTCTGAGGAAACTTTGTGTTCAAAATGGCCTTGCTAGCTCACAATCTCCACTCAACATGACAAAATGGAAAAAAGTGCAAAGGAGATTCCTCCCTACAAAACCCTTAGCGTCCTGGCTACCTCAGCCTCCAAGAATTCCTCAAAACCTTTAAAAACTCGGCTCCACACCTTGGCTGATCTAACTCCATTCAAGATGGCTCCAAGAGAAATGAGAGGAGAAATGAGCAAGGAGACTCCAATCAGACAAGCAAGGAGATGATAAGCAGAAGTCAACACAACAATTAGCTACTTACTCTTGCCAACATGTACCACATAGAGACCAATATAAAACACATCTTCTCAACAATGATTATGGACCTGAAAGCCAATTTACTTAGCATCGCTGAACAGCTAGATGACTCAGTACACGTGTGCCTGAGACAAGACAGAGAAATAGTTAAACTGGAAAGGGTAGCAGAATCTCATGCTTCACACTTACCAATAGTGAATATACTGAATAATTGCCAAATTGAGGATCCTGATAAAAGGGTAAGATGTCGACCCAAAACAGTTACACCTAACTAATGAACACCTTATTTGCTTTCTATATTTATCAAACCTTCTGGAGAGACCAGATAAACCCCCCACTGAGTCTGACAAGACACAGAAGGCAATCAAATCTAGAGGACCAGAAGGCTCTCATCAAGAGGTAAACAAATGTGTTACGGTAAAACGTTGACATTATTCTTTTTTTAAGATCTCTCCCCCTCACTTTACACAACCAGTAAGCTGTAAAACTGCTACTAAATGCCCTAATGCCCTGTACACACGACCGGACTTTCCAGCAGACTAGGTCCGACGGAGTTCCCGCTGGAATTCCGACGGAGTTCCCGCTGGAATTCCGGCGGAGTTCCCGCTGGAATTCCGGCGGAGTTCCGACGGACCTTCCGAATAAATGGACTTGCCCACACATGACCGGACTTTCCGGCAGACTAGGTCCGATGGAGTTCCCACCGGAATTTCGGCGGACTTCCAAATGAAAAGACTTGCCCACATACGGACCAAAGTCCGTTTATTTTGAACGTGATGAGTTATGACGGGACTAGAAAAAGGAAGTCAATCTCGCCGCTTTTATTGGTGAGATTGACACCTTGCGAGCCCCGTCGCATGGTATGGATTTTAAGGGGAAGTCCCTACGCCGAAAAAACAGCGCGGGGTCCCCCAAAATCGATATCAGACCCTTATCCGAGCACGCAGCCCCAAGACCCCCGGAGCTGTGTAATAAAATATTTAAAAAACTTGTGTTGTGTTTTTTTTTATTTACACTTTTTTCACCAGGGGAATGGGTAGGGGTACATTGTCCGCAGACCCCGACAACCAACGGTCAGGGTTGTCGGGAAGAGGCCCTTGTCCTCATCAACATGGGGACAAGGTGCTTTGGGGTGGGGGGCCCGCAGAGCGCCCCCCTTCCCCAAAGCACCCACCCCCAATGTTGAGGGCATGCGGCCTGGTGCGGTTCAGGAGGGGGGGCTGTCACTCATCCCCACCCCCTTTCCTGACCGGCCGGGTTGCGTGCTCGGATAAGCGTCTGGTATCGATTTTGGGGGGACCCCCACTCCGTTTTTTTCCCCTTAAAATCCATACCAGACCAAAGGGCCTTCCCTCTAACGCTCGATGCGATAGGAAAATGTGTTTTTCCTATTGCAGCCAGTGCGAGATATACAGTGCCCTGTTGCCGCAAAACATTCTCGTGGGCAGGTGCTGTAGCTGCCCTTCCGTCGTATTTTGGTCCGTCGGACCAGCATACAGACGAACGGTTTTCCCGCAAGGAACTGACTCTGGCGGAGTTCCGGCGGGAAAATTTAAAACATGTTCTATTTCTAAATACCGTCAGATTTTTGCCATGCAAAGGTCCGATAGAGCCAACACACGATCGAAATATCCGACGGATTCGTTCCGTCAGACCTTTGCTGTCAAAAAGTCCAGTCGTGTGTACGGGCATAAGAGAAAGAAAAATATAATATAGATGGCAGTTCCCCTTCATCTTGAATGTCATTCACAATGGCTTTCAACATACCTTGAAAACCCCTGACAACCTGCCTAACTTTTGTTCAAAGCTGGGTGTTACCTCTAAACCAGAATAGTAAATAGATTACCTGACACCTTTTCCTCCAGAGGCCAATTAATGCTTTCCCAAAACATCATCAGAGAAACCGCCACCTAAAAGCCTTTGAAACAATGGGAGACCTCAAGAAGAAGAATACCTGGAAGCCTCATCTCCATAGGCTTCTAACTTTTAACACAGTTCAAGACCAAAATATAATCCTAGCTAAATACCATCCAGATAAATATATATTCATTCACACTAATTAGTGGATACCCCTGTTGGAAGCATTCCTTAATCTAATATCCAACATCTGCTTATTAACATACTAAAATACAGTACATATATGTATGAATGGGTTGATCTAAAAGAATAATTGAGTTGTTAGATTTTTATTTGTTCTAGAATGGGAAAAGTTAAATAAATAGACTTTATAGTCTATGTGACGACATATATAGGATTACATCTCTGGTGAGCTTAGGTAAGATAGTCATAAGAAATGAGTTGGCTAGCATCCCTCCTCCCAGTTTATCCGAGGCTAAGTTTCCTTGTGGATTATGGAGTTGCTATTAAAAGAGTGTAAGGGGCGTGGCCGGCGCGTGACTGGAATGGACGCGTGAGACGAGAGCTCTCCATACCGACGGCCTAAACTAAGCGACAGCCAGCTTTCCCCAGCCGCTTTCTGACTTCTATAGCCTGAAGTAACCTCTCGCACATCACCGGAGCGATGTCGCTCAAGAGAAAGGAGGACAGACTGCCGCGGAAACTGACCGAATTCAGCTATCAGCTGTCCACACGGCGAACCCAAGATGGCGCCGCAGTAAGCAGAAGACTCACACTGACGCAGCCTGCAGCTCCTCCCGGCCGGATCGAAGCCGATCATCCCTCGGGACACACGCTGGTAAGCGATACACACTGGGGGGATCCCCTAGCTTCACCAGCCTCTAACAGCCCAGCAAGAGCCAAAATGCGCCTAGACACAGGCACAGACCAGGAAGGAAATGACGCTAACACAATGCCATTTGTGTTCCCTAATCAGAGCCCACAACCTGACGCCATTGCATCTTTCCCCACAATAGGCCAGGCGGTTATGGACACAACACCTAAGGAAATGCTGATGTCCCTGAGGAGCTCACTACAATCGGACATGCTGTTACTTATGCACGGCTTTGGCAATAGCATTAACGCGCTAGAGGACAGAGTCTCACACATTGAAGCGAATGTAGGTGACATAACCAGCACAGTAAACGACATAATTGACACCCAAGAAGAGCAGGCCCAAGATACTAAATGGATCAAAGATAAATTAGTGGATTTAGAGGACAGAGCCAGGCGCAATAATTTTAAGATTCGTGGAGTACCTGAATCCGTCCAAAACAATGAACTGCCCTCATTTGCGAAAAACCTAATTAAAACAATTCTTCCTGACACGAAAAACATCGAACTTGTCATCGATCGCATACACAGACTACCGAAACCCACATTTCTCCCTGACGCGGTTCCCCGAGATGTAATCCTCAGGGTACATTTTTACCACGTTAAAGAACAGTTCATGCAAAAAGTGAGAGTGATGGGTACCCTCCCTGATCCGTTTAACCACCTACAAATCTACGCCGACCTGTCCCAACATACACTGAGCCGGCGCAGACAACTTAACACAATAACCAAAGCTTTACGTAACAACCAGATTCAATACCAATGGATAGCACCAGACAAAATCTCCATTAACCATATAGGATCAAAACATATGGTCACCACAATTCAACAAGGGATAAGACTACTACATGAGTGGAACATCATTCCTGCTCCTGCCGACGCAACCCCTATGGATCAAAGTAATCCGGGCAAAATGATGGCGCAACCTCTACCACCGAGGAGTCACAAAATTCACCAACCGGTTTAAATAACCTGGGGAAATTACAGTCCACTGGTCGGGTGTACCACTTGCTCACTCTCGGCCTAAATAAACTCTCTAACCCCTATAAAGTGTTATTAGGCACTGCTGTGCCAAGACTATTCCTTTGAAACACTTCATAGCCATCACTTACTTACTACGCTATATATTCACATACGGTTCATTGACACCTTAACCACCTCATAGACGGACCCTAACGGTACGTGAAGGCCTTACAATCTTTTGGCATTCAATCATCCAATCCCTCCTCCCTCCTTTTTATTTTTTTTCCCTCTTTTAGGATACCCGGATCTACAGCTCATCTACTACGAAGGACTAATCGTTACACCACCTTCTGATCTACTGCAAGAACCCGCTGCATACGAAGACAAGTAAAGAAACAGTTACTACGAACGACCTGAATCTAGATCTCGAACCATCGGAAAAGTCATAAGGTAAATCACCCAACACCCTTCATTTCACTACAGTATGACAATTAAAATAGTCACGATAAATACCAAAGGTCTCAACCACCCAGCGAAAAGAGCTTCCCTTTGGTCACTAGCTAAACAAACGAAATGTGATATTATATGCGCACAAGAAACTAATTTTTCAACAAATAATCCACCTACCTGCACCAACAAAAACTTTAGCAACATTTACACAGCCAATGCAGCCACGAAGAAGAAAGGAGTCCTGATTGCCATAAATAACTCTCTTGCTTTCAAACTCACGCAATGTATCAAAGATACTGAGGGTCGCTACATAATCCTGACATGCAGCATTAATAACGCACCATATACCATTGTCACGGTATATGTTCCCAACAACCACCAAATTTGTTTTATACGCAAGCTGCACAAAAAAGTTACATCAATACAACAGGGAGCGACAATCTGGTGCAGAGATTTTAATTGCACCCCTGATCCTGAATTAGACTCCACCTCTCATGCCAAAAGAGGAAGGCAAGGGCTGAACCCTCTCCTATCAGACCTACGTCTTTACGACATGTGGAGATGCCAACACGCGGATGAAAAAAACTTCACTTTTTTCTCCTCATGCCACAATTCCTACTCACGAATTGACCTCTTTCTGACAGATCCATGGACTCTGCAAAAAATATCCTCGTCAAACATCCACTTAACCACATGGTCAGACCACTCTCCAGTGAGCATAACTATAGAAGACACTCAGAAAAACACCCCTGCATATCTATGGAGACTAAATACCAGGATTCTACAAACAGAACCATATGCCCGATTGATTCATGAAAATTTTAATACTTTTTTTTTCTAGAAACAAGGACTCAGTTAAAGATCCGCATATACTATGGTCATCACATAAAGCATATATGCGAGGCCTCTTTATTCAATTACCAGGGATAAGAGGCAAAGGAGGCAGCGCATTGACAATCTATTAGCGAATATCCAAGCCACTGATATCAGTAACAAACAACAACCAAAATAAGAAATTAAATCTAAATTAATTTCACTTCGACTAGAACTCAGAGCCCTCCTCCTGGAAAACCATGACAAGATCCAAAAACACTATAAAATGAAATTTTACGCTGAAGGCAACAAAGCAGGTAAACTACTCTCCCACCAAATCAAAGGTCATTTAACTAGATCCTCCATTCCATTCATCTACCATCCTACTACAAATTCTAAACTTACAAACCCACAGGATATCGCTAACGCATTTAGCACTTACTACAGCAACCTATACAATCTAAAAGATGATCTCAAACAAACCCAACACAATCCCATTTACAGGCTTTTCTAGATTCGATCCATCTCCCCCGCTTAACCCCAACACAACTTGAAGAGCTTAATGCCCCATTCACCCCATTGGAAATTGATAGAGCAATACAAACACTTCCAAATAATAAAGCACCTGGACCTGACGGTTTTGTGGGAGAGTACTATAAACAATTTAAGCACATATTACTTGAACACATCACACCCCTGTTCAATGCTGCTGCCTCCTTGGCCTCTTTCCCCCAGGAAATGCTCAAAGCCCTGATTATCACAATACCGAAGCCAGGGAAGGTGCCAAATATGCCACAAAATTTTAGACCTATCTCGCTGCTCAATCATGATATGAAGTTATATGCGAAGGTAATAGCAAATAGATTAAATGACATACTGCCAATGCTGATTCACCCCGACCAATCGGGATTTATAAAAGGACGCCAAACATCAGATGCCACGAGACGGATGATTAATATCATCCACCATACAGCGACCCATCGAATGCCTTCTCTGCTCCTATCTTTAGATGCGGAGAAGGCATCCGATAGGGTTCACTGGCACTACCTCAAATTGACATTAGAAAAATGTGGATTTCAAGAACACATCCTGTCAGCAATACTAGCTCTATACTCCCACCCCTCGGCCCAAGTATACTGCTCCTCCATGTTATCATCAACCTTTACCATAACCAACGGCACAAGACAGGGATGCCCCCTTTCGCCCTTAATCTTTAACCTAATGATAGAGCCCCTAGCAGAGAAAATCAGATCCCAACCTGACATCACAGGAATCAACATTGGTAGTATAGATCATAAGAGCAGCCTTTTTGCTGATAACGTTATCTTATCAATAACTAACCCAACTACCTCCCTGGCTTCGGTACAGAAAATTTTAGACAAATTCAGTTATATCTCGTATTATAAAGTCAATGCAACTAAGTCGTATATCCTCCCCTTAGAAATGACCACGCAACAATACTCCCACCTGGAAAACAGCTACCAATACACGTGGGCTAAAGATTCTCTCACCTATCTTGGTATCACCCTCACTAAAAATACAACGAATCTCTACCAAGCTAACTTCACCCCCTTCCTAAATGATCTTCCTAAAGACCTTGATAAAATATCTAAATTGATGTTATCCAGCTCAAGTAGACTTGCAGCATTCAAAATGCTCAAACTACCCCAACTGTTGTACCTATTCAGGACACATCCTATCCCTATACCCACATCTTTTTTCAGCCAGATCCAGTCCCTACTTAGGCAATTCGTATGGCAGCACAAAAAAGCTAGAATAGCACACAAAATTCTCACAAAACACAAAAAAGCAGGAGGAATAGGCTACATCAATGTCAAAGATTACTACAATGCAGAAATCCTAACACAGCTGAAAGTCTGGTTCAACCCTGACCCATGTAACCACTGGAGTTCTATTGAAGCTCTCCAAGTGCCAGGAAAAAATTAAAAAAATTGTCTCCTTAGCTCACCTGTACTTAAGAAAAACAGTAAAACATTATCTCCTACCATACAAGCTTCCGTAGCAGCGTTCGAATACCTCTTCACCAATGTACATACAAATACTGATACTTGCAAATTACCCTTCCCAATAGAGATCCTCAACCTGCTTATACCCAACATGCAGATATCCTCATGGCAAGAAAAAGGCATAACACTTATGACAGACTCATACATTAATGAACACCTTCAGCCATTCACCTCACTACAGCAAGCTTTCTCAATCTCCTCGAGAGATTACTTTAAAGCGGAAGTAAACCCATCGATTTAACAGTTAAAAAAAAAAGGAATGCCGGGAATGCTAACTGCACATTGGCTGTGCTCTCAACCAAACAGTCAAACCATCCAATGGCTGGTGTCATAACGGATCACATGTGCAGCACCGTGGCAGTTGAAGATTAAACAGAGGCAAAGATGGCAGCTTCCTTGGCTGAAAACGATAGGGGGGTTTACTTTCACTTTAAGTACATCCAAATAACCCACTGCTTAATACACAAACCCCATCTCCACAAAAATATTCCTATAGAAGCTTGGCGATTCTTAACGAAAGATAAAGTTTCAACTAAGGGCATCTCCCTATTCTACAATTTATTAAAGGGAAAATTGATCTTTGATAAACTGCCCACCATAATTAAATGGGAAAGGGACTTAAATACCTCCTTCACCCCACAGCAATGGCTGAACGCTTTGCAGGCTACCTACACAGCAATTCGTTCATCCAACCTTTGTGATCTAACATATAAGATCAACCTTTGTTGGTATATCACCTCTTCTCAAATTCACATGTATAATTCATCCTTAGAACCTACATGCTGGAGACACTGCGGATACCGGCGATCGCAGTTTCACATTTTGTGGAAATGCCCCAAAATCTCTACATTTTGGGAAGATGTATTCCACCTAATATCAGAAGTAACAAACACCCTCATAATTCCAACCCCTGAATTGGCAATCCTGAACATCGGAATTTAAAACTACTCACACCGACACAGACACATAATCACACACATCTTGTTGGCGGCAAGATTAACATTGACCAGAAATTGGAAATCCTCAGATCAATTTACTTGTACAGAAGTAAAAAGAACGGCACACTTACACGGTATATACGAACGCATGTATGCCATGATGAATGGTTCCCTAACTAAGGTAACTAAAAACTGGGAGCTATGGTTAACGTGGTTCATAACTCCCAAACCACATTTACTTGAAAACTCAGCCCTCACTTGAGTTACTGCAACTAGTGTAGATCCCCCCCCTTTTTTTTTTCTGTTTTTGTTGCTCCCCCCCCCCCCCCCCTCCAATTATCTGCTCTTTACACAATTTGAATATTTTAGCTTACCGAAGAATATTATACTTAGTTGTCCTTATTACAAACAAACCTATGCAATAGATGTTATGCTATTTAGTTACATATAGATCAGCGTGTTATTCGTTACTACTTAAACGTTTCTATTATTACATTTTACATCATAATGGAAGGTACTACTTTTCAAACACTGTCTGCATCGTGCAACATCACCAAAATATTCAAAGTGAATGACAGTAACAGCGGTGCTTCCTTCTTCCCCTGTCACAGCATGTTCCCATTGGGGGTGCCTGGGGAAGAAGGCGGTTCCTACCTGATATATTCAGTACCATTACGTATTTCGAGTGATAATACACACAAAAAATATGACTTGAGTTATAAACTAAATGAATATTGTGATCTGACATTATATTTATGTTACGACTGATTATTCTATAACATAATCCATTGAAGTTATATTTGTTATATTTGTTATATCTGTTACTCTATACTCTCCGTTGTAATCAATTTGCTTGAATACTCAATAAAAATATTGAAAATAAAAGAGTGTAAGAATCTATTCTATATATGTGAAGAATACACTTGTTATACTGTAATATTTCTTGATTGAGATATTAATATGGAAAAGGACTTTACATCAAGTATATACATTGATGAACAAACTTTAGGAGCATTATATATATGTATGACTAAAGTGTATGTGTAACACTCCCCATCCCCCACACTCATGGAATTTCTCAGTGTAACTAAATGTTGGAAAAAGAGTCTTTTTTCAGTTGAGAGTCAAATTTCATCCCTTTTCTATATGTAGGTAGAACTACTGGACCCAGCCCTCCATGGGAAGGGGGATGGAGAGCCTTAAAACTGCTTGAATTAGGGTAACAAAGGGACTTTTTAAAAACGCACTCACACACTCATTCGGACATGATGAGCTGGACACAGAGACACTCACACACACACATACATACATACATTTCATTACACACACACAACATTTTTATCTCAAGAACAAAACTATACTTTTTACATTGTATTACCTTCTGTATTTAATATGTTTCTCGTCATTTTATGCTGTATTATTAATAAATCCATTTTGTGTTTTTGCTTAACTGGAAGGACTTTCTATTTTGAACTTTTCTCAACTAAGAGATATTTCTGTACGTTTACGGCATATCAAAACAATCTTGATATTCTTGATAATTAACAACCCTGCACTTCTTGTATACTACTTGAATACATAAGCGGAATCTCACAGCATCCTGATCTGCAAGTCAAACTGTCTTCCTATACTGAATCCTTTAATGATCCTAAGGATCAAGCAATGAGTGTTAAGGATTAATCCAAGACTTTACCTGTATGTGACACATCTCCCCCTTTTTCTACACCCATCAATCAGACTCCATAGTCCAAATAAATCACATAATGAGGCACAGTCATCTACAGAATACAGAACTTTAAAGATACAGGAAGTCAAGCACCATGTCTTAAATGATCTAACATAACCCAAATGGGAAGCAGGATTGCCTTAACCTACGGACTTACCACTTTCCGTGTTAAGGAGTCAGGTTTTCTCAGACTACCACATTCTAACAATGCATCCCAATCTGTGCAAGATCATAACTTATTTATTCAAGTAGTTTCTATTTTTTATGTTCTAAAGTGCTAACTATACATCTAGATCTGGTCAACCTCACAGTATAAGGTGTGGGACACACCTGCCAAGCAAACAATCAAGTTGATTAATTTAAATCCTATCACATGTCCTCAGACTAATAAGCATAGAAATAAGGGCAACTACTGTTCCTTTTTTTTATATAAATATATACTATTTTTCCAAGGAGGAAAAAACACAATAAAAAAAATAATTCTGTATTTTGAAAAAGACAGAGCCATATACTGTAGCCCTTATTTTTTTTTTGGGGGGGGGGGGGGCAGTTGTGACAAATTACCCTCCACAAACAGGATATTGCACTAACCCTGTAGGTAGAACTAGAACCCTCACTAAGTGGAAGAGTGGATTTGATAGTAAATTTTGCAGTACCCCAATCCAGGATAGGGACTCTGTGAACAGAGGGGATTTCCTTGCTGGGAAATTAGCCAGTTATCTAATCAAAGTACCTGAAGACAATATCTGTGGTGATGGCAAGATGCTCCAGCTGTTATCCAACCAGCCTTGAGCGCAGCTTCTCACAAGCAGAAACCATGGGGTGGCCCTGAATCTCGAGTAAGCCTATTTACTCTGAACTTTAGTCCCTAGTAGTTTTTAGTCTGACATGCAACCAGACCTCTAACTACCAGAAATGGCCATTGGATGCCTAACTTGGTTCTAGCCTATGCTGGTTAATGAGCCCTGAGCTAAAACTAGCTATAGAATCCCAGACCAGAAGGGATCGGGTTAACTAAAATAACAGTAGCTGCATATAAACTCTATTTCAATAAACAGGTTCATCTACTAATATACTGGAAGTTGACCACTACACATATGCAGTAGCACAGATCTAGCTATATGGCACTGTGCTAGAGATGGGTTGAACACCCCCCTGTTCATTTTGCAGCAGAACTCCCGAACAGTGGAAATGTTCTAGCCGGAACGCCAGACCCCATTAAAGTCTATGGGAGCCGAACAGGAAAAATCAAAAGTGCCCATTTTGAAGGCTTATATGCAAGTAATTGGCCATAAAAGGGGCACAAGGGTCTGGGTACTGCCCTGGGGGACATGTATCAATAAAAAAAAAAAAAAGCTAAAACTTTTTCAGAAGCAGTGATTTTTGATTACGCTTAAAGTGCAACAATAAAAATGAAAATTCCCTTTATATATAGCGCCTGGGGGGTCCAATTAATGTGCCTGTAAAGTAGCGCATCTGTAGAATGCATAAAACATGTTGCAGCAAAAATTACATTTCTAAAGCAAAAAACAAGTCAAATAACATTTAAAAAGACTAAAGGTTATAATTGTCGGTACCCGGCTATTTAAAAAATTAATAAAAAAATGGAGCCCCCCCCTTAAGCATAGTTACATAGTTAGTCAGGTTGAAAAAAAGGCACAAGTCTATCTAGTTCAACCAATAATAAAAAAAAAAAAAACAACCATATATATGTTGTCCCATATACACAATCCTATACCCACAGTTGATCCAGAGGAAGGCGAAAAACCCCAGCAAAGCATGATCCAATTTGCTACAGCAGGGGAAAAAAATCCTTTCTGATCCCCCAGAGAGGCAATCGAATTTTCCCTCGATCAACTTTACCTATGAATGTTAGTATCCAGTATATTATGTACATTTAGGAAACAATCCAGGCCTTTTTGAAAGAAATCTACTGAGCTGGCCAGAACCACCTCTGGACGGAGTCTATTCCACATTTTCACAGCTCTTACTGTGAAGAAACCTTTCCTTATTTGGAGATGAAATTAAAGTGTGCCTCCTTGTCCTCTGTGATGACCTTAAAGTGAATAACTGAACACCAAGTTCATTATATGGACCCCTTATGTATTTGTACATGTTGATCATATCCACCCTTAATCTCCTCTTCTTAAGAGAGAATACATTCAGTTCCTCAAATCTTTCCTCATAGCCGAGCTCTTCCATGCCTCTTATCAATTTGGTTGCCCTTCTCTGCATTTTCTCCAGTTCCCTAATATCCTTTTTGAGAACTGGTGCCCAAAACTGAACTGCATATTCCACATGAGGTCTTATCATATCCTCTTATTCCGTACAGGGGCAAAATGATATCTCTCTCTCTGGAGTCCATACCTCTCTTAATACAAGAATGGACTTTGCTCACTTTGGAAACTGCAGCTTGGCATTGCGTGTTATTATGAAGCTTATGATTAGGGATCGGCGAACGATTCGGCTCGAGAATAAGTTCGGGCCCAACTTTGGTTGTTCGGACGTTCATCGAAAACCAAACAATATGCAGTGTTCGCGGCAAATTCGAAAGCTAACATGAAAACCAAAAGTGCTAATTTTAAAGGTTTATATGCAAGTTATTTTCATAAAAAGCATTTGGGGACCGGGTCCTGCCCAAGGGGACATATATCAATGCAAAGAAAAGTTTTAAAACAGAAGTTTTTTGGGAGTAGTGATTTTAATAATGCTTAAAGTAAAACAATAAAAATGAAATATTCCTTTAAATATCGTGCCTGGGGGGTGTCTATAGTATGCCTGTAAAGTGGCGCATTTTTCCTGTGTTTATAACAGTACCACAACAAAATGATATTTCTAAAGGAAAAAAGTAATTTTAAACTGATCGCGGCTGTAATGAATTGTCGGGTCTCTCCCATATAGATGAAACTCATTGAAAAAATGTGTTCCCCCCCCCCCAGTCCATTACCAGGCCCATTGGGTCTGGTATGAATATTAACCCTGAAACAAAAATGTAAAAAACAATTGTGTGGTGGTCCCCCCAAAATCCATATCAGGCCCTTCAGGTCTGGTATGGAAATTAAGGGGAACCCTGCGCCAAAATAAAAAAAAATGTCGTGACGTCAGAGGAAGGCGGGTGGTCCATTTACGTCACAGAGTGGCCCCGCCCTCAGCTATATAACAGCTGTCATCGGAAAGAAGTGTCACTCGGCGGAAGCCTCCCATGGAGGTGTTCCGGCTTTTTTTTTTCTTTTTTCGTCTCGTCGGGCGGCGTGATAGAAGATGAATGGACATTGCTGGCCATTTTTATTTTTTTATCTTTTAATAAAGGACTTTCCCTAAGTGTCTCCTGTCTTTTTTACAATTTTTTACACTTTATTTGGTAAAATGGTAGGGGTACATTGTACCCCTTACCAATTCGCATGGGGGGGGAGGCTGGGATCTGGTGGTCCCTTTGTTAAAGGGGGCTTCCAGATTCCAATAAGCCCCCCACCCACATACCCCCACAACCACTGGGCAAGGGTTGTGGGGATGAGGCCCTTGTGCTACTCCAAAGCACCTTCCCCGTGTTGAGGGAATGTGGCCTGGTATGGTTAAGGAGGGGGGTTGCTCTCCCGTCCCCTCCTCTTTTCCTGTAGCCTGCCAGGTTGCATGCTCAGATAAGGGTCTGGAATGGATCTTGGGGGGACCTCTACACCATTTTTTTTAAATTTGGTGCAGGGTTCCCCTTAATTTCTGTTTAATTGGGTGACTATGTGGCAAATGAGGTTTAATGTTGATAAATGTACAGTTATGCCCTTGGGGGCTAAGAATATGCATGCATCATACAATACATACTAGAGGGGGGTACAACTGGGTGAATCCATAGTGGAGAAGGATCTGGGCATTTTGGTAGATCATAAGTAAGGATGAGCCGGACACCCCCTGGTTCGATTTGGAGCAGAACATCCGAACAGGCAAAAAATTTGGATGAACAAACAAACACCGTTAAAGTCTATGGGACACGAACATGAAAAATCAAAAGTGCTAATTTTAAAGTCTTATATGCAAGTTATTGCCATAAAAAATGTTTGGGGACCCAGGTCCTGCTCCAGGGGACATGTATAAATGCAAAAGACAAGTTTTAAAAACAGACGTTTTTTGGGAGCAGTGATTTTAATAATGCTTAAAGGAAAACAATAAAAATGAAATATTCCTTTAAATATCGTGCCTGGGGGGTGTCTATAGTATGCTTGTAAAGTGGCACAGTTTTGTGTCTGGTATGAATATTAAGGGGAACCCCGAACCAAAAATGTAAAAACAATTGTGAGGAGGTCCCCCCAAAATCCATACCATGCCCTTCAGGACGTCCCCCCCTTCCCGCCACCTCCCGCCACTCTTTCCGGGCCTCCCGGTGAAACGGGAGGGCCGATGGACGATCCGCCGCTTCCAGCGGCTAGTGAGAGACTGGAACGAATCTGGAAACGGCTTCATTCCAGTCTCCTTGATGTAAACACGTAAGCGACGTCACAACATCACTTCCGGTTTACTCGGCTGACAATGGTGTCGGTTTTTAAAAAATATACAGTATTCAGGTACACCGTTTTTGGTGATCTAAATACTTTGAAGTGCAAAGGAGGGATTTGGGGTCTGTTTTCATTCCTTGTGACAGCAATAAAAATGATCAAATTATTATTTTTTTTTAAAAAAACAATTTCATAATATAAAAATAAATAAAATAACTCCTCACTGCCTATCACAGTTTTGGAGGCCATGAAATGCCCAGATGGCACAACCCCCCCCCCCCAAATGACTCAATTTTGGAAATTAGACACCCCAAGCTATTTGATGAGAGGCATGATGAGTATTTTGCAGATCTCGCTTTTTGTCACAAAGTTTTAAAATTTGAAAAAAGAAAAAAAAATTATTTTCTTTATTCATTTTCAAAAATAAATTGGGGTGTCTACTTTCCAAAATGGGGTCATTTGGGGAGGGGGGGAGGGGGTTGTGCTATCTGGACATTTCAGGGCCTCCGTAACTGTGATAGGTAGTGAGGAGTAAAATCACAATTTTATGCCTTTAGAAAGCCTGAAGGCAGTGCTTGGTTAGGTTCCCAAAAAGTCTCACACATGTGGTATCCCCGTAATCAGGAGAAGCAGCAAAATGTATTTTGGGGTGTAATTCCACATATAACCATGCCATGCTTGAACAATATATAATTTAGTGACAACTTTGTGGGAAAAAAATAATAATAATTATTTTCCAGAAACTTGTGGCAAAATATCAAATATTCCATTGACACAACATGCCTCTCAGCAAAAAGCTTGACGTGTCTTCTTTCCAAAATGGGGTAATTTGTGGGTGTTTTATGCTATCTTGACATTTCAGGGCCTCTGAAAATGTGATAGGTAGTGAGGAATTGAAATCACCATTTTACGCCCTGATGCCTCGTACACACGCTCGGACTTTCCGGCGGGATTGCCCGCCGGACCTAGTCCAGCGGACAAACCGCCGGACCTTCCAGCGGGTCTTCGGCGGACTTTCCGAGCTGTGGACTTGCCCACACACGCCCGGACTTCTCCGGCGGACAATACGCGGGAAAAAGTCTGCGGGACTTTTGAAAATGAACGGACTTGCCCACACACGGAGGAAAGGCTGTTCATTTAGAACATAACTGCAGGTAGACGGGACTAGCGAAGGCAGTGACTGCCGCCGCGCTAGCCCCGTCACCTGGCATGAATTTAAGGGAATCCCTATGCCGAAAAAATGGTGTGGGGTTCCCCCCCAAATCCATCTCAGACCCTTATCCGAGCACGCAGCCAGGCCGGCCAGGAAAGGGGTGGGGATGTACCCCTACCCATTCACCTAAGGTGTAAAGTGTAAATAAAAAAAAAACACACAATTTTTAAAAAATATTTTATTGCACTGCTCCGGGGGTCTTCTTCCGTCTTGGGGGGTCTTCTCGCCGGACTCCTCCGCTATTTTACCTAGCTCTTTTACCGAGCAGAGGAGCCTGGCTTCCTTCTTCGTCGCCGCCACCGTCGTCTGGGGGTCTCGATGCGCCTTCGGGGGTCTTCCGGGGTCTTCCGGGGTCTCTTCTGTTCTTGCCGCTGTCGTCGCTTTCTGCGCCGTCTTCTTCTTCCTCTTCCTCTTCTCCTTCTGATGTTGACTCGTCGCTCTCTGGCCAGAATGGCAGAGCTGCGCTGTGTTGTGACTTATATAGGGACAAGGAGGCGGGGTCACAGGCTCATGTCACATGGTGACCCCGCCCCCCTATGATGTCACAGTCCCAGCATCCTCCGGTACTGTGGGCTGAACGAAAAAAAGAAATTGATCGGTGGGTATGCCCACCATTAGAGTACCACCCTCAATCCACCCACTTCTAATGATGGGCATACATGCACCTTTTTTCTTTTAACTGTGGTGGTAAAATCACCTCCTACAGCGCAAGAGTCGCTGATTTACGTATCGTGGGAGCAAACGATGTTGCTGTCAAGATACATAAATCAGTGCTGCAGCTGAATGGCGTACCTGCTAAGCAAATGATGGTTAAAAATAAAACAAAGTAACCTTACAGTATAATGCCCCATACACACGGTCGGACATTCTGATGGAAAAAATCCAGTTCGGATTATGTTGTCGGAAAATCGTGTGTGGGCTCTAGCAGACTTTTTCCTTCTGAATTTTCGGACGGAAAAAAATTGGAGAGCAGGACCTAAAATTTTCCGACAATGAAATCCGATCTGACTTTTTCCGATCGTGTGTATAGAATTTCCGACGCACAAAGTGCCACGCATGCTCAGAATACATTTGGAGACGAAAGCTATTGGCTACTGGCCTCTATTCGTAGTCCCGTCGTACGCGGTGTACGTCACCGCGTTCTGAACGATCTGATTTTCCGACAACTTTGTGCGACCGTGTGTATGCAAGACAAGTTTTGGCCAAAATCCATCAGAAAAAATCAGACGGATTGTCCGACCGTGTGTACAAGGCATAACAGTAAAACATACCATACAATAAAACATAGTAAAAATAAAATATTTTTTAACGCAATCTGTGCAAAAAAATATATGCCGAAGCATGGGGGCAATCCATGCCTAATGTTAGGGTCAAATCGCCCCTCCACCCTATGCTCTTTTTTTTAAACTGTGATGGTGAAATCACCTTCTACAGTGCTGGAGTTGCTGATTTACGTATCGTGTGAGCAAACGCTGTTGCTGTCAAGATAAATAAATCAGTGCTGCCGCTGAATGGCGTACCTGAAAACAAAAAAAATGGTTAACAATAAAACACAGCAAACAGTAAAGTATAAAAGAATTACATAGCTGAAAAGCAAACTTGATAAAACATAGTAAAAATAAAACTTGCATTGTAGAATACAGTAAAAAAAGAGCAGAACAATAGAGAGAGAATAGAGAGAGAAAGAGAAAAACAAAACGCCAACTTTTTAAACTTTTTTTATTTACATTTTTTTTACACTTTTATTTGTAACTGTAACGTTTGTAACGGTTTGGTTCCAGGTTCGGGTCTCCCAAAATGCCATGGCATCTTTGGATTCTCTGTGAAAGTGTGTCCTAGTCTTTGCAGTGCTGTACCCTACGCTAATACACTCCACTTGTGTGCGGTAACGCACAAAACATTCATCAATGCATAGACCTGGATTGTTAGGACAGGAGGGACAATAATAGTGGGTGTCACGCCTATATCCGCGCTTTTTACAGACACAACATTTTCTTTCGGGGGCTTGTTGGGTAGGGGTACCAGGGAGGACATATGGAAAATGCCTCTCATGCAGCCGGCTTACAACATTTGGCTTGGGAAGTTTGGCCACATCACTGTCTGGAAACAGAAGGGCTGTGATGATCTCTTCCTGGAATTTAAGGAAGGATCCAGTTCATCCTGAAGCTTTGTATAGCACATAAGACACATATAGACACTTTTTTGTACCAGCGTCTGGTCTTACGGCAACTAGGTATGGTGCCAACAACTGGTCGTTGAGGTCCACCCGTCCCATATTAAGGTTATATTTGTGGACTCGTAGTCACCGTAGGAATTTGGACTGTCGTGTCTGCGTGAAGGGAGGACAGAACGAAAACCTTTCCGATTATCCCTCCACTTCACAGTGAGCAAATTATTACACTTCAAGCAGGGTCTCTCCCCCAGTCTAAGATGGTAATCTACCATCTGCTGGGGGAAGCCCCGGGGATTAGATTGCACAGGGCCACTTCCATGATCAAACAAGTGACTAAAAAGTGTCACGCTCATGTATTAATTGCCACATTCAAGTGGTACCCCTTTCCAAATAAGGGTGACACCAAGTCCCACACAATCTTACCAGCGCTCCCTATGTAGTCTGGGCAGTTCTCCGGCTACGTCACTATCTCTTCCCTCATAAACCATAAAACTATATGTATAGCCTGTGGCCCTGTCACAGAGCTTATACATCTTGACCTCATATGTGCCACGCTTGCTGGGAAGATACTGTTTGAAAGACAAGCGGCCAAAAAACTTAATTAGGGACTCATCAATGCAGACAACTTGATCGGGAGTAAACAAGGCTGCAAACTGTTGGTTGAAGTGGCCAAATTTTGTAGAGCTGATCGTATCCAGGATCATCCCAAGGACGACAGAGTTCAATATCATTGAAGTGTATGAACCGCAAGATCTGCTCGTATTGTGCCCTGGCCATGGAGGCAGAGAACACGGGCATATGGTGAATTGGGTCAGTGGACCAATGTGACCACAACTCACTCTTTTTAGTTAAGCCCATGAGAAGGGATAGGCCCAGAAAGGTCTTAAACTCAGAAACCATATTAGATTTCCACTCTCAAAGGGTCAAATGGGGATTAGCAGCAATGAATTGACCAGCATACAAATTGCTTTGGTCCACAATAGATCTATAGAGATCTTCCATGAAAAACAGCGAATAAAAATCGAGTGACGTAAAATCAACTGTTTCCACCTGAATTCCGGGTTGGCCAGTGAATGGGGGAAATACGGGTGCTGCAGAAGTGGTAAGTTCACAATTAGGATTGGCAAATGCAGCAGGAAGGGCACTATGGGCTCGACAGGCCTGTGTTTGTCTTCTTCTTAGTGGTTGCAGGACACTAGTTGTGCTAGCCACCTCACTAGCTTGAACTGCAGTTATGGGACTCGGTCACCACATGATACTGCAGTGCTGGTTTGACTACGACCAGGGTGTACTAAGCCGCTGGTGCTTGCCAGTTCACCAGAAGGATAAGTGGCACTAGTACTGGCTCGCTGCTCCATCTGAGAGCCCTGTGGTTCTTGCATCTCAACAACAGCAGAAGAACGGGGTCGGGTACGGCTCACCATGGCAGGGACCACAACCCTGTTGTCAGAGCTATCTGTCAGGGTGCCGCTGCTGTCTACAGGATCGTATTCTGAGCCTGAATCTGACAGATGAGTGACTTCCTCTTCACTATCTGTCATGCTCAGAAACGTGTAGGCCTCTTCACTAGTGTACCTTTGATTTGCCATTTTAGTCTCTACATTTACTGGTACACTAGTGAGACTCACGGTAAAAAGAGCTCCTGACTGTCAGCGACTGATTCAAACGCTACCAAAAAACGGTTCGCGTTCGCAGGGATCAGGCCTGACTTTACGAACGCTGTAGTTATGTGTGTTGTATTTTTGAAAGTGACAGTGATCGATTGATATAAAGAAAGAGGGTTTGGACTTTAAATGAGGTGTGTATATTGTGGCTAATCGAAGGAGTCAAAGTGAAATATGAACAAGTATTTATTTGTTTGCCATGATTGAGGTACATGCAATAATGGCACATAATATAACAAATCATGTATCCAAAACATTTAAATGTTAAAAGCATAAATAGAATATACAGTAGTATTGTCCTCAGTAATAAAAAATCACTATAATATAACAGTTATAATCCATGGTATTGCCTGCATCCAAAGACCATGTAAGTATGTATGCATTGCATCCAGGTTAAGTCCGACGTGTTTCATGGGATCGATCCAATCATCAGAGGCGGATGCGTGATGTATCTATAAAGAGAGGTAAGTATATCAAAATCAACCATTCATAGACAAAAATTGGGAAACAAAATGACTATACATACATGGAGGCTAAAGTAGTCATCCCTGTAAGGCTCACATATCTACTTGGTGTGAAACAAACACACCACCAGGGTGATAGGGCCAGAAGGAATGCCTGGTCTGGAAACTGTGGTAGTAGGGTCCAACAGGAACACAGGGAGCATAAATGTAGGTGTGACCCAGAGTATCTGGAACAGTAGGACAAATGGGCTCCATTCTGTGGATCAATAAAAATATGAATACCAAATGGTACTGAAAATGGGGACAAGGGCATCATCCCCACAACCATGGCTGGTGGTTGTGGAGGCCTGCAGACAGGGGGCTTATCAGAATCTGGAAACCCCCTTTAGCAAGGGGGGGCCCAGATTCTGCCTCCCCATGTGAACAAAAGAGGCAAGTTTTTTGACAATTCCTTCATTAAAAAATAAAAACATAGTGTCCCCGATGTAAATCCATCATCAATCTACATATATGGCGCCTCTCTCCCCCCCCCCCTGACCGTGTCCATCCATTCCTCACCTTCTTGTCCTGCATCGGTCCGGACTCCAGAGGATAGGAGGAGGAGAAGAAGACAGCGTCCCCGGCGGCTCACACTTTCAAGTGCTTGTCTCCCCCGCACTCTGGCAGCCATGTTCAAGGTTTCCTGGCGCACTGTGATTGGGCGTATGGGGGTCATGTGCGGAGGCGGGACTTCAGGAGCAACCACGATTGCGGACATTCCAGCCCCACGCCGCACATGACCCCCATACACCCAATCACAGGGCGCCGGACACTGAACATGGCGGAAAAGGTGCTTTGGGGTGGGGGGGCCGCCTGGTACGGTTCAGGAGGGGGGGCGCTCGCTCGTCCCCACCCTTTCCTGGCCGGCTGGGCTGCGTGTTCGGATAAGGGTCTCAGATGGATTTGGGGGGGACCCCCACGCCGTTTTTTTCGGCGTGGGGATTCCCTTTAAATCCATGCCAGGTGACGGGGCTAGCGAGGCGGCATTCACTGCCTTCACTAGCCCCGTCTACCTGAAGTCACGTGCTAAATGAATGGACTTTCCGATGATCGGCAAGTCCGTTCATTTCCAAAAGTCCGGCAGACTAGCATACTAACGGCGGGATTGTCCGCCGGACTGCCAAGTTCAGCGGACAATTTTAAAACAGAACTTAAAACCTAGTCCACCGGCCTTTTGGCGACTTCAGTCCCGCGGACATTCCCACGGGATAGTCCGCTAGTGTGTACGCGGCATTACAGTTACCATTACAAAACTGTTGTCAATGGACTACAAGTGTGCACTCATAGCCCATTGAGAACCACACGCCAAAGGGGTCTTGATTTTGTTAAGTAAAAACACTAAATTCATAATGGAAATTGAACTTAAAGATATAGAGAAACACTTTATCTTTCTACATGGAAAATCAGAAAATCAACCAGATCAGAACACAATAGTCCAAGTTGGTGAAGTAAAAACTGAAAAAAAAATTTTAAAACTGATAATTGGCATGTGCATATGTATTCACCCCCTTTGTTATGAAGCCCATAAAAAGCTCTGGTGCAACCAATTACCATCAGAAGTCACATAATTTGTGAAATGATGTCCACCTGTGTGCAATCTAAGTGTCACATGATCTGTCATTACATATACACACCTTTTTAAAGGCCCCAGAAGCTGCAACACCTAAGCAAGAGGTACCACTAACCAAACACTGCCATTAAGACCAAGGAACTCTCCAAACAAATAAGGGACAATGTTGTTGAGAAGTACAAGTCAGGGTTAGGTTATAAAAAAATATTCAAATCTTTGATGATCCTTAGGAGCACTATCAAATCTATCATAACCAAATGGAAAGAACATAGCACAACAGCAAACCTGCCAAGAGATGGCCGCACACCAAAACTCACGGACCGGGCAAGGAGGGCATTAATTAGAGAGGCAGCACAGAGACCTAAGGTAACCCTGGAGGAGCTGCAGAGTTCCACAGCAGAGACTGGAGTATCTGTACATAGGACAACAATAAGCCGTACGCTCCATAGAGTTGGGCTTTATGGCAGAGTGGCCAGAAAGAAGCCATTACTTTCAGCAAAAAACAAAATGACACGTTTTGAGTTTGTGAAAAGGCATGTGGGAGACTCCCAAAACGCATGGAGGAAGGTGCTCTGGTCTGATGAGACTAAAATTTAACTTTTTGGCCATCAAAGAAAAGGCTATGTCTGGCACAAACCCAACACATCACATCACCCAAAGAACACCATCCCCACAGTGAAACATGCTGGTTGCAGCATCATGCTGTGGTGATGTTTTTCAGCAGTCGGGACTGGAAAACTGGTCAGAGTTGAGGGAAAGATGGATGGTGCTAAATACAAGGATATTCTTGAGAACAACCTGTACCACTCTGTGTGTGATTGAGGCTAGGACGGAGGTTCACCTTCCAGCAGGACAATGACCCCAAATCTGTGGTCAGACCTAAAGATTGCTTTTCACAAGCGCAAGCCATCCAACTTTAAGGAGCTGGAACAGTTTTGTAAGGAGGAATGGGCAAAAATCCCAGTGGTAAGATGTGGCAAGCTCATAGAGACTTACACAAAGCGACTTGGAGCTGTGATAAGATGGCTCTACAAAGTATTGACTTTAGGGGTTGAATAGTTATGCACATTGACTTTGCTTCATAATCAAAAAAAAATCTTAAAAGTTGTAGGCATGTTCTGTAAATTAAATGATGCAAATCCTCAAACAATCCATGTTAATTCCAGGTTGTGAGGCAACAAAACACAAAAAAATGCCAAGGGGGTGAATACTTTTGCATGGCACGGTAATGTTTACGTCCCAAACACCAGTCAAATCATGGTTTGCCATAGGCTTGTTGAAACTTGGAGGCAATTTCAATCCTCCTTCCAATCCTCTACTAGACAACTCTAATGATAAATGTACAATACCCTATAAGGCCCTCGAAAAACTTAGGAGACTCATTCAATTCCTGCAACTTATTAACATATGGCATTTACTCCACCCTGATGGGAAAGATTACTCTTCATGGACTACACATGACACTTCTTTGGGAGAATAATGGAGTATATCCCTTTAAACATATAAATAAAAGTTACAATAATATATAAGACATTAAATTTAAAGATGTTACAAATCACAATATTTTACTTACAGTTTGCAATATAACATCAAGGCTAAACCAGCCAATTAAAGATATATAAGTGGTGTCTGCCCAAGAGAATGTGCACCTAGATCACCCAGGACCCACCAACAAAGTCTCAGGGGATACCATTCTGTGATCATTAGAATCTGCAGAAAATATACAGTACAATAAAACCCTGCCAGTTGGTTAGGGGTAAACAAAGTCACCATAACTGCTTAATCTTCAAATTCTTCCTGAAATTGGTTAGCATATACTGTATTTATTGGCATATAACATGCACCTTTTCACCCTGAAAATAGTGCAAATACTGTGTGCGTGTTATATGCCGATACTGCAATTTGGGCTGCCTAGGAGGGAACGGGGAGGGGGAGGGACGAGAGCTGTCAGATTACATACAGTGAGAATCTCCTGTTTACTCCGAGGCCTCTGTAATAGGAAGTCCCATCTCCTGGTCTGGCATTGGACCACTGTTCTGTCTATCATAGAACTTTGTATTAAAGAGGCTGCCAAGTCAACAGGAGATTCTCACTGTGTGTAATCTGACAACGCTTGTCCCGCCCCACTCCCTGTCCACTCGGAGGCAGCAGTAATCTGAGGAGAGGCTGCAGATGGGCATTGATCAGGCTGCATTCATGGCAATGGTGAGGCTGCATATGGGCATTGATCAAGCTACAATGATGGGAAATTGTGAGGCGGGATATGGGCATTGATCAGGCTGCATTGATGGGCAATTGTGATGCTGCAGATGGCATTGATCAGGCTGCAGATGGGCAATAATGAGGCTGCAGATGGGCAATGGTAAGGATGCATTGATGGACACTGATCCTTATTTTGCTTCAACGTTCTTTATTTAAAAATCTTTTTTTTCCCTGAAACTTCCCTCCTAAAATGAAGGTGCGTGTTATAGGCCGATAAATACTGTATATGTGTGATTATGGGTATACTTTGTATATGAACATCATTAACATGCCTCTAAGAATTCCACTGTCGAGATGAACAAAAAAATGTCAGCTTCACCGGAGAGATCATTATTATGCCATATGAATTATCATCCTAGCAGAAATTATATATCTTATGACTTGTCTATTAAAACAAACAAAAAAAAAACACTAAACCTCTGCCAAAAGTATTAACCAATGCATAGATATCTACCGTATTTATCGGCGTATAACACGCACCTTTTTCCCCTTAAAATCAGGGGAAAATCGTGGGTGCGTGTTATACGCCGATCCCCACCGATCCCCTGTCGATCTCCGCTAGCTGTGAGCGGAGCGATCGCCGCCGAGCTACACATAGCGAGTGTACTCGGCTCTTTTCGGCTCTTCTCTGCCCCGCTCACAGTCATGCCCAGTCCTGCCATTGGACCTGTGTTATGTCCATCATGGACTGGGCGTGACTGTGAGCGGAGCCGAGAAGAGCCGACAAGAGCCGAGTACATGTGTATCTCGGCTCCGCCCAGTTCCTGCTATCTCGACGGCGTTCGCTCCGCTCCCGTCTGTCGGATACTGTCCTCGGCGGCGACAATTTTAAATGGCGATGACACTGAAGGCAAAGGCTGCAAAAGGCTGCAGTGGGGAAAGGCTGCACTGGGGCAAGGCTGCACTGGCACAAGGCTGCACTGGCAAGGCTGCACTGGCACAAGGCTGCATTGGCGCAAGGCTGCATTGGCACAAGGCTGCACTGGGACAAGGCTGCACTGAGACAAGGCTGCACTGGCAAGGCTGCAATGGACACTGATAAGGCTGCATTGATGGGCATTTAAATGTAAGTTTTTTTTTCCTTACACTTCAATCTTAAAAGTTTTTTTCCTTGAAATTCCCTCCTAAACTTATGGTGCGTGCTATACGCCGTCGCGTGTTATAGGCCGATAAATACGGTATTTAAACCAGCATTAGTGTGACCTACCATATACTGCCAGTATGTAATCAGTGGACACAACTTCCTCCCAGGACAGAATGAAGTGTAGAAGATTTTGCCTATCTTTTAATATCCCCCCCGCCAATAGCACTATGTAGCATATCTGCACGCTCTTTCCATCTCTATCCACCTCTTTCTTTCATGTCTTTAAGCACAGGCACTTTACAATTTAAGGGATAATTTGTTTACAGGCACCTTCCTCCTGAAACAACAGCCAAGATTTAAAGGGCATACAGACTAATAATATCCAAAATGCTGTATGCACAATGGCTCTTATCAAAAATGATGAAACACTGTATAGCAATTGTGCTGTAAGTGTAACAAAAAACATGGCAGGAGATGTGTTTTAAGTATGTTATTAAAGTGTTATTAAATCTATTTGCACAGGATTGTACTAATGGACAAAGCATAACAGGAATAAAATTATGGTTCATATAAATAACTTTTATAATAATAGACGAGTCCTGCATATGTTTTCTCGGGCTGCACAGAGCTAATTGGTGATAGTCATGTGACCGTCAAAAGAAAAAAAAACACAAATATAATTTGAAAAATGTAAAAGAGAGGCCATAAAGCAATAGTAATTTAGTTTGCTTATTTAAAAAAAATATTTCTGGATTTGCTCGAAGCTGGAGGTGGGGGTTATATCACCCCATGTGACATACCTGTCACAGCCTGCAACCTCTAAGTTAGCATACCCTGAATAAGCACCTGTCCTGTCCTGAAAAATCTGCTGATATATCAACCTGTAGGTACCACCCCTTTGCTCCACCAGTGACATCATACTGACTGACACCCCTCCCTGCCCTAATGAGCCTGTTTTGGTAACTTGCAAGCCCTGTCCTTTTTGCTGTGAAGCACACACTGGTGAGTGTAATTCACGAATGACAGCTGTGTTCTGCTGTCTGTTGGTGGCATAGGCAGACTCTCTATCTTTTCACTTGGCTAAAATAATGAATGTGCACCAGATCAGTGAATAACATTCTCCAGTGTGTGCTGCACAGCAAAAGGACAAGTTCTGTGAGTTATTAAAGCAGCAGATGTGTCAGGGCAGAGAGGTCAGTCAGTATGCAGATCAGTACTGTGACTGGTGGGCTATAGTTCACAGCATCTATGGCAAAGGGCTGGAGCCTGTAGGGTGCTATAGCAAAAGGCAATTCAGGGCAGGATCAGTTCTTATTCAGGGTTTGCAAACTTAGTGTTACAGGCTGTGACATGTATGCCACATGGGCAGGGCCGATCCTAGGGTCACAGATGCCTGGGTGCAGAAATGTGGCACCCCCTACGTGGGAGTGGTCATCTTACCAACTCCTCCCCTTTACAAATGTTACTATGGCAACGACTCAAATACAAAGATGCTCCCCTAAGAAGTCTTCGTTACCCTAGGATCCTCCCATGATCTTTTAACAATAAAGAAAATACAGGAAGTGTGTACACTAATGAGACCTGGAGGAGAGTGTCTCTGATGCACACACAGAGGGCTTCTGTTAGAGAGTCTGTTAAAAAGAGCCCCCAGACATAGTACAGGCGATGGTCAGAGACTGTAGACATGATACAAGAGACGGTCAGAGACTGCAATAATAGTACAGGAGATGGTCAGAGACTTCAGACATGATACAAGAGATGGTCAGAGACTGTAGACATGATACAAGAGATGGTCAGAGACTGCAATAATAGTACAGGAGATGGTCAGAGACTTCAGACATAATACAAGAGATGGTCAGAGACGGCAGACATGATACAAGAGATGGTCAGAGACGGCAGACATGATACAAGAGATGGTCAGAGACTGCAGACATGTCACAAGAGATGGTCAGAGACTGCAGTTCCTATGGACGTTAGTAGATAATGGCTGATCGGCCCTCTCACCTGACCCAGCGATACAACAACAACGGTTCCTCTGATCAGGAGTCTGCTCACTCTGAATTGGCCGTGGGGACTCCGCTGGGTAGAGCCCAGATCTGTATTCTGGCAATGACTCCATTCCTTTCTCCGCCAGGTATGGCGCTATTCTGTGTGGCTTTCCCTCTGGTGGTGCAGGGCAGTGGGGTTCTCTCTCTGATGGTGTTTCCTCAGCACTGTCCTCTCCCTCTGGAGTCATGGGTGTACTTCCCTGAAAGCTTTCCCGGGCTCCTGTGTCTCTTTCTCCCATTCAGTTGAGCATGCCGTGTGGCCTGAAGTTTCCGTGTTACAGTGGGGCTGCCAGTCCTCGGGACTACATGTCCCGCAATCCTCTTTGCACCTTTTTTTTTCCTCCCTGGCTTATATGAAGGCGACTCACTAGTACAGCAGCGCGCGTGCGAGGAGAGGGAGAGGGGAAATAAGAGCACGCGGCTGCAGTGGCGTCACTAGGGTTGGGCCTCTCCACCAACTTTAGTCGCCCCTCAGTACAGACCCCCCTCCACTAAGTATAGACCCCCCTCCATCAGTGCAGACCCCCACTAAGTATAAACCCCACCCTCAGTACAGACCCCCTCCACTAAGTATAGACCCCCTTCCATCAGTGCAGACCCCCACTAAGTATAAACCCCTCCCTCAGTACAGACCCCCATCAGTATAGACCCCCCAGGACAAAACACCCCCTCTATCAGTATAGACCCCCCAGGACAAACCACCCCCCCACATTAGTACAGACCCCCCTCAGGACAAACCACCCCCCTCTATTAGTACAGAACCACCCCCTCCATTAATACAGACCCCCTCAGGACAAACCACCCCCCTCCATTAGTACAGACCCCCCAAAACAAACCACCCCCTCCATTAGTACAGACCCCCCAAAGCAAACCACCCCCTCCATTAGTGCAGACCCCCCGGGACAAACCACCCCCCCTCCATTAGTATAGACCCCCCCAGGACAAACCACCCCCCATACAATAGTATAGACTCCCCCAGGACAAACCACCCCCCATTAGTACAGACCCCCAGGACAAACCACCCCCCCCTACATTAGTATAGACCCCCCAGGACAAACCACCCCCCTCCATTGGTATAGACCCCCCAGGACAAACCACCCCCCTCCATTAGTATAGACCCCCCAGGACAACCCCCCCTCCTACATTAGTATTGGCCCGCAGGACAAACCACCCCTCTACATTAGTATAGACCCCCCCAGGACAAACCACCCCCTCTATTAGTATAGACCCCCAGGACAAACCCACCTCCATTAGTATAGACCCCCAGGACAAACCACCCCCCCTACGCTAGTATAGACCCCCCAGGGAAAACCACCCCCCCTCCATTAGTATAGACCCCCCAGGACAAACCACTCCCCTACATTAGTATAGACCCCCCCAGGACAAACCACCCCCCTACATTAGTATAGACCCCCAGGACAAACCGCCCCCTACATTAGTATAGACCACCCCAGGACAAACCACCCCCCTCCATTAGTATAGACCCCCCAGGACAAACCCCCCCTCCATTAGTATAGACCCCCCCAGGACAAACCACCCCCCTCCATTAGTATAGACCCCCCAGGACAACCCCCCTCCTACATTAGTAAAGGCCCCCAGGACAAACCACCCCTCTACATTAGTATAGACCCCCCCAGGACAAATCACCCCTCTCTATTAGTATAGACCCCCCAGGACAAACCCCCCCTCCATTAGTATAGACCCCCCCCAGGACAAACCACCCCCTACGCTAGTATAGACCCCCCAGGGCAAACCACCCCCCTCCATTAGTATAGACCCCCAGGACAAACCACTCCCCTACATTAGTATAGACCCCCCCAGGACAAACCACCCCCCTACATTAGTATAAACCCCCAGGACAAACCACCCCCTACAATAGTATAGACCACCCCAGGACAAACCACCCCCCTCCATTAGTATAGACCCCCCCAGGATAAACCCCCCTCCATTAGTATAGACCCCCCAGGACAAACCACCCCCCCTACATTAGTATAAACCCTAGGTCAAACCACCCCCTACATTAGTATAGACCCCCCCAGGACAAACCACCCCCCTCCATTAGTATAGACCCCCCAGGACAACCCCCCTCCTACATTAGTATTGGCCCGCAGGACAAACCACCCCTCTACATTAGTATAGACCCCCCCAGGACAAACCACCCCCTCTATTAGTATAGACCCCCCAGGACAAACCCCCCTACGCTAGTATAGAGCCCCCCAGGACAAACCACCCCCCTCCATTAGTATAGACCCCCCAGGACAACCCCCCCTCCTACATTAGTAAAGTCCCCCAGGACAAACCACCCCTCTACATTAGTGTAGACCCCCCCAGGACAAACCACCCCTTTCTATTAGTATAGACCCCCCAGGACAAACCCCTCCTCCATTAGTATAGACCCCCCCAGGACAAACCACCCCCTACGCTAGTATAGACCCCCCAGGGCAAACCACCCCCTCCATTAGTATAGACCCCCAGGACAAACCACTCCCCTACATTAGTATAGACCCCCCCCAGGACAAACCACCCCCCTACATTAGTATAGACCCCCAGGACAAACCACCCCCTACATTAGTATAGACCACCCCAGGACAAACCACCCCCCTCCATTAGTATAGACCCCCCAGGATAAACCCCCCCTCCATTAGTATAGACCCCCCAGGACAAACCACCCCCCCTACATTAGTATAGACCCTAGGTCAAACCACCCCCCTACATTAGTATAGACCCCCCCAGGACAAACCACCCCCCTCCATTAGTATAGACCCCCCAGGACAAACCACCCCCCTACGCTAGTATAGACCCCCCAGGACAAACCACTCCCCTACATTAGTATAGACCCCCCACAGGACAAACCACCCCCTACATTAGTATAGACCACCCCAGGACAAACCACCCCCTCCATTAGTATAGACCCCCCAGGACAAACCCCCCCTCCATTAGTATAGACCCCTCCAGGACAAACCACCCCCCCTACATTAGTATAGACCCCAGGTCAAACCACCATTTTGCAAGTTAGTAATTTTTCTTCATACATTTTGGCCAAAATGTATACTGCTACATATCTTTGGTAAAAATAACCCAAATCAGTGTATATTATTTGATCTTTGTGAAAGTTATTGCGGCTACAAGCTATGGTGTCAATCTCTGAAAATTGATCACACCTGATCACATCTGATGTACTGATGGCCTATCTCATTCCTTGAGACACTAATGCCCCGTACACACGGTCGTAAATTCCAAACAACAAAATCCGATCTGACTTTTTCTGATCCCGTGTATAGAATTCCGATGCACAATGTGCCACGCATGCTCAGAATAAATTTGGGGACCAAAGCTATTGGCTACTAACCTCTACGTAGTCCCTTCGTACGTTTTGTACATCACCTCGTTTGGAACGATCAGATTTTCTGACAACTTTGTCCAACCGTGTGTATGCAACACAAGTTTCGGCCAAAATCCGTCGGAAAAAATCTGACGGATTCTGTGGTCGGAATATCCGACCGTGTGTACAAGGCATAAGAGCCAGTTCACACTGAGGCAGCACGACTTGCAGCATGACTGCCTCAGGCAACCTGCACACGACTTCAGCGGCGACTTGCAAAACGACTTCTGTATAAAAGTCAATGCAAGTCGCCTCAAGTCGCCCCAAAGTAGTACAGGAACCTTTTTCTAAGTCGGAGCGGCTTGAGTCGCTCCTATTAGAATGGTTCCATTGTACAGAATGGAGCGTGACTTGCCAGGCGGCTAAGTCGCCTGACAAGTCGCCCCTGTGTGAACCGGCTCTAACAAGCCAGGAAAGTACAAATACCCCCAAAAAGACCCCGGAGCACCAGGACAATGTAAACGCCCAAAAAATTACCCCATTTTGGGAAGTAAACACCCCAACGTATATTCTATGAGGCATAATGAGTCTTTTGAACGTCATTTTTTTTCCCAAACGTTTTTGGAAGATGTGAAAAGAAAATGAAAACTTTTTTTTTTTACACAAAGTTGTCCATGTATAAGATATTTCTAACACATAGCATGTACATACCAACAATTGCACCCCAAAATATATTCTGCTACTCCTCCAGAGTTTGGCAATACCACATGTGTGTGAGTTTCCCACACCCTTGCCACATACAGAGGCCCAACATGCAGGGAGCACCATTAGATGTTCTAGGGGCATACACTTCAAATCTAATTTGATTGCCTATTGCACTTTTGCAAGGCACTGATGGGCACTGTGGTGGCATGGATGTGGCACAGATGAGAACTGATGTGGCATGGATGAATAATGACGTGCCATGGATGAGAACTGATGTGGCAAGGATGAGCACTGATGTGGCACGGATGAGCACTGATGTGGCATGGATGTGACACAGATGAACACTGATGTGGCATGGATGTGGCACGGATGAGCACTGATGTGGCATAGATGTGACATGGATGTGGCATGGATGAGCACTGATGTGACACGGATGAGCACTGATGTGGCATGGATGAGGCATGGATGGGCACTGATATGGCATGGATGAGTACTGATGTGGCATGAATGTGGCATGGATGAGCACTGATGTGGCACAGATGAGTACAGATGTGGCATGGATGTGGCACGTATGAGAACTGATGTGGCATGGATGAGCACTGATGTGGCATGTATGTGGCAAAGATGAGTACAGATGTGGCATGGATGTGGCACGGATGAGAACTGATGTGGCATGGATGAGCACTGATGTGGCATGGACGTGGCAAAGATGAGCACTGATGTGGCATGGATGTGGCACGGATGATAACTGATGTGGCACGTATGAGCACTGATGTGGCATGGATGAGGCACGTATGAGCACTGATGTGGCATGGATGAGGCATGGATGAGGACTGATGTAGCATGGATGGGCACGGATGGGCACTTATGTGGCATGGATGAGCCATGAATGAGCATGAATGAGCCATGGATGAGGCATGAATGAGTCATGGGTGGGCATGGATGAGCATGGTGGGCATGGATGAGCATATGTGAGGCACAGATGAGCCATGGATAGGTACAGATCAGAGCTGTGGACACTTCAGATCCAGCCCACAAGTGCTGCTGCACAGACCCCCTCCTCTCCTCACACACTATACTGATCAGTGCGAGGAAAGGAGAGGAGCTGAACTGGACATGCTTAGGTTTGTTGACAAGTGATCAGTGCGAGGAAAGAGGAGGAGCTGAATTGGACATGCTTTGGTTTGTTGACAAGTGATCGCTCCTTCATTGGACTGAGCGATCACGTGGTAAAAGGCCTCTGTCATTGGCCCTTTACCCCCATCCGTGACTTGCCGGGTCCGGAAGACGTGACAGTCACAGACATTCCCGGGGGTGCACGGGAAGCACGATTCTGGGAGGCTGTCATTGTATGCCCTTCCAGAATTAGCCGACCGTGCTGTAGCTATCATTTGGCTATGGCCCTGTCGACAAGTGGTTAATGACACTTTAACTTATGTCTGTTTTTCTTCATCTACTGCCTGCCTTTAAAGAGTTCTAAAGACCTATCTAACATTTATAAGACCTTTTAAATGTACTAGGGGCCATCTCCCAAGCCACAAATAATGAGTGTTTATAGGTAAAGTGAATTATGGTTTAAACCAGCCACACATGCCTCGAAAATCCATGCTCTCTGCTGTAGCAGCTGAATTTTGATCCATGTATGGATAGGGAAGTTGTACAGAAGTTGATCTACCGATTACCTTCTGTGCTACGACCCTGTTGGATCTTCTCTACTTGATCAGTGCCACAGGCTTTAGCGATAATCAGTATATTCTGATGGCAAAGTAGCTCAGCAGGGAGGATTGAATGTGTGGATGCCATGGGGGAATCAGTTCAGTTTTTTTTTGTTCAACCTGCTGGTTGAATGAAAAAACTGATCCATCTATGGGCTGCCTTAGTAAAGATTTTTGGTTCAATTTATAATTCTGTTTCCAGTTGCCACTGAGGAAGAACGCTGGAAAAACAATTACAGTAATTAATCAATTTTGCTAGCAGAGATTTTTTCTTTGGATATTATTTAGAGAAACTTTTGCTATTATGGTCAATTGGTCATAATTGGGAATTCTACTGAGAGTAATTAGGCTTGTTGCATACTGTACATTAAGGTACTTAGTTGTGTATACTAAGCCTTTTTTCTGATCCAAAATATAACAAGATGAAAATGTTAAAAGCAAGTAAAGTGAAAAAAAGAAAAAAATATTTTCAGACCAAAATAGGTGCCTTAGAGAACAGACACAATTGATGGGCTCATAGAACGTTTATGCTACCAATACTATTACTGGTTTCCTTTGTATAATGAAGCCAATTGTTCTCTGAGGACAAGGGGAGAAAAAAGTTACTCAGTTCTACCTTTTAAAATGTGGCCATTATAACATTTTGCTATGAACACTGCAGAGACATTTTCTATTCTTATGTATTCCCACCAGTTACCTACAGAAATGTGTTCGGATTTAGTCCTGTGACATTGTATGTGTTCCCAGAAAAAAGATAATCAGAAAAGACATAGTTTTGTAAGGTTTCAGGTCACATTACAGTGCACGCCTCACAAATCACAAAAAGCTAAGTTACCTTTACTTTTTCTTTAATTCATCATAGTTCTGTCATAACAGAAGAAACAAGAGTTAAAGCTTAACTCCAGGCAAAAAGCCAAATATGAAGTCTAAATACAGTACATTGTACATATAAGAAATGTGGACTGTTTTACCTGCTAGAGGATTCATAAATCTTTTCAACCAGTCTTGTGATGTATAACATTGAAATATAAGACTAAAGGTGAAAGGGGTGATTTTAGCAAAATGATTTTGCCACAAAATTAGCTCGACAAGTTTATGTTAAACTTTCTTGACATTTTTTGCCATCTGCCTACCATTTGGGAAATTTCCCTTCACTTCTTGTCTCATTACCAAAACAGGACAGGACAGGAGAGGAAATCCCTCCAAAGTGAGGGAATCCCAGGGTGTGAGCAGGGTCACCAGAACTAGTGTCCCCATTGGATTTCCCCTCTATTACTTTCACTTTCCATGATAATGGTAAACAGGACAAAAATAGAGAGACGATCTCCCTAACGGGGGCACAGACAGCAATAAAAACTGACAGGTGTTTCAATCCCTCTCCACTCTATGCAAAACTTTTTTTTTGGTTGCACTTTAAAGGGTGTGTTTTTGGGGGAATATTTAGGTTGTATTTTTTTTGAATTTCACGTAGGCTAGATTAAGACTATCAATGCAGCAGTGCATGGCAACGCTTGCACTGTGGTGCCATTCATGTGATGCCATTCATGTTATAAGTTATAATATCACTGGCTACACACCTCTCAGGGAAAGGTGAGAACATTGCCTCCAGGGCCGGACTTACCATTGGGCTTGACTGGGCTCAAGCCCATGGGCCTCACCCAATAGGGGGCCCCGCCGAGCTACATAGCTGAGTGTACTCTGCTCGGCTCACAGTCATGCCAATTTCCGCCCTATGATGGACATAACACAGGGACTGGGCATGACTGTGAGCCAAGCCGAGTACACTCGGCTACTCATGGCTCCGCTCAGAACTAAGAGTGAACCCGTGAGCCACCGAGAGGACCCGAGAGTCACACAGGACTCTGTTTCTCGGCGGCGCCATTTTTAAACTTCAAGACTGCAATGACAAGGCTGCAAATGACACTGGGGCAAGGCTGCAAATGAGAAGGCTACACTGACAACGCTGCAAATGACACTGACAAGGCTCCAAATGACACTGGGGCAAGGCTTCAAATGGCAAGGCTACCCCGACAAGGCTGCAATGACACTGGACAAGGCTGCAGATGAATGGGCAAGGCTGCAGATGTACACTGATAAGGCTGCATTGATGGGCATTTAAATGTAAGTTTTTTTCCTTAAACTTCCCTGCTAAAGGTTTTTTCCTTAAAATTCCCTCCTAAACTTGGGGTGTGTGTTATACGCAGCCGTGTGTTATACGCTGATAAATAAGGTAATGTATAGAAGGTAGGGCCTGAAAGCGACTCAAGCCCAGGGGCCCCCACCACCCTAAGTCCTGCCCTAATTGCCTCAGTTATTTATTTGTCCCCCCAGCTCCATCTGTAGTGACTGAAACTCTTTAGGAGCAGGTGGATTGGTGCACCTACTGTATCATTATCTTACACTTGTTACTTAGACATTCTGGCTCATGGTGGAACCTTGCAAACTAGAGCTTGTAACTACCACCGCAGAGTTATCCAATGTCTTATGCTGTAGCTCTTGGTGATGTTCTACTCATTTAGGATGTGCTACTTTGAAATGCACATATTTGCTGGCACCTGCAACACCACCAATATGCCTCCTGTCCTGTCCTGTCACACACATACATTGTTATATCTGCTATTTGTCACTGTTATTGATTTTGTTCCCACATTGACTTGTAAAATACAGTATATAACCATTTTAATATTACATTTTACATTGCATTACTTTTATATTTGCTATAACAACCTTGACTAAGTTATCTTCAAGGAAATGCAGGTTAAGAGATTTACTCAAATTATTTACTTTCCCGTCTCTATCCTATAGTGATTTAAGCTTTATGAATGGATGGGAGGAGTTTTCCACTTGTTCATTTCTTTTATTTTTTATGCATACAGTCTGGCCCATGACAGGCCCTTGATATATTGGAACTCTCATGGCAGTGTTCCATCTATTTTAGACTATGCATTCTTAATAATATCTGAGTTGGGTCTAATGTTCCCCTATGCTGCACTACTGCTAAATCTGTCATGTCATTATTACTGACTTTGTGTTAATATTTTTTTTTGTTTCTCCACATGACCTAATGACATGTTATTTTATCATTATCATTTACCTTCTTTAAGGCAGAGATTTCTGTTTTTTTTTAATCTGCAGTGGTGCGCAAAAAAACCCACAAGTGTACACAAAAGGTGCATGTGAACAACACACACAAAAAAAGTGCACTTGAGGGCATCTTTTTTCTACCTCCAAAGGAGTAGCAGCTGACCCCCCATTAGGGTGCAAGGCTTCTGAGACAGGGGCAAGGCTCGATTTGGTCTACCTAGCCAAAAGGACTGGCAGACTCCTCTCCTTATGATCAGCAGAAGCCAACCAGTGAGTACTAGGTGAAGTGCTCTTCCGAAGAGAGACCATTCACCCCTGGTTCAAAGGATGAAGAAACCTAATAGCCTTACATTCTCCCCCTAGACTTCAGGGTAGACCTGAGGACCCACACCCTCCATCTTAGTAAGCAAAGTAACAGACAAAAGTGCAAAATGGCAAAACTTGAGGAGAAAAAAAATAATTAAGTAAATAGTGCCAGTGCAGGTGTACTGACTAAGCCCTGAGGCCTGGTAACAAAAATTGCCCCAGACTTAGCCAAAAGCCCAAAGAAGCACAGTGGAGAAAAAGCATCAGTGCCATGACCATGTGCTCATTCTCAATGTGCATTGTCCATGCCTAAGTCATACTAAGAGCCCCCTGGGGCGATCAACTACCAGGGGGCACATTACTGCTGATTCTCTGCCTTCCCAGCCCATGGCAAGACAAGGTAGACCCATTCAAATTAGGAGGCACTGAACCCCTCCAGTCTTCCCGGAGGAATTACTCCCATGCCTCACATGCCCCACATCCAACTAGCCTTCAGAACCCCCATCATACCAGCAGGGACATTATACAGCCAGCCATTCCTGCCAAAAGGCCCAAATAGTGGCACAGCACCTCTGCTTGACAATGATAAGAACAGATTCTACACTTGATCTGAGGGCTGAGAAGCGATCTTTAATGTAGAGGTGTCTAACAAGGTGGGCTTTTGGTGCCCATTGTTACACCCAGATAACTTAGACCCACGATGCTATAGACGTTACTTACCTAGTGAGTGTTGGGGTATCACCTCCAGTGACCATGCTGACATCCCAGTATTTCCAGAGATAACTTCCTGGGTTAATTCATGGCTCCTCTTTGATGCTATCTATCATTTGTCCTTCTGGTATGGTGTTTTTCTCAGTTCTGCAGTTGTCTACATTAGTTCATTTGAATTTTTCTGGTGTCCTTTGTCCACTGCTGCATTAAACCTCTCCGTGTCTATTTCTTTTCTCTAGTTATTTTACACTAGAACCCACCCTGGACAGTAACGGTGACCCCCCACCCAACACTGGTTATGCTTAGGAGCATTACCAGCATTTATTACTGCAGATTAGTTCTAGTATGTTCACAGGTGACATGCTTCTGACATCCTGGCAGCCATTCATAACTTTCCCAAATTTATTTTCAACCCTGAATATATTTTCCAAAATATCCATATTTGATAAATAATAAGTACAAATCATCAGCCCTCAATATTTCTGTCCTGGCTGAATCTTCTTAAGCATAATTTTCACTTTGGATGGTCTACAGCACATAGGTATCTAGGTATTCACCTAACACAGTACTACTTATATTCAACACATTTTATCCCAGCATTCTAAACTTATTATCCTCATGGTCAAAACATAGGAAAAATAAATGTCTACTTTGCCAAAACATCTGTACGGTTTTTGCAGCATTCTTATTCCCATTCCAGCATATACTCTTAAAGCATTTCAAAACTATGTCCCAAAATGTATTAGATAGACATGCAATGTTTATTTATAAATGGCAGGGAGGAGGGGGCATAGCCTACGCATGGCGCTGAGTGGATGTGTCTGAGGAGAGCTTTGTCCAGCCATCAGCCTTAAATCCTCTAGCGATCCCGTCTAAAGCTTCCAGACCCCACTCCACACTTGGCAAGAGGTCCGGGAAAGGTTCCGTTGCACAACTATCCTCTGCAGGCTCTATTAAGCGGTACCTGGCAGTAGAAAGATCCAGCCCTAACACGTGGAGCGGACAATCCAGAACCTCGTGATCAATCGTATCTCCCTCCTCACACCCGGCTTCCGTTCGGGAGAGCTCTCCTGCCTCCTCCTGTTATTCGGAATGTCATGCCTGGTGAGTGGGCTCAAAAAAGAACTTGCAGGTATGTTCCACAGTTTGGAGAAATCAATTAAAAAGGAAATTACAGCAGTGAGATCAGATATGTCACACCTGCTAGACAGAATTGAAGACAAAGAGTAGCGCCAGGACTCACATGAGGCAGCCATAAAATAATTACAGGAGACAGTCACTCAATTAGCATTTTCTCACCGCTCCTTACTATACAAGCTCGAGGACCTGGAAAACCGTAATCACAGAAATAATCTGCATATTCGGGGGTTGCCAGAGGCAACCAGGGATAATGATCTCAAGCCCTCGATCTGAGGTATCCTGAATACAATTCTTGGCAACCCTATCACTGAACCGCTGAGATTTGACAGTATACACCGCGCTTTGAGACCGCGCAACATTACAACTGACCAACCCAGGGATGTTATCTGACACCTTCATTATTTTGAAGACAAGAACGACAGATGGGGTTTCCCCTCATGCTTGATTGCCACCAAAATGGCTGCTCCTACACGCTTCGGTTTCCAGAGGAGCTTCCAAATTTCCTCCATGACCTCAATATGCCTCCACTGGACCTCCCAGGTTGGCAAGACTCTATACCAACATTCTCACTCTCCTTGGGCCCCCAATGGCAGAATACCCCCTCAAAAAGGAGGCACTCAGCAGCACTGGGCTCCTCCCAGAAAAATGGGTGAGATGCTCTCTGCGTATTCTTCTCACACTCACATATACCCACAATCAGTGTGGATGTTACATTGTTTATATGTTCTTGTGACACTTCTCCATCACGGTTCTCCTCCTGAGATCAGATATCTATTCAATATTTGTCACCACTCCAGGTTCTGCTCTGTTCCTCACTACACTGTTGAACTATTAATTACCATGGTTCGTTTCACCTGTATTATTATTATGTTCTGGTTTTAGCATTGCTAGAATTTAATTTGTATTCATTAGCAACATATAGGCCGTATGCTGACGGGGCCCACTGCTCCCAGTCGATGCTCTTATCTATTTGTCTATTCCTTGCCCCCCCTCCTTTTGGGGTTGGTGAGTGTGAGCAGCCCCTACATAATACTTGTCAGACTCTCCCTAGCTGTGTTGATGGCTGCTCGCTCTCCTCCTTCCCTCATGGACCACAGCAGGTTTCTGCGTGCTTATCCTATAACCCCCACTAGCTTTTCAGATTGTAAATGTCTACCCTATACATGTTTTCTCTCTCTTTTTTACTTCTCCTGGTTTACCCTTACTTTTTTTTACCCCCCCCCCCCCCTTCATCTCCCCCCCTCCCCCCTCCTTGCTGGTATAAATGGCTTCATGAGCTGAAGGCTTATACACCACTGATACAATGGCTATGCTTGTCTCATATAATGTAAGGGGTCTAAACGTGGCCGTGAAACGGCATCATATATTGCAAGAACTGAAAAAATCTACCTATGGCCCCTAGTGAATGTTTACTGCCCAAACCGCAACAAACCCACTTTTATTTCCCAAATCCTCACTAAATTATCACAATTTGCTAATGGGGGTTATTATTCTTGCAGGAGACATAAAGATGCCACTGGATCACACTATAGACACTTCACAGAGTCACTCTAGTATCCCATTTAGTACCCCATCCCATTTGTCAAAAAAAGTCTCCTTGACCTCCAGTTGATAGATGTGTGGCATTTACTACACCCCAAAGATAAAGACAATTCCCATTTTTCCAAAACACACCAATCCTACTCCAGACTAGACAATATTTTCATAGATCACTTTCACCTCCCTCTTCTGCTCTCGGCCTCCATAGGCACAGCGTCTATATCAGATCATACACCAGTCTTTATGCATCTGACCGTGCCCACTTTACCACACCGTACCAAAACTTGGAAACTCAATGACTCTCTCCTCTCCAATCCCACCAAAGTCTCCATGTTATCTTCATCCTTGACCCAATATTTCACGGAGAATGCATCTCCCAAAAATGCCCCCTCATTACTGTGGGAGGCTCACAAAGCTATGATGAGGGGTAGACTCATTGAACTTAGTGCAGGGAAAAAAGAGAGCATGGCCACCAGCTTAAAATAGTTCTACAACAAGTTGCATAGTTAGACAAACGACATAACATAATCACTACATGCCTCACACCTCGAAGCGCTTACACTTAAAAGGGAAGCGCTTAAAGCTCTCCTAGACTTAGAAACAAAAAGAAAATTCCATTGCATTTCGCAAAAGTCTATGAATGGGGAAACAAACCCGGTAAACAACTGGCTATAGCCCTCTGAGCAAAGAAGACAATGTCTTTTATCCCCAAAATCAAACTTCCAACAGGTGAAATAGCACATGCCACCTCTCAAATCACCAAGGCCTTCAGAGAGTTCTATGCTGACCTGTACAACTTCAACGGTGGCCTAGCTTCCCTCTCCCAGGAAAAGAAACGCCTATCTGAAGTACGTTAAACTCCCCAAACTCTCACGAACGGCCCTTAGAAATATGGACATACTGACTTCTCCATCGAAAAATTTCAAATCCCATTGAAATCTTTGCCCACAGGTAAACCCCCGGGACCAGAGGAATTCACAGTCCTATATTACAAAACGTTTAGCGATATCTTACTCCCCCGTCTTACAGCTTATGCCAACTCAATTTCTGACCTCAGGTTTATGCCCGGAATCTCTCTCTGGCCATATAACAGGTATTCCTAAACCTGACAAGGATTATACCCTTTGTAGTAGCTACAGACCCATTTCATTATTAAATATAGACACTAAAATTTATGCCAAAGTCAATGGACTACTCCCCTTACTTCCCGATGGATCACAGCAGACTGAACAAGCTTCATACCCAACAGAGAGGCCAGAGATAACTCCCTAGTCCCTACTATCCATATCGCTGATCCACTATGTCCGTAGATACGCCCAGCGCACCCTTCTCTTTTCTACTGACACTAAAAAAGCATTCGCTAGGGTGGACTGGGATTATCTTAAGATGACCTTACGTTATTTTGGACCTAGGGCCAAAGGTATATCACCACATTTCCTCCCTTTACCCACACCTGCCTGCACAAATTCGTATTAATGGATCTCTCAGGGACCCCTTTACACTACACAATGGCACCAGACAGGGTTGCCCTCTTTCCACTCTCCTTTTTGCCATCACTTTAGAACCTTGTATAGCCACAATTAGACACAACGCAAGCATCCAAGGTATTCAGATAGGATAGAAACAGAAAAAGTATGCAGCTTATGCCGATGACAATCTATTCCTTTTCCAAACTTAATGTCAGCCTTCTCTATCTTCCAAACAATATCCAACTTCAAAATAAATTTATCTAAATCCGAGATCCTAAAAATGAATATCCCTAGTTTAGAAGCTGACCAACTGACACCTCTATTTCCCTTCTGCTGGGTACTGAAGAGCATGAAATACCTGGGAATCTATCTCACCCCCAGTCTCTGTTCTCTTTTCAAACATAACTATAAGCAAAGTTAATATCATCAAAATTAACATTTTGCCCTGCATACTCTTTATTTTTCAAATGCTACCATTGGGTGTTCCTATAGGGTTCTCTTCATAGTTTCATAGTTTCATAGTTTCATAGTTAGTAAGGTTGAATAAAGACATCAGTCCATCCAGTTCAACCTGAGCGAGTGTCTACAATTGTCCCCATCCCTGTACATTGCACACTCACATCAGTCCCTACCCTCAAGGAGCCCACAATCCAAGGTCCCCATTCATATACTAGGGCCAATTTTTGGACAGAAGCCAATTAACCTACCTGCATGTCTTTGGATTGTGGGAGGAAACCAGAGTACCCGGAGGAAACCCACGCAGGCACAGGGAGAACATGCAAACTCCAGGCAGGAAGTGTCGTGGTTGGGATTCGAACCAGCGACCCTTCTTACTGCTAGGTGAGAGTGCTAACCACTACACCACTGTGCCGCCCTTACTCCAGACCTTAATCTCTCAATTCATTTGGAGAGATGGCCACCCCAGAGTGTTCAGAGCAGTACTTTATTGCTCCAAGTGCTCTGGGGGGGGGGGGGTATGCTCTGCCAAACCTTAAAGCGTATTATCATGCTGTAGTACTATCACGTATAGCGGATTGGAAATACGCTGCCACCTCCAAGTTATGGGTTCAATTGGAATATGCTTTATGTGGTTCAGACTTATCCACTATCCCCTGGATACCCCACTCCTCCAGAGCCCTCTCTCCATATACCTCACCCCTCACCACCTCCTCCCTGGATGCACTACACAAAAAAATTTCTTGGTCATATGACTCCCCCTTGATGCCGCTCCTACACCACAACCCCTTTTTGTCCAGTTCCATGGACCCGAGATTTAAAACTTGGACACCAGGGGAACCTCTTTTGCTCCATCATATCCTCTGTTCAAACACCCTCAAGCCACTCTCTGAGATTTTGGGCCCAAAACCCATCACATTTATGGACAAATGGATACCAGATACAATGCTTCCTCCTGACCTTCCCTCAGCCTCTACGTGGTATACAGGCTCTAACTGGAATTGAATCCCTGTTCAACCACAAGGATTCTCCATTACACTGTGTTTCACAGTTTTACAAGTCCCTTATAGATCTACAAAGCTCTTCATACCCTGTTTTTCTCAACAAATGGGAAACCGATCTGTAATCTCCTATTACAAACAAGCAAAGGAATAAAATATTACAACTGGCACATGTCTCCTCACTAGCTTCGAGAATGGTGGAAACCAACTACAAACTGCTAACCAGATGGCACTACACCCCATCCAAACTGCACCAAATGTTCCCCTCCAGTTCCCCGTTATGTTGGAGGAACTGTGGGAACAAAGCTACTCACACTCACATTTGGTGGACCTCTCCTCTAATCCACTCTTTTTGGACCGACATCCTCAAGCTGATACACCAGATAACAAACATCCACCTTCCTTGTGACCCATTGACCATACTCTTGCAAGCCACTCTTGAGCCAATTGGCATGTATAAACACTCCCTCATCCCTCACTTACTAAACCCAGCCAAGACCCTCATGCCTGCTCTCTGGAGCCAACCTATAATCCCCTCCATGAAGAATTGGATACAAAAGGTAAATGAGGTTTGTCTCTTAGAAGACCTTACCCACATTGCCAGAGGAAACACTAAAGGCCATACCCTAATTTGGACCCCATGGACCGAATTCACATCCACCCCTTGCTACAAAGATATCATATCATCAACAACCCTACAAGACGCTCACTCAAGTACATCTGATCAACCATCTAAACCAACGCAAAATCTGTGTATATAGCACTTTGTACACCATTGTTGACTTTGTTTGTGTGCTTGATCTCTGAAAGTTAACATGACTACCAGCAATCCACCCTCCCCCACTCCTCACCCTTATCCTCACCCCTCACCCTTATCCTCACCCCTGCCCCTTACCCTCCCACCTCTCCCCCCTCTTCTTTTTCTTTTCCTTATGCTCTTTGCCTATCACTCCTTTCTATTGAAACCACTAACATGCCATTTGACTACTTCCAATTTTGCTCTAATGCCCACCTAGATCAAGGCCCCCTACTTAGCTCACTTGCTGTAGATCTCTCTTTTGCAATTGACTTGTCTCTAGAGGCCTTTGGATGTGAATTGTTTATCTGTTGGATCCCATGGGCATATGAGCTCATGTACACTGTATCTATGACTGTTTTGAATATTCCTGTAAGTCCGACCTACTTTTTTCTACTTAAAATAAACAGATATTAAACAAAAATAAAAATAAATGGCAGGGAGGTCTTCGGGTCAGAAATTTCCAAAGATATTTTATAGTGGCTCAAATGAATCAATTGATATGGATTTTTACTTCAACCACCTTGTGGGTAGATTTGGAGGCTTACTGTTGTGCTTCTATGAACCTTTGTGCACTCCCTTGGCTCCTGTCCCAATTAAGATCTCAATCCATGAACACTCTGGAATTCTGGGATTCAAAAAAATAATATGGCAACCTAATATCTTTGCCACTACTTTTAGGGAACCCAAAAAAATCTACCTGGAATGGAATCACCTAGCTTCTTTAGATGTGGGAGCTCTAACTAGTTTCAGTACACATATTATGTTACCAGAAGCTCAATTTATAGTTTGGCTTAGCTCAGAGAAAAATTTCAGAACTCTCATTAAGGAATTTTCCCAAACATGCAAGTCAAACACTGGATCTCTACTTTTATAGCGAATAGGACCTTCACAACTCATTTGTTTTGAACAAATGTGCTAGTAGGCGTCTCTCTGTCCTAAATTGATCTAGATTAATTATTACTTTTCAACCAGCTAGTGAAACATATTGCTTACGCTTATGTTTCTAAGTAGGAAAATTACCTCAAAAGTTATTAAAACACAAGGAAGATTGGCAATAAATTTGGTCTTTAATGCAAAAAATGGTGCAACACTCCTAAAATATCTAACCACTCTTATTAAGATTTCATCTACCTTTACATACAATTCAAATACAGAAAAGTGCAATAAAGGGGATGTAATGCTACTGGAGACATGTTGCATATCTGAGAATAGACTTTTTAACCACGGGCACACTTCTTATTATTAGCACCACATCCCTTGATTGAATAGGTATAGGATAATTTTATGGGATTTTTAAGGTGCAAAATAAGGTCCAGTGAACTCAAGGAGTAGTATAAAATGTTTTATTTAAAGACAGAATAAAAAAATTGTTAAAAAACAATTATGACAATTACATTAGAATACAATTTTATGGCTACAGCACTTTGAAATGAAATTCCAAACATGTTTCGCCCATATTCCGGGCTTCTTCAGGGGTGGCTGTCCATTAAAAGTACAAGCCTTCTATTGAAAATTTCCTTTACTACCCATTTTTTCCCTATTCTTTCTCTCCCCTCTTTCCTCCTTCCCTCTCCTCCCCTTTCCCCTTTTCCTCCCTCTCTTTTCCCCCCCTCCCCCTTGCTTTTCCCTCCCTTTTCCCCCTCCCCTCCCTTTGTCCTCGCCTTGTCCTCTTATTTCCTTTTCTTCTTGACCTGATTTTTGGTCATTTCTTATTCTATCTAGGGTCTTATCATCACCCCCTCCTTTTATCTCCCCCGGATTCTGGCCATAAAATCTGATTGACAATGTACTTACAATATTAAAATGTTTTATTAATATATTATTTTTATAACTATGTTGCTGCTATATAGTCAAAATAATATGTTTTTACAATTTATTCATGAATTTTTATTCTTCTTGTGTTCTAATTGATTTATTTTGTTATGAATTTTTTTGTAGATTTTTTTGAAAATAATTTTAAATATGTGCTCTTTCCCTTTGACAACATTATTCTGCCCCTTTAAAAATCAACATATTCTCTTTTTCTTTTCCTTTTTATTTCTTTATTTGTAACATTATTTCTATATTGATGGGGAAATCTGCCTACTGCTTGGTCTGCCACTGAGCACTTGGGGTGACATGGATGCTCAGGGTATTTGATCCAGGTTCCTGGACAACTCCCGGTTCACAGTGCTGTCTATGTGCCTCTTGTTGTCTTCCTCTTCTTTCCCCTTTTTTCCGCTTGGTCTAATGCTCATTTTTGCCCTGAAAGGGACTACCTACCTCCAACAACCAGAGGGAGCTTTTTTGTCCTTTCTCAGATTAAGCATTGGGACCCAGCGGCGACGGGTTGAGTGGCGGATGTGATGTAGTTTGCGCATGCGAGGCGCAGTCTTTTCGTCCGCATCTGGCCTGGAAGGCCGGATGGGGGTATTATGGGCTACTTGTTCCAGCCATCACATGCTGCTGGAACCACAGGGACACATATGCGACTGCAAGATGCCAGGTACTTGTCTATATGAATGTTTATATCAACTTTTTACTGCACATTTAATTTAATGCCTCGATGCCAGTATTTGCCGGATCAAAGGGCACATTTGAGCGCTTTAAGTTAATGATTTAATCCTCTATATTATGTGCATTAAAAGCCTTTTTGATTTGTTTTCATTTTGGCTTTTAGACGTAGAGACGAGTATCCTGCTGCGCAGATAGTCTATGTCCCTGGGTATCGAGTTCACTGCAAAACTTTGTTTTGTAAGTTGACCTCTTATTTTTATACATTTTATCTATTTTTGGAGATTCATTCCCATTCTTGTGACATTGGAATTGATTAATTATTCTTCTGTTATTGTAGCTGGTCCTTGAATGCCCTCTATGGTCACCTATAGCTCTTGGTTCCCTTGATGCTGGCACCTTGACCCATATAGTGGTTTGATCATAGTATACAATATTTCAAGAGACTTGGGTAAGCATTGATGTCATCGAACTGAATGTGCACATGTATGTAAAAATTATTTTGTATTGAAAAATAACCTCTAAAAAGGAGTGAATAAATAAGTGTATGTATATTATATTATTTTTAATTTAGTTTTAATGTGATTACTATATATATAAGGCTTATACCTCTAATGGGCAGCTTCCCCTGAAGAAACCCAGAATATGGGCGAAACATGTTGAGAATTCTATTTCAAAGTGCTGTATCCATAAAATTGTGTTGAAACGTACTTGCCATAATTGTTTTTTTAACAATTTATTATTCGGTCTTTAAATAAAACATTTTATACTACTCCTTGAGATCACTGGACCTTATTTTGCACCTTAAAAATCCTATAAAATTCTCCTATACATGTTGCATATCTGTTCATGCATTTTTTTTTCTATAAATGAAAGGTTACTAAAAATGTGTTTTTGTAAGCTGTATTTAAGTTGCTTTAGTTAATTTAATCTGGTCTGATTCTCACTGTTGTGATACAATTACACATGACAATGATTGCTATTCTAACAGGTGCACTGTGGTGTAATTTATTCTAAATGATACCCTAATGCACTTTACCAAAGCATCTGCATTGCAATACATTTGGTGCATTTAGGTGTGTTAGGCAGTCCATTGAAAATACAATGCATGTTAACCTGGGGCAAAGATGTATATGTGCTCTTTTTTATTATTAGTTCACAGTAATATAGCATTTTCTGCAGCGACACATGCTAAATAGATCTGCATTCATCCAACTCTCTCCATGAGAACTGTCATACATGAGTGGTAAAAAATGTAAACTAGAGCAGGGCTGCTGTTTTTACCATGTGTTTTTGGACTGAGAGGGGTGGAGTCTAAGGCAACTGTGGGGTTCTAACTTTACGGTAAACCCTCTTTGAACTGCATCTAAAACACAGAACATTTTAGTTGTGGATAAAGTAGGGAAGGATAAAGTCCCAGTCAGGTTTTTATCGCTGTCTGTGTCTCCATTTGTAGTGATTGATTCTTCTTTTTATCCTGATGACCATTGTCACTGAGACAGAAAGTGAGAAGGAATCCAACATTTTATATTTGTCACCAAAGGAAAAGTTGAGGGTTAGTCATCCAATAGGGACAAATGTTGTTAGATGTTAAATGACAACTTAGACAGATGTTCCCGTCATTTTGGTTAGATTTGTTCTCACGTGTCTCAAAATCAGGAAAATAATATAAATCTCTCTAGCGGGTACAGACAGCTCTATTTAATCTAATAGGGGTTTTAACCCTTTCCTACTCCCTCAATCACAGAAAGAAGGCCCTGAATGTACTCTGCATACACTTCAATACCATACATCAACGGTAACTAAAAAAAAAAGATGTTTTATGATGCTGTCTGGGCACAAGTTTTTTCATGCCTGTGATTAGGCGAACTGTCCCCCTTTATCAATATGCCTGATAGAAACATAACCTGTTATGCCCTGTATTGCCACAAATAAGAGTTATATCTGCTCGGATGGTAAAAAAAAAAGGCCACTGTGGTACCAAAATAAATGTGATTTATGTAACCTTTTAACACACAAGTATTCAGTTAGGGACAACTGCATTAGTACCTTTTCGGTAAGATGACAATATATTTATAGTGTAGGCCATCTGACCTAGTTGAACTTTACAAAGAACTTGAATGTTCTTTTCCACTTCAAAGTTAGGCAATGTTACATTTTCAGGTTAAGTGCTAAATCATTTTTTCCACATAATATCATATTGCTTCTTTGGAGTTCTAACAAGTGGATCAGCACTTAGATTTTTTAATGCACATATAATGACTGTGCTCTAAAAACACCTGCTGACAAAAAAAGAAGCCATTCTTACAAAAAATGCACTTTGCATTTATGTGGCTTTAAATAAATTGGGTAAAGAAGCTATTGTCAACTTTAGTACACAATTAGTGTTCCAGCATGACTATGTAAAACATAGGCACATTAAGAATCAGAAGGGGGAAAACATGTTATTACAATACAAGTTCAAATCCTTCTCTATTATAGCATGCTGCTTCTTGCTGTTACATCTCAGTATATTTCCTTGTAGGTTAGTGGCCATTAATAGGCAGCCCAGCTAGAGTCAACAACAAGCAAGCCGCATTTATTTGTGGAAAATATCATTTTAATACATCAATGTCAGCATTCTTTAGAGATCTAGTTTATAACTTGTGATGAAATTGGACACTTAAAGATATTTTTTAGATACAAAAATCTTAGATAACATCAGTAATATTAAAATATTTGAGCTTGACAGAAATGAATATATTGGAAAAGCAGTATATCACATTTTGCACTTAAAAAAATATATAAAAACTTTCTCAGTCAGTGGACAGTAAAAAGTCTGATGATTTGGACTACTGATTTGCAGTAGTGAAGTTCTGGGTTCTATTCACACCCGGACCAATAGCACCAATGTTTATACAGTATGTTCCCCTCTGTTTGCATGTTTTTTATCTCACAACCCAAATTACTAAAGGTATAGAGACTGATATGTAATAATTTGACTAGTTTTTGGTTTCATGTTCCTAGTTTGCTTTGGATGGTCTTAAGTCTGGGTAAAAAAGGGAACTGGACAAAATCAAAGGAGGACTGGGTGGGGAGCCTCCGAGGTCAGTAGTAATAAGATACGTCAACCGGTGGCCCCAAGGAAAGATACCTCACTGTTAGAAGATCGAAATTAGAACTCACAGTGACACATGTTGGACATTGTACAGTTACCTGCTTCTTATTCAGACTTAAAGTGTTACTAAACCCAGTAATATGATAATAGTTCATCTGCCCCCCCCCCCCCACACACACACAGTGGGGGGGGGCTTATAAATCGTCTTTTTACATTGAAATACTGCCGCTATATACTTTTTTGACTGATCTGTATACCACGGTCACATGATAAACTGTATGGTCTGCCTGAGTGTTGAGTTAGGAGGAGATTTCCACTACAGCCTGTGTCCTCATGCTGTAATTGGAGGCAGATCATCCATCAATCAAGATGTGACATCACACCCACTGTGTTCTTTTTTAGTTACTGGGCATGGAGGAGGAGAGAGGGACTGGGCTGTCATTTAGGATCTGTATAAACGCCCACATGTGTGATGTCAATATCATGTGACCTGTCTAGCTCTGATCAACAAGGAAATGTTCTCTCCAGCAATAGAGACCAAGCTGAGCATGTTCAGCAGTACTACCCTCACTGTGTCTTATCTAGCCTTGCCAAGAGAGACCCTACAAGAGGGGGAGGATCTGTCCATACAGGATCAAAGAGCCTTTTTACACAATGTAGAGGTTTAGCCCCTTAAGTTTCACAGTGAGTATAACAAGCATGCTATTCTGCACATATAGACAGATTTTACTGTTTTGGGTTTAGTAACACTTTAAGATCACAGCTTCTGGCAGAGGAACGTTTTGCAGCAGTGCCAGGACAAGATCATCCAGTGCCTAGAGCAAAGATGCCAAATTACACACCCCATTTTCATTATGTACAGGCTTAGGAGGAGGAGGGGAGAGAGAGCATAGCCTGCACCTCTTCTCAGCTCTCTCCTCCTTTCCTCGCCGCTTCCAACACTGGGCTAACAGAAGCATTGCTCTGCTGTCAATTCTCCTGTCAGCCTTATAGTAGAAAGAACTTGCGGTTCCCCCATCCCTACAATAAATTCTGCGCCCAGGGCAGCTGTCCCTTCTGCCCATTCCTTGTCCTGGCCCTGCTGTAGATGAATAGTAAAAAGTTCTGATATTGCATGAGGAGGGTTGAATCACTATCTTGTTAGACACGCATTTATGGGCAGTTGGACATTTACAAACAATGTGATCATACTCATGGGCAAAAATTCTTCAGGAGGGATGAACCCGATGTTCTAGTCGAACGTAAGTTTGACTGGAACATTGGGTGTTCACCGAACAGCCAACAGTATGCGGTGTTCGCGGCAAATTCAAAAGCCATTGGAGCACTGTTAAAGTCTATGGGACACTAACATGAAAAATCAAAAGTGCTAATTTTAAAGGTTTATATGCAAGGTATTGGGGACCTGGGTCCTGCCCCAGGGGACATGTATTAATGCATGTATTAATGCAATTATTTTTTTTAAAAACGCCTGTTTTTTCAGGAGCAGTGATTTTTTTAATGCTTAAAGTGAAACAATAAAAATTCAATATTCCTTTAAATATCGTGCCTGGGGGTGTCTATAGTATGCCTGCAAAGTGGCGCATTTTTCCCATGTTTAGAACAGTACCACAGCAAAATTACATTTCTAAAGGAAAAATTGTCATTTAATTGTCATTAAACTGATCGTGGCTGTAATGAATTGTCGGGTCTCGGCAATATAGATAAAACTCATTTTAAAAAAAAAAGCATTGCCCCCCCAGTCCATTACTAGGCCCTTTTGGTCTGATATGAATATTAAGGGGAACCCCAAACCAAAAAAAAAAATTGCGTGGGGGTCCCCCTAAAATACATACCAGGCCTACCAGGCCACATGCCCTCAACATGGGTAGGGTGCTTTCACCCCTAGCACCTTGTCCCCATGTTGATGGGGACAAGGGGCTCATCCCCACAACCCTTGCCCGGTTGTTGTGGGGGCATGCAGGTGGGGGGCTTATTGGAATCTGGAAGCCCACTTTAACAAGGGGACACCAGATCCTGGCCTCCCCCCTGTGTGAATTGGTAATGGGGTACCTCGTACAAAAGACAAGAGACAGCTTTGTTTATTAAAAATTAAAAAAATGTCCTGCGATGTAAGTTCAAGCCGCCCGACGGACCGAAAAAGAGAGAGAAAAAAAAAAGCTGCAACCAATCCGTCTCCATGGAAGGCTCCCGTCTTCTCTGTGACAGTTCTCATATAACTGAGGGCGGGGCCACCCGGTGACGTAAATGGGTGACCCTGCCTTCCCCTGACTCCACGGGGGCTTCCCTGTGGCTTCCCCGTGGCATCAGAGGGGGCGGGGTCATTTTGCTGTGGTACTGTTCTAAACATGGGAAAAATGCGCCACTTTGCAGGCATAATATAGACACCCCCAGGCACGATATTTAAAGGAATATTTAATTTTTATTGTTTCGAAGAAATAACCGTTTAAAAAAAAAATTGCATTGATACATGTCCCCTGGGGCAGGACCCGGGTCCCTAAATACTTTTTATGATAATAACTTGCATATAAGCCTTTAAAATTAGCACTTTTGATTATCCATGTTATTATTCTGCCAAATTTATTGCCTTATTGCATGTTCTGCTGCGAACCGAACTGGAGGCTCATCCCTATTCTTCAGGACACTGCAGAGCAGGGGGAGAGAGAGAAGCACAGAGGTCCCTGCTCATTATTTCAGAACAATAGTAGAAGCAACATTTTTTTTTACAACTTGATTTATCAATAGTAGCTAATTAGCAGTGTCTGTGGGCAACCACAGCCAAATAAAAAAAACAAAACAAGAAATGCAACAGAGGCTTATGACAATCTCCAAACTTGCTATCCACCTTTAACCTTGTAATCTAGAATCACAAATATGGTTTAAAATGTACATGAACCCTGCCCCAATTGGGCTGCTACATGCTATTACCTCTATCATTCAATGTAAGCATTGGAAATCAGGACTGCTAAAAGCATTTTGTACTTTTTCTAATACCACAAAAAAATACTAGGAATGGAAGGCAATGTTTATGAATTATCTTACTGATGGTAAGATGAAAAAATAGCCTGACATGTAGACCCAAATATATGATTAGGTGGGTACTTGAAAGATGGCAAGATGCTATTTTTGCTAGATATGGTGCTGTATGACCTACCAAAATATCCAACCCTTTGCACAATTTTAACATACACTGATTTTATATTGTATACCAAAATAGGTATGTGTTCACCATAGAGGAAAACATATTTAAAAATAACCTACAACACTATTTTTGCAATATCCTAGGGTGATATTTAGCCTATCAAATAGGTTGTTATATCGCCAAAGGATCTGTGGAAAATGTTATTGATCCAGGATGTAATAGGGCATGTAGAGTTGTGAAAACACTTTTAAACATTAAAAACATTTCAAGCCTACCTCCTTCAAGGTGTTTAATACTAACAGTGAGATGGTATGAGTAGCTAATATTGTTTCTAAGGTTATTACAGGTTATCTAACATATCAAGGAATGTGTATTTTGTCAGGGAAAATGTTTTTTTGGTAGATGTAAATGTTATCGTATTTCATTAATTTGCTTAGTTTTATTATTATGCTATTGATACTGATGATGTAACCCATTATCTTTAGCCATTCTTTACAAATAAGTCCTATACGTTTCTCATGCAACGCAAAGCAAATGGTTTTCTTTTATATTCTTGTTTACATATACATACATTTCCTCTTTTCCTTATTCACATTTTGAGAGAACTGAAGATACTTCCCAGAATAGAGGTGCTTGTAAATAAATCCCCTACCTCCTATGTGAGATCACTGGTGCTTGGCTCAGCAATGTCATTAAAGGGTATAGAAATACTCCTCAATCCTGGGTAAGCTCCAACAAAATTCACTCAGTGATTTCACAGAACTTTCTTTCCTCACTCTTGGAAGCTGAGTGAAGGAGCAAAGGAGAAAAGAAAAGGTGTGTATTTGGTGGAGGAGATAACAAATTGAACCTGCTGCTGTTGCCTGATGCGGTTATGTGAAATTTCCATTAATATCTGTGAAATATTATGAATATATCTCTTTTTGCTTGCAGCTATGAAAGGTGAGCAAAAGCTCTCCTCCCAAGCTCTGGTCAACTGCAGACATTGCGGGGCTGAAACTTGAAGGACAATGGGGAGCCAATTAACATTGTGTGTCACCTATTCACTATAAACGACCCCATGCTGGGATAAAGAATGAAGGAAGTCTCACCCCAAGTTTCATACTTAAACTCCCTGGGACCAGTAAAGTATATTTTTTACATCACTGGTGGGAGTTGCTGTAAGGGGGCTGGCTTAGACTAAGTAACCAATCAGAACTCACGCTAAGCCAGCCAATGAGGGATCAGGCTGGTTTTTGATACTCTCAGGGGAGAGGAGAGGCAGCTCGGTCTTTTCCCGGGGGAACCAGCCAGCAGGTAGGATGGCATGTAGCAGGGGAAGGTATGCCCTGCTACTTGTAACTAAACATGCTTGTAGATCAAGGTCTGAAGGAATATAATCTATATTCCTTCATATATATATTTTATTTCAACCTAGCATTTTCTGCCTTGATGTGCTAGGGATTTGTGTATTAGCTTGACTTTTAACTACTTGTAACTAAACATGCTTGTAGATCACGGTCTGAAGGAATATAATCTATATTCCTTCATATATATATATATTTTATTTCAACCTAGCATTTTCGGCCTTGATGTGCTAGGGATTTGTGTATTAGCTTGACTTTTAACTACCTGTAATAAATGTTATTATATTTAAAGCCTTTCCTCCTGGTCAATAGAACTCTCATTTAACCCATATCATATTTTGTGATTAATAAATCAGAAATAGAGATTTTAGAGGTTACACTGCTAAAGTTTGAAGTTCTTATGGATAATAAGTCCTAACCAGACTGCAAACTCTTGTAAAGAAGTCTATGGATTAACATGCATCAAAATATTTTGAATGTACTGCCATATGATCAATATGATCATTACCAGCCAGAAAGATTCACTTTCAGTGTATGATGAGGTTATGTTCATTGCCCCATTGAAAAGAGACCAGACATTCTTTTTAAAAGAAATTAGGTTGTACGGGGAAGGAACATGGAAGATATTACTAGAGTAATTACATTAAAAAGCAAATAAAATAAAATAAATACATAATACATGTAAATAATAACAACCAATACATATTAATAAACACACACAAAATAATAATAATAATCATAATAATAACTAATATAAATGTAAACAAAAAATAAGCAAATTTCTGAAGGTAGGGGATATTGATTCCATCAGCAAAAACAATGGGCTTGTCAATAGCTGCTGGAAGGTTTGGTTAAGACACTGGCTGACATGATTTTTAAGACTTTGACACATAAGAGTTTATTCTTGCTTATTAAAAGGAAATTAAGTCAACCTGAATGTTCAAGGAAACCCAAAAAAGGTTGAAGTACTATTCTTAGGATACTTCATCGTGGAACATGGTTTTACACGTAGACCCTTCTAAAGTGTCTGCAGTATTGAACTAGACACTACCCAGCAGTCTCAATGCTACCCAGAGATTCTTGCAATGCTCCAATTAAAAATGCAAATTTATTAACAATTCTTGTCATGGCTCTTACATGGGAAAGATAGCTAATGCCAAAGACTGGTTTGAAAATGCTGTTATCATGAAGTCAAGGATGCTCCTGATCCATCCATATCTAGAACTAACCTACAAAAAAACATGTTTTCTTGAAGTGGATGCTCCTTTGCTTGGTACATGGGTACTTTTTCTTTAGGTTGTGGCTGGCAAAAATTACTATATTCCTATATACCTTTAAAAAAAATAACTTTCTATTGGTGATTGGAAGTGCCTTGGGATTAGGTTCATTTTTGCAGAGTGGAGGAATTTATTTGAAGGGTCTATATATCACATGTACAGACCTAATACTGTATATCTGCAGTAATTTAAGTAACAGCACTCCTATTTAATTATCATAAACCTCATAATTAATCTGGTAAATATTAAGTCAGCTCCATTAATTCCTTAGACTAATTAACCATTAAGTGCTCAGCACAATGATCAATACATAAATTCATCAAAACATTTAATCACTCCAAAATCATTGTGTCTAGATATGTATAGTGCTTAATAAATAAATACAACTTTAGACAAACATATAGGGGCTGATTTACCAAGCATGTGCGCCATGAGCTGCGGCGCACGCCGCTGCGCAACGGCTGTTTTCGTATTCACAAAGCATTTGCTCCTGTAACTAAGCGTAATTCCCCATTTACGATCATGTTGCCGGCGCACGGGCACCCGCGATCTGTGAGCCGGTATAGACCTGGCGCAAGCATTCTTCAACTCAGAAAATAAAAGAATCTGGAAGTGGCAATATTATGGGGGTGATGTGAGGAAGTATAGATATGACTGTCCAACTAACAAATATGCCCAAAATAGAACTGAAAACAAACTTTCTCTGAGCAGGCTTGCTGCGCCTGCAAATACACTTGTAACTATGCTAGGTCAATTTATGTACTTATTTGAGTATTCAACCATTCATGTGCTCTGGTTCACTGCGCCGGCAAAATCTTAGTAAATGTCAAGCCACGCAGGTTCATTTGCCTAAGTTGAACAGGCGCACCTCACAACTTGGTTCCATGCATCAGAGGGGGGCGGGGTCACCGGGTGGCCCTGGCCTCTGTTATATAAGACCTGTCAGAAGAAGAGAAGCATCACACAGCGGGAGCCTCCCATTGCGCGGAGCGGCCCAATAAAGAAGAAGAGACGCCAATGAGGAAGATGCCGGGCGAGAACACGGAGCAAGAAGAAGCGGATCAGAGGAAGAAGAAGATGGAGGAAGAAGAAGATGGAGGAAGAAGATGAAGAAACCGAAGGATGAAGAAAGGAAGAAGACCAGAAGAAAGAAGACTTTAATAAAGGAATTGTCAAAGACCGTCTCCTGTCATTTTTAACTCTTTTGTCACCTTTTTTGGTGAAATGGTAGGGGTACTTTTGTACCCCCTTACCATTTCACACAGGGGGGGGAGGCCAGGATCTGGGGGTCCCCTTGTTAAAGGGGCTTCCAGATTCCAATAGGCCCCCCACCCACAGACCCCCACAACCAACGGCCAGGGTTGTGGAGATGAGGCCCTTGTCCTCATCAACATGGGGACAAGGTGCTTTGGGGGAGACCCCAAAGCATCCTCCCAATGTTGAGGGCATGTGGCCTGGTACGGTTCAGGAGGGGGGGCGCTCTCTCGCCCCCCCTCTTTTCCTGGGGCCTGCCAGGTTGCATGCTCAGATAAGGGTCTGGTATGGATTTTGAGGGGGACCCCACGCCATTTTTTTTTTTGGCGTGGGGTTCCCCTTAAAATCCATGCCAGACCTGAAGGGCCTGGTATGGATTTTGAGGGGGACCACCACGCCATTTTTTTTCTTTTTGGCGCGGGGTTCCCCTTAAAATCCATGCCAGACCTGAAGGGCCTGGTATGGATTTTGAGGGGGACCACCACGCCATTTTTTTTCTTTTTGGCGCGGGGTTCCCCTTAAAATCCATGCCAGACCTGAAGGGCCTGGTATGGATTTTGAGGGGGGCCTCCCCACGCCATTTTTTTTGCGTGGGGTTCCCCTTAATATCCATACCAGACCTGAAGAGCCTGGTATGCTCTTGGAACATGCCGTTTTTTTTTTTATTAAAGTCGCCCCAAGTCGTTTTGTAAGTCGAGCTGGAAGTCATGTCGTAAAGTCTCCCCAAGTCGTGTTGTAAGTCGCGCTGGAAGTCGTGTTGCCCGTGTGTGAATGGATTGTTAATAATAACGGCGTGCGCTATTCGCGGTGCGCCGGTATATTATGTGTAGCACTTATGCGTGCGCCGGTTCATACGCTTAAGTAATAATTTATCTGGCGCACAAATTGTGGTATGAACCGGTGCAGCGCATTCATCTTGGTAAATCAGCCCCATAGTGTCCATGACTTTTTATTTAAACATCAGAATTTGTTCTTGTGGCTAACTGCTTCCCACCCAGCCTATAGACAAATGGCGGGCGGAAGCTCTCCCATTCTGGGCCGACGTCATATGTTGTCCTCCTGGGATTGCACTGTGGTGCAATCTGTCACTTGCTGTGTCCACCAGACACAGGGCATGACAGATCAGTGTACCGGGCTGCTGCCAGTACCATGCCAGTACCATGTGATTGCCATCACAGCAGATCACATAACAATTGTATACAATGGATCTATTCATGCCATTCATTGTTTACTATTGTGATGATCTCTGTGAATGGTCACAGTGATCACATGATAAAGACAGTGCCAATCACAGCCCATCTGTACCATGTGATTAACTGTGGCTAATTAGAGCTAATAACAATAGTACACACTGAATGAATGGATTTCACTCAAAATCATAGTGTGTTAAAAAAAAATCCTGATCACCATCCCAGAGTAGTACAGTGTTAAAGTAGAACAGTGTCACAGTATGTAAAAAAAAATCTGAGAAATGTAATAAAAATATATATATATATTTTTTTCACATACTGTCACTAGTTAGTGTCCCTGATAACCACCACACCAGCTATATGATGATACTGTACTGCACTGGTGACAGTATATGTAAAAAAAAAATGTAATGTCTTAATTTTCCAAAGGTTTGTGACAAAAAAAAAATACATTGGACTGTCCACTTTGCAAAAAAGGGTAATTTGGGTTGTACTGTCCTAGAACTTTCAGGCCTCAAATGAGATAGGTTGTTACTACATCAGGATTGATCAATTTTCAGATACACTGTATACTAGCATTGTACCGATACCGATACCAGTAACAGTGCTGATATAAATCATTTGCACCAGTACTTGTACTGGTGCAAATGCTCCAATACCAAAACTGATACCTTCAAGTCTGCAGACTGTAAGACCCAGTTCACATACATGCAAATTGGATGCGTTGTGAACCGCATACGATATGCATGAAATGTGAACTTGCACAATGGAGCTTGTTCACATACGTGCGGGTCGCAGCGTATTTTTAAAAGAGTTCAGTACAATTTTGAGCATGGTTTAGGTGTGATTTCCATGGTCATACACTTTGACAGGTCACACCTGAATCACACCTGAACCACTAAACAAAGTCACACAGGAGGGGGCTGAAATCCCGCTGTCAAAACCGGACTGCACATATGTCAACCAGGGCAGAGGCAGGTTAGCTGGGCGATATGTGTAAAAAAAATAAATGCACCCAAGGGCAAAACAGATATCAGAAATTGATATTGGTGAGTACTTGAGAAAAAGTATCGGTACTCGTACTCGGTCTTAAAAAAATAGTATTGGTGCATCACTAATATATCCCCTTCCCGTCGAGTGTACTCAGATATGCGGCCTCGTCTTTCGGGGTTATACCGGGATGATGCCCCGATTCACGATCCGCCACTTCCAGCAGCTAGGGACAGGCTGGCACAAATCCGGAAACGGCTTTGTTCCAGTCTCCTGATTGTAAACATGGAAGCGACGCCACAACGTCACTTCCTGTTTACTCGGCTTCCAATGGCTCCGGTTTTAAAAAAATATACAGTATTCAGAATCGCCGAAAATGGTGATCTGAATACTTTGAAGTGCAAAGGAGGGATTGAAGGTCTTTTAGACCCCCGATCCCTCCATAAAGAGTACCTGTCACCACCTATTACTATCAAAAGGGATGTTTACATTCCTTGTGACAGCAATAAAAGTGATTGAACATTTTGTTTTTAAACACAATTTAATAATATAAAAATAAATAAGAATTTTTTTTTTTTAATGTGCCTCCATCCCCGTGAGCTCGCGCAGCAAAAAAACAGCATACGGAAGTCGTGCTTGCATATGTAAATGGTGCACTTGTGAGGTATCGCCGCGATCATCAGAGTGAGAGCAATAATTCTAGCACTATACCTCTTCTGTAACTCTAACTTGATAACCATAAACAAAATTCAAAGAGTCGCCTATGGAGATTTTTAGGTACCGTTTGTCGCCATTCCACGAGTTGCGTGCAATTATAAAGTGTGACATATTTGGTATCTATTTACTTAGCGTAACATCATCTTTCACATTATACAAAACAATTGGGCTAACTTTACTGTTTCCTTTTCTTTTAATTCATGAAAGTGTCCTTTTTTCCAAAAAGTTGCGTTTAAAACACTGCTGCAAAAATATTGTGTGACATAAAATAGTGTAAATATCACCATTTTATTCTGTAGATTCTCTGCTAAATATATATATATTTATAATGTTTGGGGGCACTAAGTAATTTTCTAGCAAAAAATACAGATTTTAACTTGTAAACACCAAATGTCAGAAATAGGCTTAGTCATGAAATGGTTAAACCCCAGTTTCTGGACTTTATAACTTTTTCTACAGACTAAACAATAGATATAACTTTTTCTACAGACTAAACAATAGACACAGATTTCTGTTATTTTCACAAAAGAAATGTAGCAGTATACATTCTGGCCTATATTTATGAAGAAAGATTATTTATTTGCAAAATGTTATAACAGTAACAAAGAAAAACAATTATTTTTTCAAAATGTTCAATCTTTTTTGTTTATGTAGCAAAAAAGGAAAAAAACAGTGGTGATTAACTACCACCAAAAGAAAGCTCTGTTTGTGTGAAAACATTATAAAAATGTCATTTGGGTACAGTGTTGTTTGACCGCACAATTGCCATCAAAGTGTGACAGCGCTGAAAGCGGAAAATTGGCCTGGGTGAAGGAAGGGGCTAGAAGTGTCTGGTATTGAAGTGGTTAAATTGCAACAAATAGTGCCATGCATCCACAATTCAGTGCTCTGTTTGTGCTCCAATGTGTTCACCACCCCACTCATATTTACACTCACTGACAATGTCGACTTGACCTCTTATATGTAAGAAGGTCAATATGCTCTTTTAGATTTCAAGCCTTGTTCACCGCACCAGATCCTCCTCTTCTTCCATTTGCGTAGTTACTCTTTTGCTCGATCAATGTTGCTAAAACTTTCAAAAGCATGAACCACCTCTTCTTCTCCATTCCCACGGGGTTACATTTGGAGAGACCAGTAGGGGATTTCCTCATGTAAAACGTATTTTATTAAAATTAACATTATATCAAAAATAATCAACACTCTCAAAGCAAGTGCCTATCACTCAGCACTAGGTAAACTGTGAGAGTTCTCTATGGAGTCAGCATGCATTCCACAATGTTACTTGAATTGACATCACCCACTGAAACTCGGTTTGTCCATCTCAACCTCCCCCTAGAGGTCTTTGCCTCTTTGTGCCAAGTGACAGAGTGACAGACACTTGCTTTGTGAGTGTACTTATTTTTATTTTATAAAAATTTTAATAAAAGCTGTTTTACAAAAGGAACTTCCTTATGGGTGTATCTCTGTATCTGTGTAACCCTGTGGGAGATTTTAGGTCTAGATATACTTTAAATAATGGCAAAGGTATTGCTGAATAAACATCAGAGTCCACATCAGAAATGTGAAAATTAATCGGGTCCATGGGGGTGTACATATATGAAAGCTGAATTGGTCACTTAGTAACCGTTTCTTATATTCCTTTTTTTATAATTTAATCTTTTATTATATTTTTTTTTTAATGTACATACATAAATCATTATATCACATCTTAAAACTTTTTGTTTATCGCACATACAAAAGTTAAACCCCCTTATCCCACCCCCCCCTGGTCTGTTGTCCACCTATATTTATACCTTAGGCTATTTCTATCATTGCCTGAGAATATATTTCTGTCATTTTAAACATTATCCATTTTCCCCAGATTGCCCTGTACTTTTCGTTCCATCCCAGCTCTGCGCTGCTCAGATATTCCATGTTGTTAATATAATATAATCTCTGTAACCTCTCTCTGATACTAGGCTTTTTACTACTGATAAAAAGTGGTGTTTTTATCAGGAGCATCTGAAATTTATAAGTTATTTTTGGTAAAATCACCATCTTTAACATATTTATTCTCCCTACCCACGAGATTGGTCTCCTTACTATATTCTTTATCTCTGTTTTAATTTCATTGAGTAGTGGAACATAGTTGGCTTGATATAATTCCTCTTCTATAGATGTTATTTTTTGGGGTGTGACCGGATGTGAGGAGAGAGGGCTGAGTGCTGAGTGCTGAGGAGATGCACGGAGAGTTGGTGTGAGAAGGAACGCTGCTGTGCAACCCCCCTCCCCCTTCTAGCTTCTGGATGAAGCCGTCATGAGAAGCTATGGTATGCTATGAGCTGCCTCCTGCTCCCTGCCCCCCACGCTGAACACGCTGTGTGTAATCTCCTTCTCACAGTCCTCTGCTTGTGGCCGTTTACTGCTGTGTTTTGCATGGAAGGGAGCGAAGGGGATGAGATAACTGATGCCCTGTGGAGATTACTGCATCAATGAAGCCGTCTGAGCAGCAGCAGTAGCTTATGTTGCAGAGTGAAAAGTTATAAGTACGGACGGGAAGGAGACACGGAGGCTGGACTAAAAACAGGACTGAAACCCTATACTTTCCTCCAAGGAGCTATGAGCCAGCAAGGATGCGGTAAAGTAGAAACAGCACACTAAGTGTTTATATACAGATACCATAGTGTGATTTCTCTGCCTAGAACTGTATGAGAAAACCGCTGCTGCTAATATATGATTCCTTGCTTATCGCCTATCTGGATGTCTCTCTCCTTTTCTTTTGCTTTTGGCAAGCTACTGCTGGGTCCGTTTTTTTTTTGCTCTTTTTGCTTGTCTTTTCGATTCCTATCTGCAGTGGAGCGCCTTTGGGCACTGGACTCTGAGGGGGGGGGGGAAGGTAAGGGAAAAAAGCCCAGCAAGGTTTGCCAAAGGACTGTTACTAAGATTCACTGTGTGACTTCCGGTTCCGGCGCCGCATGAGGTAACTGCGCCTCCTTCTAGCTCCCGCTCCAGGCACCCGAAAATCGGCTTACAAACCCAGCCTGAGGGCACACACGGCTCACCAGCCACCACCGAAGGCCCCCCACCACCCATAAGGCCCGGATGGATCGATTTGTGGAACGATCCGGCACCCGATCGTACGCGGCCGTCACGGCCCCGCCGGACAGGCCGCAAATCGAGCCCCCGGCTCCGGCCTACTCCCCCGCAGCACAGGCCCTCTCATCCACTGCAGCGGACGCTCAGCCTGCAGACATGGAGGTTAGTGGATGCACAAGTCAGGCAATCCCAGCCTCATATCCCCCAGCACCCCAGGCCACAGCTTCACCACCATCAGAAATATCTCCTCCAGGGACCACCACCACAGATGTCCCCATCATGGAAGATGGCCAAACGCAGCGGATAGCACAGGCAGTGGCTGCTCTCCTGACCCCTATGATCGCAGCCTCTGTGGAAAAGGCAGTCAATGCAGGCATGACACAAATTAAAGCCCAGCTGTCTGAACACTCCGCCAGACTAAATGAAGTTGAACATCGCCTGTCTGAGGTAGAGGATGAGCTCTATCAGGCACAAGCCACCGAACATTCCCAAGACAAAACCAACCAATACATCATCCAGAAGCTGGAAGATTTGGAGAACAGATCCAGAAGGAGCAACTTGCGATTCGTAGGCGTCCCTGAGTCGCTACCCAATGCGGCCCTCACGGATTTCTGCTCCAAACGCATCCCTGAAGCTATGGGCCTCGTGGGTCCTTTCACTGTGGAGCGCGCACACCGGATGGGCTCCCTCAAACCCGATCGCTAATCCCCGCGACCCATCATTGCCAAATACCTAAATTACGCAGACAAATCAGCTCTTCTCCAGGCGTTCCGGCAATCTCCAGCTCTTCAAATTGATGGAGTGAAAATCCTTATTTTTGCTGATTACTCGATCGAAGTTTCAAAAAAAAGGAAGGCCTTCCAACCGGTTTGTTCCGAACTCTTCAAGCAACAAATAAAATTCACCTTGGCCTTCCCTGCGACCCTACGCCTCAAATCGCCAAACGGGGAACAACTCTCCTTTCAAGATCCTTCAGAAGCAGAATCCTTCATCCGATCTCTCCGTCCGGACTCCCTTCACCAGACGCCTTCCAAGTCCACCACAGGCCTCCGTTCTCTGGAACAAAGAAGCCCCCGCAAAGATTCACCCAAGCGCTTTAGATCTTCTGCTCCAGACCATCGCAACAGAAGCGCTCTCCGCTGAACTCCTGAACTCTTGGATCTGACTGTAATCCTGCCCTCCTCTACTCCAGGTCGTATATTCTATATCATATCACTTCCTTCCCTTTTATCGCTCTCTACACACAATCCTCTTGGTCACCCGCCCCCCCTCATCCTCCAGACGACCTGGCTTACTCTGCTGTAAGGTATACCCCTCAGCCGCCTAGAACTGGCCCATACTGTTCCCGGTGGACGCTATCCTGCTCCTACCCAGACTTTCCAATACAGCTCCCAATGCTCCTGCAATTTCACTGGGCACATGCATATATGATTATCATCTCTCATGTATTCTTTTGTTTCTAGTTTGGTCTCATCTTCCTCTTTTAGATGTCCGCAGCCCCCATGGCCCTGGGATCTTCTAATTGGGGTTTGACTTGAACCTACATTCAAATCCGTCTCGGGCTTGAATCTGGATTCGGGTTCACTCCAGTCGAGGCCACTGTTAGGTCCGCGATCCTAGGGTCATCGGCTATTGTTCATAACGATACATTTATTTTTTCTCTTTTCTGTTTGCTCGGATGTTGGGCTCAAAAGTCTTGGTTTTAAGGATCAGAAATGTACTGACGCTTTAATGGCTTTATATACTAACTATATTTCCCATTTGAATTTGCTGTGCTTCACTCACTCCCTTTTCCAGTATGACTCAGACCTCTCGAGCCCCATGTTCACTGGCTCCGGCGCTCTCAGGCACCCATGCTATATCCATCCTTTATTTAGGGTCCTGTCAGGGGAGCCGCTTGCACAGTGAACTCATGCGGAAAAAAGTGAAGTCCATGACTATGTTTGCTCTACTCTTGTTATGGTTCCATGTTCGGTTCCCTCCACCCTCCCCCTCCTTCCCACTCCTCCTTTGTTGCACCTCCACATGCATCGTATTCACAATAGCTGACAGCTCTCACTCCGTATTTCATACGAGTCTTCTATACTCATTATTTAACACAATGATCTTGGATCCCCCTAAAAATCCTATCTTTGACACTGCCTCTTAGGGTAATTTCTTGGAATGTGAAGGGTCTCCGTTCTCCTCACAAGAGAATGAAGATCCTTCGCCATCTTAAGCGGCTAAAAACCGACATAGCGCTACTCCAGGAAACTCACCTTCACGCATCTGACTTCCATCGAATGCAGAAACTGTGGGTGGGATCAGTCTTTGGATCAGAAGCAGTAGGGCGCAAAGCTGGTGTCCTCCTACTGATTCATAGAAACCTATCATGCTCCGTTCTCTCCACTGACACAGACGACCAGGGACGTTTTATCTCATCCCGAATTAGAATCGGCTCGAAGGAGCTGATAATTTCAAACGTCTATGCCCCTAATAATCCAACGAAGTCCTTTTATAGCCTATTGTCCTCACTACTCCTTACCCCCTCACATCTACCCCACCTGATTGGAGGAGACTTCAATGACATCATGCATCTAACAGATGACAGGTCAGCACTGAAGCCCTCAGTAGTAACTCCCTCTCCTTCCACACCTACCTTGTTCGCATCAACCATAGACTCCCTACGTCTCTCAGACTTATGGCGACTATCTCATCCAACAGACAGGGCCTTTACCTTTTACTCCAACCCTCACAAGACCTTGACCAGAATCGATTACTTCTTCGGCTCCGACAACCTTATCCCCTATATTTCCGACGCCGGAATAGAAGACATTGCCATTTCCGACCATGCCCCGATATCACTCACCCTTGATCAACTAGATCTCCCACCCCATCCCAACCTCTGGCGCTTCCCCTCATTCCTACACAACAACTCTGACTTTCAAAACTACTTGATGCGCTCCTGGGAAGAATTCTCCTCAGCCAATGCCTTACACTCCAGCGACCCAAACCTCCTCTGGGATGCTGGTAAAGCTTTCCTGAGAGGCAGGATCATATCATATGCCACCACATTCAAAAAGACAGCGCTATCGAAATTCAAGTTGGCCAGCACTAGACTACACAGTGCGCAACTCAAACTTGCCACCTCCAACACCCCCACCGACAGGGACGAATGGGCGGCAGCTTAAGCTTCCTTTGACGCTTGGGCAACTACCCTTGAACTTACAAAAAAAGCCCAGCTAGACGCCACCTTTCACAAGTTTGGCAACAAGTCCGGGAAACTACTTTCCAGGCTCTGCAAGGGATCTTTCCGCCCGACTCACATCACCTCGCTCCGAGACCACCAGGGGAAAGTTCACTCTACCCCCCCTAACATTAACAAAACCATGCTGAAGTTTTACACGGCCTTATATGGCCCAGACCCTATTGACAAAGACGCTGCTCGCTCCTTCTTAGATAAAATACACCTCCCTACCATCTCTCCCGCCCAGCTAGAATCCCTTAATGCCCCCATTACAGTACACGAAATTACACTAGCCATTAGAAATCTGCGACCCTCGAAAGCCCCTGGCCCCGATGGCTTCACTAGCGAATTTTATAAAACACTCCCAGATATAACGATACCTATGCTTCATTCCGTATATTCCGGCATTTGGGCCGGTGGCCCCTATCTCCCCACGGGTAATCAAGCAATTATCAAGCTTCTTGCAAAAAAAGGCAAAGACCCCTTAGAACCAGGCTCTTACAGGCCCATTTCTCTACTTAATGTAGATGTAAAAATCCTATCCAAAATAGTGGCCTCCAGATTAGCTATAATCCTCCCCGACCTCATCCACCCTGCCCAATCTGGTTTCGTGAAAGGACGTACTGCCACCCTAAACATTCGTAAGGTGCTACTAGCCCTCGAACAAGCCAAACAGGATCCCAAAGGTGATTATGCTATAATCACCCTAGACGCAGAAAAAGCCTTCGACAATGTAAATTTCAATTGGCTAGAACTATCACTTTCCAAAATGGGCTTCAACGGCCCATTCTGTCACCTTATTAATTCAATGTATACGTCACCCTCAGCTAAGTTAGTTGCAGCAGGCATTCTCTCAGAAGAATTCCGCCTCCACAAAGGTACTCGACAGGGGTGCCCTCTATCCCCCTTGCTATTCAATATTGCTTTAGAACCCCTATCTAGATTCCTGACTCTTAATGCTCCTATCAACGGCATCACGGTAGGCTCCACGGAACTGCGCACATCACTCTTCGCAGATGATGTCCTCATTTTTACATCTAACCCCCCAGCCGACATGTTAACAATCAAAAGCATCTTTGATAACTTTAGAACTTGCTCGGGTCTCCGCATAAATTACTCTAAAAGTGAAATTCTCCCTATCGGTGATAAACCTATACCCCCTTGGTCAAATAACTCCCTCTTTCAAGTTGCCACGTCCCACATCACATACCTTGGGATCAAGATTGGGAAACTGCCCTCCTCTCTTTACCATCTAAATTACCCCCCTCTATTCAGCAAAATCTCACAGGAACTGTCGAACTGGATGGATCTCCCCCTATCGCTCTTGGGAAGGTGCCACCTTGTCAAAATGGTCAGCTTCACCAGACTATTGTATCCCATGCAAACTATCCCGCTGCTGCTGAGACACAGTGACATCACAGCTCTCAATTCTAAAATTTCCAAATTTCTCTGGCATGGCAAAAGACCACGTATTGCCTTCGGAAAACTGCACCTACCCAGGAGCGAGGGGGGTATTAGCTTACCACATATAAGACTATATAATCTGGCTTGCTTAATAAGGACTAGCCTCGACTGGCTGGTTCAACAATCCCGGCACTCCAACTTTACACTGGAGACTGAAATGGCTCACCCTTTTTCCCTAGTGGCCCTCCTACACTGCAGGTGGAAAACCATTCCCCTCCCGCTTCAACATAACCTCCTACTACGCGACACAGCCCTGGCTTGGAGAGAGGTTAGGAAAATCCTTAAGCTCCCCTCCTACTTCTCCCTCTACCTACCCATCCAAGGTAACCCTGGTTTTATCCCTGGTACACACAGCAAACCCTTTGCCATATGGCAGGAGCATGGCCTGGTAAAATTTTCGGCGCTCTGTGACCCAACGTCGGGAAAGATTCTTCCATTCACAGAGGTGGCCACCCAATTCTCCTTACCCCCTTCCCATAGGTTCCACTACAATCAGTGTGTCAGCTTCATATCTAATACCTGCAAAAAAGAATCTCTGAGGTTTAAACAAAGTTTCTTAGATCGGCTGTTGAAGAATGGTCATTTCACAATCTCAGACATCTACAAACCTCTTTTACTTGAAACCTCACCGCCACTTACCTCTACTTCCATAGCCAATTGGGACAAAGATTTCCCCGACCCCAATCTCATTGAAAAAATACTATCTGGCCTTCGCAAGGTTCTCCGTCTCACTCCCAATGAAACATGGAGGGAAACTCAGCTAAAAATAACACACCGAGCTTACATTCCCTTATACCTTCTTGGTTACTCCCCCCCCCCCCCCCCCCCAGTTTGTTACCTATTAGGGTTATTACGCAGTTCCTTCCGGTCTATTGTTCTGCATTGAATGTTTTACTTGACAGCATACATCGAATGGATATTTTCTATCTAATCTGCTTCACATTTCCTGCCATGTAGAGGTTCACCCAAATGTTACTCACCAAACCCTTTAGCTTGCAGATGTTGTACCTCTAGATCTCCTATTTATTGGATCTTGTATAATTTCTGTAAAATTGACTTACGATTCTTTGTATGTATGCCTTTCTATTTTGTTCTCTTAATAAAAACATTTTGAAAAAAAAAAAAAAAGATTCACTGTGTGACTCGGACTCTATGTTACAAAAGATTGAAAACTACCTGCTGACCCCACATAGACCTTCAGTGCTGGACATGTGAGTAACATGCAATGGAATAAAGGGGAAACATAGCGATGCTGTCTAGTGCCTGCGCCTTATAAACTGTCATTAATGATGAAATGAAATGAATGAAAGCCATATTGTTCATATTGGTGACACAAGGCGGACTTTCTTTATCAGCTGAGAGAGATAGTATATACTATCTACTAAAGGTGTTTTGCTACTAGTGCTTTCATGCAGGAAAACTGTGAGTTCAAAAATGCTATATGCCTGGCTGCCGGCACCCACACATAAGTAAAAGGAAAAAACTGGCCTGTCTGGCTGTCAAAGCTCTTATATATGAAGTAATACCACTAATATACCGCTGATATATGAACGTCAACTGACCACCTGGCTGGCTGTCTGTATACTTCCACGCGAAAAATCTCTCATCTTGCTTGCCATTTATATATCCGCCAAGGACTATGTATATCTACTAAAGGTCCAATTATGTATGTAAGAGCTGGAGCGGACATTGTATACTGCTGAGCGCATGTTTTACTACTAGTACTTTCATGCAGGAAAACTGTGATTTCAAAAATGCTGTGCGCCTGGCTGCCTGCACACATACATAAGTAAAAAGAAAACACTGGCCTGCCTGGCTGTTAAGGCTTTTATACATGAAGTAATACCGCTGATATACCGCTGATATATGAATATCAACTGACCTCCTAGTTGGCTGTCTGTATACCCCCATGTGAAAAATCTCTCCTCTTGCTTTCTATTTATATACCTGCCAGGGGCTATGTAGGTAAGAGCTGGAGCGGACATTGTATACTGCTGAGTGCATGTTTGGCTATCAGTGCCTTCATGCAGGTAAACTGTGATTTCAAAAATGTTGTGTGCCTGGCTGCTTGCACCCATATATAAGTAAAAGGAAAACATTGGCCTGTCTGGTTGTTAAGGCTCTTATACATGAAGTAATACTGTTGATATACTGCTGATACATGAATGTCAACTGACCACCTGAGAAGGACTGCTGCTGATACAGGACCCCCTTAGCAACCGCTTACCTGACCATCTGCGTGGTTTCTTCCTTTTTTTTTTTTTTTTTTTCCCTCTGACCCCCGTGCTTAGAAGAGGGGGGAAAAGGGGGGGAAGGGAAATATAAATATTGTGTGAAATAAGAGGAGAAGGGAAAATGCAGCAGCTACGATCTGCAAAAGATAAAGATAAAAGTGTCCAACAAGCAGGTATGGCTGCTGCAGCAAAACTAGAGCAATTTGCACACACAACTGGGCATACACTGGGGCAACCTATGCCGCCGTCTCCCCCAAAAAAAGGGACTCAGTCCAAAACCCAACAAGGAGGTACAGGAGAGAGAAAGAGTCAAGGGCAGAGCCAATCAAATGCGGCAACACCAAGGGCCCAGGGGGTAAAGACACAGACACAGGGAAGTAAAAACACCGTGATCGCAGATCAAAATATAAAAACAAGCACAGAAGCAATTGGGGTTGGGGCAGAACCCGCCCCACCTCTGGAGAAAGAACCCACATTAATGGACATTTTTAAAGCAGTAAAAACCTCAAATGACTCGCTCAAAGACTTGGGAGAACAGATGAGGGGGGTCAAAGAGGACTTGGCACTGATAAGACAAGACATGCAAAGGATAGCTGAGAGAACCACAGTATTGGAAGGAAGGATCAGCCAGGTGGAGGATGATGTTCTTCCTCTGGTTAAAGAGATGAAGAACTTGAGGGAGCAGTTACACCGGCAAGCCGTTAAATTGGAAGAAATCGAGAACAGGAGTCGTAGAGATAATATTAGGATAGTGGGAATGCCTGAGAAGAGTGAAGGATCCAACCCTACTGAATTTTTGGAAGGCTGGTTAACTGAGACCTTTGGGAGAGAATCTTTTTCAAGATCATTTAGCATCGAAAGAGCACATAGGGTGCCGTTCCGCCCACCACCAGCAGGAGGCTATCCACGAACCCTGTTAATGAAGTTCCTTAATTTTAAGGACAAAGTGACACTTCTGCGAAAAGCCAGGGACAGAGGGAATATCTTTTTTAATGGGATTAAAATTTCTTTCTATTCAGATTTCTCTCAGGAGCTCCAAAAACGTAGGGCAGAATTCACCCAGGTCAAACGTTCACTACAAAAGTTTAAAATTCAGTATGCTCTTTTATACCCAGCCAAACTGAGGGTAACGGCCCTGGGGGAAACCCGGTACTTTGAGGATCCAGGAGGGGTAGAGAAATGGGTGGAGGAGAACAGGGAAAGGTTACTGGCATTGTGATAAGTTGTGGTACTCAGAATAGATTTACACGAGGGGGGGGGGGGGGGGGGGGGTTGGCACAGTGGGCGGGTACGAGAGGATGTTGATAAGGGTGTATGTGAAGAAAGGGTTAAGAGTATGGGATAAGGTCACTGGTAGTCCCCGGGGGGTTCACCGAGAGAGGTGGGGAGGGGGGGGGGGGGGGGGGGGTAAGGGGGGGGAGGGGGGAGGGATGGGTATGGGTAATATTTCAGACCAAAGGTGTGTAAAGGGCCAAGGGAAAAAGGGTACATCCACTGATAAAAAAGAGAGAATCACGGTAGACGCACAGAAGTGGGAAGTAAAAAGGGAGACACATAGAGCTTTTCAACGGGGAACCACTAGGATAATGGGTGAAAACACTGCTATAGAGATAAAACACTACTGATTAAAATACATTGGGTGAAAAATGATGCAATCTAAAATATTAAGAATTGGGTCATGGAATATAAGAGGGTTAGGTACAGCGGGTAAGAGGGCAATAGTGTTTTCTATGATGAGGAACTATGGGATTGATGTGGCTTGCCTGCAGGAAACCCATTTGACAAAAGAAACAGCCCAACAACTACAAAGGCAGAATGGGGTATACCAATTTCAGTACCACTCGGTTTTCTGGCTCATACAGTAGAGGGGTTAGCATAATGGTGAAGAAAGGGGTGAATTTTTCCTGCACGCAAGCCATCTCAGATGAAATGGGCCGGTATATTTTTCTCTGTTGTCAAATTGAAGATAAAAGGATGGTGATAGCAAATGTGTATGTCCCCCCCCCCATTTAAAATGGAGATCATGCTTAAATTAAACGAGTTTCTGTTGGATAAGCAGGGAACACCAATCATAATAATAGGTGACTTTAACCAGGTATTGGATTACAATATGGACAGATTCCCAGCCCAGAGGGTAGCAGAAAACATGAAGAAAGGGCAGTTGAGTCGGTTTATGGAGGAGGTGGGTTGGATAGACTTCTGGAGGGTGCGGAACCCTGACGCTCAGCAATTTTCTTGCTGGTCGGCCACACACTCCACCCTCTCCAGAATTGATATGGTGATGGGAAACAATAGGGCATTGGAGCTGGTAGAAGCAGTTGAGTATTGGCCAAGGGGGATCTCGGACCACTCCCCTCTTATGCTTAGTTTAAAGATAGGGAGGGAGGAAATATTGAGGGGGTGGAAAATTAACCCGTGCTGGTTTGAGATACTCAGAAGTATAGATACCATCCCACCAACACTGAGAGAATTTATTGTAGTCAACGCAAACACAGCAGAATCAGGGATTATATGGGATACCCTTAAGGCTTTCTTGAGGGGATTATTAATTCAGCAGGTGGCGAAGTACAACAAGGGGGTAAGGGCACAGGAAGAAAATAAAAGGAGGGAAGCAGGCGGCAGCGGAGGCTAATTATATTCTAGCCCCAACAATGGAAGGGAAAGAAAAATGGCTGGAAAAACAACAGGAATATAAATTATGTGTAATCCAGAGAGTCGAGACCAAACAGTTGTTACAGAGGCAGGAGGCCTTCATGGAAGGAGAGATGGTGGGGAGGATGTTGGCCCAGGTGGCAAGGGCGAACAGGGCCCCCAGTAATGTATCAGCTATTCGAAGTAGAGACGGGGGTAACCTCGAACTCCAAAAGTATACTGGAAAGCTTCGAGGAGTTCTATAGGGACTTATACTCCGCACGAGTAAGGGGAGCGGGGAGATCAATGATGGAGAGTTTCTTGGGGAAGGTAGCCCTTCCGAAGATAACACTTGAAGAAAGAGTTGGTCTGGATTCCCCAATAACGCTCTCCGAATTACAACAGGCTGTAGCCGACATGGCAAATCAAAAGTCTCCGGGTCCGGATGGTCTCCCAACGGAAACGTATAAATACTATGGGGATATCCTGCTCCCGGAACTGTTGAAGGTTTTAGGGGGGGCAATGGAGGTGGGTTATCTCCCTGAGTCAATGAGAGAAGCTACCATCATCGTACTTCATAAGGAAGGGAAAGATCCCCTAGATGCCGCTTCGTATAGGCCAATCTCCCTTTTGTGCACGGATGCAAAAATTCTAGCTAAAGTTATCTCAGCTAGAATGGATAAAGTTATTTCAAAATTGGTCCACCCTGATCAGTCTGGGTTCATAGCAAACCGATCAACCAGAACAAATATAAGGAGAGCTTTTTTAAATCTTCAAACGCCAACAGATAATATAGGGTCGAGGGCGATATTATCATTGGATGTGACCAAAGCCTTCGACTCTATAGAGTGGGAATACATTTGGCGTATACTGGAAGAGTTTGGATTTGGACCCACGCTGATCGGGTGGATCAAGATGCTCTATGACAGACCAGTAGCTAGATTAAAAATTAACAATAGATTTTCAAATCAAATTAAATTGGAAAGGGGAACCAGGCAGGGGTGCCCTTTATCGCCCTTGCTCTTTGCGCTAGCTATGGAGCCCCTTGCGGAGTACATCAGAAGGAGCCCTGACATTGTAGGTTTCCGTAGGATCTCAGGAGAAGAGCGTATAGCATTATATGCTGATGATATATTGCTCTTCCTGGGGGACATAGAACACTCATTGGAGGAAGCAATGAAAGCTGTGGAGAGGTTTGGTAGTTTCACGGGTCTAGAGATCAACTGGACGAAGTCAGAGCTCCTTCTGATGGCCGAAATAAGGGAAGGGATGCTATGGAATAGCCCTAAATTAGCAGTCGTAGATTCCCTTAAATATTTAGGGATCAGGATAACAAGAGACCCCAATCAATACTTGCATAATAATCTGATACCAATATTGGGGAAGTTTAGGGAGAAAATTAAAATATGGAAATCCCTTCCCCTGTCTAGTGCCGGTAGATGTTCATTAATAAAAATGATTTGGCTGCCCCAACTGTTGTATGTGCTCCATAATGCCCCCATATGGATCCCCAGAAAATGGTTTGATAAAATCGAGAGTCTATTTAGGGAATTGGTGTGGAAGGGGGGACAGGCAAGAATACGGCTTCGTACTCTGCAACTCCCTTCAGGGGAAGGGGGTCTTGCACTGCCCAATCCTGAGATATACTATCTAGCGTCTCAGTTACAACAATTAGTGGGATGTTGTGCCCAAGAGGGAGGGTCCCCTAATGGAAAAATTCTTTTGACGGGCGCGCTACATGAGACCATAATAGAAACTTTAGAGGCAGGGTCGTTTGGGGCTAAGAACCCAACAACAAAAATGGTCAGTAAAGTTTGGAAAGTCGTCAAAAAAAAGTTAAAATATATGGAGACTAACATATATACCCCAATCTGGAACAATAGCAACCTACAGGAATTACGTATAATGGGGAAAATCAGGGAGTGGGAAAATAGGGGAATTAAAAAAGTGAGCCAAATATACGATGGTCAGGCCATAAAAAAATTCGAAGTACTAAAAAGGGAATTTGATATCCCCCAGAATACACAGTTTAGTAATCTTCAAATAAGCCATGCCCTAGAAGCCCAGTTTCGAAACCAACCTATGGTATGGGAGGAATTACCAGTGCTACAGGTTATTGGGGAGCCAGGATCCACTAAAGGATTAATATCTGTGATATATAAACTACTGAACAGAGGGACCCTAGGCGAAGTAAAGCTGCTGGAGGTAAAAAAAAAATGGGAACAGGATTTAGGTGCCATTCCACAGGGACAATGGAAGAGAATATTAGAACTAAGCCCGATGATATCGGTTTCGCCCGCCCAGAGATTCTCGCATTTGATGCTACTCAACAGAGCGTACTATACACCAAAATTGTTATGTAAATTTGGAAGAAGACCTAATGATAAGTGCCCGAGGTGCCAGGGGCTGGGGGACCTGGTCCATATGGTATGGAGATGCCCCAAGCTCTTCCGGTACTGGGAAGGGGTGACAAAAGTATTGAAGAGCATATTTAAAAAAGAAGTGGAAAGGGAAGTGGTACTTTGTATTCTGGGGTATAGACAGGAAAAGGGTGAAACAAAAAGTACAACAGTGGCAATATTAAGGGGCATGTATCAGGCCAGGAAGATGATAATGATGAGATGGCAATCACAGATGCCACCCACAGTAAAGAATTGGATTGATATAATGAATGAAACCCTCCCGAAGGAGAGAGCCGCGTACATAAAGAGATATAATATGAAAGAATTTGATAGGATGTGGAGACCGTGGATAGAGGGAATACACCAGATACAGCTGGAATAGAGGGGGGGGGGGTGGGGGGGGGGGAGGGGAGGTGGGAAATGTAGTAGGGAAAGGGGGGATAATGAGACAGGAGTAAATCCAGGTAATATTACTCAAAAAGCGGCTCCCTCCTTTTTAGTGGAGGGAATATAGAGTGCTCTTTTTTTTTCTTCATAAAGAGATATGCCTATGTGTTAAGTACAAAATGTATGTAAAAAAGATACTGGTCCTGGAATATTGTGTTGAGGTGTAAACATGTTTTATAGATGGAAAAACTAATAAAGATTATAATTAAAAAAAAATAGATGTTATTTTAATTCCTAAATACATTATTTCTTTTTTTCCCAGGTAAAGGGGAATACTTGTTGTAGTAGTTTCTCTTCCTTTATATCTATACCTAGATTCAGTATTACTGTTTTTATTGGATTGATTTTAAAATGCGAGAGAGCTCCGTAGTCCTTCATTTCTTTTATCAAACAGGGTAATGACAGCCATGGTTTGGTCATATATAAGAGTATGTCGTCTGCATACACTGTATTTTTATGCTCTTCTTCTCCCAGTTTTACTCCCCCTATATCCACGTTGTTTCGTATTTTTGTTAACAGTGGTTCCAGTGCAATCACATACAGGAGCGGTGAAAGTGGACACCCCTGTCTGGTCCCATTGAACATCTCTTAGCAGACAACATACTCCCATTGACCCCTATTCTGGCTGTTGGCTGTTTGTATAAGTTACATAGTTCTTATACTATTGTCCCTGCCCTCTCTTCCTGGTACAAATCCGGTTTGATCGTCATTTATCAATTCCGGTATAAAGTTTTTTAATCTCGTTGCTAGGACTTTTGCATATAATTTTGTGTCAGAATTTAATAGGGCTATGGGCCGGTAATTAGAGCAAATAGTTCTATCCTTACCTGGCTTTGATATGACTGTAATATTTGCCAATAAAGATTCCTTTCTTATTTCATCACTCTCCCCTATTTTATTCAAGTATTTACATAGTTCTGGGACTAGTTGTTCTTTAAATCTTTTATAACATTTGATTGAGAAGCCATCTGGGCCTGTGCATTTTCCTCCTGGTTTTTCCTTTAGAGCTTTATAAATTTCGTCCTGAGTGATTGGATCGTGTAGGATTTTTACACTTTCTTCTGGTATTTTTGGCAGGTTGAATTCTGCTAAATATTCTTGTATTTTAGCGTTTCTGATCTGTTTCTCTTTTCGTGTCTCTTTATTTCTAATTGCATATAATGTACTATAGTATGTCTTGAAGGCATTAGCTATTTCCGATGTTTTATATTTCATTTCACCTTTCTCATTTTTAATCTTTTCAATGTAATTTAACGTTTTTTTTTTCCCTTGAGATTTTTGCAAGGTATTTCCCGGGCCTATTTCCCCACATATATCTTTCTTTTGCAACGTTCTTCAATACTTTTCTAGTCTCCTGTTCCATCAATTCATTTAGTTGGCTCCGCTTTATGATAATCTTCTGATGTATGCCTATATCTAATTGTGTTTTATGATTATGCTCCAACTCATATAATTCTTTTATTGTGTTTTTTATTTTAAGTTCTCTTTCCTTTTTTTCCCAGCTCCAATGGAAATCAATTTCCCCCATATAACGGCCTTGTGGGCTTCCCAGAGTGTTGCTTTTGATACATCTGGTGTATCGCTGATTTTAAACTATTGTTCAATCTCATTTTTTATTATTCTTACCACTTCTTCCTCGTCTATTAATTCTTCATTCAATCTCCAAGTCCCTTTTCTACACTCCATGTCTCTAAATTAGATTTTTACTGTTACTGGAGCATGATCAGAGACAGAGATTATTTCAATCGCTGCATCTACCCCAGAGGGGGTACAGATGAAGTAAACCCGGGGCCCCCTGCTCCGGAGCTGCATCATTGTATCTAGCAATTAGCAATCAGCAATCGTGTGGGACCCGCGGTTTCCTCCCCCCCCCTATTGCCTACAGCCCGCTCCGATTTAGTTTTTTGTTTTTTTCCTTTGTGTGTTTATTTTTGGATCTAAATGGGCAAGTGAAGAGAAGTAAGAGATACATGTTAGAAGAACCAGCTGGGGGGTGAGTACACCATAATATTGTTTTATTATGTCGTGCTAGGCTGTGAAACACGCTGTGAAACGCTCTCAAATGATGCTATTTTTGCACTCTTGTTTTGAAAACTATGGTGTAATAAACAACACTTCTTAAGGATATTTTTCTTTCTTTTTTTCTACTAGTGAAGGGAGAGGAAAGGGGAAAAAGGATAGTAGAGGGGAAAAGAAGAGGAGAGTTCCACCATCCCTCTACAAACGTACCATAAGGACCATCTTTTTTGGGAAAAATTATGGTAAAGGCCGCCAGAGGGGGGGGGGGGGCAACACCTAAATCGCCCCGCATTAGCTTGACCACTAGTCCAGGCCCAATGAATAAATATGTTTCACAAGTAGGAAATTAGGAGAAGCAATTGACAGAAAAACAACAAAGTACCAGAAGCAGCAAAGTAGAAAATAAAGAGAAGGAGAAGGGAAAACAAAACTACAAAATAAATCAACACACGAGAAAGATATACTATCAGAAACTGCAACTGAGCAAAACTTAGATTTAGAACTTGAAACAGGAATTGAACAGCTGCAGCAAGAAAATCCATCCTTGCCTACTAAAAATGAAATTGCATCTATGTTTGCTGCTCTGGAAAAATCTTTGAAAATTGAAATAGAAAGAATTCATAAAAATCTCGGCTATATTTTAGAACGAGTAGAAGAAGTGGAAAAAAGATCTGAAAATAATAGTACAAATATAAGGAAACTAGAAGCAGAAATCCAATCCCTGAAAAAAGCACAACAAGAAAAAGCATACAAAATAGAGGATCAGGAAAATAGGGATAGAAGAAAAAAATATAAGGATACTTGGTGTTCTGGAAAATTCTCAACAAGAAGACCTAACAGAAATTATAAAAAAGATTTGTAATCCTCTGATGGACAAAGAAATAACCAACCCAATAAAAATTGAGAGAGCCCATAGGATAAAAAAGCCAAAAGAACTCCCACAGGAGAATCTTCAGGACATCATTGTGCGATTTAAGAATTGGGAAGACAAAAATCATATATGAAGAAACATAAGAGGGAAATCGCCCATAGAACACGAAGGAAATTGTATCCAACTATATCAAGATTTGTCGCAGAAAACTTTGAAGAGCAGAAGAGTCTTAAAACCTCTATTAACATCTTTGGTTGAGAACGATGCTCAATATAATATAATATAATATCATGTCTAATCGGTAGAAAAAATGGTCGTACAGCAAGGCTGAGATTCATAGAAGACACAGCGGAATTCTGTAGAAAATTAGATATCCCTATGCCAAAGACTAAATAGATAAGATGCCGGGATAAGAACACAGCTTAATTAGCTGTAGGAGCAAAACTTGTGTACTTCGGGGGGGGGGGGGGGGACAGACAGAGAGGGACAGGGGGAAAGATAAGATTTTTTTTCTCACTCTCTCTCCCGCTCTCTCCCCTGTTTTCCCTCCCATGAAAGACTTGGGACACTGGAGATGGAGGGCTGGGGGGGGGGGGGTAGTGGAGGGTAGGGTGGGTATGGAAGGTAACTTGATAAGATGAATATATATAAAATAACTGGAAATTGGGGACCTGTACTCCTGGCAGGCTTGGATACCGTCTCACGGGCATTGGTGGGATGTTTTCTGAAGGTGCCAAACAGAACTCCACCTCAGGTCAGAGGGGGCAGAGGGACATGGAGGTCCCTGGAAAGGAGCCCCAGACCAAAGGGTCAGGATTACATCTAACGGGGGGAGGGAAGGGAGAGGGGAGGGGTGGGATGGGGGGATAGAAGATCTGTTGGTCCGCAATTACATATGAAAATAAGAGAAAAACAGCAAGCTATTTAATGGTAGACGTTAAGTTTATAACATATAATGTAAGGGGGCTAAATTCCCCAGAAAAAAGACATACCGTGCTTAAAGAGGTTGAAAGGTATTTTTCAGACATAATCTTCCTACAGGAGACGCATTTATCCCTTGATTCCAGTGTTAGGCTGTATTTGTGTGCGATTTCAACTTGGTATTTTGCTGACTCTCCAAAAAAGAGGGCAAAAGGAGTCACTATTGGAATAGCAAGGAATATTAGCTTTATACTGGAAGAAAGAAAGGTAGATCCGGATGGCAGCTTTTTGTTCCTAAAAGGGACTCTTCAAGGAATAAGATACACACTAGCAAATGTATACTTTCCTAACAAACATTCAAAAAAATATTTAAATGGGGTCTTTAACAGAATTTAAGCAAGGCCACGTGATTTTAGCTGGAGATTTGAATTTCTCAATGGACCATGATCTTGATACTACGTCTCATGCACCAAGCCAAGAAAATAAACAACTAAAAAGGATTAAAAAAATGCACACTTAACAACTCTTAGCTATATGGAGAATAAATTAACCAAAGAAATCAGATTATACATATTACTCCACCGTGCATGATATGTACGCAAGACTGGACTACATTCTAGTTGACCACAAAATATTGGAGCGTTTCTTATATTCCTGACAAAATCCTAGCTATACATTTTAAACTTGCCCTGTTTGTTGTGCTATTTGGGCTAAAAGGGCAGCAGTTTGCACACTTGCATGGTTTTAGAAGATAAAGAATAAACTACTGGAATGAAATTCTGTGTATGAGGATGAGTAGGAAGTCTTAGCTTTTCCAAAGGATTCTCTATAGTAATGTAAATACTATTAGCGATTAATCTATCCAGCCACTTGATGTTACATTAATCAAATAAATGGAGCTGTGAAAGCTGATATCATATCTCCAGCTCTAGAAAACTTGTTTTGAAGAGAACCCATTTACAAATATTAAGGTTTGTTGATACTTTTTCTTTAGGATATGTTGCTTTTGTATAAATCATATATTAACCTGTAGAAAAAGATACTGGTGAAAATATAATCTTTAAGTCATAAGGATAATAAAATGCTTTCTTAACCATCGGTGTTTAGAGCCCAGTTATCTTTCTCATGACACGTTAGCTAAATATCTATAATCAAAGAGACACGGGAAAGTCATCATGTTCTAAATGAGAGACTATTCTAGTGGGTGTGATTTTGAAGATGCGTGCACATCTCTAGGGAAGGCAAAGTGAGAATGAAACCAAAAAGAAAATACATTTATTTAAATCTGAAGTTATACTAAGCTGTTTACCTAAACACAGTAATGGATGTTCAATGAAAGTAAACATACATTTATATTCTAAGTTATTTTACAATCAAAACACATTTTAAAGTGGCTCTGTTACTGAAAATCAAAGTGTGGGTAAAAGGGTTCCCTGTAAAGAAATAAAAATAATTCAGCACTAATTCACTATTGGTTTGCATTATAATGTGCACTATCCCTTTAACCACTTCAATACTGGGCACTTTTACCCCCTTCCTGCCAAGGCCAATTTTCATGTTTCAACGATGTCGCCATTTCGCTGTCATGCAACACTATGAAATTTCTATAATTTTTTTTCACACAAATAGAGCTTTCTTTAGGTGGTATTTATTTTTATTTTTTTGTTTCCATATTATTTTATTGAGGATTTTTAAGGTATACATAGAGAGTCAGATGTGTGTACAATAACAGATTTTGCATGGGCCCATTGGCCTGAGGAAGTACAGGTAAACCAAAACCTAAACCAAAACATTGTGTTAACATGTATTCACGTTTAAACGAAAAAAGTTATGTAGCAGAGTTATGGTAATTTAAAGGAGAGCCAGCAGGGTAGCATATATTGTATAGTGAATATAAGCCAGCTATGTAGTTCGTAGGCCCGGTGGGGCTTAATTTTGAGAGGACAGTTCTGAGAGTAAGGCTGATTTCTTGAGGTAATAGCGGTTGTGTTGGGGAGTCTCTGTATAAGGATGGGTGAACATAGTTTGTGGTGTGATAGGTTATCTGGGGAGAGTATAGTAGGCGCTTGGGGTGATTTTTAGGTGGTATTTTATTATCACTGGGTTTTTTATTTCTTGCTAAATAAAGAAAAAAAAGGCCAAAACTGAAAAAAAAATTTAATAAAATAAAATAAATAAATGCGTTTCTCTTTGTTTCTGTTATAACATTTTGCAAACAAATAATCTTTCTGGGTAAATTTAGGCCAAATTGTATTCTGCTACATTTCTTTTGTGAAAAATCAGTGTATATTATTTAGTTTGTAAGAAAGTTATAGCATCTAAAACTATTGTATATATCTGAAAATGTATCAATCCCAATGTACTGATGGCCTATCTCATTTCTTGAGGCCCAAAAATGCCAGGACATTACAAATACGCTCTTTTCACTTTTTTTTTTACATGCTGTCACCAGTGCAGTACAGTGTCATAATATAACTTGTATGACAGTTACCAGGGCCACTGACTTGTGACAGTATGCAACAAAAAATAAGCATTTTTTTTTTTTTTTTATATATATATTTTTTTTTTATATATTTTTTTTATATATATTTTTTTTCTATTGATTTTTCTTTTTTTAGATCTGTTTTTTTTTTTAAATACTGTGGCAAGAGCAAAACAGTGGTACCATGGTAGCACTGTACCACTCTGGAGAGTTGATCAGAATTTTTTTTTTCATACTATACTTGCTTAGAGCAGTGAATTTCACTGCTCTAAGCGAATAATTTTACTGAATGACAGTGTGTAGACACTGTCTATTGTTGTGATTAGCTATGGTCACAGCTAATCACATGGTACAACTGGGCTGTGATTGGCCCTGTCTGTACCATGTGATCACTGTGTCCAATCACAGTTAGCAACACAATTGTATACAATGAATGGCATGAAAGGAAGCCATTCATTGTTTACAACTGTTATGTGATCTACTGTGATTGGTCACATCGATCACATGACACTAGCAGGACGGTATAGTGATCAGTCATCCACTGTATCTGGTGGATGCAACGGGGGAGACAAATTGTGCGGGAGTGTGGCCTAGAGCAGCAGCGTGAGGCATGTTCTCGGGAGGATGTCAAGTGATGTCCTCCCAGAACAATAAGGTTCCTGTCCGTCATTTTACAATGACGAGGGTGGGATACAGTTGAATTAAAGTGCTATCATTAAAACTGTCTGTGCTCCTAAAGATTATTAAAACATATATATATTAGATATGTGTGCTGTCAATAAATTTGTTTTGTTTTGTTCCGTTCCGTTTCATATTACCTGTTCATTTGTATTATATATGTAGCGCCGGCTCCTAATGAGCAGACGCTATGTTTTTCAAATTTAAGTTGTCTGAAGCTGCAGTTGGGCTTCAGGCTAATTATTCTAAAAGTCCTGGTTTCTGTACCAGTTCAGCTGGGTTGCATTGTTTTCTCCTTGACCATAGGTGTCGCTGTCACCAGCGGTAAGTGTAGAAATTAAGTTCAGCTGGATGTATTGAATGCCACCTATTGCTCAGAAAATTCCTGCTGTGAATTCTGGGAGATGGTATTTAAGGTACCAACGCCATTTTAGCAGGGTTCGTTTTGCCTTGCTTATTTGGGGCCCGCTACCCCGACCTCATGGCCCTCCTGGCCTAGGGCGCATAACCGGTGTATCCTGTGTCTCATGGCCGGCTGGCCCGAGGCTGTGTGGCTGAGAGAGTGGGCCCAGAAACTTCTTGGGGCCTACTGATCCAGGGATGGTCCGGTGCTGTCTCGACTGAGGAGAGAGGTCCAGAAACTGGAGGATCCAGGGGAGGACTTCTCCGGGAGAAGACCAAGCACAAGGCTGGTATCTCTGGAGAGGCCTGGAAACTCAGTTGAAGGACGCAACCCGGATCAATATTCATACAGTACCGCCGGTTCAGCTGAAAGAGACTGGTATTGTATGGCAGTTTTCTGAATTCCTCAAGATCTCTCAGTAATGCTTGAACTTAATCAACAAGTATATGGCAGAGACTTTGTCGAGTACCCCACTGGCTGCTAGGCTAACTGAGAAGTGCCTATCCGGGGGTTGCTGGATCCAGTCTTTGGAGCTGTTTTGCCCTCTGGATTTTTCTAATACATCCACCCCGCAATTGCAGAGTGCCTGAACTCACCCTTAACCCTCTGACTCTGTATGGAAAGACTTTGTCTTTATTTCAAATAAATAAGCCAAAAAAAGTGGTGGGCCACTTTCCAACGGGACCCCTAAGACGGAGATCAAGCAGGTGAGGAAACGGTAAGCCCAAATCAAACCAGCAGCTCGGGGGTTAGTTTCAGGGGTTAGTGCTACATATATATATATATATATATATATATATATATATAAAGTTCAAGGGGTGAGGTGCACTGAACGGTTTCCTCTTTAAATCGGGCTAGCAATCTAGTCCTTCCCACAGACCATAATGTAGAACACAAAAGGGGATTGCTGCACAAGAAGAATTTATTTACGATGAAAAAATGTTACATCAAATACCAGATAAAGCTAGGGACGTTTCAGGCTCCAATAGATAATGCCCTTCCTCACAACCACATATCTGCCAGGCAGATATGTGGTTGTGAGGAAGGGCTTTATCTATTGGAGCCCGAAACTTCATCAGCTGTATCTGGTATTTGATGCAACATTTTTTCATTGTAAATAAATTCTTCTTGTGCAGCAATCACCTTTTGTGTTTCTACATTATGGTCGGTGGGAAGGACTAGATTGCTAGCCCGATTTAAAGAGGAGACCGTTATATATATATATATATACATACATAATGTATAATGTGCAAATACAAGCAATCGTGTGTAATATACAAGAAATCTTTTTGTGCAAATATCCTTTGGTCAAAACTCTGCCGGAAGCTGTCCATGCACCAATTCCTTAACATATACATACAGTATATCACAAAAGTGAGTACACCCCTCACATTTTTGTAACTTCGATCGCCTATGAGGTTTTTATTTTTTGCGCTATAAACAAAAATAGAGCGACAATTTTGAAAAAAAAAAATATTTTTTACTTTTTGCCATAATAAATATCCCCCAAAAATATATAAAAAAACATTTTTTTTCCTCAGTTTAGGCTGATACGTATTCTTCTACATATTTTTGGTAAAAAAAACGCAATTAGCGACTATTGATTGGTTTGTGCAAAAGTTATAGCGTTTACAAAATAGGGGATAGTTTTATAGCATTTTTATTAATATATATTTTTTTTTTACTAGTAATGGCAGCGAGCAGCGATTTTTATTGTGACTGCGACATTATGGCGGACACATCGGACATTTTTGACACATTTTTTGGACCATTGTCATTTGTGACGTGTGTATTTTTTTTACAGTAGGGTGTGGCTAAACGTCTGACGTCACTGATCGGCTTTCCCGATGACAGGGAACAGCCGATCAGTGACAGGCAGTGTAGGAAGCACGGGGAGAGGTTTGTTTACACAGACCTCTCCCCGTTCTTCAGCTCTGTGACCCGATCGCGGGACACCAGCGGCGATTGGGTCCGCTGGTCCTGCGGCCGCGGTCACGGAGCTCAGGACCGGGTCGTGAGCACTCCGCCGGCAGCGCGCGCGCGACCCAAGGCTGGGCAATTAAAGGGGACGTACCGGTACGTGCTTTTGCCCAGCCGTGCCATTCTGCCGACGTAAATGTGCAGGAGGCGGTCCTGAAGTGGTTAAAGTGAAAGCCTAAAAATTCCTTCCAATACAGTGCCTGGGGGTCCCCTTAGTCTACCTGTAAAGTGGCAGATCTGTACCATGTCTAGAATCTGCTGCAGCAATAATTACATTTATAAAGCCCAAAAATGCAATTTTCCCTGCAAGCTGCCTTTATTTTGCTCAGCAGCAGCTAGGAAGCCAGTGTGTATGATGAGACCACAATGTAGTGCACTGGGAACAAGATTAGAGTTTTTTTGGATACATTCTGGTGTGACTTTGTATAGAAGTAATAGGTGCGTAAAAATATGTCTTTGGGTGTCGGTGGCGCCTTCCCACTGTAACCCTATATAGGTACTCTTAGTGAATTGGCCTTGCTGTAAAAAATTGCAATGATATGCACCTGTCAAACAAGTGCAGAAAAATGACTTTTTGGGTGTCAGGGGTGCCTTCCCATTGTAACCCTATAGAGGTGCTAAATTGCAATGATATGCATATGGTTGGTGTTTTTGCCACGTTTGATGTGCCTGAGACACAGTTTTCAGAATCCATACCAGACCAGTATCCTAATATGCAGTGTGGCAGGATGGGAAAGGGGGGAGGAGTCATTAACCATACAAAGCCACATGCCTTCAACATGGGGGTACCTTGTCAGGGGGAAACCCCTCTGGCAAAGCAAGGGCCTCTTCCCTAGAACCCTGACCCAGTGTTTGTGGGGATCTTTAGGTGGAGGGCTTATTAGAATCTGAAGATTCCCTTTACCAATAAGGGGCACCCAGATATTGTCCCCCGCCTATGTGAGTGAGGAGTACTTAGTACCCCTACCCATGCACAAAAGATAATTAAAGTGTAAATAAAACACAGATATAGTTTTAGGCACTTTAATAAAAAAAAAAAAAAAAGTCCCAGGATGCATACATGCATTATCAACCATGCCATCCAGCAATGTAGATCAACACCACTCACAATGCTCAATGCCTGCTAAACCACCTAAGTAAAAAAACACCACCCAATAAGTAATGTCTTGTTCAGATGCTTCCCTCACGCTGAATGACAGGTCCAATCGCAGCTGCTAAAATGTAAATAAAGAAGTGGGGTCTCCCTGATGACATCATTGACCATATATGGCTGGGATCTCATGACTAGGGATGGGCCAAATGGACCCCTGTTCGGTTCGTACCAGAACTTTCGAACACCGCAAAAGTTCAGACCCGAATAACGAACCCCATTAAAGTCAATGGGACCCGAATGTCAAAAATCAAAAGTGCCCTTTTTGAAGGCTTATATGCAAGTAATTGGGTATACAGTGGTTATAGGGGTCTGGGTCATGCCCTGGGTGACATGTATCAATAAAAAATACGTTTGTGAAAATTTTTTTTTTTAAATGAGCAGTGATTTTTTGATTTTTAAAGTGAAAGCCTAAAAATTCCAATATAGTGCCTGGGGGTCCCCTTAGTCTACCTGTAAAGTGGCAGACCTGTACCATGTCTAGAATCTGCTACAACAATAATTGCATTTATAAAGCCAAAAAAAATTAAAAAAATTCCCTGCAAGCTGCCTTTATTTTGCTGAGCAACAGCCAGTGTGTATGATGAGGCCACAATATAGTGCACTGGGAACAAGATTAGAGATTTCTTAGATACAGTCTGGTCTCACTTTGACTTTGTATAGAAGTAACAGGTGCATAAAAATTGGTCTTTGGGTGTCGGTGGCACCTTCTCACCGTAACCCTATAGAGGTAATCTTAATGAAAGCAAGAATTGGCCTTGCTTTAAAAAATTGCAATGATATGCACCTGTCGAACAGGTGCGGAAAAATTGTTTTTTGGGTGTAGGTGGTGCCTTCCCACCGTAACCCTATAGTGGTACTCTTGATGAAAGCAAGAATTGGCCTTGCTGTAAAAAATTGCAATGATATGCACTGGTCAGATTTGCTCAATTATTTGACACCCCCTCAAGGAAACCCCTCCCCTTCTCCAAAATTCTACAATTATTCAAGATACCCACGCAACACCTACTCTACATTCACCAAGCAACAAGCTTTGTGGCAACTACCTGCCCCTCCCAGGGACTTACGCTTTAAAACCTCTCTCCTGGACACCTTCCTAGATTGGCATCGTCACAGAATCTCGGACATTTACAAACCTTTAAACCAGGGGCGGATCCAGAGTCTAGTCTCGGGAGGGGCACTGCCAGAAAAAACTTTTTTTGCAGGCAATTTATCAATGGCTGGTGTTGGCGCTTTCATCATCACGGCACCATGGTTGTTATGGTGTCAGGATGATTGAAGCGCATTATTTCTATTATTACATTGTAATATAAAATGAAATAGTTCAACTCACCATAATGCAGAATCAGTGGGAGCCCCTAGTGTGTCACTTTCCAAGTCGACCTGCCTACAGATGCAGCTTGTCTCTTGCCACGTCACCTGCCACACATTTTGGATTACACTTGCCACGTCACCTGCCACATGTTGCTGATTGTCACTTGCCACGTCACCTACCACATGTTCCTGATTGTCACTTGCCACGTCACCTGCCACGCGTTACGGATTACACTTGCCACGTCGCCTGCCACATGTTGCTGATTGTCCCTTGCCACGTCACCTACCACATGTTCATGATTGTCACCTGCCACATGTTGCGGATTACACTTGCCACGTCACCTGCCACACGTTGCGAATTACACTTGCCACGTCGCCTGCCACACGTTGCGGATTACACTTGCCATGTCACCTGCCACATGTTACTGATTGTCACTTGCCACGTCACCTACCACATGTTCCTGATTGTCACTTGCCACTTTACCTGCCACACGTTGCGGATTACACTTGCCACGTCGCCTGCCACATGTTTCAGATTACACTTGCCACGTCACCTGCCACACGTTGCGGATTACACTTGCCACATGTTCCGGATTACACTTGCCACATGTTGCTGATGGTCACATCACCTGCCAGGCTGCCACATGTTGCTTATTGTCATTGGCCTGCTAAGGTGCAGATTGTCAGAGTGAAGGCAGGCAGCAGAGAGATGATGTAATCTCTCTGCTGCCCGCGGCTGTACAGTGAGGGCGGAACTGCAGTGATGCAGGGCGGGCGGTGAGAGATGATGTCATCTCTCTGTTCTCCGCCCGCCGGCTCACTGACTGGCCAGTCTCTCTGCTCTCTGCCTGCCGGCTCACTGACTGGCCAGTTTCTCTGCTCTCCGCCCGCCGGCTCACTGACTGGCCAGTCTCTCTGCTCACCTGCAGACCGGCCCGCCCCCTCACTCAATGTCTGCCCTGCACGCCCGCACACTCACCTGGCGACCCCCCCTCACTCATCCGCCGACCTACCCACTGAGGCTCTGCCTCACCTGGCTAACCCCGCTGACTGGCCCACCCGCTCATTAACTGGCCCGCCGCACACTAGCCCCCCCGTCCGCTTACTCATCCTCTGACTGGCCTGCCAATCACAGGATTTCTCGGAGGGGGCAATTGCCCCGTTGCCCCCCCTGGATCCGCCCCTGCTTTAAACTCCCTCTTTACAAAACCAATCCACTCCACCACCTCTATCTCTTGGAACAAGGACCTACAATCCCCTGAAAAATCAAATCCCCTGAGCTCTGAACTTCATTCTGGCAGGATACAAAACCCCCCGCGCATTTGTAGCAAATGAGTTTTGGAGGAAACAGCAATACAAAATCCTTTATCGGGCATACATTCCTCACCTAACCTCAAAAGAACTTCCAGATTGTTCTAATTGCCCTGTATGCAAAGCTCGCAAACCATCCCTGCAACACAGACTATGGTCCTGCCCTTTTATTTTGGAATCAGGTGGAGCTCCTGGTGGCGAAAACCATCGGACTTCACCCCCTAAAAAACATTTATCTTCTGCTGTTTGGATATCTAGAAGCCCCAGGTTAAAAACTGCCTAGCAAACTCTTAAAGCTCACTGAGGTTCCTGATTCTTTCGTCTCCACATCTGTCAATCTCAGCCACAGCCACTGCTGTACCTAGTTCATTGTCTAAAGTTACCAATTAAATATTCCAAAACGTTGCTTCCACTCCTGAAGGCACTAAGGTATACACTATCACATCATCCCAATGTTGTATTAATGTTATACAGGTAATTTGTATCTTCATACCATCCCTCCATAACTCCCTTAAACCCCTTTCCCAATTGTTTATTTTGGTTTATCTTTGACTGTTTTTGATCTTTTCTTTTTTGTTTAATGACACGCTTCAAAAATCTACTTGCTACTTGCCAATGTAATGTACAAAACCTAATAAAGGTAAAAAAAAAAAAAAGAACTGCCTAGCTTAGAGATTACAATTACGGTATACAACATAACAAAGCTTGGCTTTCTTCATGCTACATAGCTGCTTTCAAAACCAATGGGCCCCATTTATGGACAAAGTCTTATCATTAGACGACAGACATGCCCTCAATGATTTACCTTTCACTAAAGGGGACACTCAATTCAACACAACATCAACCCATGAATGAGGAATAAGCCACAATTATCCATACCCATTCACTTCAAGGGCAACCTTTGCATCAACCATTATGGGATTGCTGACATGGGGACTTTTCAGCTGCCACCCATTATCTCCCAAGCTTTGGCATCGTTGTCTAGAAGATTTAAAATGTTTCAGGAGGCCACTCTGGACTTTGCTACGGCTTTGTTTCAGGACACATTCTCTCTGTATTTCTATACTTATGTTGATGTTTTAAGGCCAGGATATCTGAGCTCCCAGTAAGGTCTTGTAAACGTGACTAGGGATCACTTCTCCCCCATACCCCCCATCCTTTAAAGACAACTCCATGCAGATGTTTATTCTGCCAGGTCTATGTTATGTGTAATATAATCACACGTTGATTAGACTTTGTATTGCTTAATTGAAAAAAAAAGATCCTTTTGCTCACCTATATGGCCCTTCATGGCTTGGCATCCCATTAGCTATCTGACATTTTATCTACTTACTCCCCCCTCATAACCTCCGCTCCTCAAATTCTGGTCTTCTGTGTGTCTGCTCTACTTACCTACACTCAATGGGAGACAGAGCCTTCTCCTGCTATGCTGAAAAACTCTGGAATGCACTTCCAAAGAACATCAGAGTATAATCTTCTCTAAACTCAAGCAAATCAAATCTAAAAACTTTTTTCTTTCAAGCTTTCACTTAAATGTCCCTTTTCCCTTTGTTTTATCCTGTGCATTTCTTATGCTTTCTTTGCAAAGCACTTTGAGAAGCTACCTTTAGAGCCAGTTCACACAGGGGCAGCACGACTTGCAGCACGACTGCCTCAGGCGACCTGCGCACGACTTCAGCGGCGGCTTGCAAAATGACTTCTGTATAGAAGTCAATGCAAGTCGCCCCAAAAGTAGTTTTTCTAAGTCTGAGCGACTTGAGTCGTTCCTATTAGAACAGTGCCATAGTACAGAATGGGACGCGACTTGTCAGTCGGCTAAGTTGCCTAACAAGTCACCCCTGTGTGAACCGGCTCTTAAAAGCACTATATAAAATACAGTTTATTGTTATTTAAATAAGGCAGTGGCCTTAAAATAAAGTTGGATGAGAAACAGTTCAATACTAAACTACATAGGAGGTTCTTTACTGTTGGAGTGGTAAGGATGCTGAAAAAACTTTCCCACAATTGATGGAACCAGCAGAGAGTGTAGATACATTCAAAACTGGATGGACTGGACTTACCAGCTATGTAAGTATGCTGAAGAATAAAAAACCTCACTTCGGTAACGTACAACATGTACGACAGGACTAGAAAAAGGAAGTTCAATAGCCAATAGCTGCCGTCTCGTACTTGCTTCAGAGCATGCGCCGTTTTTGGTCCGTCGGAACAGCATACAGACGAGCGGTTTTCCTGATAGGAATAGTTTCCATTCGAAATATTTAAAACATGTTCTATTTCTAGGTCCCTCCGAATTTTCGAAAAAAAAAGTCCAATAAGGCCCACACACGATCGGAACATCCGATGAAAAGATTCCGTCTGACTTTTTCTGCCGGAAAGTCCGACCGTGTGTACGTGGCATAACACTCCAAATGGCTATATTGTAAACCCAGCAACTCTTCAAAGCTAGAATTAAAAAAAGTTAATTTAAAAATATTAAAGAAAAAAATAAAAGTGTATTATTTATTAATAAATTACTTAACAGGCTGTGAATGAGTTGACAGGTTTTGTTTAAAGTTGTTAAAGACAATTTTTTAAAATTAAAATAAAAAAAGAGTTAATACTTTGCAAAATCATTGTACAGAGCAGCCTCTAACCACTTCTTTGACTGTCCCCCACTGGCGCTCTCCGCTCCTTCTTCTTATGAGTGCCCCCATAGCAAAACATGTGCTATGGGGTCAATTGTGTGGGTGAAGTTCTGAGCCGGGCTGCATGGGTCTATTGCCCACATTGACCCCCCTTCCACCTCCCTCCTCACAGGATTTAACTAACAGCAGCAGGAGCCAATGGCTCCCACTGCTTTCAGTGTAGCCTGTGAGGCCAGGAAGAAGGGAGAGAGGAACTGCAGCCAGGCACAGCCCTGGATCGATAAAGGACACAGGCAAAGTGACTGGGGGGGTGGTTAGTGTGCAAAAACACCTAGACTTTGGAACCAGTTTAAGAAGGACTTTGGCTAGTATGGGCACATGAATTCACCTTTTTACAGACATCTGGGTAATAGAGAAGTATGTATCTTCATTTTCTCTGAGGTCCATATTACATGACCCAAAACCGGTTCTGCTTTTCTCAATTGGCAATGACTGGATGAATCCAGTATCTACACCTCTTAGTATTCTTCTCCAAATGCTTAAAAGGGAGTTCTGCCCAAAAATGGAACTTCTGCTTTAAGTGAGGGTGACCCCCTGACATGCCAAATGTCATTTTTTTGGAGGGGGGGGTGGGGATACCCTAATTTTAGAGGCATCCAGCTCCCACTTCCTCCCCTGGCTCCGCAGAATGAAGTTCACCTCTCCCCCCTCCCTCCCTGCAATCTGCTGGGACACGTATAGGTTCCAGAAGATTGCCCATCCAATAACAGCGTGCAGTGTGGCTCATGCATGTGCAGTTCGTGCCCGGCTGTGAAGCCACAGCCGGGCGCCCACAGTAGTGATGCCGGCGCCATGGAGAGGAGGGGGAGAGGAGTGGGGCTTCATACACCCACATCACTGGACCGTAGGACAGGTGAGTGTCTGATTAAAAAAAGTCAGCAGCTACACTTGTTGTAGCTGCTGACTTTTAGTATTTTTTTTTTCTGCGGAACTCCGCTTTAAGCAATACAGCAGCAGTAGATTCCTCAGATAACAAAACGGACAGCACCACAGAAATCCAGGAGGTAGATCCTGATGACATCAATGCCGAAAAAATCCTTATTGTCCAAAGAAAAAATGCATGATGCAATAAAACACATGGAAACATGTGTAAAATATGTTACGAAGGGTTAAAAAAAATTTAAGTTTAGAAAAGCAGACACAGATAGATGTAAACCTGGCATTATACTTTTCTGTCCTGATTAGGTACAACATACCTATACAAGCCAAAACAAGACTTTTAACTAATTGATATTTGTTATTAAGTATAAAGCAGCTGTACTTCAAGAAGTATGCAAACATGTCTAATACTCAATGCAAATAATTATTAACATATGGGAAAAAAGGCAAGTGCAAGGATTAATAGAAAAGAGTTTAAGTCCATCATTTTCAACAACACATATGGGGGGAGAGATACACTAAAACCGTAAAACTGATGCACTCAGATTCTGCTGCAGCTGTGAATGGTAGCCAATCAGCTTCTAACTTTTAAGATTTTTTTTAACAACAATATACATGTAGCACACAGGGCGGAGTAGGATGTATAGCTATGGAAGATGCGTTATGGGGAGAGTCCAGAGACCTGCAGTGAAGAGCTGAATTGTAATATTTGGGTTATATTCAATCTGACAAATACCCTCTAGAGCTAAAAAAAATGTTGTTATAGATAGCAGAGTTTAATATGTATAAATAATAAATGTGTTTAAAATGAATAGCATGTTTGGAGGGAATGTTTCTGAATGAATATGAAAGATTGAGATTTCTTTTAATGGTAAAAAACAGTAAAGCATGAATGCAAACAGACAATAAAATAATCCACGGGGTTCTAAAACATAAACCTATAGAAAGGGAATATTATGAGAAACAATAATAATAGAACAAGAAATATTTATTGAATATGGCTCAGAATAAAATAGCAGTAATTCCACAATTACAGATACAAAAAAAGATCCAAAGTGAAATTAGGTAGAGGCCCACGAGATTACTTAGCCACACTTTTGAGTGGCAATGGAGACATGGGGGTTTATTTAGGCTAGGTTCAGAATCATAGTGTGCCGGGAACGCACACGCACAATCGCGTGCATTCCCTACATGAGAGAGAAACACGCTGCTCTTTACCAGATGACACCTAATGGCACCCCCATGCCTCAAGACAGATAAAGAAATTGCAGCACTCTACCAACATTTAAAACCTACAGGCATAGGCGTCGTTAAGGGGTGGCTATTAAGACTGGAGCCCCGAATGTAGAACCAATAGCCCAGAGTGTCTAAGCGCTGGGTCCAGCAGTGTATAGAAAGGAGAGAAAATAGGACAGACAGCAGCAGCGGCAGACGCATTTTACCTGTGTGATCCGGCCGTTGTGGCGCCACCCACTGCACTGACTGTTACCGGCGGAATGATATGCCACCCAGCCTGAAGAAAGCAGCAGGAGATCAGGAGAACTCTGGCGTGGCAACGCCCCCTTCTCCCTCCACCTCTAGAGTCACGCTGTGTTAAGCAGCCAGCCCAGCAGCAGGAGAATAGAATAACGGCTGTGGTGGCTGGGAGTGGGAGTGGGACAGAAGTCACAGAAGAGAAGATTAAAGAAAAACACAGTGGCTGCAATTGATGGGCACAGTGGCTTCATTTGACGGGGCACAGTGGCTTTATTTGAGGGGCACAATGGCTGCATTTGACGGGCACAGTGGCTGCATTTGATGGGGCACAGTGGCTGCAACTGATGGCACAGTGGCTTGATTTGACTGCCCCTTGGCTAATTTTAAATAAATAAACGTAGGCTTTAAGGGGGCAAGGGCAGGTAGGTCAGTGCATGCCAGGTAGGTCAGTGTGGGTCAGTGTATGTCAGATAGGTAGATCAGTGTGTGTCAGGTAGGTCAGTGTATGTCAGCCAGGTAGGTCAGTGTATGTCAGCTAGATAGGTCAGTGCGTGTCATGTAGGTCAGTGTATGTCAGATAGGTAGGTCAGTGTGTGTCAGGTAGGTCAGTGTATGTCATGTAGTTCAGTGCATGTCAGATAGGTCATTGCATGTCATGTAGGTCAGTGTATGTCAGCCAGGTAGGTCAGTGTGTGTCAGGTAGTTCAGTGCATGACAGGTAGGTAACACCCCCTCCAATTGCAATAATCGTTTATTGATTGGTTTGCTCAAAAGTTATAGCATCTACAAAATAGGGGATAGTTTTATGGCATTTTTATTAATATTTTTTTTTATTAGTAATGGCGGCGATTAGCGATTTTTATCATTACTGCAACATTATAGCAGACACGTCAGCCAATTTTGGCGCAAATTCAAAGGGACGTACATGTACGCCCATTTGCCCAGCTGTGCCATTCTGCCGACGTACATCGGTGTGTGACAGTCGGGAACCAGTTAAATGGTCTCTCAGTCTGGTTCAGTAGGAATCACAATCATGGGAAAGACTGCTGACCTGACAGTTGTGCAGAAAACCATGTGAAAAACAATGTGTAGCGCTAACAGAAAATAAACAAATGGATAGTGAAACAATAAAATCCACAGTAAAGAATTAAAATCAATAAATAATACACCAAAAAAATCCAATATTGTGTAATAGTGATAAAGTCTTTTCTCAAAGAACTTTGCATGTGAAATAAAGCATCCTTTCATATAGAATGATAGAACAGTAAGGAATCTTTGGAACCACAGGATCTTCGTGTATATACGAGGATATATGGAAACCTTCCGACAAAAGTGAAATGGATACGCTTACCGACGATGTTGGACCCACCTACCGTACGGCAGTGGGTCAGTAAGGCTTAAGGTAATTCTTGCAGATGATACCTGGACAGCCGGAAACTGGATTCAGACAGCACACCTCCAAAGCTAGGATGGATTACCAGGATGGTGATCATATCTTCTGAGATGGCACTGGCGTGTGCGCCAAGTGGTCCACAATGACATGTGGCACCAGAAAGGGCCCTCTAAATGCCTGTTGCTAGGGGGTCCCTCATAGTGGCACTGAAGGAGGCAGACTACGAGGGACCCACTAGCAACAGGCATTTAGAGGGCCCTTTCTGGTGCCACATGTCATTGTGGACCACTTGGAGCACACGCCAGTGCCATCTCGGAAGGTTTCCATATATCCTCGTATATACACGAAGATCCTGTGGTTCAAGAGATTCCTTACTGTTCTATCATTCTATAAGAAAGGATGCTTCATTTCACATGCAAAGTTCTTTGAGAAAAGACTTTATCACAATTACACAATATTGGACTTTTTTGGTGCATTATTTATTGATTTTAATCCTTTCACTGTGGATTTTATTGTTTCACTACCCATTTGTTTATTTTCTGTTAGCACTACACATTGTTTTTCACATGTATTTTTGACTTTGTTTGTTAGGGTGTTGGCTGCTTTCACATATATTTTCCTGATATATTTCACTCCATTACCACTTCACTTATTTTTGGGTTAGCGCAGTGTTTTCCCCATTCCACTGTGCAGAAAACCATCATTAACACCCTCCATAAAAAGGGAAAGCCTCAAAAGGTAATTGCAAAAGAAGTTGGATGTTCCCAAAGTGCTGTATCAAAGCACATTACTAGAAAGTTATGTGGAAGGGAAAAGTGTGTAAGAAAAAGGTGCACAAGCAGCAGGGATGACCGCAGCCTGGAGAGGATTGTCAGGAAAGGCCATTCAAAAGTGTTGGGGAATGGATTGAGGCTGGAGTCAGTGCATCAAGAGCCACCACACACAGATGGATCCTGGACATGGGCTTCAAATGTCGTATTCCTCTTGTCAAGCCACTCCTGAACAACAAACGTCAGAAGTGTCTTACCTGGGCTGAAGAAAAAAAGACCTGGTCTGTTGCTCAGTGGTCCAAAGTCCTCTTTTCTGATGAGAGCAAATTTTGCATCTCATTTGGAAACCAATGACCCAGAGTATGGAGGAAGAATGGAGAGGCACACACTGCAAGATGCTTGAAGTCCAGTGTGAAGTTTCCACAGTCTGTGTTGATTTGGGGAGCCATGTCATCTGCTGGTGTTGGTCCACTGTGCTTCATTAAGTCCAGGGTCAACGCAGCCGTCTACCAGGAGATTTTGGAGCACTTCATGCTTCCTTCCACAGACGAGCTCTATGGGGATGCTTACTTAATTTTCCAGCAGGACTTGGCACCTGCCCACACTGCCAAAAGCACCAAAACCTGGTTCAATGACCGTGGGAATACTGTGCTTAATTGGCCAGCAAACTCGCCTGACCTGAACCTCATAGAGTACCTATGGGGCATTACCAAGTGAAAGATGAGAGACATGAGACCGAACAATGCAGAAGAGCTGAAGGCTGCTATTAAAGCATCCTGGTCTTCCATAACACCTCAGCAGTGCCACAGGCTGATAGCTTCTATGCCATGCTGCATTGAGGCAGTAATTGCTGCAAAAGGGGCCCAAACCAAGTACTGAGTACATATGCATGCTTATACTTTTCAGAGGTCCGATATTGTTCTAGGTACAATCCTTGTTTTATTGATTCCATGTAATATTCTAATTTTCTGAAATTGTGGATTTGGGGTTTTCATGAGCTGTAAGCCATAATCATCACAATTATGATAAATCACGGCTTGAACTATCTTGATTCTGTTTCAAGACAGCTCTTGGTCTCTGCCAATGATCGGGAGTTGTCAGGACAAGCTCCCAATCATGTGACCACTGTGAAAGTGAATCACTTTAGTCTCATGATCATCTAGTCCTTCCCACCCCCTGGGCATAATGACCCTGTTAATAGGGTTGCTGGGGCTGGGCAGGAATGGGTTAAGCCCTAACATTTTATTATTAATCCTAGCAGCTCTACTTTGAAACCTTGTCTTCTTTAGAAGCTTTGATTTCTTCTTAATTAATTCGATTTTAGAACTGCTGCCCTAGGCTTTACTTGACACTGAAAATTCAGAGGGGGGATAATTAACATTGCCACTGACCACTAATGTGTAAGATGTGTGGGTTTAGAGCACTGTCACTGACCACCAATGCCAGAAGAAAGGGGTTAATTAACACTGACCCTGACCATCGAGGCAGGAAGGGGGTTAAGGGAGGTTAACAGCAATTCCACTGACCACCAAGAAAGGGGATTTAAGTAGCACTGACAACTAACAACCAATGGGGGGGGGGGGTTGTTACTGCAGTCACTGACACGAGAAGTGGGGATTATTATTGTATCAGTGGGACAGAATGCTGAGGGGCTACTATTACTATTGTGTTTTATTTTAAAATTCATATTAAACAAGAAGAATGGGGGGGGGGGGGTCTCAGTTTAACATTTTTACCCTGGGCGCTGAAAGACCTTGTCCCAGCTCTGAATGTATAACCTGGCACAGGGGTGCCATTAAAGTGGTTGTAGAGGCTGAAGGTTTTTTACCTCGATCCAGCGATCTGCACAAGACACAAGGCTCTCCCAGGTCTCTCCCGGGTCTCTCCCTCCTGATCGGCTGGGATGCAGCAGCAGGAGCCATTGGCTCCCACTGCTGTCAATCACAGCCAGTGAGGTGGGGCGGGGTTGAGCCGTTCTTTCAGTGTCTTAAGAATACAGAGACCCGGCTCGGGAGCGAGTACACACAAGTGCCCCCACAGTAAGTGGTTTGGGACACGAGTAGGGGAGGATCAGGGGCTGCTCTGTGCAAAACCACAGAGCAGGTAAGTATGACATGTTAGTTATGTTTATTTTCCTTTACAATCACTTTAAAGTGAGTCTATTGCATTGCACATTATGGGCAAAGCACAGGCTTACTGTAAGAACTTTTTGTGACTCATAAATGTGTTTCTTTACATACAAGCACATGAACAAAATTACTATTATTACTATTATTGGCAGGAAATTTTATTTTCTATACAGTTTGTAAAAGATACAAAAATTGAATCATACATGAAATGGAGAAAAATAAAAAAATTCCATTAAAAAGATTAACAGCTAAAACACGTATCTAAATTCTTGACTCTTGGGAGATTTTGCCACAAACCAAGTATGTCAGTGGTAACACTAGAACAGCCTAACTATGACACATGAGAAAAAAAGGTGTGAAAATAAAATAAATGTCATTAAGAACTTGTAAGATAAAGTGTAAAGGCCCGTACACACGTTCGGACTTTTTGCCAACCAACATGCAAATTAGGTGGTTTGGACCAACATCCGACCGTGTGTACGCTCCATCGGACCAACTTTTTCCAGGTTGCATCGGACTTTTGTTGGCTGTGCGAACGGACCAACTTTCTGCCAACAAAAGTCCGAAGGACCAAAGTCCGAACGTGTGTACACAAAACCAACTGACTTTTGTCCAAAGTGCAAACACGCATGCTCGGGAGGAAGGACCAGCATGAAGAGGTCGGTCTTGTAAACCTAGCGTTCGTTAACTAGATAGCACATTCGTGATGTGTGAAATTCCGAATTTGCTAAATGCAGTGCACATTCTTTGTATTTTTAATGTTTTTAGATTGCATCGTATTTGTTGGTGATACCTACAAAGAACGAACATACATATTTTACATAGGATTTGTGTTCTAATGATTATCAATAACAAACGTTAAACATATTTTGAACATATTATTTATTGTTAATTCACAACATCAAAAAAATTAAGTAAATTAATATAGACATATTTTCTGTCCACCAAATTTGAAATAAAAAATTAAAAATATAAACAGAAAATAGTACACCCAAAACCAACAAACAAATATAGCCTATTAAATTATACTTGAAACCACAAAAAATATGCAAAATTAGTAGCCCCTAAACTCCCCAGACCACTGGCCTTGTTGGGCATCCTGCGGCTGATTTTGCCACTGACCACCATGCTGCTGAGGTGGCTGTGCTTGCTGAGGTGGGTAGGGTTGCTGAGGTGGGTAGGGTTGCTGAGGTGGGTAGGGTTGCTGAGGTGGGTAGGGTTGCTGAGGTGGGTAGGGTTGCTGAGGTGGGTAGGGTTGCTGTGGAGGAGGTAAAGTTGGGTGTTCCAAATCGCAGACGTGCGAGTTTGAGGTGAGCTCTCGTTTCCTGGCCTTGCTGAAGAGCTGTATGATGATCCCTTCACATAGCTCCCTTTGGTCTGGGTCGATTTCTCTCAGCTTATTGGCTGTAAAACAGCCAAACCCTTCAGCACTATCGGGTGCTGTCGTTATGACCGATGTAGCCCTAGCCAGGAAGTCAGCTGTGGCCTCATCCAGGTGTTGGCTCTTCCTGGCTCTTTTCTTGGGAGGGCGCAGGAGAGGGATTCTGCACACTGTGCTTGGTTGGCTGCTGGGCCCAGCCTCGTCTTGGCTCAGAAGTTCCTCCTTTGTGAAAAAACAACATGATTTTAATTTGTGGTCATCAATCACAAACCTTTCATCTCTTTACTTTTCTAATTTTGAATGTGTCCAATTATTAAAGACTATCAATTTGACTCCATCATTTCTCATTCGTGTTGCAAAACTTTATGGCCACTACTTGTCCATTGATATGTAACTTTTTTTGGAAACACAACTAATTATTAGGCAATACTAGCATCTAATTAGCAACATATCTAAGATATATATATATAGATAGATAGATAGAGAGAGAGAGAGAGATGGCAAGATTTTAAACAATGCTATACCTGGGTCAAGCTGAGCTCCTCCTCTTCTTCATCCTGTGTAAGCTCCTGCTCAGTATCGCTGACGTCAGCTGATGCTGATGGTAAAGTTGATAGTGATTTTCTTGGGACCGTTTGGTCTTTTAAAAAAGCAAGGCTGTTGAAGTACCATAACTTTGGAACATACACCTCTTCTGTTCCTGCTCCAGAACGCTTGGATTCCTCAATTCTCTTGAGTTCCCTTTTGTGGACACTTCTGAGGGCACCAATTTTGTTTTTGACCATAGTGTCGGTTGCTCGGGGGTATACGGTTTTCGCCAACTCCACAAGTTGTAGCCATGCTGCCATCCTTTTATTTTTGTCAGAGTAGTCTTTATTTTTTACTTGCCAGAGACAGGTGAGCTCCCTATACTTCTCAATAAATTGAGCAATAAATTCTGGTGAATTCAATTTTGATTTCATCGTTTGGATTGCTGCAAAACAGTAAAAAACAAACCATAATGGGTGGCGTATAGTTCAGAAGCTGCTCACAATATGGGCATTTATTTAAGCCAGGGGTGCCCAACCTTTTAAAGAGCGAGGACCATCGAAGCAACTTGGTAACTGGTCATGGGCCAAAATAATTGTAATGGACAGATGACAGGTTTGGATCTACCCCACATATGGCGAATGGATATGGACACAGCCCATGCTACTCTATGGGCCCTCCAATTCAATCTGTCAGGAGGGGACGTTTCCCCTTATTTTTTTGGCGTATCTGATTGAAGGTAAGCAGGGGTAAAGGGACATAGAGGGTGCATGGAGGGTCCGATTGGGTCCTAAGGCTGCTTTCACTATGATGTGCCACGTGCACCTGTGACTTACCTGCAGATTATCTGTACTTTATAGTGCAGCAAAGCCACATGTAATTACTAGACTTGTTCCAAAAAATAAAAAAAAGTTTGTGTACACTGTTATCTTCAAAATAGCTAATTTCGGTAGGTTGTATTCGTTAATTAAAGTTACTACGTTTTTAAAAAACTAGTTAGTAATAGTATACAATATTCGTTAGACAGAATCTCAAATCCTATCGAATTCATTTGTTATAAACGATAGAATTTATTTGGTATATTTGGAAATGCCTTCCTTTTAGTTAGACATTCTGATGCATTCGTTTGTTGGCAAGCTGCCAAATTCGTCCGAACTTCCATTCGTTCCGAAACGAATTGTACAAGCCTAGTATTAACCAAACTCTATACAGCTCAGTGCAGGTAACCTGCAGGTGTGTGTTTCAAGGTGGGTGTTTGCGCATGTTTACTATATTTAACAACAGTCCGAGTACTAAATTACATCTTCAAAGCAAAAGACAATCATTTGAAAGTACCAGCGGTAAAGAGAAATTAATAAAATGTACCTTTCGTCCGTGTCTACCTTCGTACTGCGTCGGCTTGCGTCGTTTAGCGTCGGCTTGCGTTCGTCTCCCGCCAGAACGGTACATTGCACCACACGTTCGTGCTTTATACACGGCGTATGCGTGACCCTCTGCCCTCCAAGCGTCATGACGTCAAGCCTTGACCATACACATTCAGCAAAGCATCGTTATTACTAATTAACATTAGTGTCCCATCGACGTTATTTTTTTGCTTTCTTCATGTCCCGAATATATTCATTCATAAATATTTAGCTTCTTTCATTTACATGCAAAGACTTCGTAAAAAGAGAAAAGACTCCGTAAAAAGAGAATTTCAGTGCGTCAACATTTATATCGTGTATGTAGTGTATTCCTTCGTATCTTCCGTTCGTAAATTTCTATAGGCCGCGCGTTAAGCATGGATATACCATTACGCGTGCGCCAACCACCGCTTGCGTCGCCCGCCCCCGACGTTCCTTTTCTCGGCTATTCCCCGCCCCTTATCCCCTCGTTGCGTAGTCGGAGAAAATATGGCGGAAGAACAACGTGCGAGGAGGAGGTTTAAGGCCACAAACATGGCCTTTGAGGAAATGGTGGAGATGGTGCACATTCTCGTCAAGGACGACTATGATGGCAAGCATGGGCCATACCTGCACCCCAACATGGTGAAGGACAGAATCCTCACCAAAGTAGTGAGAAGGCTGGAGGAGAAGTTCGGGGTCCATCGGTCCAAAGACCAGCTTCGCAAACGATGGTCGGACATCAAAACCAGGGAGCCGGACCAGTTTATGAAAATTAAAAAGGCGCTGAAAAATAGTAAGTACCTGGCGTACATAAGTCTATTGCCGTTCGTATGTGTGTGTCATCGTTCGTACGGTGGCTGTTTTGTAAATGCGTGGCTGTTTTAGAAAATGCGATGTTTTGATATTTAATACGTGATTGTTGATGAATATGTGCACTGAGTATATTTTTGATTTAATTCCATGTTATTTTTTTCAGCTTTGCATTTTTTTGTGTATATTTAGTAATGTTATTTCGGGATGTTCCGAATGTCAACTGTTGAGAGTTGAGAATGGACGTATTTACGAAAAGAAACATTCGTAAATACGTCCATACTCAACTCTCAACAGTTGATAATTCTGAACATCCAGAACCAACGATACTTGGAAACTGTCGTTATTTGTGAATGTTCCGAATGTCAACTGTTGAGAGTTGAGAATGGACGTATTTACGAAAAGAAACATTCGTAAATACGTCCATTCTCAACTCTCAACAGTTGATAATTCTGAACATCCAGAACCAACGATACTTGGAAACTGTCGTTATTTGTGAATGTTCCGAATGTCAACTGTTGAGAGTTGTGAATGGACGTATTTAAGAAAATAAACATTCGTAAATACGTGCATTCTCAACTCTCAACAGTTGATAATTCTGAACATCCAGAACCAACGATACTTGGAAACTGTCGTTATTTGTGAATGTTCCGAATGTCAACTGTTGAGAGTTGAGAATGGACGTATTTACGAATGTTTCTTTTCGTAAATACGTCCATTCTCAACTCTCAACATTTCATAATTCAGAACCAACGATACTTGTAAACTGTCGTTATTTCTGGATGTTCCGAATGTCAAATGTTGAGAGTTCAGAATGGGAATGTTTCTTTTCGTAAATACGACCATTCTTCAGAATGGTCAAAATATAGTAAATTGGAATGTAAGGAGAGGGCATTCAACAGCTTTTTACACAGCTGGATTCAGGAGCACTAGTGTGCGACATCAGAGAATTTTGGTCAAGAAAGGTTAATTCTTTATGTTTTATTAAAAGGGAAATTTCATCATGTCTTGAACTTAGATCTCTTGATATAAACAGACAATTGTACACCACCGCAAAGCAATGTTTACCGTCTGTGTGCTAAAAGTATACCTTTTGTTTGATTCTCATAGGGGAGCAAAGACTCAGGCACCCAAATCGCAGGGACGCCCCAGCTCAGCCAGACCCCCACCCTCACCGGGGCCACCACCCTCACCGGGCCAAACATCGGCGCCAGGACACCCATCCTCGCCAGGACCCCCACCCTCGCCAGGACCCCCACCCTCGCCAGGACCCCCATCCTCGCCAGGACCCCCACCCTCGCCAGGACCCCCACCCTCGCCAGGACCCCCACCCTCGCCAGGACCCCCACCCTCGCCAGGACCCCCATCCTCGCCAGGACCCCCACCCTCGCCAGGACCCCCACCCTCGCCAGGACCCCCATCCTCGCCAGGACACCCATCCTCACCGGCCTGTTTGGGGAATTAGTCCCAGCGATGTGGAGGATGTTGTTGAAGAGGAGGTGGAGGAAGTGACAGAGATGTCACCAGGTGAGTGTCTGACACCACTGTTTCACCACTGTTGCACATAATCTATGTCTGGCCACACCTTTATTAATACATTTTTTTTCTTACTTTTTTTAGATGATGTGCTGGTTTTGGAGCAACCGTTCACACAGGACAGTGCGCAGAGGCTCATCGGGCAAATAATGGGGTGGAACGGGGAAATAGATGCCATGCGCAATCGACTGAACATCATGCAGCAGCAAATGAAAGATATGATTGATATTTTGGCCAGAATAAATTAAATTAAAAAAATTAAAGTTTACAATCATATCTAGTTCCTCATTTGCTGCTGCATGATGTTGACTCGATTGCGCATCATCATCCTTGCTAAGTTTATTTGTTTTTATTGTTTTAATATTTTTAAAAAAATTGATTATAAAAAAAAAAAAAAAATTTTTGATGTTCCAAAAAAAATAATCAAAAAATAACAAAAAAATATATTTTTCATGTAAAAAAAAAATAATCAAAAAATAACAAAAAAATATATTTTTCATGTTAAAAAAAAATAATCAAAAAATAACAAAAAAATATATTTTTCATGTAAAAAAAAATAATCACAAAATAACAAAAAAATATATTTTTCATGTAAAAAAAAATAATCAAAAAATAACAAAAAAATATATTTTTCATGTTAAAAAAAAATAATCAAAAAATAACAAAAAAATATATTTTTCATGTTAAAAAAAAATAATCAAAAAAAAAAAAAAATATATTTTTCATGTTAAAAAAAAATAATCAAAAAAAAAAAAAAAAATATTTTTCATGTTGAAATAAAATAATCAAAAAATAACCAAAAAAAATAAAAAAAAAAAGGCACATGTGAATGTGCACAGAATAAAAAAAGTTGAAACAAAACCAATGTGTGCCTTCTTATTTCAATGCTCAATATCAGTATATTTGTTACGTGGTTGTAGTTGCATTGACCATGTACTCAAAAATGTGTGTAGGTGAAATACAGCACAATCTACAAGTTAGCTGGAATTGAGATGGATACCTCATGTTGCACATCAGGTTGGTTCAAACTAGTGGCAAAAAGGACAAAGATCATGGCTAGTTGCAAACATATAAGAAACAGACAACAGTCATTCAAATTAAAGAATATTTTATTTTTTTATTACAATTGGAACTAATTCTCCAAAACATTTTGCTGCCAAGGCACTGCCCCTCGACCAATAAAATAGTCGGCGTATTGTTGGCGGACAACACGCCCATTCTGTACGCCAAAACCAGCATGTGCACTTTCAAGTGCTGGCATCAAGGACTCTTCAGCTGGTTCACCCGTTGCCCCTAAGCCAATGTAGGTGGAAGCATTCCGCCGTAGAAAGTTGTGCAGGATGCAGCAGCATAATACCACATGATTTAATTTATATTCAGCCAAATTTATGGCTGTTAAAAAGATCCGGAATCGGCTGGACATGATGCCAAAGGCATTTTCGACTACCCTTCGGGCACGAGAGAGCCTGTAATTAAAAATCCGTTGCTCTGGGGTCAGATTCCGCATTGGGAAGGGCTTTAGAATATGTGACCCCAAAGAAAAAGCATCATCTGCGACAAAAACAAAATTGAGGCCCTCCACATTGTCCTCAGCACGTGGCAAATTTAAAGTTCCTCTCTGCAGCCGGTCATAAAATTCAGTGTTCATCATAACTCCTCCATCTGAGTGACGACCATTAATGCCAACGTCGACATATAAAAACTCATATTTGGCTGACACCACAGCAAGGAGGACAATGCTAGAAAAACCTTTATAATTAAAAAAATAGGATCCAGAATTTGGTGGTGGCACTATCCTCACATGTTTGCCATCTATGGCACCTCCACAGTTGGGGAAATCCCATAAATGGGCAAACTGCGCAGCAACATCCTGCCATTCCTGGCTGTTTTTCGGAAACTGTGGAGTCAAACAAATAAAGCAAAAATTAATACCGGAGTACATTAAATTGCAAACATATTTGACACAAACATTGTGGGCCAAAATAATATTCTAACATGTAAAAGTGCATTTCAAGAACAAAATAAAAAGGTACAATTATATGGTCCCTCACCCCCTCTGGTGGCACATTAAAAAAAGCTTATGAAGGGGGAGTTGAATGAGTATCTGTTTTGGACAAGTAAACCTCAACACTTCCAGGAGAACTAAAGGCATTAAAATTTAAGTTTAATTTGGGTAAGCCATCCATCTTGACAAGATTATCAGGCCAGTGGACAGCAGTGGCGGTGCGTGCATAGAGGGCGCAGGAGCGCCGCCCCCCCTCTCCTGCACCGCTCTATCACCAATAGATAGATTAATGCATTGCATGAATCTAGCTATTGTCACCGCTGCCGCCCCCCTATTCAGGTGTCCGGCCCCTTGTCGGGCGCCGGGCATGTGAATTACAGCGGGGGGGGGGGGTGTTTCTGGAAGCGCCCTTTTAGAGCTGTAAAGCTCAAATAGGGGACCTTATTAGAGCGGTGTGCTCTAATAGGCTTCCAGAAGTGTAAACAGCGGGCGCAATGCTTGGCGTTCGCTGCTTACACAGTATTGTGTTAGCGAAGCGAATACATCGCTTCCCTAACACAGACCCGCCTCTCAGCCAATCAGGTTGCCGGTCTGTGTTACGGGTCCCCTGATTGGCTGAAGTCACAGGCACTGTGAAGACAGGAGCACGGGAGAAGATGAGGAGACACCGCTCGCCACCTGACAAGGTAAGTGCCATTGGCAGCATTTAATGGGCACAGTGACAGCGTTAGATGGGCATAGTGGCAGTGTTAGATGGGCACAGTGGCAGCGTTTGATGGCACAGTGAGGCTGTTTGTTTTGCGCCCCCCCAAAAAATTGGAGCACCAGCTGCCACTGGTGGACAGGTAAGAAGTGGAATAAAACAAAAATATGAATGCACATTGACAAAATCTATACACATTTTGACATACATCGTACTAAATAATAAAAAGGATAATTAATTATGAGTATTTGTTAAGATGAACTTAAAAAGCAAGGAAGTTGGCACAGCACAGGGATGTTGGGAGCTATTCATAATGAGAAAAAAAACATGATGAAAGTCTAATTTGTCGATTTTAAAGCTAATCAGGCAGGCCATTACACTACATTTAGGCCACAATCTTAAGTCAAAAAATAAGGTACACAGTATATGTGTTTTAACAAATCTGCAGATGGAGGAGTTGTGTTGGTTGACTCTGCATTTTCTAATATTTTATTACATTTTCTTTCAATTTTTTTGGAGGTTGGGGGGGTGTGGGGGGAGGGGGGGGAGTGTTTCAAACTAAATAAGAGACTCTTTTTAAGGGCAGGAAGAATATTGGGACACATTTTAGGCGGTGTTTAGGGTAACGAAGGAAGCATAATAAATACAGTGTTAAGTACTAGACTACGTGTGGATGGGCCCAGTGTAGCATGCTGTGGAGGTTAGGGGAGGAAAATATGCATGTAGGCCACGAAAAAGGTTAAGGCATGCATGAGGACAAAGAGGACATTCAATCACACCATATTCCTAAAATGTGGAGGATGGAATGCCCAAAAACTATAAAATGCATTACTAAACATGACAGTGATATTAAAGCAAAAATACTTACACGAATATAGTCCTTCTGCAATACTTGAATGATAGCACAACATGTGTCAGGGATAATGACTCCCAGAGCCTGGGGAGAGATACCTGTTGTGAATTTTATATCCTGGAGACTCCTCCCTGTTGCCAAATACCGCAAAGTGGCTATGAGCCTTTGCTCGGCTGGTATTGCAGCCCGCATGCATGTGTCCTGCTTGGAAATATAGGGGGACAGCAAGGACAATAACTGCTGAAAGCAGGAGTCCGTCATTCTCAGATAATTCCGGAAATCATCCGGATTGTTCTCCTGTAGCTCACGCAGTAATGGCATATGGCTGAATTGGTCACGATTAAGTAGCCAAGTTTTGGTCCAAACACTTCTTAACCCAGTATTGCGCCTATTTCTCGACTGGGCTCGAGTCACAGCAATGACTCCAAGCCCATAAACAGCACGCTCTCTCCTAGGATCGCGCAACATGGCTGGCCAAAACGGTCGGAAAGTAACACGGACCGAAAATCGCGAATCACCACTGACCAAACGTCTGCTAGCTCGAAGTTAGCAGACGGAGCCCGAAGGGTGACGCGAGAGAATTGAACGTCCTCTTTTGAAGCGTCGTCAGTACGTTGAAACGTCATTACGTTCGTGTTGGTTGTCTCAAAAGTCCGACCGTGTGTATGCAGTACCAACTTGAGGGCCAACGCCCTTTGGACAAAAGTCCAAGGGAAAGTTGGTCCACGGTCCGACCGTGTGTATGGGGCTTAAGGGTAACAAAAATACAAAGCAGATCTCAAGCATCTATCTGTTTTCTTGTGTCTATATTTTTTACAGTCAAGTTGGCAATAACCCTTTCTTTCTCCTCCTAAATGTATTTAAAGAAACAGTCAATGGTCTTATATAAAGGAGCAGAAATCTGTCTGGGTTTAACTGGCAACAGTTTAGGCCATATTTAGGGATAATAGGCACACTTAAAAAAGGGATAGGAAGCCGGGTAGAGGGTATTTTCATGCAGCTTCAGGGGCAACATTACCACTTAAGGACCGGAAGGATTTTCCTCCTTAATAACCTGACAATTGTTGACGTTATACCCAATTGTGCGACGTTATACCCAAACAAATGTCCTTTTTTTCCCACAAATAGAGCTTTCTTTTGGTGGTATTTGATCCCATCTGTGGTTTTTATTTTTTACGCTGTAAACTAATTAAAAAAAAAAAAAAAATGTTTTTAATTTTTGCTATGATAAATATCCAATACATATGTCTTCATCAGTTTAGGCCAATATGTATTTTTCTACATATTTTTGGTAAAAAAAATTGCAATAAGCACATATTGTTTGGTTTCCACAAAAGTTATAGCGTCTACAAAATAGGGGATAGATTTATGGCATTTTTAATATTTATTTATTTTTTACTAGTAATGGCAGGGAACCTACGATTTATAGCGGGACTGCTACAATTCAGTGGGCAGATCAGACACTTTTGACACTTTTTTGGGACCGGTGACATTTATACAGTGATCAGAGCTAAAAATAGCCACTGATTACTATATAAATGTCACTGGCAGGGAAGGGGTTAACACTAGGGGGCGATCAAGAGGTTAAGTGTTCCTTAGGGAGGTGTTTATAACTGTGGGGGGAATGTACTGACTGGAGGAGGAGAGAGGTCGCTGTTCCTGATGCTGATCACTAGGAACAGCAGATCTCTCTCTACTCCCCTGTCAGAACAGGGATCTGTTTGTTTACATACACAGATCCCCCATCCTGGCTCTCCGTGGAACAGTCACGGGGGGCTGGTTGACATTGCGGCTGCCGGCCACGCGCATCGGCCCAGACATTGCTATCGCTCTTAACCGCTTCCCGACCGGCCACTGCATATATACGTCAGCAGAATGGCACGGGCAGGCAGAATCACGTGCCTGTACATGATCGTGCATGTGCCTGCCCGTGGGTCGCGCGCGCGCCGCTAGCGGCGCGCTCGCGACCCGGTCGGGAGCTCCGTGACCCCGGCCGCGGGACCAGCGGACCCGATCGCCGCTGGTATCCCGCGATCGGGTTACGGAGCTGAAGAACGGGGAGAGGTCTATGTAAACAAACCTCTCCCGCGCTTCCTACACTGACTGTCAGTGATCGGCGGTTCCCTGTCATCGGGAACGCCGATCAATGATGTCAGACGTACAGCCACGCCCCCCTACTGTAAAAAAAACACAACACGTCACACTGACTCCTCCCCGCCCCCTAGTGGTAACCCCCCTAACTACAACTGTCATTTACATAGGAATCAGTGCTATTTAACCACTTCAGCCCCGGACCAATTGGCAGCCAAAGGACCAGGCCCCTTTTTGCAATTCGGCACTGCGTCGCTTTAACTAACAATTGCGCGGTCATGCGACATGGCTCCAAAACAAAATTGGCGTCCTTTTTTTCCCACAAATAGAGCTTTCTTTTGGTGGTATTTGATCGCCCCTGCGGTTTTTATTTTTTGCGCTATAAACAAAAATAGAGCGACAATTTTGAAAAAAAATGCAATATTTTTTACTTTTTGCTATAATAAATATCCCCAAAAAATATATAAAAAAACATTTTTTTTCCTCAGTTTAGGCCGATACGTATTCTTCTACATATTTTTGGTAAAAAAAATCGCAATTAGCGATTATTGATTAGTTTGCGCAAAAGTTATAGCGTTTACAAAATAGGGGATAGTTTTATAGCATTTTTATTAATATTTTTTTTTTTATTAGTAATGGCGGCGATCAGCGATTTTTATTGTGACTGCGACATTTTGGCGGACACATCGGACATTTTTGACACATTTTTGGGACATTTGTCATTTATACAGCAATCAGTGCTATTTAAATAGCACTGATTCCTATGTAAATGACAGTTGTAGTTAGGGGGTTAACCACTAGGGGGCGGGGAGGAGTCAGTGTGACGTGTTGTGTTTTTTTTTACAGTAGGGGGGCGTGGCTGTACGTCTGACGTCATTGATCGGCGTTCCCGATGACAGGGAACCGCCGATCACTGACAGTCAGTGTAGGAAGCGCGGGGAGAGGTTTGTTTACATAGACCTCTCCCCGTTCTTCCGCTCCGTAACCCGATCGCGGGATACCAGCGGCGATCGGGTCCGCTGGTCCCGCGGCCGGGGTCACGGAGCTCCCGACCGGGTCGCGAGCGCGCCGCTAGCGGCGCGCGCGCGACCCACGGGCAGGCACATGCACGATCACGTACAGGTACGTGATTCTGCCTGCCCGTGCCATTCTGCTGACGTATATATGCAGTGGCCGGTCGGGAAGCGGTTAAATAGCAGTGATTGCTGTATAAATGACAAATGTCCCAAAAATGTGTCAAAAATGTCCGATGTGTCCGCCAAAATGTCGCAGTCACAATAAAAATCGCTGATCGCCGCCATTACTATTAAAAAAAAAATATTAATAAAAATGCTATAAAACTATCCCCTATTTTGTAAACCCTAAACCTTTTGCGCAAACTAATCAATAATCACTAATTGCGATTTTTTTTACCAAAAATATGTAGAAGAATACGTATCGGCCTAAACTGAGGAAAAAAAATGTTTTTTTATATATTTTTTGGGGATATTTATTATAGCAAAAAGTAAAAAATATTGCATTTTTTTCAAAATTGTCGCTCTATTTTTGTTTATAGCGCAATAAATAAAAACCGCAGGGGCGATCAAATACCACCAAAAGAAAGCTCTATTTGTGGGAAAAAAAGGACGCCAATTTTGTTTTGGAGCCACGTCGCATGACCGCGCAATTGTTAGTTAAAGCGACGCAGTGCCGAATTGCAAAAAGGGGCCTGGTCCTTTGGCTGCCAATTGGTCCGGGGCTGAAGTGGTTAAAGCAGATGATGTACACCTACTGCGTTTCACGCAGATGTACCAACATGTCGCAGTATAATGACTAAAAAAAGTTTTTTAACTATAAAGTTAAAAAAAGCGCAAATCTTTTAAATAACATGCTTGGGGGTGCCTAAATCTGTACATGGCATTGTGGAAAAGTATAACTTTCAAGAACAGTCTTAGTGACTTTTTTTTTAACTTGGCTTGTATCAACAGCACCCACATCTATTTCCTTTCAGATTACAAAAAAACTTTTTTTAGGTAGTTTGGGAAATGACATATGCTTTTTCATCAAACAGTAATCATTCTGGCCAACCCTATTGTCCAGCAATGTAGATCCACATCAATCATGATAAATGACCCCTGACAACTTACCAAAAAATAAAAAAAATGACCCTGTACAACACCTCCAACCCAGCCCTCCCCTTATGCCGAGTTACATCTCCAGGTCCTGGATAAAGTAAACAAAGGGCTCTCTGATGGCATAATTGGCCATATATATGAATGACCATAGTTGGCCAATGATATAAATGTCTAAATATGGACAAGTCCATATTGGGTCAAATATATCAACAGGCAGACCCCACCCCTTTGTCGGGATTGAACATGTTGAAACTTCACCCCATATGCATACCACTGATCCACCATTCCCTTATAACTTAAAAGACTGATCTACCATTCTTAACTTTACCTCTTACCTTAACCACTGATCAACCATTCTAAATTTTACCTTTTACCAATGACCCACTATTCTAAACATTCACTTCTGTACTTCTGGTAAATTTTCTTAGCCCCCTAGGCTCAGGTTTAAGAATGACACCATTATAAACCTATGTGAAATTATTAGAGCTGTTACTAATTAAAATTTTCGTGTTCGATTAATCGTTTTTTTTTTTTAATCGATTATTTGACTAACTTCGATTAATTATAACGCATAAACAGATCCAACTACTTTTAGCTGATATCCTTGCATTGCAACTCTGCATTAGTCAGTGGTAAATGTGGTATACACTATATACAATCACCCGATCACCTGCCTCAGCCGAAGCCAGACATAGCGGGGCATGGCTAGGATGTCACACGTCAATCAAAAGCAAGCGCCGCCATCATGGCAACAGCAGAAGCCGATCCACACCGCTTATCAGCCTCTAAGGACAACAATGTTAAAAACGGAGGTTATCAAATTTGCCTACACTTAGCTCACTGAATGATGCCAGTTAACCACATCCATATTTACCATCACTGTCCAGGCTGTCCGGTGACGTCACGGACATCGCCGTCACTGGACTCCTCCCCCCTTCCCTTCGTTAGCAGATGGAGGCGCTTAGGGAAGGGAGGAGGAGTCCGGTGAAGTTGATGTCCGTGATGTCACCGGATCTCCAACGGAACTCCCTGAAGACCTGGAGGCCGGCGGAGAGGTGAGTACCGATCAAAAGAATTTTGATTGATCAAAAAAATTTACGATTAATCGAGGAATTAATCGTTAATTTCCACAGCCCTAGAAACTATCCAAATAAAAGTATGTGAAGCTAGAGAAGGACAGGAACTATATATTGACTATACAGGATATTGGATATATTTACCAAGTTGTGTTACTATGCAAGCCTTAAACTACATCCAATTAAAGCCCATGAACAAGTACTAGTTGAAATGTATGGCAGCAGTGTTCATTATTCAATTTTTTCTCACTACAACACTTGGGTTATAATCATAGGTATTCCATTTATATGTCAATTTCAATGACAGTTTATTTTTATTATTTCTATAATCACATCTTGATCACACCAGATTTGTAGTTGTCATGGAGACTAAAAAATAAAATCATTATCTCTAAAGTTTTCATTATTTATGTTTTTCTTAAAATTTACAAGATCCATCCTCAGTGATATCTGAAGAGAAAGGTCTAAAAGTATTCATCATTTGTCTGAAAATAGACGGTGGCTTACATTCTATAAAGGATCAGAATCTTTTCTGTAAATGGATACCCTTAGTTATTGCATAGTGATAGTTAATTATAAAAGACATTGAACAAAAGAGATATAAATGCTCATTAGACTATGAACAGTTGTCTTTCTTGTGCAGAGTATGCTCCCAACGCTCTCAGAACATGTTTACACATTGTAGATGTTTTCTACAAAGTGTTGATTGACTCTGAATGGTTATATTATTATTATTTCATTACATTTCATACACAGGGATATACAGAACATTTTACAACCAGCATTCATCCTTAAAAGCAAGTCTGGCAGAAATGATATATTGAAATACATCTTTTTCTTAGGCTGTAGTTATTTAGTGTGGAAAGATAAGTATACTTTAAATTATCAAGGAATGTCTGTCTACCTTGTTGTCAGGACATTTGGAACGTCATCTGTTAGCTTGAAGCTTTTTCACACTAGAATGAATGGAAGGTGTGATTGCCATCTAATAGGATCTCCTGGGGTGTTGTGGCTACTAAAAACGCTTTAGTTGTCATATGTATTAAAAATAAAAAGGTCTTATGGCTTCTTGTTTAATAAAGCATTAGTGGGATTGATGCTTTTTTAAGACAGGAGGATCTCAACAGGAGGTATTTGACCTCATCCTAAAAATAAATTGTGCTGCGTACTGTAGGTTGACTATGGGGTGAACTGACCTGAATAATCTTCTACATTTAATAGTCCTCTACCTAAAACATAAATACGTATTCAGTTTAAATCTATACAAGCTCATATAGCCTAAAGTTGAACAACATGTTAGCAGCTAAATACACAAAATGAAATACATATAGGGGTGGATTTACTAAAGGAAAATAGACTGTGCAGTTGCACTCATTTTCCCCCGAGCTAAGCAAATGTGGTAAAGTAACATTCTGTAAAGACTACCCAATCAGGTGCAAGGAACATATCTCGGGACCACTTGGTGCTAACCCAGTGGAACTAGCACTACAACATATCCAAGCTGGGGTTCCTAGTCGGTTCGGAAAATGTCAAGCACTTTTCTGCAGCAGAGATTGAAATTTTCCGTACAGACTTTGGGGCCCCCTATCTCGTGCTAGGAACCCCAAACTTGGTTTGTTGTAGTGCTAGTTCCACTGGCTTTGCACACCACATTTGGGGTTCCTAGCACTAAGTGGCCTGAGATACGGGGCCCCAAAGTCAGTTTGGAAAATGTCATATTCTGCTGCAGAAAAGTGCTTGACTCGAGTATAAGCCGAGGGGGGGCATTTTCACCACAAAAAATGTGCTGAAAAACTTGGCTTATACTCGAGTATATACGATATATGGAATTAATTCTAGCTAACAAAGGATTTGTATTTATGCCCATCCAGTCCTGAGATGTACATAGTTACATAGTAGGTGAGGTTGAAAAAAGTCCATCAAGACCAACCTATGTGTGTGATTATATGTCAGTATTACATTGTATATCCCTGTATGTTGCGGTCATTCAGGTGCTTATCTAATGGTTTTTTGAAACTATCAATGCCCCCCCCTGCTGAAACCACCACCTGTGGAGGAGAATTCCACATCTTTGCCGCTCTTACAGTAAAGAACCCTCTACATAGTTTAAGGTTAAATCTCTTTTCTTCTAATTTTAATGAGTGGCCACGAGTCTTGTTAAACTCCCTTTGGTGAAAAAGTTTTCTGCCTATTGTGGGGTCACCAGTATGGTATTTGTATATTGAAATCATATCCCCTCTCAAGCGTCTCTTCTCCAGAGAGAATAAGTTCAGTGCTCGTAACATTTCCTCATAACTAATATCCTCCAGACTCTTTATTAGCTTTGTCGCCCTTCTTTGTACGCACTCCATTTCCAGCACATCCTTCCTGAGGACTGGTGCCCAGAACTGGACAGCATACTCTAGGTGCGGCCGAACCAGAGTCTTGTAGAGCGGGAGAATTATCGTTTTATCTCTCAAATTAATCCCCTTTTTAATGCATGTCAGTATTCTGTTTGCTTTGTTAGCAGCAGCTTGGCATTGCATGCCTATCATCTACTAGGACCCCCAGGTCCTTTTCCATTCTAGATTCCCCCAGAGGTTCTCCCCAGAGTGTATAGATTGCATTCATATTTTTGCCACCCATACATTTTTCTACATTGAACCTCATTTGCCATGCAGTTGCCCACCCCATTAATTTGTTCAGATCTTTTTTGCAAGGTTTCCACATCCTGCGGAGAAGTTATTAACCTGCTTAGCTTAGTATTGTCCACAAATACAGAGATTGAACTGTTTACCCCATCCTCCAGGTCATTCATGAACAAATTAAATAGGATCGGTCCCAGCACAGAACCCTGGGGGACCCCACTACCCACCCCTGACCATTCCAAGTACTACCCATTTGTCACCACCCTCAGAACTCACCCTTGTAGCCAGTTTTCAATCCATGTACTCACCCTATGGTCCACGCAAACAGACCTTATTTTGTACAGCAAATATCTATGGGCAACTGTGTCAAATGGCCCTGGACGCAGGCAATCTGGGCCCAGGGCCAATCACTCACATGTGATCACTGCATGAGTGATTACATGCCAGTGGGTGTGATTAGCTGCAAGGCCTGGCAGTCTTCTGCATTCACAGGTGTGAATACACTCTAAAGCCCCATACACACGGTCGGACTTTTTCATGGATTCTGTCCGATCGGACAATGTTGTTGAAAAATCAGACCGTGTGTATGCACCATCGGACAGTGTACGTCGGACAAAGTCTTATCTCCTGCTGGAAAGATTTGCCGACAACGCGGTCCGATCACACCAAATCCGATCGTGTGTACGGTTGTCCGACGGACAAAGTGCTACGCATGCTCAGAAGAAATTCTGTGACGGAAGCGCTCGGTCAGGTAAAACTACCTTTCCTAATCGACACAGCACATTCGTCACGCTGCAATGTTAAAATGTCTTTAATGCAGCGCATTCTCTTTTTCTTTACAATGCAACAAGAATGACATGTTTTAGCTGCTCCTATTCACCCGCACTTCTCACAAACTTAGTTCTTTATTACTTTTCACGATTTCTACACTACATGTTTATTTTTACTCAGATCGTAAAAGAATCTTTGTTCTATTTTTAGCATGATTTGTTTTTTTTTTTTGTTTTTTTTGGGAATACATATTTGAAGGAGATTTTTTATTTTTTTTGGAGGGGGGTTGTGTGTCTCAACTTAGCAAAACCACATTATTAACATTTGTATTTCTTGCTTAAATTTACTAGGAGTTTGTTGGTTGTTGGTGCCCCTTGTTAATTCTACTTTAGGATTAGTGAAATGTACCTGCCTACTCAAAGAAAAACTGTCATTGTAGAAAAGTAAAACACAATAGTCAATGATTATTTCCAATCCAAAAAAAATGTATTTAGGTCTCAGCAACAAACCAAAGAGGAACGCAGCCATGGTGAAACTTGGGGAATTTGCAAAGCCTTGGACACCCACGGCAACCATCATTTTTCACGCTTAGAAAATTGGGGGCCTGAGGAGTACCTATCTAAATAATAAGGGAGCGCAATCTGGTCCTGAAGTCCAAAACATCCGGAACTGCAGCAGATGCCATCTAGGTCCCCAGGCTCTGGTCCTACGAGAGGCTCCATCTTCTCTCAGACCAGACTGAATCAAGGTCATCACTCTCTTGTCTTCCTTGTACGCTTCCTTCCACGCCGTGGTGCTGGTGCTGGTGGGGTGGCAGAAGGAGGAGGAGGAGGCGGAGCAAGGTCACTCTCGCAAACATGTGTGAGGGGAGTCATCTCCCCAGCCATCCCCTCATTTAGGATTTTGAGGATGAAATCCTCACACATGCTGCGTTGCCCCGCCTCCATACCCGTCATTTTACTGCCAACCAAGGAGGCAAAGGCCTCCTCGTAGGTGGGTGTGGCATATAGGGAGGCTGAAGCATCTTTGATCAGCTGGAGCGCTGACTCTCCCACCTCCCCCATGCTTTTCGCCCTTCTGTAGGGAAGGCGGAGGGGAGGGACTTGGGAGACAGTCAGGCTCCTACGCCTACCCCCCTGTTGGCTGCCACTACCCCCTGCCTCCTCCTGACTGCCACCTTCCACAGCCACCTCCTGGCTGAGGTCTTCCTGTGTATGAAAAAGGGACATAGTTTCAGTTATTTGTTCATCAAACACACACAATTCTCATCTAGTGACTGTTGCAAAATGTTTACAAATAGAAAACCATACAATTCTCAGCCCTGCAGTTTAGAGTCTTCCCAAAAATGTCTCCAACACCACTGTCTGTTGATATGTCAATCACGTTAGGAACTAAGCAATTGGGGATCGTGAATTAACTGAACATCATTCATTATTCCCCAAAATGGTTACAAAACTACTATACCTGGAACAAGCTGGGCTCCTGCACATATTCCATACTGGAAGGCCCAGGTTGGTCCTCGGAAGCCTCATCAGGGGTGGCGTGCGTGGAAGGACGCGTGCAAGGAAGAGTCGAGAGTGACTTCCTGACAGTAGCCTGGTCTTTGAGAAAGTGGAGCCTCTCATAGTACCAGAGCGTGGGGACATAGACATCAGCTGCTGCAGCTCCAGATGCTAGGGACTTCCGGACCTTATTGCGCTCCCGGAAATAGGTACTCTTCATGTTGTTAATCTTCACTTTTAAGTTTGCCACGGTTGCCATGGGCAGGGTTGGCTTTACAAATGCCACAAGTTTCAGCATGGCTGCGTACCTCTTTGGTCTGTTGCTGTAGTCACGGTGCTTTGGTAGCCATAAAAGGGGAAATTCCCTGTATTTATCAATGAAGAGGGGGAGAAAACTCACGTCGTAGAAGGCCTCCATCACCTCTGCAAGACACAACACCACACAAAACAATATAAATAATGTCAGCCTAAACTCTCCTAATCTTCTCCATAAAGAAGCCTCAAGTTCGAATCAGTCTAGGCTAGTTATGTACCAACGTCAAATTGTACCTTCGTTTCTAGCGATCGTCTCGTGCGTGAGCTTTCTCTCCCCTCGTCTCCCAGATCGTGGCTACGACACAGGCGTGTGACGTTTTATATACAGTGCGCATGCGTCAAACTCCGCCCGCCCCTGACGATCTTTCTCGTCTATTCCCCACCCCTTCTCTTTACGGCGCAGTGGGGAGAGCACATGGCGGGGACACAGCAGGTGCGCCCCAAATATCCCACCAACGAGGAGGAGGACGAGGAAAGTCCGGAGGCAGAAACGTCCCGATCCCGGAGCCTGAATTTCAAGGCCTCCAATATGTCATTTGGAGAAATGTTGGAGATGGTGGACATATTAAAGAGGAGCGACTATGATGGGAAGTATGGGCCTTACCTCAACCCCAATGTCCGCAAGGCCAAGATCATGTCTAAAGTTGTGAGGAGGCTGTACAATAATTTTGGGGTACAACGATCCAAGGAGCAACTGAGGAAACGCTGGTCAGACCTGAAACTGAGGGAGGCCGATCAGTACAGAAAGATCAAGCGAATTCTTCAAAAAAGTAAGTAGTTGTGTTTTGTGTTTTAATTCTTGCTTGCATACTGCTCCATGTGGTTTGATTTTTACAAAGTTGTACATTCCAAAATGGCCACTTTCATGTTCGTCTGTGCATTCGATCGTACTCAGCCTCGATCTTTCTGCCACTGTCATGGTCGTGTGTGTGTGTCCATTCGATCGTACGCAACCTCGATCGTTCGGCCACTTATAATACGATGTTTGGTGTTTTTTTTGGGGAAAGGAAGTTTGTTCTCACTAGAAATGTCATCAAGAATGTAAAGCCAATTTATTCAATGTAAAGGAGAGGTCACCCAGTAGCTGTTTACCCATCTGGACTCTAGAGCACTAGTGCTGGGACACCCAAACCCCCTTTTCATTAGGCTTTTCCACACATGTGCTCCAGTGGATACTAGAGGGGGTCTCCATCACACAAACTTCTACCAAAAAGCTAGGAAGTTTAGCACCTTTACAAAGTGACTACATTCATGTAGTTGGCATTTGTAACTGGCCAAACAAAAATAGTGTCCGTCACTTTCAAGCAATGTTTGTCATTTCCTATTTCTGCCCTCAATAGATTGTGTTGCTAAATCTTCCTTTTGTACATTCTCATAGGGGAGTGAAAACTTGGGCCGTCTGAGGAAACCCCAAAACCCACACCTCCCAAAAAAGGGGAAAGAGCAGAAGCAGAGGAGGAGGAGGAGGGAGGAGAGATCATCGAACTTGGAGAAATTGTCACCACAACAGGTGAGTGTGGGAGAACACAGCTACTGGTAAGCTAATCAATGTATGGCTGCCTCATTTCCAACACCCAATTTTTGTTTGTTTGTGGTTTTTAGGTGACGTGGATGTTGTGGAAGAAAAATCGCACTTTACCACAGAGAGTGCCCACGTACTCATCGGGGAGATAATGGTCTGCAATAGAGATCTAGATTACATAAAGCAAAACATCAATGATGTTCAACAAAAATTGAAGAACATCATTGATGTTTTAGGAAAAATATGAAAACGCACCAAGTAATTAACACACATTTGTGCCAGCTTCTGAACACATTTGCAACTTAAGAACTGTGTGAAATTTGGAACATGCACACATTGTGTCCACATGTGCTAGCTCCCATCATGGTGGATGAATGCCAACGTTTTTTTGGGGGTGCAACCACTTTACGAACTACGAAAGTGGTTGTGGTGAAGGGGTTGCACCCCCAAAAAACGTCCATTCATCCCCATGATGGAAAATGGCACTTTTGAAGCTTCTAGGCATGTGTTTTACCATCTAATGACCATTTTCAGACCCAAATTGTGTGCATGTTCTAAATTTCCACTTTCCAGGGGTGACCCCCCCCATGTGATGAAGGCAAGATCAAACACACTTTGAACATATAGTCATGTCTGATCTTGTCTTCACTTTACAAAGTTGAACTTTCCAAGTTCATAGGTTCTGTTTTGCTCCATGCCTGGTTTTACCAATTGCGGAATGTTTGTAAACAATGTGGTAAATAACCAAGATGTTGTCAGTTTGGGCGTGAAGATTGTAAACGCACTTGTGAATGTTTTCCAAGTAAACTTTTTTATTTTTCTAAATGTGTGGCTTCCTTATTTAAAAAACACAATGCATTATGTATGTCAAATGTAAAGGATATGGGGGGGGGCAATGGGTGTTATTTACTAAAGGCAAGTCCACTTTGCACTGCAAGTTTCTTTTCCAGGGCACTTTTTCACTGCACTTGTAGAGCATAGTGGATTTGACTTATGTAAATGACACCCACAGTGCTTTGTACGAAAACACGGAGCACAGCATTTTTGAGAATACACACATGTCTGACCTGGTGATGAAAAGGAGTATTTTGGGTGTCAGTTATGCAGTACAAACCTTCTCTAGAACAAAGATTAGGTATCAAACACACAACATGAGAAGAATCTTTTTGGGAAGAAGAGACTGTTACCTCCTTTTGCCCAGAAAGTGCATTCCCACTGTCGAAGGCAAAGGGAAAAAATTACAAGGTAAAATAAGCTAAAAAGAATAGTGAAAGGACAAGAAATCATAGGTTGGTTGAAATATCAGATTTATTTAAAAATGCCTCTCACACATCGTCAGGCAGAGCAATGGCCCCCCTACCCACAAAGTACTCCATATATTGCTCGCGGACCGCGCGGGCATTTAGAGGGGGCAAGCCTGGACGTGCCACATGAAGGGCTGTGAGGTCCGCATTTGGAGGGCCCTCCACATCTGGGCCAACGGGCACCACATAGTTCCTGTTATGTCTTTTGAGGAAGTTGTGCAATATGCAACAGGCAAGAACTATGTGGTTCAGTTTGTATTCCGCCAAGTTAATTGCCGTCAAGAACAGGCGGAAGCGGCTGGCCAGGATGCCAAAAGTGTTCTCCACAACTCTTCTGGCTCTGGACAGCCTGTAGTTGAAGACCCTCTGGTCTGGGGTGAGGGTCCTCATCGGGAACGGCCTCATCAGATGGGGAGTCAACGCAAACGCTTCATCTGCGACAAAGACGAAGGGGAGTCCTTCAGCATTCTCCTCTGGAGGTGGCAAGCACAGACTGCCACTTTGGAGACGCCAGTAGAACTCCGTGTGCGCAATGGCACCACCATCCGAGATCCGGCCGTTCATCCCCACGTCCACATACATAAATTCATATGTCGCCGACACCACCGCCAACATCACTACACTATTAAACCCTTTATAATTATAATAGTGGGACCCCGAGTTGGGCGGTGGGACGATGCGGACGTGTTTCCCATCAATTGCCCCTCCGCAGTTAGGAAAGTCCCAATGGCTGGCAAAGTGGGAGGCCACAGTCTGCCATTCCTGTGGCGTGGAAGGGAACTGTGGAGTGAAACAAGAAAAAATAATTAGTCACTTTGCACATAAACATTGCAAGCAGATTAGACAATCAACATCTTGGAACAAGAGCATTGTATAAAATTGGAGGCTGGAAAGTATTTGCAGAGAAAAGTAGAGGGTCCCCTTCACAGATTACTCACCCCCCATCAATCCCCACACTTCTGATGGGCCATTGGCAATAACTAGGGTTTTGGGGTGGGGGGGGGGGGGGTTGTTGGACAGGTAACCCTCTGCACTTCATTGATTGGCAAATGGCTCAATAATGTGTGCTAGTTTGGCCAGACACTCTGTACTTAACACTATTGGCAGCCCCCAGGAAACCTGAACTAACATTTCAACCCCCCCCCCCCCCCCCCCAAAAAAGGAAAGCACATTGTGACATTATGATATTTCCAAGCAAGCTAATAGGAGAGAGAGAACACAAAAAATTAGGAAATGGCAAGTATGGAGGCAGCCCCTTGCACTACATGCTTTGCAGAATTCATCCCTAAAGATGCCCACTATAAAGAGGTAGGTATATAGTGTGTATTGACCTTGGGAAAGCCAGCAGATAGAGGATTGGTATCATCTGACAGAGCAGTTGGGGGAGGGGGTTCCTAATGAGTTTGCCCCCCCCCCCCCACCAAAAACAATAAAAAAAAGGGGCTCTACATGAAGTAAACCACACAGCAAACATTTGTGCATATTTTAGGGGGTGTTTGTGGGCAAAAAATACTATGCAGCAGACAAAATACATTGCTTAAGTGACTAGGCCATAGGTGTCTATTGGGGCAGAAGAGCATGCTGGGGAGGTAAGTGAAGGGAAAAATGCATGAAGGAGAAAAGGGGCACAGCATATTAGAACATATTGCAATCATGGTAATTAGGGAAGGAGGTCAAAAATAGAAGACATTAGCAAACAGAGCATACATAGAAGGGAATAGTAAAGTATAAATGTTACCTTAATATATTCCTCCTGCAGGACCTCGATGATGGCAGAACAGGTCTCTGGAATAATGATTCCCAGGGCCTGGGGAGAGATACCTGAAGAGAACTTCAAATCCTGAAGACTTCTCCCTGTCGCCAAGTACCTCAACGTGGCAACAAGCCTCTGCTCCGGAGTAATGGCTTGTCTCATGCAGGTATCCTGCCGGCTGATAAAGGGGGTCAGCAAAGCCAAAAGACGGTGAAAATCGGGGTCCGTCATCCTGAGAAAGTTCCTGAAATCATCAGGATTATTCTCCCGGATCTCACGAAGCAAAGGCATGTGCGAGAATTGGTCACGCTGAAGCAACCAATTCTTGGTCCACATACTCCTCGTCACTCTGTTCATGGAAGGGTCTTGGGTCAAAGCTAAAAGCCCGACACCAATTCCGCGTACAGCACGAACTCGGCGACGAGTATGCACGGGAAACATCGCTCACAAGGTCACAAAAGGTCGGCTGGTCAGAACGGACAAACAGAAAGCACCGATAAACAGCAAGGCCTGAAAGAACGAAATGAATACCAGAAACGAGCAGACAATAAGCAGTGCAAATCAAAGCGTCCTATATCAAGATATAGGCCGCAATGACCAAAAAATGCGAACTGACTACACGCACTAATAAACAGATACGCACGACAAGCACAAACTGAAGAGCAGTAACGATCTGAGTCAGAAAACTGAGAAGCGCGAATCTTAAGTCACCAAACTTCGGCCAAATTCGAGATAAACACGGGATCAGCAGAAGGAGCCCAACGGGTGCCTGACGTGGTGCTGAACTTCCCTTTTCTAATCTCGTGGACGACGACTTACGTCACGACGTTCTTGCAGACCGGATATTCCGACAACGTAGTCCGACCGTGTGTACGCAACACCAACATCGGACAAAGTACGACGGACAGGATCCGACCGACCTGGTCCGCGGATTGTCCGACCGTGTGTATGGGGCTTAAGGAGATGCATCAGAGTGGTGAGCTCCTATCTCAGTCTTTCCACTCTAACCTTATATCAGAATGCCAGTTGTTAGTACATGAGTACTACAGAACAATTGAGTGCCTCCTTGTGCTTCTTCTCCCTCTCTCAGTCTAAGCTTGAGTGATTATACTGTTTGCATTACAAAAAAAATATATATTAATGGACACAATGTTGCCTTTATTTGTGTCTTTAAAATTTGCCTGAAGTTCGGCTTTAACTCTCTTAAAGAACATTCACATCAAGTAACACCTTTCAGGCTGCTTATTTAAGGAAACTGTTTATAATTGGTTCTTGCTATTGCTGTCCTTGCATAGCAAGTCATTATGCTCTTTGTCAGTAACAGGGATTGTATTTTTCCTAAAACGTTGTGACTTAGGGAGTGTTGGAGGCTTTCTGTAGCAGATAACCTACACCAGCGATATGCAATTAGCGGACCTCCAGTTGTTGCAGAACTACAAGTCCCATGAGGCATAGCAAGACTCTGACAGCCACAAGCATGACACCCAGAGGCAGAGGCATGATGGGACTTGTAGTTTTTTAAAAGCTGGAGGTCTGCTAATTGAATATCCCTGACCTACAACATACCTAACAATTTTTGAGATAGGAAAGAGGGACACCTATTAGCAAAAGTATGTAGGCATAGGACACACACCCCTGCCTTGCCCTCTTAACCACTTGCCGACCGCCGGCCGTCAAATGACGGCCAGGCGGCGCTTCTCTTGTTCCGGCAGGGCGTCATATGACGTCCTCGCCTTTGAACAGGGAATGCGTGCGATCGAGTGCGCGCATCCCCGTTCCTTCGGTGGCTGTGTGTCACGGAGACTCCGCTCGCCACCGAAGAGGGTGAACAGCCATTCGTCATGGCTGTTTACCACGTGATCGGCCGTGATGAAGTCACGGCCGATCACAAATGGTTCCACCCCCAATGTGCACGGCGCATGCGCGCGATCACGAGCGCACTGCGCGTGCACGTCGGTGACGGCGTGTTCCCCGGGAACACGGCTCGTCACTGACGCCGGTAAACAGCCATTGGCTGGCTGTTTAGTCACGTGATCGGCTGTGATCCTTTCACAGCAGATCACTAAATGTAAACACAGCGCGGTAACGAGCTGTTACCAGCGCTTCTCTCCTCACACACCATTTCTAGTGTGAGGAGAGAAGAGCCTGGAGCAGTGAGTTACCGATCTGTGTTCTGTAGTGTCTGCACCAACACCACACTTGTCAGATCGCCCCCCCCATTGTCATCTGTCACCCAACAGTCACCACAGTCACCCCATAAAGTGCACCTGTCACATAGGAGACTGCCATCAGTGACCGTCAGCGGTGCGCCTGTTACCCGTCACCCATCAGTGACCGCCACCAGTCAACCGTCACCCATCAGTGACCGCCAGCTGTCACCCGTCACCCATCAGTGACCGCCAGCTGTCACCCGTCACCCATCAGTGACCACCACCCGTCACCCATCAGTGACCGCCACTAGTCACCCATCACCCATCAGTGACCGCCAGCTGTCACCCGTCACCCATCAGTGACCGCCACCAGTCACCCGTCACCCATCAGTGACCGCCACCAGTCACCCATCAGTGACCGCCACCAGTCACCCGTCACCCATCAGTGACCGCCACCAGTCACCCGTCACCTCTCAGTGACCGCCACCAGTCACCCAACACCCATCAGTGACCGCCAGCCGTCACCCATCAGTGACCACCAGCTGTCACCCATCAGTGACCACCAGCCGTCACCCATTACCCATCAGTGACCGCCAGCCATCACCTGTAACCCATCAGTGACTGCCAGCCGTTACCTATCAGTGACCGCCAGCCGTCACCCATTAGCCATCACCTGTCACCCATCAGTGACCGCCAGCCATCAGCCACCGCCAGTCTTCAGCCATCACCCATCAGTGACCGCCAGCCATCACCCATCAGTGACCGCCAGCCATCAGTGACCGCCAGCCATCAGTGACCATTACCTGTCACTGTCCGTGGCCTGTCACCCATCAGTGACCATCGCCTGTCACACCGTCATCACCTATCAGTGAAAGTCACCTGCTACCCATCACACAGCCCATCAGTGACCGTCACCTGCCACCTGTCACACAGCCATCAGCGCCATGTCCAAAAGGCTTTACAATAGTGAGGAGGCGTTCCAGAACCTCTCCATGACCGATGAGAGCAACGGGGAGTTCCCATCGGAATCAAATTCTGATTCCGAATCAAATCCCGATTCCGAATCAAATCTCGAATCTGCATTTGAACCGAATAGTGAATCGGCAAATGATTCGGAAGAAGAATGGGTCCCTCCTAAAAGGGCACGGCACTCTGGAAACCAGGATTGTATCCCCAGGCCCAGTACAAGCGCTGCCGCCAGCAATAGGCCCCAAGAACAAATATCCAGGCCCAGTACCAGCGCTGCCGCCAGCGTTAGGCCCCAGGAACAAATGCCCAGTACCATCGCTGCTGCCGGCGATGGGCACCACCAACAAATGCCCAGACCCAGAACCAGTGCTGCCACATCACGCCTGAGTACCAGCCCAGGAAATTCTAATCCAAATACTGGAGTGTCACATCCCCCAAGAGCCAGGGCCTCTACATATATGCCAGATGGTCTTGCCAACCCAACATGGCTGCCTTCCGACTCGGCTTCACCAATTATTCCCCCTTTCACAGCACAGCCAGGTGTGCAGGCCAACACCCAAAATTTTTCAGAGATTGATTTCTTTCATTTATTTTTGCCCGGCACTTTTCTGCAATTTATTGTGGACCAGACAAATTTATACGCCCAGCAGCATATTGCCAATAACCCCCAATCATCACATGCCCGTCCGTTTCAGTGGAGAGATCTGAATTTGAATGAGTTCAAAGTGTTTATGGGCCTCACCCTAAACATGGGGGTTACAAAAAAAAATGAAGGACATACCTATTGGTCCACCCAACCCATGCACGCCATGCCCATTTATTCTGCCATAATGTCCAGGTCCCGATACAACATCATAATGCGATTTCTTCACTTCAGCGACAACACCCAGTGCCCTCCCCACAATCATCCAAATTACGACAAGTTATATAAACTTCGCCCACTGATAAATTTCCTTTCAAAACAATTTGCAGAACTTTATGTCCCTGAGCAGAATATATGTGTCGATGAGTCCCTGGTACCCTTTTCTGTCCGGCTAGGAATAAAGCAATATATTCCTAGCAAAAGGGCCAGATACGGAGTCAAATTATACAAACTGTGTGAGAGAGCCACGGGATATTTGTATGCGTTCCGCATATATGAAGGAAGAGATTCCCAGCTCCAGCCCCCATGCCCGGCCTACATGGGCACAACTGGAAAGATTGTATGGGACCTGGCATACTCACTTCTGAACAAAGGATATCATCTATACCTTGACAACTTTTATACCAGCCTGCCCCTTTTCAGACACTTGTACCTGGCAAAAACCCTGGCCTGCGGAACCTCCAGAAAAAATAGGAAGGGCTTCCCACAATCACTGGCGTATAAAAAGCTGCGAAGGGGGGAAAGAGCATCATTGAGATGCAATTAAGTGCTGGCCTTGAGGTGGAAGGATAAAAGGGACGTGCACATGATGTCCACCATCCATGAGGACACTACAATTGAGGTTCAAAGAAGACAAGGTCCCATTGAAAAGCCAAAATGTGTCCAAGATTATAATCTCTACATGGGGGGGGTGGATTTCAATGATCAAATGATCAAGCCCTATTTGTCAATAAGGAGGTCCCGATTCTGGTATAAGAAGGTAGCAATTTATCTCATCCATTTGGCCATTTATAATTCCTATGTAGTCTACACCAAATCCATGGAAAGCCATGCCCCCTTTATAAAATTCATAGAAGAAATTGTCACGTCCCTCACCTATCACCAAGGACCCCCTCCAGAAGACCTTCGCTCTGAGACTGTTTGCCGACTTTATGAGCGCCACTTCCCCTTCAAAATTCCACCATCTGAAGCAGGCCGAAGAAGGCAAAAAAAATGTCGCGTGTGCACCAAAAGAGGGTTTCGGACAGATACCAGCTTCCATTGTCCCCAGTGTCCCAACCTGGCCTTTGCATCGGTGAATGCTTCCAACTTTATCATACATCCCTAAAATATTAACCATTTCCCCATTTTCAGTGCTGACCATTTTCCATGCTTCCCCAAATTACCATGCCACTGCCTTCCACGTGAACTGACCCTGGCCTGTTTTTTTTGACTATGCCTCTGCCTACCGTTTGGACTGCATCCACAAAAACTGACCCTGGCCTGTTTTATTAACTACTCTACTGCCTACCGATTGGACTGCTTGCACGTGAACTGACCCTGGCCTGTTTTATGGACTATGCTTTTGCCAACCGCTTGGACTGATCTATTGCCCTGCTACTGTAGTACACAGGGGTCTCACATATGTGAGGGGCTCCAGAATTGTTTTTCCAGATGGAGAAAACAATTTGTTTTTGTTTTCTCCGGTTTTCGGATTAGGGTCTGGAGCCCGGAGGCTTCATAGAGATTTGGGTGGGTCGAAGCCTCTACCCCTGTGCACCTGTGCACAGGTCTTACCTGATTGCGGCCCTCAGCTTGCTGCTGACTTACTGCCACCATGCCTCTGCCTGCCGCATGAACGGACCACACCGCTACCTGGACTATGCAAATAATAATCTGTAGCAAGAGGCAGTATGTTTATGAAGGGCTGGAGAGCGGTACAATGAGTGTATGCAGGTAACAGTGTACCAGGACCAATATTATGGCTGTGCTGGCTGTCTCTGCCTGGACAATTTCTATGGACTGCTGTGCTGACAATATCCTTGTGCTGACTATAGACAATATTCCTGCCTGTTGCCTGGATAATTACCAATGCTGTCGCTAAGCACATCCCTACCTGCTGCCTGGACCAGTGCTCTCCTCTGTGGATACTACTAAAAGCACAGGTCATGCTTTTTTTTTTTTTTACCCTTTCCGCGATAAAATTTATTTTGAATTGTAATTCTTGGTATGTACATGCTATGTGTTAGAAATATGAAGGGCCTTCAAAAATGATAGGTTGCCAGGAAATTATATATGTCATTTATGCTCCTAGAACACCTGATGGTGCTACTTGGATGTTGGGCCTTTGTATGTGGCCAGGCTGTGTAAAAGTCTCACACATGTGGTGTTGCCATACTCGGGAGGAGTAGAAGAATGTATTTTGGGGTGTCATCTTTGCTGTGTACATGCTATGTGTTGGAAATATCTGATAAATGGACATCTTTGTGTAAAAAAAATGCGTTTTCATTTTTTTTCCACATTTTCCAAAAACTTCTGGAAAAAAATGAACCGCTCAAAAGACTCATTATGCCTCATAGATTATACGTTGGGGTGTTTGCTTTCCAAAATGGGGTCATTTTGGGGGCAATTCCATTGTCCTGGTGCTCCAGGGCCTTCAAAAGTGTAATAGGTGGTTGAGAAATGAGATGTGTCATTTATACTCGTAGAACGCCTAAAGATGCTACTTCAATGCTGGGCCTCTGTATGTGGCCAGGCTGTGTAAAAGTCTCACACATGTGGCATTGCCATACTCAGGAGGAGTAGCAGAATGTATTTTGGGGTGTCATCTTTGCTATGCACATGCTATATGTTGGAAATATCTGATAAATGGACAACTTTGTGTAAAAAAAATGCGTTTTCATTTTTTTCCACATTTTCCAAAAACTTCTGGAAAAAAATGAACCGCTCAAAAGACTCATTATGCCTCATAGATTATACGTTGGGGTGTTTGCTTTCCAAAATGGGGTCATTTTGGGGGGAATTCCATTGTCCTGGTGCTCCAGGGCCTTCAAAAGTGTAATAGGTGGTTGAGAAATGAGATGTGTCATTTATGCTCGTAGAACGCCTGAAGATGCTATTTCAATGCTGGGCCTTTGTATGTGGCTAGGCTGTGTAAAAGTCTCACACATGTGGTATCGCCATACTCAGGAGGAGTAGCAGAATGTATTTTGGGGTGTCATCTTTGCTATGCACATGCTATATGTTGGAAATATCTGATAAATGGACAATCTTCAATGCTGGGACTTTGTATGTGGCCAGGCTGTGTAAAAGTCTCACACATGTGGTATTGCCATACTCAGGAGGAGTAGCAGAATGTATTTTGGGGTGTCATCTTTGCTATGCACATGCTATATGTTGGAAATATCTGATAAATGGACACCTTTGTGTAAAAAAAATGCGTTTTCATTTTTTTTCCACATTTTCCAAAAACTTCTGGAAAAAAATGAACCGCTCAAAAGACTCATTATGCCTCATAGATTATACATTGTGGTGTTTGCGTTCCAAAATGGGGTCATTTTGGGGGCAATTCCATTGTCCTAGTGCTCCAGGGCCTTCAAAAGTGTAATAGGTGGTTGAAAAATGAGATGTGTCATTTATGCTCGTAGAACGCCTGAAGGTGCTACTTCAATGCTGGGCCTTTGTATGTGGCCAGGCTGTGTAAAAGTCTCACACATGTGGTATCGCCATACTCAGGAGGAGTAGCAGAATGTAGTTTGGGGTGTCATCTTTGCTATGCACATGCTATATGTTGGAAATATCTGATAAATGGACAACTTTGTGTAAAAAAAATGCATTTTCATTTTTTTAACACATTTTCCAAAAACTTCTGGAAAAAAATGAACCGCTCAAAAGACTCATTATGTCTCATAGATTATACGTTGGGGTGTTTGCGTTCCAAAATTGGGTCATTTTGGGGGCAATTCCATTGTCCTGGTGCTCCAGGGCCTTCAAAAGTGTAATAGGTGGTTGAGAAATGAGATGTGTCATTTATGCTCCTAGAACACCTGATGGTGCTACTTGGATGTTGGGCCTTTGTATGTGGCCAGGCTGTGTAAAAGTCTCACACATGTGGTATCGCCATACTCAGAAGGAGTAGTAGAATGTATTTTGGGGTGTAATCTGTTGTATGCATATGCTCTGTGAGAGAAAAAAACTGTTAATATTAGAATTTTGTTAAAAAAAAATAATAAATAAAAAAAATCTTCATATTGCAAAGAATTGTGGGAAAAAATTACAACTTAAAAAAATTCACCATGCTACTTACTTAATACCTTGGGATGTCTACTTTCTAAAAAGGGGTCATTTGTGGGGTATTTGTACTTTCCTGACTTGTTAGTGTCTCAAGATATGAGATACACCCGATATACTGAAGCCTTGATCAGATGTGATCAATTTTCAGTGATTGGCACCATAGTTTGTAGACTCTATAACTTTCACAAAGACCAAATAATTTACACTAATTTGGGTTATTTTTACCAAAGATATGTAGCAGTATAAATTTTGGCCAAAATTTTGGAAGAAAAATTACTAATTTGCAAAATTTTATGACAGAAATAAAGAAAAAGGCATTTTTTACAACAACATTTTACAACAACATTAACAACATTTATGGTATTTTTTATTTATAGCACAAAAAATAAAAAACCCACTAGTGATTAAATACCACCAAAAGAATGCTCTATTTGTGTGAAAAAAAGGACGCAAATACAGTACAAGTACAGTGTTGCATGACTGAGTAATTGTCATTCAAAGTGAGAGAGCACTGAAAGCTGAAAATTGGTCTGGTCAGGAAGGGGGTGTAAGTGCACTGTATTGAGGTGGTTAAAGATGAATTCTACAAAAAATGAATAGTTAAAGCTACAAATGTTTTTTTTTACCACTATTATTTCTTTATACTAGCTTTTGACAAATTCTGCAATTTAGAAATTGGATGAAAGGTTTAGCATTGGGAAACTTTTTGAAAGATAAATAGTACATTTTATATACAACTATCTGTATATAGATCAGACGAAAGTGAGGAACAAATGAGGAGGAAAGAGGGACAAAGGGACTTTGGGAGCTATGCCTAGGCTGCTTCTTCCCTCCTCCTTTCTGGCCCACCATCTTGTCTGACTTCTGCCTGTGAAGCCTCCAGCACTCTATAAATGAGAGTGGAGAATAGGCTTCCAAGCACCCGATGTCACTGCTGCCACTGATAATGTGCAGGCACTCTCCCACACACAGACTCAAGTGCCAGAGTTTTCACAGGAAGCAGCCAGACATCTTGGTTAAAGGAGAGCGAGTGAGCAGTGTGTTGTCTACTATAGAAAGCCTCCAACACTTCTAGAAGTGTCAAAGGGTGAAGAAAACTAAAGCATTATTACTGGCAAAAGGTGTAATAAATTGGTATAGCAAGGGCAGTTAAGTGCTAATTTAAAATATATTATGTATGTGAGCATACTGGGAAGTATTACTAGATAGGAGTGTCTCATCAGTGTCACCTATTATTGCTGCCTACCAGTGGCCATCAGTGCCACCTATCATTTCCACTCATCAGTACCCATCAATTACACCCATCAGTGCAGCCTCATCAGTGCCACCTCATCAGTGCCCATCAGTGCCACCTCATCAGTGCCCATCAGTGCCACCTATCAGTGCCTATCCATGCCCATCAGTGCTGCCTCATCAGTGCCCATCAGTGCAGACTACCAGCACCCATCAGTGCAGCCTATCATTTTCCATCAATGCAGCCTCATCAGCACACATCAGTGAAGGAGAACAATTACCTGTTTGCCAAAAACAAACTATGAAAACATTTTTTTTTTCAAAGTCTTCTGTCTTTTTTTTAGCAAAAAATGTAAAACCCAGTAGTGATTAAATACCACCAAAATAAATCTCTATTTGTTTGAAAAAAAGAATAAAAATGTAATTTTGGTACAGCGTTGCATGACCGCACAATTTTCATTCAAAGTGCGACAGAGCTGAAAGCTAAAAATTGGCCTCGGCAGGAAGGGGGTAAAAGTGCCCAGCAGACAAGTGGTTAAAATGTTTTTACACAATTAAAACAGTTTTTCTGTGGTTTTGTGGTTTAGCACAGTCACAGTATAGACCAGTGTTTCTCAATTCCAGTCCTCAAGGCACATCAACAGGTAATTTTTTCAGGATTTCCCTCAGATCAAACGGCTGTGGTAATTACTAAGGCAGTGAAACTGATCAAATCACCTGTGCAAAATAATGAAAGCCTAAAAACATGACCTCTTGGCGCGCCTTGAGGACTGGAATTGAGAAACACTGGCATAGACCATAGCAAGCACTGATTCCACCAAAGGATTACCTTCCAGTTAATATTCCAGTGTTCACCTGCCAGCTTTAGAGTCTACAATAGATCTCCCATGTAAATCACTCTGGGTTGAAGATTTAGGAGAATTGACAGATCAGCAATAGTCCTATATATGGTCTCTCCCTTTAATAGCCCTATCACCTTCACAAAAATTAAAGTTGTTGTAAACCTCAGTCATGACATCTGAACAAAGCACATATATCTGTAGTGTTTACTTTCTTCAAAGCTCTAAGTGTCATTTCTCTCTGGTGCTTTGTTCCTCTGTTATCAGCATGAGTCACTTCTGACAAGTTGGCCTGATGCCAGAGATAAAATGGTGATGAGGAGGAGAGCTTAGCATACAGCTTGTCTGCAGCTCCCTGCCCCATCCTGGTCCTCCCTGCTCCTGACAGATGAAGAAGGATTTAGTCTAAATTCAGCATTTTTGAAGGGATGTAAAAAAGAAGAATGCAGATAAACAAGTAAAATGTATGTAGGAGGATTTGTTTCATTGTGTGTCATCTGAGGCTATTCATTTTACTGAGTATATGTAAGGGTTTACATCCACTTTAATGCAGATTTTCATACTTCATAAGTCATAGTGCACACCCCAGAAGCAGGTCCAATTGATTGTCACCCGGATGTCATTCTCCGGGTACCGTTGAACAGATGCCCTGGAGATGTCCTAAACTACATACTGTAGATATAGGTTTGAAGTTTGTCCATGATAAATACTGTTTTCCATAAGTGTTTTCAAGTTCCAAGCCATGCTTACATTACAGGTACCAGTAAAATGAATTTGCACCAAGCGTGGTTGTCCAGCTAAATTCAATAAATTAAAGGAAGACTGGCTTAACACTCCAGGTAACCTACAGCACTAATATTGGATAGTAAGGATGGGCCCGGTGCTCGATGCGAACCCACGTTCGCATCGAGCACCGGGCGTTCGCTCGCTCGGCGAGCCCAGAACTATTTTGGCCGCTCGCATCACGTTCGTGTGTTGCGAGCGGCCCCGCAATGCATTGCGGCCGGCGCGGCCGACGCAGTGCATTGCTGGCTGATGATTGGCCAAGCATGCATGCACTGTGACCCCGCATGCTTGGCCAATCACAGCCCCGGAAACTCGAAGAGCCATAATTGGCTACAGGCAGGACGCCTGTAGCCAATTACAGCTCAGGGGCTGTAGTACACGCCCCCCCCTATAAAACGCCGCCACGCCGTCTGCGCCGGTCACATGCTGTTCCGGCGCAGATTGAGCAGGCAGATTCTGTGACACTCTGCTGCATTTAGATAGTTAGAGAGATTCACTTACAGAGATTGAGTTAGATAGATTCAGTTACAAAGATTGATTGAGAAAGAGGGGCTTGTAGTGTGCTCGTGGCAGGCAGGCAGAGCTCCTATATTTTGTTACCAGAAGCACCTATAGGACTTGTAGTGTGTTCGTGGCAGGCAGGCAGAGCTCCTATATTTTGTTACCAGAAGCACCTATAGGACTTGTAGTGTGTTCGTGGCAGGCAGGCAGAGCTCCTATATTTTGTTACCAGAAGCACCTATAGGACTTGTAGTGTGTTCGTGGCAGGCAGGCAGAGCTCCTATATTTTGTTACCAGAAGCACCTATAGGACTTGTAGTGTGTTCGTGGCAGGCAGGCAGAGCTCCTATATTTTGTTACCAGAAGCACCTATAGGACTTGTAGTGTGTTCGTGGCAGGCAGGCAGAGCTCCTTCATTTTGTTCCCAGAGGCACCTATAGGACTTGAAGTGTGTTAGTCCCATTACACACACAGAGCTATATTTTCTTCCCAGAAGCACCTATAGGACTTGAAGTGTGTTAGTCCCATTACACACACAGAGCTATATTTTGTTCCCAGAAGCACCTATAGGACTTGAAGTGTGTTAGTCCCATTACACACACAGAGCTATATTTTCTTCCCAGAAGCACCTATAGGACTTGAAGTGTGTTAGTCCCATTACACACACAGAGCTATATTTTGTTCCCAGAAGCACCTATAGGACTTGAAGTGTGTTAGTCCCATCACACACACAGAGCTATATTTTGTTCCCAGAAGCACCTATAGGACTTGAAGTGTGTTAGTCCCATCACACACACAGAGCTATATTTTGTTCCCAGAAGCACCTATAGGACTTGAAGTGTGTTAGTCCCATCACACACACAGAGCTATATTTTGTTCCCAGAAGCACCTATAGGACTTGAAGTGTGTTAGTCCCATTACACACACAGAGCTATATTTTCTTCCCAGAAGCACCTATAGGACTTGAAGTGTGTTATTCCCATCACACACACAGAGCTATATTTTGTTCCCAGAAGCACCTATAGGACTTGAAGTGTGTTAGTCCCATTACACACACAGAGCTATATTTTCTTCCCAGAAGCACCTATAGGACTTGAAGTGTGTTAGTCCCATTACACACACAGAGCTATATTTTGTTCCCAGAAGCACCTATAGGACTTGAAGTGTGTTAGTCCCATTACACACACAGAGCTATATTTTCTTCCCAGAAGCACCTATAGGACTTGAAGTGTGTTAGTCCCATTACACACACAGAGCTATATTTTGTTCCCAGAAGCACCTATAGGACTTGAAGTGTGTTAGTCCCATCACACACACAGAGCTATATTTTGTTCCCAGAAGCACCTATAGGACTTGAAGTGTGTTAGTCCCATCACACACACAGAGCTATATTTTGTTCCCAGAAGCACCTATAGGACTTGAAGTGTGTTAGTCCCATCACACACACAGAGCTATATTTTGTTCCCAGAAGCACCTATAGGACTTGAAGTGTGTTATTCCCATTACACACACAGAGCTATATTTTCTTCCCAGAAGCACCTATAGGACTTGAAGTGTGTTAGTCCCATTACACACACAGAGCTATATTTTGTTCCCAGAAGCACCTATAGGACTTGAAGTGTGTTAGTCCCATCACACACACAGAGCTATATTTTCTTCCCAGAAGCACCTATAGGACTTGAAGTGTGTTAGTCCCATTACACACACAGAGCTATATTTTCTTCCCAGAAGCACCTATAGGACTTGAAGTGTGTTAGTCCCATTACACACACAGAGCTATATTTTGTTCCCAGAAGAACCTATAGGACTTGAAGTGTGTTAGTCCCATCACACACACAGAGCTATATTTTGTTCCCAGAAGCACCTATAGGACTTGAAGTGTGTTAGTCCCATTACACACACAGAGCTATATTTTGTTCCCAGAAGCACCTATAGGACTTGAAGTGTGTTAGTCCCATCACACCCACAGAGCTATATTTTGTTCCCAGAAGCACCTATAGGACTTGAAGTGTGTTAGTCCCATTACACACACAGAGCTATATTTTGTTCCCAGAAGCACCTATAGGACTTGAAGTGTGTTAGTCCCATCACACCCACAGAGCTATATTTTGTTCCCAGAAGCACCTATAGGACTTGAAGTGTGTTAGTCCCATCACACACACAGAGCTATATTTTGTTCCCAGAAGCACCTATAGGACTTGAAGTGTGTTAGTCCCATCACACACACAGAGCTATATTTTGTTCCCAGAAGCACCTATAGGACTTGAAGTGTGTTAGTCCCATCACACACACAGAGCTATATTTTGTTCCCAGAAGAACCTATAGGACTTGAAGTGTGTTAGTCCCATCACACACACAGAGCTATATTTTGTTCCCAGAAGCACCTATAGGACTTGAAGTGTGTTAGTCCCATTACACACACAGAGCTATATTTTGTTCCCAGAAGCACCTATAGGACTTGAAGTGTGTTAGTCCCATCACACCCACAGAGCTATATTTTGTTCCCAGAAGCACCTATAGGACTTGAAGTGTGTTAGTCCCATCACACACACAGAGCTATATTTTGTTCCCAGAAGAACCTATAGGACTTGAAGTGTGTTAGTCCCATCACACACACAGAGCTATATTTTGTTCCCAGAAGCACCTATAGGACTTGAAGTGTGTTAGTCCCATCACACACACAGAGCTATATTTTGTTCCCAGAAGCACCTATAGGACTTGAAGTGTGTTAGTCCCATCACACACACAGAGCTATATTTTGTTCCCAGAAGCACCTATAGGACTTGAAGTGTGTTAGTCCCATCACACACACAGAGCTATATTTTCTTCCCAGAAGCACCTATAGGACTTGAAGTGTGTTAGTCCCATCACACAGAGCTCCTCTATTTTCTTTGCAGAAGCACCCACAGGACTTCTAGTGTGTTAGTGGCATCACACAGAGCTCCTATATATTCTTCTCAGCAGCACCCACAGGACTTCTAGTGTGTTAGTGGCATCACACAGAGCTCCTCTATTTTCTTTGCATAAGCACCCACAGGACTTCTAGTGTGTTAGTGGCATCACACAGAGCTCCTCTATTTTCTTTGCAGAAGCACCCATAGGACTTCTAGTGTGTTAGTGGCATCACACAGAGCTCCTATATATTCTTCTCAGCAGCACCCACAGGACTTCTAGTGTGTTAGTGGCATCACACAGAGCTCCTCTATTTTCTTTGCAGAAGCACCCACAGGACTTCTAGTGTGTTAGTGGCATCACACAGAGCTCCTCTATTTTCTTTGCAGAAGCACCCATAGGACTTCTAGTGTGTTAGTGGCATCACACAGAGCTCCTATATATTCTTCTCAGCAGCACCCACAGGACTTCTAGTGTGTTAGTGGCATCACACAGAGCTCCTCTATTTTCTTTGCAGAAGCACCCACAGGACTTCTAGTGTGTTAGTGGCATCACACAGAGCTCCTCTATTTTCTTTGCAGAAGCACCCATAGGACTTCTAGTGTGTTAGTGGCATCACACAGAGCTCCTATATATTCTTCTCAGCAGCACCCACAGGACTTCTAGTGTGTTAGTGGCATCACACAGAGCTCCTCTATTTTCTTTGCAGAAGCACCCACAGGACTTCTAGTGTGTTAGTGGCATCACACAGAGCTCCTCTATTTTCTTTGCAGAAGCACCCACAGGACTTCTAGTGTGTTAGTGGCATCACACAGAGCTCCTCTATTTTCTTTGCATAAGCACCCACAGGACTTCTAGTGTGTTAGTGGCATCACACAGAGCTCCTCTATTTTCTTTGCAGAAGCACCCATAGGACTTCTAGTGTGTTAGTGGCATCACACAGAGCTCCTATATATTCTTCTCAGCAGCACCCACAGGACTTCTAGTGTGTTAGTGGCATCACACAGAGCTCCTCTATTTTCTTTGCAGAAGCACCCACAGGACTTCTAGTGTGTTAGTGGCATCACACAGAGCTCCTCTATTTTCTTTGCATAAGCACCCACAGGACTTCTAGTGTGTTAGTGGCATCACACAGAGCTCCTCTATTTTCTTTGCAGAAGCACCCATAGGACTTCTAGTGTGTTAGTGGCATCACACAGAGCTCCTATATATTCTTCTCAGCAGCACCCACAGGACTTCTAGTGTGTTAGTGGCATCACACAGAGCTCCTCTATTTTCTTTGCAGAAGCACCCACAGGACTTCTAGTGTGTTAGTGGCATCACACAGAGCTCCTCTATTTTCTTTGCATAAGCACCCACAGGACTTCTAGTGTGTTAGTGGCATCACACAGAGCTCCTCTATTTTCTTTGCAGAAGCACCCATAGGACTTCTAGTGTGTTAGTGGCATCACACAGAGCTCCTATATATTCTTCTCAGCAGCACCCACAGGACTTCTAGTGTGTTAGTGGCATCACACAGAGCTCCTCTATTTTCTTTGCAGAAGCACCCACAGGACTTCTAGTGTGTTAGTGGCATCACACAGAGCTCCTCTATTTTCTTTGCATAAGCACCCACAGGACTTCTAGTGTGTTAGTGGCATCACACAGAGCTCCTCTATTTTCTTTGCAGAAGCACCCATAGGACTTCTAGTGTGTTAGTGGCATCACACAGAGCTCCTATATATTCTTCTCAGCAGCACCCACAGGACTTCTAGTGTGTTAGTGGCATCACACAGAGCTCCTCTATTTTCTTTGCAGAAGCACCCACAGGACTTCTAGTGTGTTAGTGGCATCACACAGAGCTCCTCTATTTTCTTTGCATAAGCACCCACAGGACTTCTAGTGTGTTAGTGGCATCACACAGAGCTCCTCTATTTTCTTTGCAGAAGCACCCATAGGACTTCTAGTGTGTTAGTGGCATCACACAGAGCTCCTATATTTTCTTCTCAGCAGCACCCACAGGACTACCGACTACAATGGCTGGAAGACCGCCAAGGGGAGGCAGAGCGTGCAGAGCCAAGAACACAGGGCAGGCAGGCTCTGTTTCTAGTGGACGTGGCCGTGGACGTGGACGTGGTCGTGCATCGTCATCAGCACGTGGCCATGGGACACGCGCGTCTTTGTTTTCGGCAGCTGGACATGTGGAGCCGCATCATGCTGAAGGCTTGGTAGAATGGATGACCAAGCCCTCCTCATCCTCCTCATCCTCTCTCACCCAGGCTCAGGGTACTGACAGAGCATCATCAGCCACCCCTTCCCTAGACCCACCATGTCCTCCTGAGGAGTCCCCCGAACTCTTTGAGCACAGTGTTGGGTACATGCTCCAGGAGGATGCCCAACGATTCGAAGGCTCGGATGACGATACCCAGCTTGAGGAATCTGGCAGTACAGTTCCACCAGCTGCAGCTTACTGCCAGGTTTGCTCTAGTGGTGAAGAGGGAGGGGATGATGAGGTCACTGACTCCACGTGGGTGCCTCAAGGGAGAGAGGATGAGGAGGAGGACGAGGAGGAGGAGGATGCGGCGTCACATGTCCAACGAGGCAGGATGCCCCCTGGAGGCCAGGTAGAGGCCAGCATAGCAACTGTACAACACCGCAGAGCTCCGCCTGTGCAGGGCGCTGCCTCTGCACGTTATCAGAAAAGTTCTTTGGTGTGGGCCTTTTTTGAGACGAGTGCAGCAGATCGCACCACTGCTATTTGCAATATTTGTCTCAAGCGTATCTCGCGTGGCCAAAACATCAGCCGCTTGGGCACGACAAGCATGACCAGACATATGGCGACCTGCCATGCAGCTCGTTGGCAGGCACACATAAAAGACCCACACCAAAGAACTAAGCGGACCTCTCCTTGCTCCTCCTCAGCTGGGATCTCCATCCCCACTACACCTTCAGTCCTCTCTGAAAGCTGCTCTGAGAGGACTGAAGGTGTAGAATTCGGTGTGTCACAACCAAGTACTTGCAGTACACCGACGTCCGAATGCAGCAGGCAAATTTCCCTGCCCCAGCTGCTGGACCGTAGAAAGAAGTACACTCCCAGCCATCCACATGCCCAGCGGTTGAATGCTAGCCTTGCTAAATTGCTAGCACTTCAACTGCTGCCTTTTCAGTTGGTAGACTCGGCCCCCTTCCGTGAGTTTGTTCAATGTGCGGTTCCTCAGTGGCAGGTTCCCAAACGCCACTTTTTCTCGCGGAAGGCGATTCCGTCTCTCTACCGGCATGTGGAGGGCAATGTCCATGCCTCGCTGGACAGGGCGGTCAGCGGTAAGGTGCATATTACCGCTGACTCATGGTCCAGCAGGCATGGACAGGGACGGTACCTTTCTTTCACGGCCCATTGGGTCACTCTATTGGCAGCTGGGAGGGATGCAGGACAAGGTGCAGTAGTGTTGGAGGTTGTTCCGCCACCACGCCTCCAAAACGCGACTACTGCTACTGGTTGTGACACACCTCTCTCCTCCACCCCCTCCTCTTCTTCTTCCTCCAGTGCTCTGTCCTTGGAACCAGCGGTGCTCCGTAGGCGTACAAGGGGCTACGCAAGTACGCAGGCAAAAAGATGCCATGCCGTGCTTGCGCTGGTGTGTTTGGGGGACAGGAGCCACACTGGGCCAGAGGTTCTGGCAGCTCTGCAGGGGCAGGCCGAGAGGTGGTTGACGCCACGTCAGCTTAAGCCAGGAATGGTCGTTTCTGACAATGGCACCAACCTCCTCTCCGCCCTGCGACAGGGGCAGCTCACCCATGTGCCCTGCATGGCTCACGTCCTCAACCTGGTGGTGCAGCGGTTCTTGGGCAGGTTCCCAGGCTTACAGGATGTCCTGAGGCAGGCCAGGAAAGTCTGTGTGCATTTCCGCCGATCTTATAATGCCAGTGCTCGGCTGACTGAGCTGCAAAAGGAGCTGAACCTGCCCAAGAACCGCCTAATATCTGACATGCCCACCAGGTGGAACTCAACGTTGGCCATGCTGCAGCGACTGCACACGCAGCAGAGGGCCATCAATGAGTACCTTTGCGACTATGGCACCAGGACAGGGTCAGGGGAGCTTGGTTTTTTTTCCCCACGTCAGTGGAGCATGATCAGGGATGCATGCACTGTCCTCTCACCATTTGAGGAGGCCACGAGGATGGTGAGCAGTGACAGTGCATGCATCAGTGACACTGTCCCTCTTGTCCACCTGTTGGAGCATACGCTGCGTGGGATAATGGACAGGGCACTTGAGGCAGAACAGAGGCAGGAAGAGGAGGACTTCCTTGCCTCTCAAGGCCCCCTTTATCCGGACAGTGTTCCTTCTGTCCCACCCATCACACAGGAAGAGGATGAGGAGGAGGAGGAGGAGGATGAGGAGGAGGATTGTGTGAGCATGGAGGTGGAGCCTGGCACTCAGCATCAGCAGCAGCAGTCTTTTAGGGATGATGTACAGTCCCAACAAGCCAGTGGACTTGTACGTGGCTGGGAGGAGGTGGCTGGCGATCATGTCATCCTCAGTGACCCAGAAGACTCCGGACCGAATGCCTCAGCTAACCTACGCTGCATGGCCTCCCTGATCCTGCAAAGCCTGCGGAAGGATCCTCGTGTTCTTCGGATCAAGGAGAGGGACCATTACTGGCTGGCCACTCTCCTTGATCCGCGGTACAAGGGTAAGGTTGCGGACCTTATCTTGCCGTCGCAGAGGGAGCAGAGGATGAGACATCTCAGGGAGGCCTTGCAGAAAGGTCTGTGCAACGCGTTCCCAGAAACTGGGAGGCTACAAACTCCTGGTCCTGGGCGACGAGTTGCTGAGGCTTCGGTCAGTGGCAGAAGGAGCGGTGGGGAAGGTGGACGTCTGACCGATGCGTTCAGACAATTTTTTAGTCCGCAGCCCCAAGGTATGATCGGTTCCAGCAACCATCGCCAGCGTCTGATATACATGGTGCAGGAATACCTTGGGGCAAGGTCAGACTTGGACACCTTTCCCACCGAAAATCCTCTGGCTTACTGGGTCCTGAGGATGGATCACTGGCCAGAGCTTGCACAGTATGCAATTGAGCTACTGGCCTGTCCTGCCTCCAGCGTTCTTTCCGAACGCACATTCAGTGCTGCTGGAGGATTTGTGACTGATCATAGGGTGCGCCTGTCCACCGCCTCGGTTGATCGACTGACATTCATCAAAATGAATCAGTCTTGGATCACCACCAGCTACCAGGCACCTGAGGCGGATATAACCGAATAATTTTTAATGTCACATCCCTTCAAGACTGCCTATGCTGATGCTGAGTGACTGTCCTCTTATGTTCACTGACTATCCTCTTCCTCCTCCTCAATGATCCATGCCACCACACCAGTGCCTAAGGCACAATTTTTCAGCCCCTGTTTAACAGGGGCGTGTACTTACAATTTTTTAAAAAAATGCTTCGCAACACGTGTGACTGCTGTGCTCCAAGTACAGTCTCTGTGAGGGCCGTGTTGCAGTGTTGTGGCACCAGCACCAGTGCCTAAGGCACAATTTTTCAGCCCCTGTTTAACAGGGGCGTGTACTTACAATTTTTTAAAAAAATGCTTCGCAACACGTGTGACTGCTGTGCTCCAAGTACAGTCTCTGTGAGGGCCGTGTTGCAGTGTTGTGGCACCAGCACCAGTGCCTAAGGCACAATTTTTCAGCCCCTGTTTAACAGGGGCGTGTACTTACAATTTTTTAAAAAAATGCTTCGCAACACGTGTGACTGCTGTGCTCCAAGTACAGTCTCTGTGAGGGCCGTGTTGCAGTGTTGTGGCACCAGCACCAGTGCCTAAGGCACAATTTTTCAGCCCCTGTTTAACAGGGGCGTGTACTTACAATTTTTTAAAAAAATGCTTCGCAACACGTGTGACTGCTGTGCTCCAAGTACAGTATCTGTGAGGGCCGGGTTGCAGTGTTGTGGCACCAGCACCAGTGCCTAAGGCACAATTTTTCAGCCCCTGTTTAACAGGGGCGGGTAATTACAAATCTTGATCTAATAGTTCACAGCAGGGCCCATTCCTGCGCCCACCAAGAGTAACTATGAGGGCCTGCAGTCTTGTGGCAACACCGTCCACCACCACCGCCAAAGGCCTAATTTTTCTGCCCTGTTCATCAGGTGCTTGCAATTACAAATCTTGATCTAATAACTCACAGCAGGGCCCATTCCTGCGCCCACCAAGAGTAACTATGAGGGCCTACAGTCTTGTGGCAACACCGTCCACCACCACCGCCAAAGGCCCAATTTTTCTGCCCTGTTCATCAGGTGCTTGCAATTACAAATCTTGATCTAATAACTCACAGCAGGGCCCATTCCTGCGCCCACCAAGAGTAACTGTGAGAGCTTACAGTCTTGTGGCAAAACCGTCCACCACCACCACCACCACCCCCAATTTTTCTGCCCTGTTCAAGAGGTGCATGCAATTACAAATCTTGATCTATTAACTCACAGCATTCCTGTGCCCACCAGTCTTGTGGCTACACCAACATCTAATAGGGCAAATTTCTGCAGAGTATATACGCCAGGCCCCTACTTTCAAACATCCAACTTACAAACGACTCCTACTTGCAAATGGAAAGAGAAAACAGGAAGTGAGAGGAAATCTACCCCTAGGAAGGGAAATTCTATCCTGTTAGATTTAATTTGGGAAAAAGGTATCTCCTCTCTACTGATACTTTATCACCAATCCTTGTTTCAATTAAAACCCCACTTTTCCAAAAACATTTGTCATTGGGACGGAAAGTGAGGTGACATGTTCTGAACACATGTGCAAAGACAGCAAATGTTACAGGGGTGATAACCCCTCCCTATGTTCTCCAAAAAGCTTAAAAATAGATTTTTTTGGGATGGAGCTACACTTCATAATGTACCTGTTCAGATTCTACTTAAGATCAAACCTAAAGCCGCAAGTGGTTTTAAATGGCTTCTTTTTTTCCTTTACAAATGTCATTTTGTGCAAGGACAGTTCTAAACACGGGAAACACATGCCACTTCACAGGCATACTTTAGACACCCCCCAGGTACCATATTTAAAGGAAAATTTCACTTTTTTTTTTTCACTTTATGCATCATTAAAATGACTGCTCCCGAAAAAACGTTAGTTTTTAAAAGTTCTTTTTGCATTGATATATGTCCCCTGGGGCAGGACCCGGGTCCCCAAACCTGTTTTATGACATTAACATGCATATTGGCCGTTGTAATTAGCACTTTTGATTTCGAACGTTCGCGTCCATTATAACGTATAGGGTTCGAAAATTCGCGCGAACTTTCGGTCCGTTCGAAGGTTCTGGTTCGAACCGAACCCGGGGGTGTTCGGCTCATCCCTATTGGATAGGTTACTCTCTTGAAGTTTGTCCACTTGCTGTTCCAATTACTGCACTAATTATTCCTTTTTTACACTAAGACCATAGTAGATGTTAAAACTTTTATTTTCCTATGGGCTCTTAATGTATAAGATAAAAGATAAGATACAGAGATATTCTGATGAGAGCAAAAATTGGGTGATATACTGTATCTGTTGCAGGCTGCTTAGACAATAAAAAGACAACACACAATTTGTATTTTGTAATATACCTTTTATTGTTAAGATAATTACTCCTTTATTGTATAATTATTAAAGGAACCAAATATCTGTGTCTTAACATTCAGGTATATCTAGTTCTATCAGCACATGATTATTATTATTTTTTTTTTTATTGTGGGTGATCCCACTATTGAGGATATTGTAATGGGGTGGACATTGCACACAATGTTTTCTGCAGTGTAAGGGGCATAAGTTTTCATATAAAAACTAATAAAATCAAACATATAAGTGTAAATATAGATATATATCACATTGGTGAAACAGTGATAAAAATGCATATATATATATATATATATATATATATATATATATATATATATATATATATATATATAGTGATAACGGAATATAAAGTCCAAATATGTGAGCAATGACGTGAAAAAGAAGCAAAGTATCTCTTCAAAGTGTGTCTTCAGTACAAAAGTCTTCAAACAAATCTTGGAACATCCACCACACCACGTGCTCTGTGACACCTTTCCCTCTGAAGAGCAAATTCACCAGATCACAATGCCTCCCACTCTCGTGTTTGGCCAAAGCGCTTTTTTCCCACTTCAGGGGTTAATAGTGTCCGTCCACTCGTTCTATTTGTTGTATGTTAGTATGACTCCATATGTAAGAAAAAGTAAGTGCTCCACATAGTGTAATAAAATTCAACCAGTTTAATATATCAAAAAAGGAAGAACTCCGGACAGCCGCACACCGAGAAAATAAAATCCAAAAAGTTTATTTAAAAGCAAAAAACACTGCAATCCATACACGGCAAAAAAGGGGGGTACAGAGCTGACGCGTTTCGCACCACAACTAGTGCTTACTCATAGCTGATGAACTCACAAATGAATATCAAATATATATGCTTACAGGATGTGCATCACATGATTGTTTGATGGAAAAAGGCTGTTACCAGCAGCTGAAAACTAGGCTTAATTGGATATCAACATGTGCTGCTAGGCTAATTCTGCAGAGTGAGAGTGACCACTTTAAAAGAAGCCTGATGTTTTTTAAAGGCAAACTTAGGTGAAAAAGTTATAAGACCTGATAAGGAAATCGCATAAAAATGCATAAAACTATCAAGTGTGCACACAGTGTTATGTGTACACACTTAAAGGGCCCATTCAATAGAATAGCCCAACCCAATTGCGATTTCAATGAATGTTACAGTGACTGTAATTAATCCTTTTGAGACTTCGTAATTGTGTATCTATGGAACAATCCGTGGACCCGGGCGACCAAATTAGATAGAAGTCCCGACCAGTGTCGGTGCTTCTATGGGGCGGCGGGCTGCAGAGGCATCGCAGAAACCTCCCAATTTAATGTTATTGGGTTCTACGGGTCGTTGACAGCTGTCTATTTTAATGAACCGTCCCATGACAATTGGTGGAAACATTGAGAGGTAAGGCGGATCAATGAATTAAATGTGGCCCGTATTACACAGCCAGTGTACAACTCGAAGGATGCAAAAAACGGGTTGTCACTCTGATAGTGAGCATTATACGATAAAGCGCTTCAATTCCAAAATGTTGTGCAACCAATCACCACAGTTGTTCACAACTCTATGGACTATGCGATGCCTCTGAAGGATTAATTACAGTCACTGGTCATGTATAACTATTGTATAAAATGCATATATTTATCACCGACACTGCCAGTAGCCAATGAGTAAGGTTTTGCTAAAAACCCTTTGAAAGAAGATATAGCCGTTAGCACACTATGCAGGCTATCAACCCAATTGAACAACACTAGATATACAAAATAAAAATAAAAACAAAAATAAATACAAAAACGATTAATTAAACATATAGACACACCATTTAGAGTGCACGATTGTCTATTCACTTTTCTTCTTCACATTTCATATATTTTGTCATTTATCTTTTTTTATCTTTTATTTCATTTCATTTTTGAATATGCCTATCCACACAATATACAAGTGAAGTCTTGGATACTAAAATTCACATCAGGAATCACGTTTAAAATAACTTAAAATAACTTAAGACACACAATATAACCGCTAAATATTAGTATCATCAGTATAGTATTTAAATATAACTTCAACTCACTAGGTGGTTTTCGGCAAGTGTTGTTCAACAAACCTTATCATAGCGATTTGGTTAGCGATTTCATCACAGCGATTTGGTTAGCGGATATATATAATACCAATAAATGGTTATATACATACCTCACTATCTATTCACCCCCTCACCCATTCGCTATCACAAATATATAGACTTTATTTTTGGAGAGTTTATATACATTCCACATTTTTTGAACATTATGTATATATTTCTTTTATTTAAATGTATCTCACTAGTTCCTTCACACACGTAAAAAAGATTTTTTTTTTTTTTTTTTTTTTCACTATAACATTCATAGAAATCGCAATTGGGTTGGGCTATTCTATTGAATGGGCCCTTTAAGTGTGTACACATAACACTGTGTGCACACTTGATAGTTTTATGCATTTTTATGCAATTTCCTTATCAGGTCTTATAACTTTTTCACCTAAGTTTGTCTTTAAAAAACATCAGGCTTCTTTTAAAGTGGTCACTCTCACTCTGCAGAATTAGCCTAGCAGCACATGTTGATATCCAATTAAGCCTAGTTTTCAGCTGCTGGTAACAGCCTTTTTCCATCAAACAATCATGTGATGCACATCCTGTAAGCATATATATTTGATACTCATTTGTGAGTTCATCAGCTATGAGTAAGCACTAGTTGTGGTGCGAAACGCGTCAGCTCTGTACCCCCCTTTTTTGCCGTGTATGGATTGCAGTGTTTTTTGCTTTTAAATAAACTTTTTGGATTTTATTTTCTCGGTGTGCGGCTGTCCGGAGTTCTTCCTTTTGTGATTTCCAATCATTGTGCTATTAGCCAGCACCTGGGGCTCCCACACAGGAGCAGGAGCATTCGCTTGGGAAGGAGAGTCTTGGAGCGGTGGTTGTTTGTTTCTCATCTGCACAAAAATCTCTGGAGTTTAATATATCATACTAAAAACTTCCAATGGTAAAACTCACATTTTTCCAAATAAAATCACGCCTTTCAAATAAAATCACAGCAACCGAACTATAGTGGACAAATGGTAAACTGCGGCCACGGCGGACCAGAGGTGTGCGCTCAACAGTCGTATCTCACCCACTCCAAGGTCTCTCCGTTTGAAGCAGCAGTATAAATTTAGCAGAGCAGCGTCTCACATCAGTACAAACACTTGTCCTGTAGCCACGCCCCCGACATGTTTCGTCGTAATGACTTCCTCATGGGAAGCGTACATCACCGGACACAACTAACTAACTGGGTTTTATGCCACCAATAAGGTGAATGGGCACTGGCAAACCAAAAAGACAGGAAGTTCTCCCCTATATAACCCCTCCTACACAGGAAGTACCTCAGTTTTTTTCGCCAGTGTCTTGTAAGGTGATGGTCATGGTTGGAGAAGCTCTCCATGATCTAGCTAAAAGAATGGTCCTGCATACAGATCTTGAATGATTTAACCACTTTTATACTGGACCATTTTGCTGGCTTAAGACCAGAGCACTTTTTGCGGTTTGGCACTGCGTCACTTTAACTGACAGTTGCGCGGTCGTTCAACGTGACTCCCAAACAAAATTGATGTCCTTTTTTTCCCCACAAATAGAGCTTTCTTTTGGTGGTATTCACTTCCCGGTTCCCTACTGTGCATGCGCGAGTCACGCAATGCAATGAGAATGCTCCGCGCTGTCTCTGGGACCCGTGTATGTCCCAGCAGACAGCGCGGCGGGACAGGAAGAGGCATAGACTCTCGTGGGAGTCTATGCCCGGAAGTGGGTGCAAATACCTGTCTTAGACAGGTATCTGCACCCCCCTCCCCCCTGAAAGGTGCCAAATGTGACACCGGAGGGGGGGGGTTCCAAAAAGCGGCGGTTCCATTCTTGTATGAACCTCCGCTTTAAGTAAAATTAAGGGTCAAATTTCGGCCTTAGCAATATTTTTTCAGAGGCCTATTGCTTCCCACTCCAAAAGTTTATACAGGGGATGATTCGGGTGCTTCCATCGGTCAGGCCGCCTCTGTGCCCTTGGGATTTAAATTTAGTCCTGGGGGTTCTACAGAAACAGCCTTTTGAGCCTATTTGTCAGATTCCTCTGGTCCTCTTGACAAGAAATGTTGTTCTCTTGGTGGCAGTGACATCGGCCAGGAGGGTGTCGGAGTTGGCGGCTCTGTCCTGTAAAGAACCACATTTGATCTTGCACCAGGATAGGGTGGTTTTGCGACCACAACTGGAATTTTTCATCTGAATCAGGATATCAATCTACCTTCCTTTTTTCTGAAGAGGAGAAATTATTTGTTCTCTTGATGTAGTATGAGCTATCATGGTCCACCTGAGAGTGTCGGCTCAGATGCGGAAGACTTATTGTCATGAAGATCCTGCCAGAAATCTGAACCCTAGCCATCCCGGCCTGCGGGCACCACTGTGCATGCACGTGGGCGCACGTGCACGTGTGCGGCCGCACACGGGCACGCGCGCAAGTAGACAAGTGTGCACACTTGTTGGCGCCAGGTAGGCTATTTAAATCCGGCTAGAGCAGACTGTCCCCGCTGTCTGCTCTACAACGTTGTGGTGACTGTAACCTGATCCTGATACCTCTGACCTGTGTTTGACCCGGCCTGCCTGTGACTATCCATCTGTCTGCCTGCACCCAACCTTGGCTTGTCTGTGACCATCCTTCTGCCTAACCCACTTGTACCTTGCTGCCAGCCTGATACCCGACCCAGCCTGTTCTGACGATCCAGTCTGCTCAGAGATCCTGTCTGCCTTGCTGATCCAGCTTACCTGTGCTGATCCAGTCTGCTCTGAGATCCTGTCTGCTTTGCTGATCCAGTTTACCTGTGCTGATCCAGTCTGCTCTGAGATCCTGTCTGCTTTGCTGATCCAGCTTACTTGTGCTAATCCAGTCTGCTCTGAGATCCTGTCTGCTTTGCTGATCCAGCTTACTTGTGCTAATCCAGTCTGCTCTGAGATCCTGTCTGCTTTGCTGATCCAGTTTACCTGTGCTGATCCAGTCTGCTCTGAGATCCTGTCTGCTTTGCTGATCCAGCTTACCTGTGCTGATCCAGTCTCCTCTGAGATCCTGTCTGCTTTGCTGATCCAACTTACCTGTGCTGATCCAGTCTGCTCTGAGATCCTGTCTGCTCTGCTGATCCAGTCTGCCTGTGCTGATCCAGCCTGCTCTGCTGTCCAGTCTGCCTTGCTGATCCGGTCTGTCCATGCTGACCCAGCATGCTCTGCTGTCCAGTCTGCCTTGCTGATCCAGTCTGTCCATGCTGACCCAGCCTGCTCTGCTGTCCAGTCTGCCTTGCTGATCCAGTCTGTCCATGCTGACCCAACCTGCTCTGCTGTCCAGTCTGCCTTGCTGATCCAGTCTGTCCATGCTGACCCAGCCTGCTCTGCTGTCCAGTCTGCCTTGCTGATCCGGTCTGTCCATGCTGACCCAACCTGCTCTGCTGTCCAGTCTGCCTTGCTGATCCAGTCTGTCCATGCTGACCCAGCCTGCTCTGCTGTCCAGTCTGCCTTGCTGATCCAGTCTGCCTGTGCTGATCCGGCCTGCTCTGCTGTTCAGTCTGCTTTGCTGATCCAGTCTGCCTTTACCGATCCGGCCTACCTACTCATCTTGTCCGCTGAGTTGACCTTGTGTCGCTCCATCGATCTGTTGATCCTGCCAGGCACCCATGCTCCTCCTCACTCCTGGGCCTCCTGTCACCCTACCAGGGAAACCAGGAGTGGGAGCCGCAAGGGAGGCCCTCCTCTGCAATTCGGCTCGCACCACCAGGTACGTGACACTTATGTTCTGTTTGTATTTCCAGAAGGTCCCAAGAAGGGACAGGCAGGATCTAAGTCGACTAGTTCTCAATGGATCCACCAAGTAATTGTCCAGGCATATGGATTAAGGGAAAAACCCTGCCTTTTCCAGTGAGGGCACACTCTACCAGGAGAGTCAGTGCTTCATGGGAAGTTCATCATCAAGCATTGATGGCTCAGATTTGCAGGGCTGCTACCTGGTCTTCAGTGCATACATTCGCTAGGATCAGGTGAATGTTAGGTCTAAGGAGGATGTTGCATTTGGACTGCAGGCGGCAATATTGATCCTGGGTTTCTGATGGTGTTTCTTTGGTCATAATGGGTTCCCTCCCCTAAAAACCATAGCTTGGGAACGTCCCAGTTAGTTATTATGGCTGCCCTGAGTCCTGTGATGTACGATAAAGAAATTATGATTTTTTCTACAGCTTACCTGTAAAATCCTTTTCTTGGAGTAAATCATTGGACACAGAGATCCCTCCCCTCTTGCCTGGGAAGTTTATTGCTTGCTACAAAACTGAGGTACTTCCTGTGTAGGAGGGGTTATATAGGGGAGGACTTCCTGTCTTTTTGGTTTGCTAGTGTCCATTCACCTATAGGTGGCGTATAACCCAGTTAGTTATTATGGCTGCCCTGTGTCCCGTGATGTACTCCAAGAAAATGATTTTACAGGTAAGCTGTAGAAAAAATCCTAATATTTCATTTTTTATTAGGTGACAGGGTGACTTTAATATTAAATACTGAAAAAAGCTCTGGGTTGTTTGAGATGTATTTACACTGCATTTAAACAAACTCTGGTTGTACTGTATTTGGAAACTCATTGCCTCTCCAGAGAAATTGTAACCCAGTTTGATATTGTTTTCTCCAGTTACTTGTCTTTTACCTGTGTTACCAGCTTGTATCCCTGGCATTTGTCTTTTATAATTTAACTTTTTTCCCATTCCTGCCTGCACTTCTTGTACCATATGCCTCTTATCTGCCCTGCTCTCTGGCCTTTTATTGTTTCTATGATTTATAATTAATTCTGCTATCACACATTATTGTACAATAATACAATCACGCTGGCACATTTCACTGTTAATGAAAAACATTTCAGCCATGCAGAAAGCATTTTAGGAGAAGTAAGCATGTATTGCAATGGCAGTAAACAGAATAAAGAATGATTAGACCTAGAAAACTATTCTGAGTAGGAGGCTGTTTAGGTCACACTACCCAATAATCAAATCTAAGCACCATTGTGTATTTTTAAGATAAGATAAAATGCACTCCATTATTACCCTTGTGACCCAACAAAGCAGCAATCTCACTAATGCTTTATTTAATAAGAAACCATAGGACCTTTTAATTTTTAATGCAACTGAGCAGTAGCACTAAAGATATCAATAGATATTACTAGATAGTATTCACATCTTTCCCCAGCATCCACTGAGCCATGTTTTGTGTTTGTTGATCAGTGCCATGTTCTGTTTGAGTACATTGAAGTTTCTCATGCTTCTTGCCTAGGTCTAGCATCTTGCTTTTCACACAAGTTAATGAACTTTGCTCTTCTCAGTGTGTGTTTCCTTTAGGCTGCTTTCACACTGGGGCGGTGCGGGGCGGCGAAGGTAAAGCAGCTCTATATTTAGCGCTGCTTTACCATCGTTTTACCCGCGGTATGCGGCCGATAGCGGGGTGGTTTTAACCCCCGCTAGCGGCCGCAAAAGGGTTAAAAACCTCCGCAAAGCGCCGCTACAGCGGCGGTTTGCGGGCGGTATCCCCGCGGTTTCCCATTGATTTCAATGGGAAGGAGCGGTATAGGAGCGGTAAATACACCGCTCCTTCACCGCTCCAAAGATGCTGCTAGCAGGACTTTTGTTGCGGTCCTGCTAGCGCACCGCTCCATTGTGAAAGCCCGCCGGCTTTCACACTGGAGTGAATGGGGCCGGTTTTTTCAGGCGGTGTACAGGCGCTATTTTTAGCGCTGTACCGCCTGAAAACCGCCCCAGTGTGAAAGCAGCCTTACAGATTCTTGTGCTTTGCTTATCCAGTTATACATGGAGGTTTATTAAGAAGAACGTCTTAGGGACATCCAAGTAGCAGGGGTGGCTGGTGGGTTCTTCTTTGGGGGGGTCGCTGGGAAGTGTGGCACTGACAGCACCCCCCGCCAGGTGGCCCAGCACTTACCTGGTTGTGTGGCAGGCTGTAGTGTTCTCTCCTCCTCTCCTGGATTGTGGGCAGCGGTGGCTCCGGTGTCCACTCCTCAAGCTTCCTCCGCCATGTGTCTCCTATTCTGCAAAAGTGCTAGGCATCCAATAGGATCACCTGACGCTTTGGCTAATCAGGAAACAGATCTCACGACCTGCCTCCTGATTGGCGGGGAGGAACTTTAGTGGGAAAATAGCGAAAATGTATTTGCTATCATCAAACAATAGGGTGGGAATCACCCTTTTCTGAAGCCTATTAGAGATTCTGGTGCCCTGATATGTAGATCAGGGGGCCGGACACATAGATAGGGGAGGCAGCATCTGTGCACCCTCTATAGATGGGCCGCCACTTAGCAGTAGGCTTTAAGAAGTAAAGGAGCTTCATGTGATCACTGGCCTTACAGGGATCAGTGGTTTTATGCTTCTTTTTCCTTCTGTCTGTTTATAATGTGTTGTATGGTTGATTTCCTGGTGTTGCCCTTGGATTGGCTAACTTTGTTTCGACATATGGACTCTGCAATCTTGGCCTCAGAATTTAAATATTATTTCTGCCTCTGAATTCCACATGTATCTTTTCTTGTTCCTTTACCTTCTATCAACATGGATAAATGAATCCATTTAATTGATTCAGAACCCACAGCGATTTTAGACAAATCACTCTGCTGAAAGGACTTTTCCCAACGGTGTCTGTGTGTTTTTTAACTAGTTTTTACACTTTCTTTGTGAAATGGTAGGGGTACTTTTGTACCCCCTTACCATTTCAAACAGGGGGGGCGGGATCTGGGGGTCCCCTTGTTAAAGGGGGCTTCCAGATTCTGATAAGCCCCCCGCCCGCAGACCCCCACAACCACCGGCCAGGGTTGTGGGGATGAGACCCTTCTCCTCATCAACATGGGGACATGGTGCTTTGAGGGGTCACAGACCCCCAAAGCATCCTCCCAATGTTGAGGGCATGTGGCCTGGTACAGTTCAGGAGGGGGGCGCTCTCTAGTCCCCCCTCTTTTCCTGCGGCCTGCCAGGTTGCGTGCTCGGATAAGGGTCTGGTATGGATTTTGAGGGGGACCCCCAGGCAATTTTTTTTTTAATTTGCCGTGGAGTTCCCCTTAAAATCGATACCAGACCTGAAGGGCCTGGTAATTGAATTTGGGGGGAACCCCAAGCTTTTTAATTTTTTTTATTAATGACTTTCAATGACTGTTCTCTGTATTACCGACAATTCATTATAGCCACGAGTCATTTTAAATAGCTTTTTTTCCTGCAAAAATGACACTTTGTGCAGGGACAGTTCTAAGCACGGGAAACATGCGCCCCTTTACAGGCATACTATACACACCCCCCCAGGTACGAAATTTAAAGGAATATTACACTTTTATTGTTTCACTTTAAGCATTATTAAAATCACTGCTCCTGAAAAAACAGCAGTTTTTAAAACCTTTTTTTGCATTGATACATGTCCCCTGGGGCAGGACCCAGGTCCCCAAACACTTTTTATGACAATAATTTGCATAGAGGCTTTTAAAATTAGCACTTTAGATTTCTCCCATAGACTTTTACAGGGTGTTCGCGGCTTTTCGAATTGTTCGCTGTTCGGTGAAGAGGCGAACAGGCAATGATCGAGTCGAACATGTGTTCGACTGGAACTCAAAGCTCATCCCTACTCTCAGGCACCTCTCCTAAGCCTGCTGACTGGGAGAAAGTAGACATGATGAATGACACTGTACCCCTTGAGTCACTGCCAGATTCCATCCCTGGCCTGTTTGACTCACCAGAGGATTAAAGTCCCCAGCCCACACTAAGTCAAATTCTCAATGCAGTTCACAGTTGCACTGCCTCTGTAGATGACCTTCAGGATCGTTTTGGGGGACTGAAGGAAACTGTGTCCATCCTCCGCCAGGACCTCCAAAAGATTAGGGAGCGGACCACCGCCATGGAAGGCCGGGTTAGCGATTTGGAGGATCAGATGTCTCCAAGTGATTCAGGCTCATAATAAAACCGATGATATAGAAAACCACCTCAAGCATAATAACATTTGAATAGCGGGACTCCCCAAAAAAGTGGAGGGAAAGGACCCCACTGCATTCATTGAAGGATGGTTGAAGGAGGTGTTTGGCAGGAAGGCTTTCACTCCTCTATACACAGTGGAGCAGGCTCACGGGGTGCCGCCTAGGCCTCTCTGGCCTGGTAAACCTCCTAGATTAATTCTCGCAAGACTTCTGAATTAATAGGACCAGGAAATTTAGCTGCGCCTGGCTAGGGAGAAGGGCATTATACAATATAAGTATAATTTTTTCCCGACTTCTCCGCAGAAGTGCAGCGCAGAAGATCGAAATTCACGTATGTTAAAAAACAACTCCAAAAGCTTCAGCTATTCTACGCTATGCTGTTCCCGGCCAAACTGAGCATCACAGTCAGAGACCAAAATCACTTTTTCAAAAAGGCATCGGATGCGACCTTCTGGTTAGAGCAGAATAAACAGGATCTACGCCGCCACAGGTCCGTGGACGATGAGGGATGAACTCTGGTCATGGATATTTCATTTATCAGATGGACAAAGGATTCCAAAGTTTTATGCTTTCATATGGGACCGTTACTGATTTCCATTGTCAGTGACTTTATTTACACTGTTCAACTTTTTGATCTCTACACCACCACTGGTTACCACGTGAGTTGCCAAGGTGTGTACTGCTTCTTCACTGCATATTGCTAAGGTTTGACTAACCAATGTTCAAATGCCCAGTTGGCACAACATGTTCTTTTAGGAACCATGTTCTACAACCAGGTAGAGGATACATGCCACAGATCCCACACAATGCTTATAGTTGTAGCCTCACAAGCTGGGTTGCACCCCTAGGGGACTCACTCCGATACCCATGGCAATCCTGTCATTACAATATCCATTGTCTACTATGTCTTCTACACCCTTAGTATCCTGGAATGTTTGGGGAGTTAATGACCCATTAAAGCAAACTATGGCAAGTTCCACCCTGCCATCATAGGCCACCAGGACACTCTCCTCACAAAGGAAACCGTTACTTACTTACAATATTCCTGGGTTGGTAAGGTGTATCACTCCACTCACTCTGCCTATTCCCGCAGGGTGAGTGTTTTGATACACAAGTCTTTAGTATATAAAGAACTGGAATCTCTTGTGGACCCAAGTAGTCGTTTAGTGTTCTTATATTGTAAACTGTTCACTTTGACCATGTTGTTGGCGTTTGTTTATAGCCTTCCCCAGTTCTCATGGGATGTGTTACACAGCTGCTGTTGTCGTACCTGGCTACTAAGACTTACAACAAAGGTTTTAACTTCTGGTTACCATGTACTATCTCGAGAAAAAAAGGGTGCTTGGATATATGTTGTCAATTTCATGAGCAGGCTGCTCACCCCGAATAATATTCAAAAAAATATGATATCGTTCTTCATCGCTGCCAAAAAAACCCTTGGAAAAGATTACACATATATTTTTTTTTGACCATGTACTATCTCTACCTTCAGTTATAGCATGCTGTTGAGGCGCAGGGGGACACAGGGGAGTGGGTTCAGTCACCTACTCTTATCTTTCGTTTGCTCCGTTCTAGTACTGGGGCCAAGGGAATTATTTCCCAGTGCTACCACATGTTTCTGTCGGAATACTTAAAAGCGCACCCCACCACAGTAATATCCTTATGGGGAAAAGATCTAGGTTCAATAATGGGGGATCAATGGGAAGAGGCTATGCAATCCATCCCCACTTGCTCCCCCTCCTGAACTGTACCAGGCCACATGCCCTCAACATGGTAGGGTGCTTTGGGGTAGCGGCCCCCCAAAGCACCTTGTCCTCATGTTGATGGGGACAAGGGCCTCATCCCCACAACCATTGTCCTTGGTGGTTGTGGGGGTCTGCAGGCAGGGGGCTTATCAGAATCTGTAAGCTCCTTTAACAAGGGGACCCCCAGATCCTGGCCTCCCCCCTGTGGGAAATGGTAACAGGGTACCCCTACCATTTCACAAAAAAAGTATGAAAATGGTAAAAACGACAATACACTTCTTGGGAAAAGTCCTTAATTAAAAAATAAAAAATAAGTGTCCCACGAAGTCCATTAATCTTCTTCTCTCGCTCCGACAGACAGAGGAAAAAAAAGCCGCCACCAATCTGCCTCAACGGGAGGCACCCGCCATAATGACCAGCCCCTCAGGTGAAGGGCCTGGTATGGAATTTGGGGGGACCCCACGCAATTTTGTTTTTAAATTTTGGTTCGGGGTTCCCCTTAATATTCATACCAGACCTCCTGACAGATTAGGGCAGGAGTGCGAGAGAAATAAGCAGAACAAGAAGCCAATCAGTTCATATGCTCTCAGGAAGCATGCCGATCGAAGATAAAGCAGAGTAACAGAGAGATGAACTCATCACTGTGCTGCTTCTGCCTTCACTGTCTAGTCACAGCCTGAGGAAGGTCCAGGATGACCTGAGCTCAGAGGAAGTGAGTTGAATGATGTTAGCTACCAGATTAGTGGCACAAAAAAATAACTGCAGAGAATATCTCTAGAATAAGTATTACAGCCAACGCTGATGTCATTTTATATTTTAATGGGCTATTTATTTTTATCTTGTTAATTTTGGCTGTTGGTCTGTAGTAATAATAATAATAAGAAGAAGAATTCATATTATTATTATTATTATTATTATTATTATTATTACTAATAATATTATCCTTACTTTTAAATATGCTCAGAAAAACCCTTCGCAAAACTGTAAAAAAAATGTGTTTTCACAGAACTAAATAAAGAAACCAAAAAAAAAAACATGTTTTATTCCTTTTGGGACTTCCATCATCTAAGCAGATCAGATCTGCTATATTTATTTGTGAATCTTACTAACTGTTCTTTTTGTAAAAAAGCAACATGATGTTTACGATCTGAAGTTGTCTCCCTCTAAAGTAGTGAAGATTTATGAGCAAATATGCTACACGGACACCAGGGACAACATATCAGGTGAAGCAATACATTTCTTCTTTGCTTTCGAAAAAGAAGATACAAAATACTTTATATAGCTAGAGTCTTACCTGTTTTCAAAAAACAATTCTAACTTTTTTGTTAGGAAGATAATAAAACAAATCTGCTGAGAATATGAGTTCAAAAACAAAGTTTATGCAGAGAACTGTCACCCATATCAAAGTTTACCCAAGTCAATTGAAGCTGAGCAAATGGGTAAAAGCTGGTAACATACAACAAATAGATAGAGATTTAAATCCTTGCAAAGCACAGCAATCGAAGGATCTCAAGAGGTCACATGTGAAAAACGACATAATACAAGTTGAAAGATACATTTAGCAATATAACAAGATGTTATATGGTCATAAATAAAGATGAATGATGATATTGAAAGTGGAGTTTTCTAACTAAACAGAAAACAGATATTTGTTCCCACCATAAGGCACCAGACAGTATATCCTGATATTAAACATTGTATTATATATACAGTATATATTTAATATAGGCTTTAAACAAGAGATTAAAACTGTTTTTTTCAGGAGATAACCATCTATAAAAGCACAAGGGAATTTAAAATATTAATACAAATAATGTGTTAAAAAAATGTTTAACAATAGTTGACTATAGTCCTAGTTAATTTTAGTTTTGAATGTAGTACATATTCACAAAAATGAACATGTTTTCAACTAAATATTATATTTATGCTTTTTTATGAAATGCTATGTCAAAATGTTTTACTTACAGATTTCCAGTTTTTCTTCCTAAATATTAGGTCTAATGTTAAGTGTATACACGTCATCACCAAACGCGACGTGATGGCGCGGGTACGTTCCCCCGCAGGCTTATACACGTCTCTCTGACAACAACCATTGTAGAGGCGCGCGGGCGCAATTACACACGCCACCGCAACTATCTGTAATTCCTATGATGGATGATGGTCACGGCCACGTGCGCAGAAGCATAACTCCACCTACTAACAGTTGTGAGACGATTGGCTTAACCCCGCTAGCTGCCGTCTATTGGAAGATTAAAGGCGTGGTATCGAGGCTTGGTCCTTGACTAGCTTTGATCACACTAACCTCACCTCCTATCATCTTGGAACGCATGCCGAAGCGATACCGGAAGTGAGGATCCGCAGATCAAAGCAGGTGCTGCCATTTAGATTAGCAGCACAAGTGTATATATAATGTTAAACAGTGGCTGGTAGACATATACCCCAGTTGAAGCCTACAGTAGGCGAAACATGTCGGGTTGGATGTCTACCTGAGCCACTACTTTTATCCTCTTTTTGCGCAAAGAAAATATTTTAAAACATTTTTAATTAATAAACACCAAATTTAAATTTTGGAGTTACACTATGAGGAGTTGCCTCCTTTTCTTTTTTTCTCCTTTCTTGAACCATCGTGGGTGAGGTCCCTTACAAGGACCCTGTCTACCATCTTTCTACCGGGATCTTCCAACAAGCTGTTGGTAAGTGGACACGCTTACCTTGATTAATACTCTAGTCTATTTGGCAGACTGCAACGCGCCTACTACCAATCCGGTGTATCCGGCCCAAGCCTATTTGACTCACCACCGAGAGGTCTGTGAGTCCAACGGTTCCGGTAAGGGTACCCAGACCTTTTTCTTCCATTCACGTATAGAGTCCAATAAGTCGATTGTAAACCTAGAGCACCCCTAGTGACATACTGTATCCCTCTGAGGACTATATGAACACGGTTGCATCACCTCAGTTGAGAGATACACCATGAGAATGGACTACCTATATGTTTTATATTAAGCTTCAAATTAACTCTAGCATGAGAGTCTGCTTGATGCTAACCCACCAACGCTGACCACCCCTTTTGTATTTTCGTCACACTATTATAATCATTATATATTATGTCACTTTATGTTTTAGACTTTTGAGATGTTCACAAAGCATACACTTCACTTTGTCTAACTTCTTAGTGTGACGTTCAATAAGATATCTGTGAAATGCTAAATGCAACATTTTCACTTTAGTGATAATACCGCAATTTTTATCCACTGTTTTGAATGCTCTAGAATTGTTGAAAGTTTTTTTCAGTGCATTTTCTTTATTTATTTCTTTCACTTCTTGATTGATGTGACATCACACCATAACCTTTGCCGCGACTTCTGGAGAGTCGCATTTTTTTCTGCGACTCCCAGAAAATCGCATGCTGTGCAGAAATTCACGTTTTCTCCACTAGAGGAGGATTGAATATAGGTCTCTCTTAATTAGAGGTCATATTTTTTTCCTCCAATTCATATCTTTGATTAATGATATGATATTGTTTTTTCCATATATTTTTTTGTTTTCACTATTGTAACACTACCCTCCGGGTATTTGTTCGCACATACCAGTGGAGAAATCCTACTGGCACTCCCATTCACGGGGATACTCACCAAAGAAATTCCTGCCTCACAGTATTGTCCGCAGGCTGTTGTCTCCCTGTGTGGCTGTTTGTGAAAATCAGGGACATTTTTGGATTATTTAAAGCGCTGCACTTTTCCTATTCCTAATGTTAAGTGTTCCTTAAAAAAGGAAGAAAAAAAGGATTGATTAAATACTGAAATTATACCATATTTCTTGATTCAAGGGGTATGATAAAAAAAAAAAATCTTGGTGAGATTTGGGTATGAACTTTGGAGGTGCCGAAATTTAAACCTGATGAAATGTATTGATGGACGGACAGGTAACCGTTAGTGCCATGATGATATTCATCTTGCTTGTAGACACAAAGGGGGAGATTTGCTAAAACTGGAGCACACATAATTGAATGTAGCAATGCATGGTAACCAATCAGCTTCTAACTCCAGTTTGTTCAATTAAGCATTGACAATAAAATCTTGAAGCTGATTGGTTACTATGCACAGGTGCACTACATTCTGTTGCTCCAGATTTAGCAAATATCTCCCAAAATGTGTATTTTTTATTAATGTTTGTTATAACATATATGAGGTCATTTTTGTGTTGTGATAACTGGTTTAGTTTATACATTAAAAGCTCCCAGTTCACAAATTGTATATGTATTTTATAAGTAAGTGGACATCAACTTTTTTTTAGGAATTATGTATTCATGTTTTTCTTTATTTTCCTTATGCTTTTTTCCTTATATTCCTTTCTACTTTTCGCCCTTAAATTACCATTACCTCTATTTTTCCACCAACGCCCAAACATCTACAGTATATTTTATTTACATGCTCCTTCATGCATATATCCTTCATCAACATGCTGTTTCCCACAAGGGAATTCCTTGTGCAATGATTTACCCCACTCAGCACCATGGGATACAGTAAAATTATTACATTGATAGAATTGGTACAATGGACTTGAAATGCAGTTAGAACAATCTTCTTTGTTTTATCAAGTATATTATTATGGACTTCAACTCCTGCTTGAGAAAGGGTTGTTCTAGACACAAAATATAATAATTGTATTATAGAGTGATGTTGTCACACTGGGATAGAGTTATTAAACTAGAATCTGGTTCAGCTGTGCATGGTAGCCAATCAGCTTCTATCTTCAGCTCGTTCAAATAAGCTTTAGCAATAAAACCTGGAAGCAGATTGGTTTCTATGCACAGCTGCACCAGTTTTTGCACTCTCCAGTTTTAGTGAATAAACCCTACTGTTTATGACAGTTTACTGGATGAAATAAAGAAGATTGTTCAGAAAGTATAGCAGGTTCCTTGTGCCACTGCTATTGTGACTTTTCAGGTTTCTTGTAATTGTCTCTCCTTCCTTTTCCATTAATATCCAGGCACCTTTCTTCATCTATCAGCTCATCCATGTACCTCAACATTGTTAAATTCATAAGCATTTTCACATAAGTTAATACCCTTATACTAATTAAAGGATATGTTCACCTTTTGGAACATGTTACAAGTTCCACCCGTATTTAGGGTAACATATAACATGTTCCAGAAGCTGCAGCAATCACCCCCCCACCCCCAACCTCCCTAGTAACGGTGGGTGGGCATCCATGACATGAGCATGTGACCCCGCCCCTTGTCCCTATATAAGACACAACACCGCGTGTCTCTGCCTTTCCAGCCAGAGAGAGCGACGAGTCAACATCGGAAGAAGAAGAAGAAGAAGAAGAGAAAGAAGAGGAAGAAGAAGACGGCGCAGAAGGCGGCGACAGCTGCAAGAACAGAAGAGACCCCCGAAGGCGGAACGAGACCCCGAGACGACGACGACGAAGAAGAAAGTCCGGCGAGAAGACCCCCCAAGACGGAAGAAGACCCCCGGAGTTGTGCAATAAAATATTTATAAAAATTGTGTGTGTTTTTTATTTATTTACACTTTTACACCTTAGGTGAATGGGTCATTCACATAGGGTGGGGGGCCGGGATCTGGGGGCCCCCTTATTAAAAGGGGCTCCCGGATTCCGATAAGCCCCCCGCACGCAGACCCCGACAATCAAGGGCCAGGGTTGTCGGGAAGAGGCCCTTGTCCTCATCAACATGGGGACAAGGTGCTTTGGGGTGGGGGGGGGGCGCAGGGCCCCCCTTTCCCCAGGGCAGGTATGGCTCAGAAGGGGGGGGCGCTCGCTCGTCCCCACCCCCTTTCCTGACCGGCCGGGCTGCGTGCTCGGATAAGGGTCTGAGATGGATTTGGGGGGGACCCCCACGCCGTTTTTTTTCGGCGTAGGGATTCCCTTTAAATCCATGCCAGGTGACGGGGCCAGCGTGGCGGCATTCACTGCCTTCGCTAGTCCCGTCTACCTGCAGTCACGTTCTAAATGAACGGACTTTCCGTTCTTGTGTCGGCAAGTCCGTTCATTTCAAAAGTCCTGCTGACTTTTTCCCGCGGATTGTCCGCCGGAAAAGTCCAGGCGTATGTGGGCAAGTCCACACGCTCGGAAAGTCTGGCGGACCGCCGCTGGAAAGTCCGGCGGTTTGTCCGCTGGAAAGTCCGGCGGTTTGTCCGCTGGACTAGGTCCGGCGGACAATCCCGCCAGAGAGTCCCAGCGTGTGTATGCCGCATTAGTGTCAAAATTTCTGACGCAATATTGCAGTCGCCGCCATTACTAGTACAAAATGAATAAAAATATCCCATAGTTTGTAGATGCTATAACTTTTGCGCAAACCAATCAGTATACACTTATTGGGATTTACCAAAAATATGTAGCAGATTACATATTGGCCTAAATTTAAAAAAAATGTAATGGATATGTTTTGTAGCACAAAGCAAAAAATATATATATTTTTTTTCAAAATTGTCAGTCTTTTTTGTTTATAGTGCAAAAAATGCAGAGGTGATCAACTACCACTAAAATAAAGCTGAATTTATGGGAGAACAAGGACATGCATTTTATTTGGGTACAGTGTCACACGACTATGCAATTGTCATTTAAAGCAATGCTGTGCCATATCGCAAAAAATTACCTGGTCACGAAGGGGGGTAAAACTTCAAGTGGTTAAATCAGTTCTAAAGTCTAAGAATTTTTTTTGTCTAAATACATTCTATGCATTAGGGTATAAAACGCTGCACTATCATTCCCCCCCCCCCCATCCCTAAACACTTACCGGACTCCTTCACTGATCCAGCGCTGTCCCATTTGAAGCAGTGCTTCTTATTCTACCTCCACCTACAGGAGACTCTGAGAACAATGGGAGCCAGATAAGTATAACATCTTTTTTTTTTTATGTAAAAAGTGTGTATGAAGAACCCTAACATTTACTGTATATACTCGAGTATAAGCCGACCCAAATATAAGCCGAGGCACCTAATTTTACCACAAAAAACTGGGAGAACGTATTGACTCGAGTATAAGCCTAGAGTGAGAAATGCGCAGCTACTGTAAGTGGAAAAGAGGGTCAACAATGCCCATTTGCAGCCTCACTGTGCCCATTTGCATGCCTCACTGTGCCCATTTGCAGCCATAGGTCCCCCGAACTTCAAACTCTGTAGTTAAGGGTTCCTAGATACTCACTAGCTTCAGCCAAAAGGGTCCCAAAATGACATTGCTGCAGATGGACACAATTGGCCGACTTTGGAGCCCTGTATTTTGGGGCCACTTGGTGCTAGGAACCCAAAATTTGGTGTGCACACCCAGTGGAACCAGCACCGCAACGGTTCAGAAAATGTCAAGCACATTTCTGCAGCAGAGAATGACATTTTCTCCCCCGTATCTTGGGGCCACTTGGTGCTAGGAACCCCAAATGTGGATATGTTGTGGTGTAGGTTTCACCAGGTTTGCACACCAAATTTGGGGTTCCTAGCACCAAATGGCCCCGAGATACGGGGGCCCCAATGTCGGGTTGGAAAATGTCATTCTCTGCTGCAGAAAAGTGCTTGACTGGAGAATAAGCCGAGGGGGGTACTTTCAGCACACAAAAAATGTGCTGAAAAACTTTGCTTATACTCGAGTATATACAGTAACTTATCTTTGCTCCCTTTTTATATGTCTTTGTTAAGTACAAAAATTACCCGTTGTGATTGTGTCAAAAACTTGAAACTGAAAACACGGAAGTCCCAGTGTGCAAAATTAGTAAACATTATTATAAAAATATCAGTAACAGCTAGACTGAAATCACATATAAACACTTCAGACAGTGCTCACCTTCATAGTTTTCATGAGATATATCAGTCTCCTCAAAAAACACCCTATTGACTGTTTAGTATAATCTCCTCTAATGCCTCGTACACACGATCGGAATTTTCGTTGGAAAAAACTGTGTCGGTTTTTCCGACGGAATTCCGACGGAATTCCGCTCAAGCGGTGTTGCCTACACACGATCACACCAAATTCCGACCGCCAAGAACGCAGTGACGTCCACCACGTTCGACGAGACCATAAAAGGAAAGTTCAGCACCATCTCCGGCACCCGTTGGGCTCCTTCTGCTGATCTCGTGTTTATCGCGTGTTAGTAGAAGTTTCGCTATAGACGATTCGTGTCTTTTCAGACTTGTGCTTCAGATCGTTCCTGCTCTACAGTTTGTGCTTGTCGGTGCGTATTTGCTTATCAGTACATGTAGTCAGTTCGCATTTGTTTGTCTTTGTGGCCTATATATTTATATATAGTACGCTTTGATATCCAGTGCTTATTGTCCGCTCGTTGCTTGATTTGCATTTCGTTCTTTCAGGCCTTGCTGTTTATCAGTGCTTTCTTTAGTCCGTTCTGATCAGCCGACCGTTTAGAAGCGATGTTACGTGTACGTACTCGTCGTAGAGTTCGTGCTGTGCGGGGGCTTGGTGTTGGGGTTCTTACTTTGACACAAGCCGGGTCCATGAACAGGGCGAGGAGGAGTTCGTGGATCAAGAATTGGTTGCTCCAGCGTGACCAATTCTCGCACATGCCTCTGCTCCGTGAGATCCGTGAGAATAACCCTGATGATTTCAGGAATTATCTCAGGATGACGGACCCCGTTTTTCACCGTCTGTTGGCTTTGCTGTCCCCTTATATTACCAGGCAGGATACCTGCATGCGGCAAGCCATCACTGTGGAGCAGAGGTTAGTTGCCACGTTGAGGTACTTGGCGACAGGGAGAAGCCTGCAGGACCTCAAGTTCTCGACAGGCATCTCCCCCCAGGCTCTGGGGATCATCATTCCAGAGACCTGTTCTGCCATCATCCAGGTCCTGCAGAAGGACTATATGAGGGTAAGTTGTATTCTTTAACATCACATTCTATGTATTTACTGTTTGCTAATGTATTGTATTTCTTTCCTCGTTCCCTAATTACCAGGATTTCAATATGCTGTAATATGCTGTAATATGCTGTGCCCCTTTGTCCTCATGCATGTTGGATTTTTGTATGCTCCTTTTTTGTCCTTCATGCATCTTTGCCTTCACTTACCCCCCCCCCCCCCCCCAGCATGCTATCTGGGGCCCATATATACCTATAGTCTAGTCTCTTTACAATGTATTTTGTCAGCTCCATTGTAATGCTTTACCCTAAACACCCCCTAAAATGTGTACAAATGTTTATAGTTTTCCTTAAATTCCTTCAGAGGGCCTGCGGCTTTGTTTTGTGGTGCCCCAAATCTTTTTTGAACCCCCCCTCCCCCAACTGCTCAGTCAGCTGATACCAATCCTCTATGTGCTGACTTTGCCAAACCCAATACACACTATACCTACCTCTATAGTGGTCATATTTATGGATGAATTTTTACAAGCATGTAGTGCCAGGGCCTGCCTCACTACTTTCAAATGCTACTGTTTTAATTCTTCTCCTCCTATTATTATTGTGATAGGTAATAGCAGAATACAAAAATGTGCTTCCATTTTCCTTTTTTTTAACCTGTCCAGTGGGCTGCCAATAGTGTAATGAAGGAGGGGCTGGCCAAACTATCACACGTTACTTTGTTACTCCATTACGTAGTGGAGAGGGTGGTTACCTGTCCAAAACATCCCCCCCTCCCCCAAAAATATTTACAAGGGGCCATCAGAGGGGGGAGGAATCTGATAAGTGGACCTTATATTTTAGCCTTTAAATACTACAAGAAATGTTATACTGATGTTTGCCAACAATGTTTGTGCAGAATCTGCTTGTAATGTTTATTATCAAATGTACTAATTATATTTTTCTTGTTTGGCCTCCCAGTTTGCCCAGCGGTGGGATTTCCCTAACTGCGGAGGGGAAATCGATGGGAAGCACGTCCACATCGTCCCACCACCCCATTCGGGGTCATACTATTTCAACTATAAGGGGTTCAATAGTATCGTGTTGATGGTGGTGGTGGTGGCGGCGAACTATGAGTTCCTATATGTGGACATGGGGCGGAATGGTCGGATGTCGGATGGAGGAGTGTTTTGCCGGTCGGAGTTCTACCGACGTCTCGAGAGTGGTGGCTTGGGATTGCCACCCCCGGAGGAGAATGTCGAGGGACTCCCGTTTGTCTTCGTGGCAGACGAGGCGTTTGGTTTGGCAAACCATTTGATGCGACCGTTCCCCCAGAGGACCCTCACCCCGGAGAAGAGGGTATTTAATTACCGGCTGGCCAGAGCCAGAAGAGTCGTGGAGAATGCGTTTGGTATTCTGGCCAGCCGGTTCCGCCTGTTCCAAACGGCCATAAATATTGCCGAATATAAACTGAACACCATCGTGGTATCATGTTGCATCTTGCACAATTTTTTTAAACGGACAAACCCCAATTATGTGGTAACACTTGGGCCTGACGCTGGGCTACAATCTCTCACGTCCCTGGAAGCGGCCCGTCCTGGCTTGCCCCCCCCCCAAAGTACCAGTGAAGTGCGGGAAAATTATTCCGAATATTTTTCGGGGAGGGGGGCCATTGCTTTGCCAGCAGTGCTTGAATAAATTTTACCTTGAATTATCTAGAAAAATCTTGCTTTGAATTTCCTGCTTATGTTTTTTTTTTGTGTCTCCTAGTGCACTTGTAGTGCCAAGTGGTTTGCACATTATTATCTAAACACCCATTGTCACTGTAAACACCAATTTAAACACCAAAGAAATGGCATTGAAAGAAGAAGGCACACATTGTTGAGCAAAAATTATTTTTTTAACTCCGTACACATTGATATGTTTTTTTTTTTTTTTTATACAAGAATAACAAGTTTTGCATTTTCACCCCCAAAAATTGGGGTTACGTTACATAAACAGCCATGTTTCCAAAAATAAAATACACAACTCTGGTGCATAACAAAGTTCTACATAGAAAAACTTGGGAAGCCAAGATCACACATTACATTGTCCAAAATGTGTGGATCTTGCCTTCATCAGATGGGGCGCAGTGACCCCTGTAAAAGCCTAATTTTTAAGATGCACACAAATTTTCAGGCAAACTGGGGATTTACATCCTGATCCCATGCCTAGTGTCAACATGTGCTATCTCCCATCATGGGGGATCAATGTATGTGTTTTGGGGGTGCAACCCCTTCCTCTCACTGACTTGAGTTTTGAGGAAGGGGTTGCAAGCCCAAAACACGTACATTGATATCCCCTGATGGCAGATAGCACATGTTGACATACTGTGTGCATCTTCAAATTTAGGCTTTTATTAAAAAAGTTTACAACATTTACAAAACAGCAAAAATAAAAGGTTGGACATTTTGTGAAAAATTAGATTCTCCCAAGGACATCAATCATGTTTTTAAGTTTCACTTCAATATCCCTAGTTTTTTTGCGAATTATCTCTAAATACTGACTACAATACATTATGTCCTGGATTAGCCTTTGGGCACTGTCAGTGGTGAAATGATGTGACTGTGACTGTTTTTCCACAACCTGTACTTCACCTAAAAATAAAAAAACACACCATGTATTATAAATAGGCAGGCATACATGTCTGATTACCTGAATCTGGGGTGTCAGACACTCACCTGTTGTGGTCTCAATCTCGACCACTTCTCCTTCCTCCACATCCTCATACTCTGGTGGTGACCTTGGTTCCCTTGGTTCCTTTTGTTCTGGAGATGGCCGGTCCCTGGGGACATGATATTTCCCGATTCTTTGCTCCCCTATGAGAATAAAACAAAAGGTATACTTAGCACACAGATATTTGAGCCAACAAATATAAATGATAAACATTGCTTGGAAGTGGGGGACAATTGTCTGGGCAGAATTCCAAGCTGAACACATGATTTATTCCCTTAATTCCTCAGGCTGGAATACTTACCTTTTTTGGATAAATTTCCCACCTGGAGACACCCCAAAATATCCACTGGAGTACCTGTGTTTGACACCCTAAAATGTGCACCTGAGTCCAGATGTGTAAACAGCTGCAGAGTGTCCTCTACATACATTACACTGAATGAAGATTGATATTCCTTCTAGGTTCAAACACATCTAGACAACAATGTCCTAAAAAACTCTTTTGGATAAATGTGAAAAATTGAAGGTCCTACAGTATTTAATCATTTATTTGTGAAAACATCGTATTTTGGATAAGGAACGAGGTTTACAACGAACGATTACTGCGTATGACCATGAAAGTAGCCATTTTGGAGTGTACAAGACCTTATTAGGGGAAAACACATGGCGCAGCATGCAATATTAATAATAATAGGTACACACGACATAATATACTTACTTTTTCGAAGAACTTTCTTGATCTTCCTATACTGATCGTGCTCCCTTAATTTGAGGTCCGACCATCGTTTCCTCAGTTGATCCTTCTTTCGTCGTACCCCAAAATTACTGTACAGACTCTTCACAACTTTAGTCATGATCTTGGCCTTTCTCATATTTGGGTTTGGGTACGGACTGTAATTCCCGTCATAGTCGTTCTTAAGATGTCTACCATCTTCATCATCTCCACAAAGGACATATTTGAGGCCTTAAATCTCCTCCTCGATTGTGACGTTTCAGGCTCCGGGCTATCCTCCTCCTCGTAACTGCTCTTATTATGCACCTGCTGTGTCTCCGCCATGTTCCGCTCCCACCTCAACGAAAGAGACTGGGCGGCGAATATTCCAGAAAGAACGTCAGGGGCGGGCCACGCGGGCGGAGATTCACGCATGCGCAGTGTATATAAAGCTTCAAACACGTGTGTGTCGTAACTACGTTCTGTGTGCACGGGAAGGAGGAACGGACGCCACCAAGAACGTCGAACAACGACGAACGTTAGAACGAAGGTAAGATTACAAACTTTTTGGAGTCATGTGCGGCCTATACTGAATCTAGATTGATGCCTATATTGTGTTGAAAGATTATCCTGAGATTTTTATTTTTGTATTTTGTTTGGTCTTGCAGAGAAAATGCTCCCATTTAAGGACCCCAAATTCCTTGGGGAATTCATAGATAAGTACAGGGAGATGAGAAATCTGTGGGAGGTGAAAAACCCCCTGTACCACAATAAGCCAGCTAGGAGGGCAACGATGGAGAAATTGCTTCAATTTGTGAAGACCCGAGTCCCTGATGCAGACATCAAATTTGTTGAGGCAAAAATAGGTAGCTTGAGAAGCACCTATAAGAAGGAGTACCAGAAGGTCCAGAAGTCCCTGAGGTCCGGAGCAGCAGCAGATAAGGTGTATGTGCCCAGTCTGTGGTACTACAACAGGATGAGGTTCATAGATGACCAGATTAAGGGCAGGGAATCACTTTCTACCCTTCTGGCACCCCTTCCCTCCAGCCTTCCAGCCAGCCTTCCCTCCAGCCTTCCCTCTACCCAAGCTGAGGCATCTGTGGACCAACCTGGGCCTGCCATACAGGAGGAGATTGAGGAGCCCAGATGGAGCCAGGTAAAGGTTTTTTATACATAATTTATCTGTGAAAAAAAAGATTGTTGGTAAGTAGATGTTATTATTGCTAATAAATGAATGAAGTAACAAAAAGTGTTTCACAGATTTATAGACAGAAGTGGCCAAAAAAGATTAGGACAAGAAGGGAAAATGCTGGGCTCACAATGATAGTCTTTTCTATTTATTAACATTAAATTTGCAACAGTCATGAGCTGAAAATTGTGTGTGTTTGATGAACAAACAACTAAAACTATGTCCCTTTTTCATACACAGGATGACCTCAGCCAGGACGAGGCTCTGGCTACTGGCACACAGGAGGAGGCAGGAGGAAGTGTCACCCAGGAGGTGGCAGGGCCCAGTCACACCCAATCCCAGATTCCTCCCCTCATCCTTCCCTACAAACGCCAGAGGAAGGGCACAAAAGCAGAGGAGGCAGAACTGGCCCTGATCAGGGAGGCTAACGAGTCCCTCAGATCCTCCATTGATGCTACGGAGGCCTATGGCATCTATATTGCCTCTAATTTGCAACAAATGGAGGAGGGCCAACGGCGAAAGTGTGAAAGAATCATTTTCGATACTATACAGAAGGGGTTAAGTGGGGAAATGTTGGACGACCAACACCTCTGTTCTCTCCCCCATCCTCCTCCTCCTCCTCCTGCCACAATGCCACCTCCAGAGCCACAGCCTCCAGGGAAGGCTGCACGGAAGGCTGGAGGAAAGGCTCTACGGAAGACCAGGAAGTGATCCCCTGCCTTCACGTCTCAAAGAACCAACATTCTGTTGTAGGACCACAGACTGTGTACATATACCATCTGCTGCTGCTCCGGTTCTCTGGGACTCCTGGACCTCATTGTCCTCCTTTTTGTATGGACTTCTCAGCTACCAGTTTATTTGATGTCTGCCTTGGGGACCCGGGTCTTCACCAATTGAAGCAATTTCTCCTGCGTTGCCTTTATCTTTATTTTTTAATTATGATGGGAAATAAATTTTGATTTGGTTTTCAGAAAATACTTGCCTATGTGTTTTAATACAAATACCAAATCAATTTCTTTTGGGGGAGTAGGCAGGTACATTTCAAAAATACAATGTCAAAATTAACAAGGGACACCAACAACAAACAGGTTTACAAATAATACAGAATAATGGTGTTGTGGAAACATAACATTAAAAAATAAAAAGGAGAGCACGAGAAAATAATACAATAATACAGTGGAGAGGGAGGCTTGGATAGCTCGGGTGGCAGTTATACCTCGTCCCGGATTGTATGGTAAAAGGAGAAGCAAGGATAGAGTTAGGGGACTATAGCGGTAAACGAGAAAACGAAAAAAAAAGTGGATAATACTTGCAACTTTTTGAATAAGAAATAATTTTTTATTTTTTTACAAAATAGTTTATTCCTGAACAATTAAACAATGAAAATCATAAATGACAAACATTCACATATATTACATACATGGGTATCGTGGGGTGGGTCCTAAAGTCATATCCTGACCAATGCAATGGTGGAGGCGCATAGGGTCCGGGGATGACTAGGGGACCGTGGGAATAGGCAATAAAATATGAGCTTTAAAAAGGATCTACAAGATTTTGATAGATCCTGGGTACAAAGAGGCTGGTTGGAGAAAGCCGACCAACATGTTTCGCCACACTATGGCTTCTTCAGGGTCAGTTTGTACCGTGAAAAAGAGAGAGAAGATCTGAGAAATATGGAAACACAAGAAAAAATTATTTATATAAAACAGTAAGTATGGTGAAAAAGAATAATTTATGTGTCACCACATCGCCACAAAACAGCCCACCCGTCCAATATACAACACTGCACTATGCTCAGCCCAGTAAGTTCACACCTGGAGTTTACAGAAGGCACATTCCCCAAAATGCTGGAGCAACCACCTGAGTCGCTGATGTGGCCAATTGTACTTGAGTCCCAAGTAGCAAGGATCTATCGAGGATCTATATAGAGCCGGCAAGATAAGGTGGAAAAAAGAAAAAAGAAAAAGAAAATAATAAATATATAAAAAAAAAAAAAAATTATATTAAAGAATATATGAATATGTACGACAAAAGATTATTATTATTTTCCTTTGCCATTAACTGGCTAAACAGCCTAGATTTAAATTGTATAAAAACTTACCAATATATCAGGGATGGAAAATATGGATGGAGCGCCAAGTAAGAACAGTCATCTGAGAGTTTTGGAAAAAGTCAGCTCTGATGAAAAATAGCAAAAAAAGGAGACCAGGGATAAGAATAGGGTGGATAGATATAGCAATCCAAAGGAAACAGAGGGGAAAAAGGGAGAAAAAAAACTCACCTACAACATGGATATTAGTTGGTTAAGACTGGACAGGAGAAGTCTGAAACCAGACTAATAGACAGCTCTATTTAGTTAGGTCACCGACCAGGGACCAGTGGCTGCAAAGAGAAAATATTGCAGTGTAACTAGGTAAGAACCTTTTCAAGCAGACTAATAAGGCATAGGCTGGAGAAGAGAGGAAAACAGACCTGCATCGTTGAACTAAATCTTATATGTCTTTCTCTTTATATAACTAGTTGTAATTCTTTACTCTTTAAATATTTTTGACTGGCTGTCGGTGCCCGATCGCCCCTCGGGGGCCCTTACGGTATGGCGGACTACTGTGGTGATGCCTGGAAGGGTTTCATGGAGAGAATCCAAATCTCGCAGAATGCTGCAAATATTTCTGATGATGAACTTGACAAATCATTTATGAGACTTCAACGTCTTTTGGAAAAAAAGGTCCGTGTTTTTTGGCATAAAGCATATTTCGATAAGTATACCTCTAACCAAATAGTTCCATGGGGTTTAAGAATACAAATTTTTCCCAACGTCAAAAAAATTAACGATACCCTTAAATCAGCCTGGGAATTTAACCTACAAACATGCTCTTTCAATATGATTTCACTCATGTGCAAACAATATGAACATGAACTAGATCATCTTGACACAGCTATCAGTTCCTGGTACGATGATCATGCTCTCTTGATCTCATCTACCAGATTCACAAAACGTGATAAACTATTGCGCGCACATTTAGAGACATACACTACCGACATCATCAACATGAAAGAAAACAAATATCAAAGAGATAAGTCCGCTTACGACAACAACTATGCATACAAATGGCTTGACTCCCCTATACGCAAATTCACATCCAAACAACAGAATCCCCCAACCCAACCTAACACTCACGAACTTCCTAACACACCTTTTACTTCCTTTTCATCCAGTACTTCCACCATTTACCAAGACTTGTCACACGACCGAAATCTCAAAAAAAGAAAAGGAGACAGATCATCCCTATTGGATACTCACGATTGTACCCTCACACCTACACCACTTACTTCTGCATCTTCCTCTAGGCTCAAAAATATCAAAATTTCTACACCTGTCACACATATACCCCCTTCATCCACTAATATTCACACTATCACCATGACCAATCCATCACCACTAACCGTCAGACGCGGCCGTGTGAACCTGTCTTGCCTTCAATGTTTTCACATAATGGTTCCTCGTCAGATCCTAAAATTGCACCTATTTTTTTACCATTAACCCTGGACACAACACCCCACCCAAGTTAACAGCTCCGCCCATCACCTCACCCCTTCCAGCAGGTCCTGATGTTCTGAATCTATCCTCTATTTCGTTAACCTTAGAGCAAGAAAAAGTCCTAAAACTAGGTTTGACCTTTTGTCCATCCTCAGACTTTGACAAATTCGAATTTGTCAAAGATATTCACCTTTTTGCCCGTAAGCTGATTTACAAAGTTATTTATGATAAACCTGTTACTAAATCCACTGATTCGGCAACCGTTGTCTCTAATCAAGCGCCCACATTCGAAGAAATGCAGGCAATTGATGAACTCATGGCTCTTTGGGAGGAGGGAGCCACCGACGACGACGAAGCTGAAACTTCGGCTCTCGTCGCCCTCGGTGCCTCTTCCCCCCCCCCGCTTCTTTTAAACCTAAATCTAAGAACTTTCCAGCCCTGTCCACCAGTCCTAATATTTCAGCTTTCGTTCAACAAATTTGTCTTGCAATTAAGAACCTACAATATATACCTTCGGGTCATTCAAACCTATCCCAGGAGAGCTTGCGGGCCTTAAAATCCCTTCAGGCTCATCCCGACATCGTAATCAAACCAGCCGATAAGGGTGGCAATGTAGTAGTTATGGACACTAAGGCCTATGAATCTATGTGTTACAAAATATTGAATAACCGCGAATGGTATCGTCCCATTGCCCCATCTCTTATAAAGAACTTTTCTCATCAATATGACCAATTGATCTTCCATGCTTATCAGGCCACTGTTATTGACCAAAGCACCTGGAACTTTCTAAAGATCATTGAACCTACCATACCTACATTCTACGCCCTACCTAAAATCCACAAGTCAACCATTAATCCCCCAGGACGTCCTATTGTGTCAGGATGTCATTGCTTAACAGAAAATGCAAGTGCCCTTGTGGATAAATATCTTGCACCCCATGTTACACGCTTACCTTCTTATGTTAAGGACACACTTCATCTCCTTAAACTATTATACAACATGATTCTACCTCCCAATACTTGGCTCGTCACGTTGGACGTCGAATGTTTATACAACTGTATCCCCCATGATAGGGGCTTAGAAGTCATCCGAGAACTCCTTTCGGAACGGGGACCCCGTTTTGACAATTATGCGAATTTCGTTTTGGACCTCCTAAAATTCATCTTGACTAAAAATCATTTTTTGTTTGATGGCTCCCACTTCCTCCAGGTGCAGGGGGTGGCTATGGGGACCAAATGTGCGCCCTCATATGCCAACCTGTACCTGGGGGGGTGGGAACGCCATCTTTTTTCACATCTAACCCCAGACCATAAAACTCATATGTTGTATTGGTTTAGATACATTGACGATATTTTATTATTTTGGTCTGGCCCATATGCGGACCTCAAGGACTTTTTTGACTCTCTAAGCAACAACAATTTTAATCTCAAATTTACCTTTGAATCCAGTCAGTCATCAGTCAATTTTCTTGACCTCACAATCAATATAGATAAATCAGGACGGATCAGCACGGCCTTATTTAGAAAGCCGACTGCTGGTAACACAATCTTACATGCTGAAAGCGCTCATCCTCAATCTCTACTTAACAGTATTCTGTACAGTCAGTATCTTCGAATTAAACGCAACTGTACTTCAGATGCGGATTTTCATAAAGCATCAAATGAATTATTTCATAGACTTGTCAATAGAGGCTATAGTCGGGCACTTCTTAAACGCTCTTTCAACAAGGTCAAGAAACTTGACAGATTTCAACTGATCCATAAGCCCAAAAATCTCACTGACACTCAACCTGTCAGATTGATTACCCGATTTTCATCTATGCACACTCAAATACGTGAGGTTGTTAATAATTTTTGGCCTCTATTACTTGCAGATCCTACTGTCAGCAAGTTCATTGGCCCACGCCCAGATATAACATATAAGCGATGTCCCTCACTACGTGATCGACTCATTAGAAGCCATTATGCCCCAACAATAACCCAAAGTTGCCCTGACAATGGCACTTATTCATGTGGGTCATGTGATATTTGTCAATTCGTCTCTAACTCTAGACTCACCCTGCTTCCTGATGGTTCTCTCCATGAAATCGCTCACCATGTTAACTGCCGAACAATTGGTGTTGTATATTTAGCCACTTGCACCTGTGGATGTTTCTACATTGGCAAGACCAAACGGCCCTTCCAGGTCCGGATACGTGATACCATACCATATCAAACCCACTCTTAAACGCATCACCACTACACTACAGCTATCAATAGACATCTTGCTGCTGCACACAATTTTGTCCCCAAACACATACGTTTTTCGGCATTAGATCATGTCAAGACGCATGTGCGAGGAGGAGGCATCGACGAAAAACTGCTGCAAATTGAAACGAAATGGATACATAATCTCAATGCTGTCAAATACCCAGGTTTAAATGAATATATAAGCTTCAAGCCTTTTTTATAAATATTTCTCAGTTATTATATTCCAATTATGGTTGTTTACTCATACTATTTACTTATGGTTACCTACTATTTACGTATCCATATTATCGATATTTTACCATGCATCCTTCCTCGTCTTCTCTGGTTGTGCGCTATGTTGTGAGAAGACCGCCCTTTGGGCGTTCGGGCACCTTGACAGCTGCTTTTTTCTATTTATAACATATAATTACTATAGTTGTATGCCCCCATTTTTTCAATTGTTCACATTGCTGTTTCCATATTGAACTTAAACTTAAGACTTTTTTCTGTCTACATATATTTATTATAAACTACAGTACCCCCTATTTTGTTCCATATCCTTCTTGGTACCATTCTTTCTTTGGAATCCATGTAATAACAATTTAATATGTATGTCTCTCTCAATTAACCATTCAATCCCCATCCTTGTAAATGTTAAAGTTCATGTACCCCCATGTCGCCACAACTGGAACCCCATTGTTTGGTGGAAAAATTGGGTCTTGGCTCACCGTCTCAATCCCACTGCCCTTGCTTTCCATCTTCCTTGGTCCCAGGGATCATCTGGAGTGTCTGGGCGCGTTCCACCCCATTTCTGGCTTTCCCACCTTCGCCTTATCATCTTGACCAATTGTACTCCCCATTTGCATAGGTAACTGTTTGGGCACCCCAGGGCTGCGAACCTATGGTCGCAGCCCGCTTGGCTTGGTTGCCTGCACACCTCCCTTATGCTCCACTTACACCTGGTAACCTATCAGCTCGAATTCCACTCTTAGCCTTGGATCCAATGTTTTTCCATCTTCCCCTTTGTTTCCAGCATATTTGCCCTGACAATTGTGATGTAGTTACCCCCTCCACTCGCTAGAGGGCTCTTTTCTGTTCGGAATTCAATAGATGCGTGTCTGCTGAGCTGCCCTCGCATCTCCCGAACATGTTGCATTATGGGAAATGTAGGCACACGCACTGGTGCTACTGCACACGTGCGAACAGCCCATCTTGCCCGCCGCCTCATCATGTTAATCATGATCAGGTGTGGAGGACCTATATAGCCTGCCTTTCCTCCAGCACCTTTTGTGTTGGAATCTGGAGCACCATTCATGCTGTGAACTTCAACGATGCAGGTCTGTTTTCCTCTCTTCTCCAGCCTATGCCTTATTAGTCTGCTTGAAAAGGTTCTTACCTAGTTACACTGCAATATTTTCTCTTTGCAGCCACTGGTCCCTGGTCGGTGACCTAACTAAATAGAGCTGTCTATTAGTCTGGTTTCAGACTTCTCCTGTCCAGTCTTAACCAACTAATATCCATGTTCTAGGTGAGTTTTTTTTTTCTCCCTTTTTCCCCTCTGTTTCCTTTGGATTGCTATATCTATCCACCCTATTCTTATCCCTGGTCTCCTTTTTTTGCTATTTTTCATCAGAGCTGACTTTTTCCAAAACTCTCAGATGACTGTTCTTACTTGGCGCTCCATCCATATTTTCCATCCCTGATATATTGGTAAGTTTTTATACAATTTAAATCTAGGCTATGTTTAGCCAGTTAATGGCAAAGGAAAATAATAATAATCTTTTGTCGTACATATTCATATATTCTTTAATATAATTATTTTTTTTTTTTTTATATATTTATTATTTTCTTTTTCTTTTTTCTTTTTTCCACCTTATCTTACGAGGCTCTATATAGATCCTCGATAGTTCCTTGCTACTTGGGACTCAAGTACAATTGGCCACATCAGCGACTCAGGTGGTTGCTCCAGCATTTTGGGGAATGTGCCTTCTGTAAACTCCAGGTGTGAACTTGCTGGGCTGAGCATAGTGCAGTGTTGTATATTGGACGGGTGGGCTGTTTTGTGGCGATGTGGTGACACATAAATTATTCTTTTTCACCATACTTACTGTTTTATATAAATCATTTTTTCTTGTGTTTCCATATTTCTCAGATCTTCTCTCTCTTTTTCACGGTACAAACTGACCCTGAAGAAGCCATAGTGTGGCGAAACATGTTGGTCGGCTTTCTCCAACCAGCCTCTTTGTACCCAGGATCTATCAAAATCTTGTAGATCCTTTTTAAAGCTCATATTTTATTGCCTATTCCCACGGTCCCCTAGTCATCCCCGGACCCTATGCGCCTCCACCATTGCATTGGTCAGGATATGACTTTAGGACCCACCCCACGATACCCATGTATGTAATATATGTGAATGTTTGTCATTTATGATTTTCATTGTTTAATTGTTCAGGAATAAACTATTTTGTAAATAATAAAAAAATAAAAAATTATTTCTTATTCAAAAAGTTGCAAGTATTATCCACTTTTTTTTTCGTTTTCTCGTTTACCGCTATAGTCCCCTAACTCTATCCTTGCTTCTCCTTTTACAATACAATAATACAAATATTCTTATTAAAGAAAAAAAACACTTTAAAAAATGATATCTATTTTATGGAGATCTGGCTTCAATTCTAATCTAAATATTATTCTGGAGAGACCGAGAAATAATAAAGAAATACGTTTGTAAAAATTCTGTGTGAATATAAGCAGCAAAACCACTTCATTCTTCTAGCATTATAAAGAAGAGAATGAGCGGCGCAATGAAGAATTAAAAAAAAACCAGTGTGAAGAATCTGCTATCTCCATTACGAACGCTAGTTTTACCAGACCGAGCGGTTCCATCTCGTAGTGGATTCTGAGCATGCGTGATTTTTGGCGCGTCGGAATTGCCTACACACGATCGGAAAATCCGATAGAAAGGTTTTTCGTCGGAAAAATTGAGAACAGGTTCTCAATTCAAAGTCCGTCGGAAATTCCGACAGAAAAAGACCATTGACCATACACACGGTCGGAAAATCCGATGAAATGGCTCCCATCAGACTGTTTCCATCGGAAATTCCGACCGTGTGTACGCCGCATAAGAATTGCAACAGATAGATGTAACAAACAGATACTACATGTCTAAAATTCAAATGGTTCTATCATCATTACATATTGTATAATGAAAGATCACATACAGATCATTTACAGATTTGTTCTTTAAAGGGACAGCCCAACCAACAGATACAAAGATGTAGAGATAATTCAGAAGAAAATGAAAAAAGAAACAGACATCCTAACAAAAAAAAAAAAAAACACCAACTTAGAACAATATCCTCTAAAAAAGATCAGTTTTCAGATTATCAATTTGACACTCTTTGAATTTTTGAAGTAAGAGCATGCAGTCATTTCTAAGGATTTACCTTGTGTCCAGAATTTATTAACCTCCCTGGCGGTAATCCCGAGTCTGGCTCGGGGCAGGAACTTCAGTACCAAAAGAGGTAACCCCGAGCCAGACTCGGGTTTGCGTTGCAGGATACAGGGGGGGTTTACTTACCTTGTCCCCTGGATCCTGCGATGTCTTCCTGCTGTGTGAGCGAGCCATCTGCTCGCTCGATTCACACAGTGCTGAGTGCCGCTGATCTCCATTTCCTGCGACGTTACGACGCACGGGAGCGGAGATCGGCGCCAAATTCAAAAAAGTTTAAAAACACTGTACACATACAGTACTGTAATCTTACAGATTACAGTACTGTATACAAAAAATACACATCCCCTTTGTCCCTAGTGGTCTGCCCAGTGCCCTGCATGTCATTTTATATAATAAATAGATTTTTTTCTGCCTGGAAACTGGAGATTGTCCATAGCAACCAAAAAGTGTCCCTTTATGTCAAAAGTGGTTTTAGACCAGCTAGAAAACAGCGATAAAAAATTTGAATCACAATTCATCATCAAACACTAAATTTAATGACAGCGACTATTCTGCAACTGAACAAATTTCAGTGTTTTTGATTTGATTACATTATTGAATCATTTTTATATATATTTTTATTATATTATAATTTATGATTTTGTGTTTCAAACATTATCATACCCGGGATGTCTACTAGACTCTGGTTCAGACAGATTTAAGTGAGTTATTCATAAGAATTGCATGCCTACAATATAAAAACGCCAAATTTCCATGCAAAATAATTGTACCACTTTCAGCACAAAATTCCAGACAGAATCATACCGCCAGGGAGGTTAAACTAATGAAAGGTTATGAAAGATGTAAACGTGTGCAAGAGAAGTTTTCTTAATTAAATCTATAGTACTATAATATGAAAAACGTCCCATTAGGTGAATGGATATCTGATTGGAAAGATCCAAGAAGGAAGGAGCATAGAGCTCTCAGAGATCTTGGTGATCTCTGGAAGGAGGGTCAAACTTCAGATGCAGAGAACAGTACAGTATCCTGCTTATTGGATGTAACACCTTAAAACAGTAAATGAATGTAAGAATAAGGCCTTGTTCACACTAGGCAAACTAAAGTGTATACCCATGGGTGGCCATGTTTACCTGCACAGCGATGCGCAGGTGTTCCATGCAGTCCCATTGATATTTACTAGTACACAGCGTCTGCACGGACACAGCGTCTGCTCCCAATTTGAAATCTATGTGTGTGCATTTCCACACTGTTTCATATGAAATCACTCTTCTTATTTCCCGTATTACAGGGCTGAAGGTCACACCGGAAACATTAATTGTGAGCTTGTATGTTTAAGCTCTATATTCATCCATACTACATGAAAAACTGCTTAGATAGCGGCCATGGACACCACAGGCAGTCATCCTTCTTGGCTGGTCCTGTGCTCTGTTCTGTCCTTTACCGATCCTAGTGATTCCCTTGGGCCATGTTGTACATCTGTCTCTCTGCATCATCAGCCTTTTCACAATCTTCTTACATGTAAATGATGCTGTATTGTAAATAAACTTGCTACAATTATTCGAATCCCTGTGTTCTTGCTATTCTGTTTCCTTTCTAACTTTTCAGTGGTAAAATTTATACAAATAGACACTAGATTGCGCACTTTGCAAAGTGCAGTTGCACTCTGCAAGCACAGTTGCTCCAGAGCTTAATAAATGAGGTAAAGCTACACTATGTAAAGAATATCCAATCATTTCCAATCATTTTCTATGAAGGAAAGAGAGTTGTTTTGTATTGGGTGCATATTGTATATATTGACAATAGTATAGATAACATTGTTTGGTTCATAGACAAGGATGATATATCATCCGCAGATGTTCTGGACGACTTCAAGGGGTATACATATGATCACAATCAGGACTCCACATCTCCCCCTGTCTCTATTTATCTGCCTATCTCTCTCTTTCTCTCTCTCTCTTCCTGTCTCTCTCTCTCTCTGCCTCTCTCTCCCTGCCTCTCTCTCTCTCTGCCTGTTTATCTCTCCCTCTCTCCCTCTGCCTCTCTCTCTCCCTGCCTCTCTCTCTCTCTGTCTCTCTCTCCCTCTCTATCGCTCTCCTCGCAAATATATATCCCACATAGGTTTTTATTTAACCCCCTAGGCGGCCGCAATGATCAGATTCGCTTAAGAACCGATCAGTCTCCAGGCCCAAGCCAATGATTTCTGGCCTGGACCTGGTAATCGGTCCTGGCGAAATAAAATCCGTCCCCTGCATGTGTAAGTTTAAAAATAGCAGGGGAAGTGATGTTATCTCTCCTCGTGGAACTCTTTTCCTTTCCAGAGAAAGGAGAGAAGACATCTCAGAGTAAGTGCACCGGCACTACACTGACGCCAGTTCACGTAGGTACACTTGTCACCCCCCAATAACCCCCCAATCGCCCCCCCCCCCCAGTTAACACCTTCACCCCCTGCCACTGTGTCACCCAGAGCAGTGTTCATATTTTTTTTTGATCACTGTACTGGTGTCATTAGTGACACAAATCTGTGTTAGGGTACTTAGTGGAAGGTCCAGATAGGTCTAGGGACCCCCCTAACCCCCCAATAAAGGTTTAACCCCTTGATCACCCCCTGTCACCAGTGATCACTGTATTAGTGTCACGGATGACGCTGGTTAGCTAGGTTTTTTTTATAGCGTCAGGGCGACCAACCTATATTACCTAAATAAAGGTTAAATCCCCTGAACCCCCTGGCGGGTGATATCAGTTAGGTTTAGTGTCAGATAGGGTCTGCATAGCCCCAGGCAGCATCAGATTAGTGCCAAAAGCGCTAACGCCCACGCACGCACCATTCTGATCTGATCAGATCTACTGTATACTAGCGTCCCCAGCAGTTTAGGATTCCCAAAAATGCATGTTAGCGGGATCAGCCCAGGTACCTGCTAACACCTGCATTTAGCCCCTCCACCCAGCCCAGCTCACCCAAGTGCAGTATCAATCGATCACTGTCACTTACAAAAAACACTAAACACATAACTGTAGCATTTGCAGAGTCAGGCCAGATCCCTGCGAACGCTAACATTTTTTTTTGTAGCGTTTAAAGCAGTCGCTGACAGTCAGAATCTCTTTTTTTTGACGTGGCGAGTCCCATGAGTGCAGTTGAGGTGGCTAGCATGAGTAGTGTCCCGCAGCCACTGAGACAACCACAGGCCCGTCAAACCCATAGTTCCTTTCCTGCTGCCTAATTGGGAGCCCACCACTTCTGCAGCACCTGTACTTCCCCCATTCACTGGCCAACCCGGAATTCAGGTGGAAACAGTTGATTTTATGTCACTTGATTTTTATTCGCTGTTTTTCACAGAAGATCTCTATAGCAAAGCAATTTGTATGCTGGTCAATTCATCGCCGATAATCCCCAATTGACCTTTTCCAGAGATTGGAGATCTATTACAGTCTCCAAATTTAAGACCTTCCTGGGCCTATCCCTCCTCATGGGCATAACTAAAAAGAGTGTGTTGCGGTCATATTGGTCCACTTACCCAATTCACCATACGCCCGTGTTCTCTGCCTCCATGACCAGGACACGATACGAGCAGATCTTGCGGTTCATGCACTTCAATGATAATGAACTCTGTCGTCCTTGGGGTGACCCTGGATTTGATCAGCTCTACAAAAGTAAACCACCTCTCTACAAAGTAAACCACTTCAACCAACAGTTTGCAGCCCTCTTTACTCCTGATCAAGTTGTCTGTGTAGTCCCTGATTAAGTTTTATGGCCGCTTGTCTATCAAACAGTATCTTCCCAGTAAGCGTGCCAGATATGGGGTCAAGAAGTATAAGCTCTGTGACAGGGCAACAGGCTATACATATAGTTTTATGGTTTATGAGAGAAAAGATAGTCACATGAAGCCGGAGAACTGCCCAGACTACATAGGGAGTGCTGGTAAGATTGTGTGGGACTTGTTTGGAAAGGGGTACCACTTGTACGTGGACAATTATTACACAAGCGTGCCACCTTTTAGTCACCTCTTTGATTATGGAATTGACGCATGTGGCACCGTGCAATCTAATCGCAGGTGCTTCCCACAACGGCTTGTAGAATCCAGACTTAGATGGGGGAGAGAGCCTGCTTGAAGTGTAATCATTTGTTAGCAGTGAAGTGGAGGGATTCAGGGAATGTTTTTGTTCTGTCATGGAAACCCCCCTGTGTCCACGAATACAACCTTAACATGGGAGGGGTGGACCTCAATGACCAGTAGTTGGCGTTGTACTTAATTGCCTGTAAGGCCAGACGCTGGTACAAAAAAGTGTCTGTATACTTATTTCAATTGGCTCTGCTGAACGCTTTTGTGCTCCAGGACAAACTGGATCCTTCCTAAAATTCCAGGAAGAAATCGCCACAGCCCTTCTGTTTCCAGGTGGTGCTATGGCCCACCTTCCCAGCGCAAAAGGAGAGAGCCAGCTGCAAGAGAGGCATTTTCCGTATGTCCTCCCTGGTACCCCTAACCAAAGAACACTGCAAAGAAGATGTTGTGTCTGCAGAAAATGCGGATTTAGGCATGAACCTGCTTTTATTGTCCCTCCTGTCCTGACCAACCCGGTCTCTGCATCGGTGACTGTTTTAAATGCTACCACATACTAGTCGAGTATTAGCATAGGGTATAGCACTACACAGTACTAGGGCACACTAACACAGGGTCTCCGAAGATGAGATGGCCATCACATTTTGAGAGACCCTAATCTGGAACGTTCACAGTTTACAGTTTTTATAAAAGTGAAAAAAAAAACACACACACACACAAAAACACAAAAAAATAAAACGAAAAAGACAAAAATAGTTGTGGTTTTATTTTTCTTCTCTCTCTCTATTGTTCTCTCTCTTATGTTTGCTCTCTATTGTTCGCTCACTATTGTTCTATAGCTATTGTTCTCTCTCTGTTGTTACTGTATGTTAGAACTGTAAGGCCGCGTACACACGATCGGACTTTCCGGCGGGATTGTCCGCTGGACTAAAGTCCGCCAGACATTCCGACCATGTGTGGGGCTCCGGCGGACTTTTTCCTCCCAAAAGTGAAGTGAAGTCCAGCGGACAATCCCGCCGCCTGTGTGCTAGTCCGCAGGACTTTTGAAATGAACAGACTTTCCTCACACATGGAGTAAAGTCCGTTCATTTAGAACGTGACTCCAGATAGACGGGACTAGCGAAGGAGGTGAATGCCGCCGTCTCGATCGGCAACATTGACACCTCTCTAGCCCCGTCTACCTGGTATGGATTTAAAGGGGAATCCCTATGCCGAAAAAACAGGAAAGGGGGTGGGGACGAGCGAGTGCCCCCCAGTACCAGGCCGCATGCCCTCAACATGGGGGGTGTCCTGGGGAAAGAGGGGCCTGCGGCCCCCCCACCCCAAAGCACCTTGTCCCCATGTTGATGAGGACAAGGGCCTCTTCCCGTCAACCCTGGCCATTGGTTGTCGGGGTCTGCGGGCGGGGGGCTTATCGGAATCCGGGTGCCCCCTTTAATAAACGATGTACCCCTACCCATTCACCTAAGGGAAAAAAAGTGTAAATAAAAAAACAACACAATTTTTTTAAATACTTTATTGCACAGCTCCGAGGGTCTTCTTCCGTCTTGGGGGGTCTTTTAGCTGGACTCCTCCGCTATCTTGTGCTCTTTTACTAGCTCTTTCACTAGCGGAGGAGCCCGGCTTTCTTCTTCGTCGCCGCCGCCGTCTGGGGGTCTTCTTCCGACTTCGGGGGTCCTCGGGGTCTCTTCTGTTCTTCTTGCCGGGCCTCCGCTTTCTTCTTTCAGCTCTTTTACAAGCGGTTACATGGTAGTTACATGGTTAGTCAGGTTGAAAAAAGTCCGTCTAGTTCAACCATAAAAAAAAAAAAAAAAAAAAAAATTCATACAATCCCATATACCCAATCCTATACCCACAGTTGATCCAGTGGGAGGTGAAAAAAAAAAAAAACAGAAAAGCATGATCCAATTTTCTACAGCAGGGGAAAAATCTCCTTCCTGATTCCAGCGAGGCAATCCTGATTTTCCCTGGATCAACTTTACCTATAAATGTTAGTACCCCGCTATATTATGTACATTTAGGAATTAATCTATGCCTTTCTTAAAGCAATCTACTGAGCTGGTCAGAACCACCTCTGGAGGGAGTCTATTCCACATTTTCACAGATCTTACTGTGAAGAAACTTTTCCAAATATGGAGATTTAATCTCTTTTCCTCTAGACGTAAAGAGTGCCCCCTTGTCCTCAGTGTTGACCGTAAAGTGAATAACTCAACACCAAGTTCACTATATGGACCCCTTATATATTTTTACATGGTGATCATATCCCCCTTAATCTCCTCTTCTCAAGAGGGAATCAATTCAGTTCCACTAATCTTTCCTCATAGCTGAGCTCCTCCATGCCTCTTATCAGTTTGGTTGCTCTTCTCTGCACTTTCTCCATTCCCCAAATATCCTTTTTGAGAACTGGTGCCCAAAACTGAACTGCATAATGTGACCTGGCTGTTTTTAAAGACCAGTTTCTTTCCTTGCCTAGGGGAACAACTACTACATCATACATATACTTATTTTCATACTAGAGCAATGGTCATTTTTAATGATTTCATTAAAGTGATCTCTTTCTGATTCAGTAAACTGTAAATTATTATCGCTATAGATGATATTTAGACTAGCTACCCTTAAAAAGAGGTAATTTTTCTACATCTCCTCTTCCTGGGCTTTTATAGCTCTTTAATATAAAATACATTTCTGCTTATATTTTCCATTTCTTTTTCAAAGTTACCTTGTCATTTCACAGTAGAATGCTGCTTCAACAGATTCATCCTGGCAGCTCACTAGCTGCTGTAGTGATATTTATATATTTGCTTACAGAAACCATTTATTTGTCTTGTTTAAGCACTTTAGGTCTATTTCCAAAACCTTGTGTTATTGTATAGGAGGATAACTATTTTGTTTATTTTACCAGGCTGCAAGAAATACTCAGGGATGGCAAGATACCATATGAATGCTTAAAGGATACATGCTCACTACACATGTACAATAATATATTTTCAAACACCTTAAAAAGCACTGAGTAGTACCTATGCATTTACAGAAAGCCCTTCCATTAGTGTATACTCTTTTTCTAACTTCCCTTAGACCAGTTTCCTTGAAATATATCAGAAACTGCACAGACCCACATTTATTCATGCATTTCATTTTTCCAGGCAACAAAAGATTGCACCAAAGCCCATAGACACATGAAAACTACACAGACACAAACCCAAACAAAGGAAAGTCAAAAAGAACCAACCCTTTATCTAGGCACAAAAGCAAAGCATATACCAAAAGAGCTGGACCTTCACCTAGACACAAAACTAAACAAAGGAGACCCTAAAAGAGTTGGACCTTCACCTCTAGGCATTTATAATCCTTCCAGATATAAAATATGCCCCAAAAGAGAGTTGAACACATCCTATTGTGCAAAGTCTAACTTTTTAGACTGTGTAGATTGAAAATGTTATCTCAAAAATATCAATGAAATGGTACTGTAAGAGAAGCTAAGTTGAAACTAGGGGAGGACTGTGAACTTTTGGCCTGGGAGGCAAACACGACTTACTGACATTTTCATAATTCAATCTATGCACACTTGTCCAAAAATGTGATAGGTAGTCAGGAAATAAAATGTGTAATTTATGCCTTTAGAATGCCTGACGGCGCTGCTTGAATTTTGGGCCTCTGTATGTGGGCAGGCTGTGGAAAAGTCTCACACATGTGGTATCATCATACTCAGGAGTAACAGAATGTATTTTGGGGTGTAATTTTTGCTATGTACCTGCTATGTTTTAGAAACATCTTATAATTTGACAACTTTGTGTAGAAAAAAAAATACGTTTTAATTTTCTTTCCACATTTTCCATAAACATGTGGAAAAAAATGACTCAAAAGTATTATTATGCCTCACTGAATATACGTTGGGGTATTTTCTTTCCAACATGGGGTCATTTTGTGGATAATTCCATTGTCCTGGTGCTCCAGGGCCTTCAAAATTGTGATAGGTAGTCAGGTAACTAAATGTTTCCTGATGGTGCTCCCTGCATGTTGGGCCTCTTTATGTGACCAGGCTAGGGAAAAGTCTCACATGTGGTATAGCCATACTCAGGAGGAGTATGCATAAAAATATGTTGGGTGTAATTGCAAGTTTACCTATTCCATGTGTGAGAAAAACCTTGTTAATATGACAATTTTGTAGAGAAAAAGAAAAACAAAATCTTAATTTTCCAAACAATTGTGGGCAAAAAAATGCAACTTCAAAAAACTCACTATGCCTCTTACTAAATACATTGGACTGTCATCTTTATAAAAAGGGGTAATTTGGGGGGTATTTGAACTGTCCTGACATTCTAGGGCTTCAAGAAATGAGATAGGCAGTCAATACATTAGGAATGATACATTTTTAATAATACGTAGCATAGCTTGTAGACACTATAACTTTCACACAAACCAATTATCATACACTTATCAGTTTTTTTTTTTTTACCAAACACATGTAGCAGAATACATTCTGGCCTAAATGTATGACTCAATTTAATTTTATCGGATTTATTTTAAAACAGAAAGTAGAAAATATAGTTTTTTTTCACAATCTCTTTTTCTGCTTATGTCGGAATTTTTTTTTAAAATCAGTGGTGAATAAATAACACCAAAAATGATAACATTTCATTTGGGTACAGTGTAGATTGACTTAGTAATTGTCATTCAAAGTGAAAGGGTACGGAAAGCTGAAAATTGGTCAGGGAAGGAAGGGGGTGAAAGGGGGTGAAACTGCCTAGTATTAAGGAGATTAATGTTGGTTGAACTAGGTGGACTAGTCTTTTTTCAACTAGATCAACCACTTACCAACCAGCCTCCGCTGTTATACGGCGGCACGTTGGCTCTCCTGCGCAAAATCGCCGTAGTTGTACGCCTTCTCGTGCAGGAGCAGTTATGGGCGGCCGCGTGCCACTGGCAGTGCGCTCTCGCTCCTGCTGCACACTGCGGGAGCGTGCCCGCCTGTGACCCGTGATCGCCTAGTACAGAGGCAGAATGGGGATCGGCCAGTGTAAACAAGCTGTTTTACTGCAGTATATTGAATTAGGTTAGTGCACTTTAACGGCAGTATATTGAAGTGCGTTAGTGCAGTTTTACAATAGTATATTGAATTACATTATTGCACTTTTACTGCAGTATATTGAAGTGCCTTAGTGCACTTTTAGGGCAGTGTATTGAAGTGCTTTAGTGCAGTTTTTATGGCAGTATATTGCATATTGCGTCAGTGCACTTTTACTGCAGTATATTGAATTGCATTAGAGTACTTTTACGGCAGTATATTGAATTACGTTACTGCAGTTTTACTGCAGTATATTGAAGTGCGTCAGTGCAGTATTACTGCAGTATATTGTAGTAAGTACTCAGATTAAAGTGTACCAAACACCACTTTCCATTGATTAAAGTGCATCCATGTACACATTTACCCTTCTCTATTACATTTCGGTAATAAACCCTCTCATTATGTCTGGCAGGCCAACAAGGAGAGGCAGCCATCAGCGTCTGTATCCACAGGCAAAGGTGGATGTGGTCTGTCCTCAGGCAGGACACCATTTCCTCTGTTTAGTGATGTTGCCTGTGCTATCCAGCCACAGCATGCAGAGGAGGTGGTGGACTGGCTTACTAAACCATCCTCATCTGCCTCATCCTCTGTCACCCAAGCAGAGACTAGTGTACAGTCCACCGCAGCCGCCAGAGCGACTTATTCTGCCTCCATGTCCACAGCTACTCTTCCCATAGCCCCACTATCATGCATTGAGGAGTCAGGAGTTATTTGAACACAACCTCAGCCACTTGCTACTTGATGTAAACAAGGGGTAATGCACAGGCATTACTTGATTCTTATGTTGGTTCTGAGGTTGAGGAAGGTAGGAACATGAGCCTACAGAGAGGGGAGAACACTGGTAAACAACAAATTGCCAGTCACGTCCCCCCAGCTGCAGTGTATTGCCAAGTTGGCTCCAGTGATGATGAGGATAGAGGGGATGAATATGATGAGGTCACTGACACGACTTGGGTTCTGGATAGAGCAGAGGAGGAAAGTGAGGGTGAGGCACAACCCCAACGAGGCTATTCCATCACACTGTGGAGCTGTTATTTCCTGGCCCACTTCCCACAGCTCAGCTGTCTGGGCCTTTTTTAGCACATGTGCAGCCAATCGCACTGTTGCGATTTGCAAACTTTGCCTCAAGTAGATCAAGCATGGCAAAAACACCAGCCAGTTGGGCACCACGTGCTTGACAAGGCCTTTAACCTCCCACCACTCAGCCCATTGGCAAGAGCACTTGAAAGCCACACAAAAGGGATGCAATTCTGCTCCTCTTCACTCCTTGCCTTTCAGATCTATCCCCCGCTATATCTCATGACCTCTCAGCAGCATTCACTGACAGGGATAATTGTATAGTGAAGGTTGTCACAGGTCCTTGCAGCAAGTCTGCTAGCAGTACACCACCAGCTGTAGACTATAGTAGGCAAATTTCTCTGCCCCAGCTGTTGCAGGGGAAATAAAATACAGTCGCTGCCACCCACATGCCCAGCATCTAAATTCAAGCTTGTCAAAGCTGCTGGCTTTACAACTCCTGCCTTTCCATCTGGTGGCTTCTGCCCCCTTCCATGATTGTCAGCTTCGCACATACCATCAGCAGCATCTGCATCATATGGTGGGATATTATCTAGGGGCAAAAACAGACACGGAGAGCTGTCCAGTTGACAATCCACTGGGTTACTGGGTCATGAGAATAGACCACTGGCCGAACTCTACCAATATGCAATTGAGCTGTTGGGCTGCCTTGCATCCAGTGGGCTTTCCAAACTGACATTCAGTGCTGCAGGATGTTTTGTGACAGATAAATAGGGATTTTCCCCATGTTCGAGTCAGACGTTCACGCGCCGATGAGCGCCCCAAAATGCATTGACGGCTGCTGATTGGCCAAAGCATGCAGGTCAGGTCAATCACAGTGCAATGTACAGTGAGAGCCATGATTGGCCAAAGGCAGGGTGCCAAGTCCACGCCCCACACTATATAAGGCTGCTTACATGGCAGACGTATATAGTGTGTTGATACAAAGACTGGCGAGAGATAAGGCAGGCTAGTTAGTGGATAGAGCGTGCAGGCAGTATAGAATATATAATACAGTGCAAGTCATTGTAGAATTCATAATACAGTCCAGTCAGTGTAGAATATATAATACAGTGCATGCAGTGTCTAGTATATAATACAGTGCAGGCAGTGTACAGCAGTGGTGTATTTAGGTTTTGTTCTGCCCTAGACCTGACTAAACTTGCGCACCCCTAATTTAAATATGGCCCGCCACTTCCTGGGACAGAGGGATGCCGCGGGAAGAGGACAGAGGGGGATGCAGCAGCTTTTTATTTGGGGGGAGATAGGGGATTAAAGTGATTGTAAAGGTAATTTTAATTTTTTTTTAAAATAACAAACATATGATACTTACCTCCACTGTGCAGCTCGTTTTGTCCCGAACCTGCTCTTCTGGGTACCCTCAGCGGCTCTTGCGGCTCCTCCTTACATAAAATAGCCCCCAGGGAGAAGCGCTCTCCCGGGGGTTTCCTTGCGGGCGTGCTCCTGAGTCCAGCATTCGGCGTCCATATAGGTAGAATGCAAGGCTTGGCCCCGCCCCCCCAGTGCCCATGTCATTGGATTTTATTGACAGCAGAGAAAGCCAATGGCTGCGCTGCTATCAATCTATCCAATCAAGAGCAGAGAACCCCGGGCAGAGAGATAGCGTGGCCCTGTTCGTCAAGTTCTAGAGCTCAGGTAAGTAAAACGGGGGGCTGGGGGGGGGGGGGCGGTCACTGACAGGTGTTTTTTCACCTTGCATAGGATGATTTTTAAGGTGAAAAAACACGAACCTTTACAACCCCTTTAAGGGGATATGAGCTGGGTGCTTTGGGAGGGTAGAAGACATGTGCTAGTGGTGGGGGGGGGGGGGGGGGGTAAGACATATCCCCTTACCCCTCTTCCCCTCCCATGTGTGCATCTGTTATCTGCCCCCCCTCCCGGTGTCCCCCTCCACCGTAAACTATACACAGAGGAGGAAGAGCCGAGGAGTGTGTGGCTGTCAGTGGGGAGAGAGGTGTTGGCTGCTGCGGAAAGCCGGTTGCCGCTTGTGGGACCCCGGGCGGCAGAAGTCCCAGGTGCCCACACTACAGCATTCATGTCTGGCCAGTTACCAGAGCTCAGTGCCGAAACTTGTTGTGGCACTGGGCTCCAGGACAGTGGCGTCACTAGGGTTGGTGTCATATGGTGCGGTAAAAATTGTGTCACCTTCCACCCCCCTATTTGTGGGCCAGAGGCCCGGCGTTGGTGCTAATTGTGGTGGTCAATAAGGCCTTGGCTCTGTCTTTCTCCCCCTTTGGTGGTGTGGGTACAGTGTGGCTCTCTCTCTGGTGGTGTGGGTACAGCGTGACTCCCTCTCTGGTGGTGTGGGTACAGCATGGCTCCCTCTCCGGTGGTGCTGGTACAGCGTGGCTCCATCTCAAGTGGGGGCAGGTACAGCAGGGCTCCCTTTCTGGTGGTGCGGGTACAGTGTGGCTCCCTCTCTGGTGGTGCGGGTAAAGCGTGGCTCCCTCTCTGGTGGTGTGGGTACAGCGTGGCTCCCTCTCTGGTGTTGCGGGTATAGCGTGGCTCCCTCTCTAGTGGTGCGGGTACAGCGTGGCTCTATCTCTGGTGGTGTGGGTACAGCGTAGCTCTCTGGTTGTGTGAGTACAGCACGGCCCTCTCTCTGGTGGTGTGGGTATAGCGTGGCTCCCTCTCTGGGTTTGCGGGTATAGCGTGGCTCCCTCTCTAGTGGTGCGGGTACAATGTGGCTCTATCTCTGGTGGTGTGGTTACAGCACGGCTCTCTCTCTGGTGGTGCGGGCACAGCGCGGCTCCCTCTCTGGTGGTGAGAGTACAGCGTGGCTCTCTCTCTCTGGTGGTGAGGGTACAGCGTGGCTTTCTCTGAGGGTGTGGGTACAGCGTGGCTCTCTCTCTGGTGGTGTGGGCACAGCATTGATCTCTGGTGCTGTGGATACAGCGTGGCTCTCTGATGGTGCAGGTACAGTGTGGCTCTCTATCTGGTGGTGCGGGTAAAGCATATCTCTCTCTCTGGTGGTGCAGGTACAGTGTGGTTCTCTCTCTGGTGGTGCGGGTAAAGCCGTACAGCGTGGCTCCCTCTCTGGTGGTGTGGGTACAGCGTGGCTCCCTCTCTGGCGATGCGGGTATAGTGCGGCTCCCACTCTAGTGGTGCGGGTACAACGTGGCTCCCTCTCTGGTGGTGAGGGTACAGCGTGGCTCTCTCTCTGGTGGTGCAGGTACAGCGTGGCTCTCTCTGGTGGTGTAGGTACAGAGTGTCTCTCTCTCTCTGGTGGTTTGTGTATAGCGTGGATCTCTGGTGGTGCAGATACAGCATGGCTCTCTGATGGTGCAGGTAAAGCGTGGCTCTCTCTCTGGTGGAGTGGGTACAGCGTGGCTCTCTCTCTGGTGGTGGGGAGTGTGGCTCTCTGATGGTGCAGGTACTGCCTAGCTCTTTCTCTGGTGGTGCGGGTAAAGCGTGGCTCTCTCTCTGGTGGTGCAGTTACAGCGTGGCTCACTCGCTGGTGGTGCAGGTAAAGTGGTACAGCGTGGATCCCTCTCTGGTGGTGTGGGTACAGTGTGGCTCTCTCTCTGGTGGTGTGGGTACAGTGTGGCTCTCTCTCTGGTGGTGCGGGTACAGCGTGGTTCTCTCTGGTTGTGTGGGTACAGCGTGGCTCTCTGGTGGTGCGGGTACAGCGTTGATCTTTGGTGGTTTGAGTACAGCGTGGCTCTCTCTGTTGGTGTGGGTGCAGTGTGGCTCTCTCTCTCTGGTGGTGCGGGTACAGTGTGGTTCTCTGATTGTGCAGGTACAGCGTGTCTCTCTCTCTCTGGTGGTGTGGGTACAGCGTGGCTCTCTCTGGTGGTGTGGGTACAGCGCGGCCCTCTCTCTGGTTGTGCGGGTACAGCGTGGCTCTCTGGTGGTGCAGATACAGCATGGCTCTTTGGTGGTGTGGGTACGGCGTGGCTCTCTCTGGTGGTGCGGGTACAGTGTGGGAGTGGATGGAACTTTTTTCATTTTCCGACATATGAGCAGTGCATTCCGCGTCCGCTCTGCATGTTCCAGCTGCTTAAAGTCCCAGCTGCCTGCTGCTGTGGCTCCTTCCCTGGTGGAGTTATCTTCCTTAAGCTCAGCTCCTCACTGAATAGTCAGCCGGAGAGAGACGGAGAACGAGAGGCTGTGAGGTGGGCGGTGGCAGGCAGCTGACCAGTGTCCTGGAGGAGATAAAAGCCAGAATTTATTGTGGCTGCTGCAGCAAAGGAGTGCTTGGGGGTGGGTGATAAATTGATATCTTTATATACTGCAGTGCAATGCACATTAATATGTCCCCATCTATAACACAGGCAGGTGCTCTATCATGGCTGGCTCTGTCACAGTCTGTTACACAACATGGCTGATGGGTGCTGATTTTGTTAACTTATTGGTCATAAGTTAACAAGGTCAGCACTCAGCAACCATGTCATGTAAAACACTGTGACAGAGCCAGCCATGTTAGAGCACCCGCACCTGCCTGTGTGTTATCATAATGCTGATGACCTTAACCTGCCTGTGTTGCTGTTTGTTATCAAGGCTTCTTAGGGCAGAATCTGCTTGTTCAGCTGGGGATCTGTCCGCTGATGCCCCACTGAGCAGAGTGGGCAGATGACAGATCCATGTCCACTCAGCTTATGCAGAGCGGACACATCCCACTCTGCTCTAAGGGTGGCTGGTGTAAACAAACCAGCTGTCCATTTACACCCGACTGCCCTCCAATCTGATCCATTAGACGGAGGGGTATGGATCCCTTTACGTTTTGTGTAGCGGATCGGATTGGAGGTAGGTGGGTGTAAATGGACACAAGTCTGTTTACATCCATCGCTCTATAGTAGTAAATGGAGAGTCAGATCAGATGAAAAATGGACAGGCGAACCTTATTAGACCTGTTGTGTGAACCCACCTCAATCTTTTCCCTTTAACCGCTTGCCCCCCGCCCTCAGTACATTTACTGCAGCAGAGTGGCACGGGCAGACTGGATCACATACATATACATCATCCAGCCTGTTCTGGATTAGGGACACGCATGTGTGTGCCTGCTGCTAACCCACTCTGTCACTCTCTACAGTGGGATTTTGTTAGCAGGTACCAGCTAATGATTAGATGTGCTGATCAGCTGTAGCCAATCACAGCATAAAGTACTGTGTTAACAAACACAGGGCTCCGTACACAGATCAGCTAGTACTTCTCCCTGCAAAGCAGGAAGAAAAACAGCCAACTCTGTTAGTAAAAGCACCTCATATTACACACATTACACTTGTTAGGCACACAGTTAACTTCTTCATTGCCCTTTGATGTTAACCCAGCCAGTGCCATTAATATAGTGTACACTGTACTGTATTTTAGCTGATCACTGTATTAGTGTCACTATTAATATCAGTGTCAGTTAGTCAGTTAAACGAGCAATAGATTTGCTCTGGTATTTCCAAGCTGCTAGACTTTCCAATTGTCCACCGTATACTCCAAGTTAGAGAAACCTGATTGGATACAAATAGAGAGACAAGCTGCCCCTACATACACCCTAGAGTTCTTACTCTGGAGTCCCTCGAAGGACCGACCCCCCATACTCTCTCCTATCCTCTCACAATCCCTCTCCCTTTGGGACAGACTGAAAACCGAGACCTCCCTAACCTCGACTCTCCGCCCCCTAGCACACATCTTTAACAACCCAGACTTTACACCAGGTAGAGACATCAAATCCTTTAAATGGTGGCTGGACAAGAGGTTGTATCGAATAGGACACTTCTTCACGGCCTCGGGCCCAATTACTATGAAGTTCTGCGAGCGACAACTAGAGATCCCGACAACGGAACACTTCAGATTTAATCAGATACAAAATTTTCTCCATAAAAATTGGAAAGGGAAACCCATTCCCCCTCAATTCACAGACTACGAGCTCTGGTGCGGACAAGCCACAGACCAGAGAGGTGGAATCTCTATAATTTATCAGTCGCTAGCCCAGAGGGAATGCAAGACCACTTTCATGACGGCCTGGGAAAATGACCTCCAGATACAATGGGACCTGGAGACCTGGTTTTCTTCCTATTCAAGAGCTTACAAGGGGATCAGAAATATCTCCCTAATTGAGGCCAATATCAAAGTGATGACCAGGTGGTACCTTACCCCAGCCACATTAGCCCGCATGTTCCCTTCCACTAGCCCCCTCTGCTTCAGAGGATGCGAAACAGTAGAATCTGTGACCCACATCTGGTGGGAATGTGTTAAAATTAGGCCCTTTTGGAAGAGGATTTTTAATTTAATCCATAAAGTAACAGGTCTCCAGATCCCAAGAACCCCGGCGGTGGCTCTTCTTAACGCCTCCACTCCCAAGACTCAAAAATCTAATCGGACATTAATTCACTTCATCCTGTTGGGCGCCAAATTAACTTTAGCTAAGGCCTGGAAACAGCCTAGTATCTCCTTCAAGACCAAAAACAAGATTTCATGGGTCATGTCCCAAGAAAAATTGTCAAGCACCTTGCTCGATTGTACAGAACGGTTCTTAACCATTTGGGAACCTTGGGCTCAGTATGTGGGCGTTGCACTCCGCCCTGCACTGCCCGGCCTAACATCAACTTTTTGTCTACATCTGACAGATCCATACCCCGTCGATTGGCTCTACCCCCACTCTCTCTATCCCCTTTTCTGCTCCCTTTCCCATCCTCCTCCCCTGCCTGTCTTTTGTTGCAGGGTTTGTTTAGTAGTTCAGTTTTCGTTTTTCTTTATTTTTAAGCCTGTAACGAGGCCATTGCATTAGTTCAGTTCAAATTTGAAGACACTTTGTCTTATGGTTACTAGGTCAAAGAGAACACATACCATAGCTCTTAAGGAAGGTACCCATGTCTCTAACTTTTTGGATATGCTCTGCGCTAGCCCTCAAGGCTGGTTCAGTTGGGGTCCTCGGGGGAGGCTATTCCGGCACAGTTAGTTCCTGTTAGGGGTGCTGGTGTGGCCCCTCCAGAACTCCGACCCCCCCCTTCTTTTTCATTGGTATTTCCTTTTTTTGCCCATAATCCTTAACAGGCATGTAGTACCATAGTAAGACTATCTGTCACTATATAACTGTGGTCTGTTCAACACAACCTTCATTGTAGAATTTGCTCTGGCCTATTGTACTATGTTTACAGTAATTTTGTTTTTGTTGTCTATGTTTTTCTTGTAAAAAGAATAAAAATTTTGGAAAGCAAACCAGCAATAGATGGTTAGAATCTTCCCTGGTTTAGCAGAGACTGGCTAAGATTTGAACCATCTATGGACAGGCTGATTGTCCCCAAGTGATAGGTCGACTTGGGTACAACCAGCCTGTCCAATTTGTACATGCAATTATTGTTTTAGGGCAGGGTCTGGGGAGGGGCCAGGGATAGGATTGAGGTTGGGGCTGAAGGGGACCCTGTCATGTAGGTTGTAGGGGGCCCCATGATTTCTATCAGTGGCCCTGTGTATATGATAGCACTTGACCAATAGAAGTGAAAATTGGTTATGATGGATATACCATAAGGTATGTTTTTCTCCAAGAAGCAAGTCCATGATGAAAATACAGTGTTGGATTGTGACAAAAGGAGAGATTGACAAATGGTAAAATCTTCAATGAATATTTATGAGCACCTGGTTCAAAAGTTCATTTCACTTTAAGGATTTTTTTAAAATATTTATTGGTTAAACATGGAAATGAATATGCTCACTGTGACTATAGATATCCTATATCCTTCTATTGCTTTCAGCCTTCTCTTATCTCCAAATTCTAATTCTTTTTTGGCGCTGTGATCTGACTTCCTGTTAGAAGGTGTCTATGTTCATTCTCCATGGTACCGCTGTATGTAGGAGAACAGCCTCTTGCTCACTCCCGAGATGAGCTAGGGATTTGGGGACTGTGGGGTTTGTAGTGTGCCTACAGCAGTGCACATGACCTCAACTAGCATGCACTGCTTGTTCCAAGCAAACATCAGTGAGAGTAGAAAGCAAAGGTTTGGGAACTCTCCCGGGATTTTTCAAGCAAGCAATACAACACAGTAAGAACAATAAGATACAATTTCATGAAAAATAGATTACTGGGCTATTAAAGTATTACATAACCCAGGACTCTGGATTCACTATATATGATCTCCCACAGTACACAGAACATGGAAATGCATTTCATTTTGTAAATGTAAACAGCTAAATATCTTTTTCTCATCAGCAGTTAGAGCAGTCTTGTGACTTCTATCAGTGTCTGGTTAAAGCTTGTAGGAGGAGTTTTCAATCTCCCCTGATTGTCCTATGAGGCTGCAGAACCCCTAACTTTCAGTCTGGACAGTGCTGGTTGGCCCTGTGCTGATCACATGCACTGTTCCAAGGAAAAAACCTCTCTAGCAAAACACACCAAACTGAGCATGTGCAGCTTGCCCCCAAGGCTCTGTTCTATCAGGAGAATGATTGGGGACCGTGGAAGAAAGGGAGGTTTAGAGAAGACAGGATCAAGCAGACATTTTACACAATGTAGAGGATTAACCCCTTAGGTTCCACAGTGAGTATAACAAGCATGCTTATACAGACTGATTTACTCTCGTGGGTTTAGTAACACTTTAAGTACCGTATATACTCGAGTATAGGCTGACCCGAATATAAGCCAAGGCACCTAATTTTACCTGGGAAAACGTATTGACTTGAGTATAAGCCTAGGGTGCGAAATACAGCAACTACTGGGTAAACAATGCCCATCTGCAGCCTCACTGTGCCCATTTGCAGCCTCACTGTGCCCATCTGTAGCCTCACTGTGCCCACCTGTATCATCATACAAAAACATATTTGGGAAGCACTCACCAATGCGTTTAAATTCAAGATGGTGCTGCTATAAGACCAACAAACAATAGCGAACATATTACAGCGCACACATTCAAGAATGACATTTCCTGCAGGGCTAGTTAAAAACACCTGAACATATACAAAAAATACGGGGGTTTGGTCACACTATATGGTTATATAGTGCTAAGCCCACTTACTGCGGCAAAGTACACCAAATTAGTGGGTCCTACCTTAGTAATAGAATGAAAGATCCTGCGTCTCAACCATGGGAGCCAAACTTCTCTATGGAGAACTGAAAGGATTCCTCCTATACACTGATGGCCACTAAATAAGAGGTAATGAAGAGGGGGAGGGGTGCTCTAACCCCCAAAAAACTAAAAAAACCTGGTCAGGGTTTATTACAACATACAAAAACATATTTGGGAAGCACTCACCAATGTGTTTAAATTCAAGATGGTGCTGTATCATCAGTGCCCATCTGCAGCCTCATTGTGCCCATCTGCAGCCTCATTGTGCCCATCTGCTGCCTCACTGTGCCCATCTGCAGCCTCACTGTTGTGCCCATCTGCAGCCTCATTGTGCCCATCTGCAGCCTCACTGTGCCCATCTGCAGCCTCACTGTGCCCATTTGCAGCCTCACTGTTGTGCCCATATGCAGCCTCACTGTGCCCATTTGCAGCCTCACTGTACCCATCTGCAACCTCACTGTGTCCATCTGCAGCTGTACCTTTGATAACTAAAACAGCGAGTGTCTCTCGCTGTGTCATGCAGTCTGTTCGGCGATCATCCATTGTAACAAAGCCCCGCCTCCTCCTCATCCGTGATAGACGGAACACTGATACAGTTTCCCAGCATTGTATCAGTGTTCCGTCTATCAGGAAAGAGGAGGAGGCGGGGCTTTCTAACAGTGAATGGCCACACAGACTGCATGACACAGCGGGTGACACCTGCTGTTTTAGTTATCAAAGGTACAGCTGCAGATGGGCACAGTGAGGCTGCAGATGGGCACAGTGAAGCTGCAGAACAGCACAAAGAGGCTGCACCCTCACTTGAGTATAAGCCGAGGGGGGGTTTCAGCCTAAAAAATGTGCTGAAAAACTTGGCTTATACTTGAATATATATGGTAATGGATGTGTAGCAATTCTTTTTGGAGAATAAGGCTATTCTTTAGAATCACTAGAATCAGTAACATTTACTTATGTACCAGACACTTCTCAGGACATAACCAAAATGTATTAATAATTAAGAATGAGCCGAACAATCCCCCCCCCCCCCCCCCGGTTCGGGTTCACACCAGAACATCTGAACAGGCAAAAAATGTGAACACACGAACACTGTTAAATTCCATGGGACACGAACATGAATAATCAAAAATGCAAATTTTAAAGGCTTCTATGCAAGTTATTGTCATAAAAAGTGTTTGGGGACCTGGGTCCTGTCCCAGGGGACATGTATCAATGCAAACATTTAAAAAAAAAAAAAACATTTTTTTCAGGCCTGGGGGGTGTCTATTGTATATCTGTAAAGTGGAGCAGTTTTCCTGTGTTTAGAACAGTACCACAGCAAAATGACATTTCTAAAGGAAAAAGGTAATTTAAAACTGATTGCGGCTGTAATGAATTCTAGATAAATTCTAGATAAAACTTATTAAAAAACGGCATGGGGTTCCCCCCCAGTCCATTACCAGACCATTTAGGTCTGGTATGATTACTAAGGGGAACCCCGAACCAAATCAAAAAAAAAAATTGCGTGGGAGTCCCCCCAAAATCCATACCAGGCCCTTCCAGTCTGCTATGGATTTAAGAGGAACCCTGTGCCAAAATTTTAAAAAAATGGTGTAGGGGTCCCCCCACAATCCGCAGGAAAAGAGGGGGGCAAAGAGGGGGGGATGAGAGAGCACCCCCCTCCTGAACCATACCAGGCCACATGCCTCAACATGGGGAGGGTGCTTTGGGGTCTGACCCCAAATGTCCAGCGATATCCTTCTTCTACCACGCCGCTGACGAGTCGAAAAAAGGAAGTCTGCCGAGTGACGCTTCCCATTGGTGACAGCTATTATATAGCTGAGGGCAGGGCCACCCGGTGACGTAAACGGGTGACTCTATCTCCCTCTGATGCCACGGGGGCTTTCCCGTGGCCTCAAAGGGGGCGGGGTCACCTGTTTAGCCGGCGGCTTTTGAATTTGCCCCGAACAGTGCATATTGTTCGGTGTTCATCTGAACATCCGAACAACCAAAGTTCGGTCTGAATTTATGCTCGGGCCAAACCGTTCACCCATCCCTATTAATAATGTCAGTCAAATATATTAACATGTCAATCAAATATATTAATATATATGTGCCTATTATATTGTTATCCTCAGCTTGATTAGAGAGGTTCAAAAGATGCAATATATAAATCAATAATAATTAGAAATTAGTGTAAATGAATGCTAGTATTTGAGAAGTTTTGTTCAGCTAAAAAAGGAACATTATTCAGTATGTGAAATAAAGTACAATTGTTTTACTAGCTATAATATACAGTAACTTATTGTTTACAAAATCCTTACAATAACAGCATTACATTATGTGAAAGACCCATACACATAGTGGGAATGTAGCTGGCAGTTTTTGTTCAAAATATGGCATGCAGCAGTTTCTTTTTTTTTATTATTTATAAGTAGCAAAAAGTGCCATTACTTGTAAAGATACTTTTAAGTTTTCTAACACAACTTTTGAAAAACTATGTTTATATAATTTTTTTCATTATAAATCAATAACAAAATACAATGTTATATTCTGGTATATTTTATAGAGTTAATTGAGCTAAGAATATATAATATATATAAACACTCCATTAACAGTGCCATTCACTGTGCCTGTAATACAACAAAGATGTGGGTAGTCCCTGCTATTTTCCAATTTGCTTTGTGTGGAAAATAACTAACTATACTATATTAGGTAATCCTGGTAGTTTTAATAGTAGTATTTTTGTTCTTACATTATCTGAAATGCATGGCAACAGTGGGAATCTTGTTAATTTTGTAGGCGTCATGTGGAACCCCCTACATGATAAAGTCATTTTCTGCTTCAGGTATAACGCTGAATAAAGGAATAGGGAATCAAAAATATTGTTTCCACTAATTAATTCAAGGATGTTCAGCTGATCAAGGACTTTTTATAAGAGGCAATGAAATTCAAAGAGAATTTGTGAACCACCAATGCTAGCAATCTTCACTAGTGCTAGGATACATGTGTGAACCACAAAAAATATTCATGCAGGGCCAAATATTCCAACTGTGACACTCATTAAAATACTGAATAGATCTCATATCTTCTCCATTATCAGAGTAATCTTTTTTTAATGGGAAAGAAATACAATCACGTAACTTTGTGACAAATAGAATTATCAAATACAAAAACAAAACAAGACTGAAAGATCCTCACAAAACAGCACATAGCTATTATTATTATTACAGGATTTATATATAACGCCAACAGCTTGCACAGCGCTTTACAACATGAGGGCAGACAATACAGACAATGCAATTCAATACAGAAGGGATCAGAGGGCCCTGCTCATTGGAGCTTACAATCTAGCTATCCTTCTGATGTTTCACCATATTTTTCAGTTTAAAACATTACTGTAAATGTAAAAAGAAAGGTTGCGCAACCTTTCTTTTTACATTTACTTTTTTGCTTATCACATGTGGTTTGCCGCTTATGTTAATTTTATTTAGTCCAGCGCAGTTTTTTTGTGTTACATTAAAACATTACTAATAAGGGCTAATCTTAAAGAGACAACAACAATATCCCCTGTGCAAAATAAATAAAATAAACAAACTAACAATATTGTAAAATATTAGAGCTGCGTGTCTTTGAGCGTCAGAGAAAAGCCATTGATGTTACTTTTAAATTGAAAAATACTATATTGCGCTCATTCAAGACTTATATACAATCATAAACAGTGTTGAGTACCTAACACGTCCTAATAATGTACTGGTTCCAAATCAGAACAAACCTGAAAGTGAAAGAAGTTAAAGTCTGTTCCTTGAAAGAAAATATGACACCCAAGCCAATGAATAGTGCTTATATCTTCACCCAAAAAGTGGCACCCCGCACTCACCAGAAATATATGACCTCTTTTTGCAAAGAGGGTCAAACTCGCTTGAGCTAACTACATCATCCAATATACAGCATATACTCGATCACCAATGGAATCCTAAGCCTCTAGCCGACTAGATGGGATCATCACTTGTAAAGTGCTCTTGTGGCTTTAAGAAATTCAGAATTGAAGGCAGTAAAATCTAAGGCACTGTCCTAGAGAGTAATGGTGGGTATGAAGCAAAAGCACATACCCACAATTACTCTTTTGTTCTATACCAATCATTACTGTTTGAATTCCCAGAATTCTTAGCAGCTTGTCCTCTGTGGTTTACTTTCTATGAACTACATATCCCATGGTACCTTGCTGCCTGCAAGCAGTGTTTCCTGTACTGACTCCACCTCCTGAAACTCTCAGTTCCTCTGTAGTTCATAAGGCAGGCTCTCTGCAATGTTTAACACAGCAGTGCCCACCCACAGGAAGTAAATGTGTGGGGATCTTTACAAAGTAAATTTACAAATTTTAAGATCATTTTGATTAATAGGTGGAGACTGGAAACATTTAAATACAATGTGGAAACCAATATATATTTTTACATTATGGCTATCGAAAGAAAAACATTAAAGTACACCTACAGAAAGCCCAGTGTTGCAGCACCTCCATGTGTTTATTAGAAAATCATATTTACAAACATGCTACAATAATGCAACTGTTTCAGATGAAAGCTGCGTACACACGATCGGATTTTCCAACGGGAAATGTGTGATGACAGGCTGTTGGAAAATCTGACCGATTGTACGCTCCATTAGACAATTGTTGTTGGATTTTCCACGGACAAATGTTGGATGGCAGGCTTTAAAAATTTCCGCAGGCAAATGTCTGTTGTCGGATTTTCCGAGCGTGTGTACACAAGTCCGTTGGACAAAAGTCCAAAGTACAAACGCGCATGCTCGGAAGCAAGGATGAGCTGGAAGCGGTCGGTCTTGTAAACTAGCATTCGTAATGGAAATTTAACATTCGTGACGTGGCAAATTATGAAATCTCGAAATGTAGCGCACATTATCTTTTTCTTTAATGGTATAATAATGATGCTGCTTTGCTGGTGATACTGATGGAGTTATGGCAACTACATTTTCAAAGGCTTTTTTTTCTAGTGATATCAAGAATAATATTATTATGCTTGTTATTTTTTTTTACCACAACACCATTATCCCGTCGTTTTTAAGATCAAATATACAACTAATTTTACATTGTATTTTTTAAATGTAACTGCCTACTACCAAAATGTCATTTGAAGTAAAACACATAACCAAGCATTATTCTCCACAATTTTTTTTATTGTGCATTAAAAAAAAGAAAACAAATACAATTAAACATGCTATCTGCCAATAGAACCTAACCAAAAAGTGCATTCTATGCATCCAAAAATATAGAAAATATACCAAATCAAATCATTATTCAACCAAAAAATAAAATAAAAGCCTCATGCATGTTTCCTGCTTCTTAATATACAGGGTCAACAATGCCAAGAGTTGGTAAAAGCAAGGGTCTGTCATCCAGAGATAATTCCGATATAATCTGGATTATTCTCCTGGAGCTCCTGCAGCAAAGGCATATGACATAATTGGTCATGATTAATAAAGCAAACAATTTTTGTTCCAAGAAATCCTCCTTCTCCTGTTCCTGGACTGGACTTGGGTCAAAGCAATAACTCCAAGGACAATAATAAATAACATGTTATCTCCTCCGATTCCACAACATGTCTGGTTGATGAATGGCCGTTAGGAAACGAACTGAAAAGCTCAAATTAAAAAGCATGAAATGAAAAGCGTGAATCAACACTCAAACTTCTACCAACACGAAATTAGCAGAAGGAGCCCAAAAGGGTGGTGCTGAAAAGCTGAAAAAATGCATAGTACGTTTGTATGCAAGACAATATCCTGACCAACGCTCTTCGGATATAAGGCAGAGGTTTTGTCTGCGGAAAATCCAATCGTGTGTACGAGGCTTAACAAGTGCTAAATTTACCTCCGAGCTACCTGACAAATGCCCCATTAAGGTCCTGTGTTCACACCAAAATGCAGTGCAGGAAACCCTCCTTCTGTGTTAGTTTCCTGCATCACGTTCAAAACAGACTACAGCTGCTATCTGCAGCAGGTGTCAATGTTAAGTTAACAACACCCCAAACACAGTTCACAAATGCAGTGCATTTGCCTGAATCAGACCGCATGATACAGAAGTACCATGCAATCTGGTTGCAGTAAGTTTCCAAAAGTAGATCATGCACTACTTTTGGTGCACTGCAGTGCATTTCAGCCCATTCAAAATGAACAAAGCAAAGGGGGTTTTCTCTTCTTATAGATCCCACACTGGGTTTTCTTAATCTGAATAAACCCATCATGCAGGTCAAAAGGTAAAGGCTTGGTTCACATATAGCACTCCCTAGCATTGTTAGAGTTCTATAGTTAAAATTTGTGTTTAGTGTAGGTAAATTTGTTCAGGCTTGGCTGGTAGCCAAGCCTGTCTGTGTTTTTATTTCCGGGGTTTGGGCAGAGATCCAGGGAGGGATGGATGACTCACAGGCAGAATCACTGTGATCTTCCCCCTACTTCTTGAACTTACTAGAAACTTTCAGAAGAATGGGAGGGTAGGTAAGGAGGAGCTGCGTAGAGTATTCCGAGGGCCCTGACCAATCCCCAACAAATGGGTTGGCAGGGGGCAGGACCCTAAAATACTCAGGGTCAGCCCTGCTGGAGGGTGTGGAGTTTGGGTGGAAGCTGGATATAAAGTGTAAGCTGTCGGAGGCCTTTGAGAGGAACCCCCTAGTCTGGGGGGGGTAAACTCAGGCCTGGGCTTGGGTGTGGAGGGGACCCCTCTTTAAGAAACACAGGGAGATCCTGACCAGGAGGCACGGGAGCAAGGAGATGGACAGAAGGAGGACACTGCTGGGCAAATCTCCAGGGATGAGGATAGTCAGGTGGGCTGGTGAGTGAGACACAGCTGGGAGGACTGAGAGGCAACCTGAGAGGACTGGGTAAGAGCAGTCTGGGAAGGATGCAGAGTCAGTCAGGAGGACTGTGATGGAGTGGATGGAAGAAAGGGGCAGCTGCAGCCAGGTGGGCTGGCAGTGCCTGAAGAGGTGGTACTGGGAGCAGTAGCCACAGATAGGACAGCTGAGCACTAGAACTTTTCTACACCAAAGGAGCCCACAGTCCCTGCCTGTAAAGGGCATTTGCTGGTCCTGGGTGTTGTAGTTCCATGAGCAAGGGTTGTGCTGGAAGAATTAAAGGAGATCTGCATGCAAGTTTGTGCAGGAGGCAGAGGAGTGTATAAACTGTGTGTATATAGTTGTCCCCCAAGACTTTACTACACTGATTATGTGGGCATCTCATATTCCCCATCTCCATCCAAGTTAATAAAACAAAAAAAACAGAGCTGCTCGGGCTGTTTCCTGACTCTGTGTGCTCTGCAAGATGAGGTGTGCCTGGCTGTGCAGGGTGGGGGATCCCATTCACCAGCGGCTCCTATGGGGGTAGCGCTACACACATATATGTGAATTGGAATGCGTTTTTAAGCTCATCCAATTCGCATAACCTGTGAATCGGACCGGCTTTCAATAAAGTCGGTTCACAGATGTGCAGGACAACCGCGGTGTGGTTTTAAAAAGGGTCCTGTGTGTTTTTGGGTCTGGTTCAGGTGTGATTTCATGTAAAAATTTGCACCTGAATAGCACCTGAACCAGTGAACAGAGCCACATCAGACTGCCGCACTGAAACCATGGCCGCATTTGTGTGAACCCAGCCTTACTGTTTACCAAATCTCAAAAAAGGTAATACAAAGACTTTAATAAATTTGTCTTTATTTTCCTTTTTTTTTGTGTATTTGAATATAGTTGCTGTAAAGCATATCTAAACTCAAGAAAACAAATGTAATATATTGCAATGTCACAGTCCTTAAATGTGATGGCTGCATTTGTTTTCTTTTTCAGGCTTTCATTCCTTCATTTTTACATGGTGATTCTGCAAGTATTTTTTGCACTTATCAGACAAGAATAATACAAAAAATTGATAAATGCAAATAAAAAACACTTTTATTATTGAATTTAACTGACTAGAAGGGAGCAAATAAGCAACATTCACTTTTTTTTTAATTGTTTCACTATATTTTTATTTTTTTAAAGGTAAATAAAGGACTTTTTTCTTGCACACCAACCTTCCAGAATAATTGCGAGAAGCTTCCCTATCCAGGTGCCATCTTTAAAAAACAGTAAAAAAAACACCTTATGTCGTGTACACACGATCGTAATTCTCGTCGGAAAAAGCTCTGATGGTTTTCCCGACGGAATTTCCGACGGAATTCCACTCAAACTGTCTTACCTACACACGGTCACACCAAATTCCGACCGTCAACAACACGGTGACGTACAACACTACGACGAGCCAAGAAAAAATTAAGTTCAATGCTTCCGAGCATGCGTCAAATTGTTTGCGAGCATGCATAGGAATTTTGCGTGTCGGAATTACGATCAGAATTTCCGATAGTAACCTTTTTCGTTGGAAAAATTGAGAACATGCTTTCAAATTTTTGCTGGCGGGAATTCGGCCAGCAAAATTCCGATGGAGCCTACACACGGTCGCATTTTCCGATGAAAAGCTCTCATCTGTCTTTTGCTGGCCAAAATTCCAATCGTGTGTACGCGGCATCAGTTTTGCCTTCTCTTTTAATTCCAATGCATATTAAAAATAAATAAAATTCTGCTGTAATCTCAAATTTTTCATTGGATTTTTGAGGAAATTAAAACTCCAACTTTCACTCATCTCTAATCCTCAAGTTTAATTGTGCACAGTTCACAAATACAGTATGACTGATTTTGAAGTATCATGTTTTCCCATTTTAATAATAATAAACATATATTTTGAATTTCTTTTGGTTTAATCAGAGAGTGAAGGCAGAGGTTCTGTGCTACTCAAATAGTTAACCTCTGAGGTGCTATAGTCCGAAAGACCTTTATATCAGTTCACTTTACAAAATGATCGGTTTGCCTGATGAATCAGGAAAGATTAGAGGATCTCCATTATTTTCCATTCCCCTGATTTGGGTGTGATTTTTATTTGAGTGAACTGACTTCTCATTAATTATAGCTTTCAGTCTTGCTGCATACTGTTTTCAATTACAGTTACACAGACAGAGAAAATCTGTTATATTTAAAGATATAATCCTTGGATCCAAAAACTTCAAAGCCACAAAGGAAAGGTTGGATTATTAACCCAGAGCTCCCTCTACAGGTAAAGTTTGGCTATGTTACTTGTAAGCAAAGTAACAAGTCTTGCTGAATGTCTACACTCTGTAATTGCTTGAAAATACACAAGAAATGGCACTGTTTAATTTAGCTGCACATAGTCAGCATATTCATTTAATGACACTTCCAATTTTTGCTTACATTTTTAGAATAAAGCTCAGGCACTTAAACTGTATATCTTATGAAAATAGTTTTTCCTCCATTTTACCATTTTAATACAGTAAATAAGCTGTTTTGCAAATAGCGCGTGCACAATGAAAATGAATTATGCCATAGTTAGTGACTATATTAGACTAGCAAAGGCTCATTAAGCAATGCATATCATAGGCAAATTTAGCTGCAAACATTTTTATAAATTGTAACCCTAATGTGGATAAAAAAATGTGTACAGTACTTCAAGTAACTTGTTGTGTCTGGATTCAATACTTTTTGAGTCATAGACACAGAACAAGCATGCTGTAAATAAGTTTGACAGAAGAGTCAGAGCTAATTGTCTCTAAATTTGCTCCAGGTTAAAGACTTATGCCTAGTACATATCATACAATTTACAAACACTATACTGGTGACCCCACAATAGGGATACAACTTTTTCACAGAAGGGAGTTTAACAAGACTAGTGGCCACTCATTAAAATTAGAAGAAAATAGGTTTAACCTTAAACTACGTAGAGGGTTCTTTACTGTAAAAGGAGCAAGGATGTGGAATTCCCTTCCACAGGCAGTGGTCTCAGCGGGGGGCATTGATAGTTTCAAAAAATGATTAGATAAGCACCTAAACGACTGCAACATACAGGGATATACAATGTAATACTGACATAATCACACACATAGGTTGGACTTGATGGACTTGTGTCTATTTTCAACCTCACCTACTATGTAAGATGGCACCCTTCCTGAAAATGACTATTGCCTGGATGCCATATGGATCCACCAGCTTTACGATTTTATAAGCTACTGACCTATAACAAATATGCACCTGGTTCAACAAACACTTCCAATCTAGATTCTTATTTGCAGGCAGTGATTTACTAAGTAGTAATGCAGGAGAGTCAAAATGATAACCAAACAGTTAGCTGGTAAGCAAACATTGGGTGTTTGCCTGTTTGCCGAACAGCGAACATTGTGCTGTTTTTTCGGCAAATTCGAAAGTCGCGGAACACCGTTAAAGTCTATAGGATATTAACATGAAAAAACAAAAGTGCTTATTCTAAAGGCTTATATGCAATTTATTGCCATAAAAAGTGTTTGGGGATCTGGGTCATGCCCCAGGGGACATGTATCAATGCAAAAATAAGTTTAAAAAATGGCCGTTTTTTCAGGAGCAGTGATTTTATTAATGCTTAAAGTGAAACAATAAAAATGAAATATACCTTTAAATATTGTGCCTGGGGGTGTCTATAGTATGCCTGTAAAGTGGCGCAGTTTTCCTGTTTTTAGAACAGTACCACAGCAAAATGTAATTTTAAAAAATAATAAATTGCATTGGGGTCCCCCAAAACCCATACCCGGCCCTTCAGTTCTGGTATGGATATTAAGGAGAACCCTGCGCCAAATAAAACCTGTGCACACAGCCTGGCAGGACGCAGAAAAAGAGGGGGCGAGAGTAGCTGTTGATGGGCCATGTTGATGGGGACAAGGGCCTCATCCCCACAATGTTATATAGCCCTCAACTATATAACAGCTGTCACCGAGAAGAAGCGTCACTCGGCGGGAAGAGTTTGTCCAAATTTTTTGCCTGGTCGCTTGTTCTGGTGCGAACCGAACCGGGGGGGTGTTCGGCTCATCCTTAATAGGCACAATTTTTTTACATTAACTATTAATAAATTACATGATGACATTAAAAACATGTACTTATTTTTCGTTTTATTCTGCTAAATATGAATATGTGATATTTACCAATTGCAGGTACAGCCAACCATTAGTGGATTCTATAGAAAACCTGTGTTCTGTAACCAAATGAGTTGGAGAAAGGACAACCACCACTTTCCCATACCACATTCCTAAATGTATGAAGACCAAACCAAAAACACACTGACCAAGGGATTCATCAAGGGAAAGAGTTCATACAAAAGTCTATCCGACACCACACTCCTTGTAGCTTCAATCTCTCCAGGCTATAGGAGCTGGCAAGCATGGACTGCACACAGCATGAGGATTTGCAACAACCCCCCCCCCCCCCACTGTGAGATATGAGGTGTGGAAGCAAAGGATGTGACCCTGTTCTTTAGTTTTGAAAGGGACTTTTTTGATGCCCATGATTCATAGTTACATAGTTAGTTAGGTTGAAAAAAGACACAAGTCCATCCAGTCCAACCACAAATAAAATAATAAAAAAAAAAATATAATATCATACAATCCCATATACCCCATTCTATACCCACAGTTGATCCAGAGGAAGTCAAAAAGCCCCAGTAAAGCATGATCCAATTTGCTACAGCAGGGGAAAAAATTCCTTCCTGATCCCCTGAGAGGCAATCAGATTTTCTCTGGATCAACTTGACCTATAAATGTTAGTACCCAGTTATATTATCTAAATTTAGGAAAGAATCCACCTTTTATAAAGCAATCTACTGAGCTTACCATAACCACCTCTGGAGGGAGTCTATTCCACATTTCCACAGCTCTTACTGTGAAGAAACCTTTCCGTATTTGGAGATTAAAGGAGTTGTAAAACCTTGTTTTTTTTTAAATAACAAACATGTCATACTTACCTCCACTGTGCAGTTCGTTTTGCACAGAGTGGCCCAAACCTCCTCTTCTGGGGTCCCACGGCGGTGCTGGTGGCTCCTCCCCACATTGAGTGTCCAAGTTGGAAAAGCGCTCTCCTTGGTGGACACCCCTGCGGGCGCGCTCCCGATTTCCGCATCTGTGTCCATTCACACAGAATGCAGGACTCGGCCCCAAATCATTGGATTTGATTGACAGCAGTGAGAGCCAATGACTGCGCTGCTATCAATCTATCGGGACACGAGACACCAGCTACAAATGGTGTGCTTGTTCCCGGACAGAGAATGACAGTGTCCAGGTAAGTAAAACAGGGGGCAAGGGGGCTGCAACACTAAAAATGTTTTTTCACCGTAATGCATTCTAAAAAACCATGAAGGTTTACAACCCCTTTCATTTTTTTTCCTCTAGGCGTAAAGAGGGCCCCCTTGTCCTCTGTGATAACCTTAAAGTGAATAACTCAACACCAAGGTCACTATATGGACCACTTAGGTATAAGTACATGTTGATCAGTACTGGTGGACTTGAACGTCATATTTCTTATAAAGCACAGACACCCTTGGCCTCTCAATCATAAGATGAGCTGTATCTTAGTCTTCCAAGAATACAATTTTCAGCTTAATGAAGCAGAAGGGGGGAACTTCCTCCCCCTTCCCGGCCACCCTTCTCTCCCCTATCCCCCTTTTTTTCTCTCTCTTTTTTCTAGTTCCTCTCCCTGGGTTTGATGGAATCAATCATAAAAACAAAAGAACAAAAAGTAGTTGCGAATCGGTGGTTACATGCTGGTTTGCTAAAGATTGAAGTTACCATACACAGACCTTGGTCCTAATACTAATACTAATCCTAACACCAGATAGTGCTTCAAAGGCTGGGTTCACACATGTGCGGTGTGAATTGAATCTCAGTTTTCACAGCTAATTTACAAAATAGTTGTTTAGCATTTCAGGTCTGTTTTTGATCAGGATCAGGTCAGGATTGCATCAGTATCAGGTCAGGTTTACATCAGGATCAGGTCAGGATTTTATCCTGTTCACAAGTGAATGACATGTGCAATTAACCAGGGTTTCCATAGAAGTCAATGGGCCTGAATACGCACCTGAACCGGACCACACTGCACAGAAAACTAACAGGACTCTTTTTCAATTCGCACTGAATCCGCACTCCAGCTGCACTGGACATGTGAACAGACACAATAGAAAGCAATGTTCTTTTACATGTCATGCGAATTGGATTTGGCTCAAAACGCATCCAATTTGCATATGTGTGAACCTAGCCTAATACTTTTGTATTACACTTATTCTTGTTACATCTGGTACTTCTTGAATACTTGTATTTATATAACGTGTGTACTGTTGCATCTCCTAAATAAAGAATTTATACTTTTTTTTTTAAATGCCCTGTGATAGGAAGATTTGGGGGGGTTGCTCTAGGTAAGGTATATTTATGTGCTTGCACATACATATGCTAATACCCAACCAAGACAGTGGGGGAGATTTACAAAAACTGGAGCATTCAGAATCTGGTGTAGCAGTGTCAATCAGCTTCTAACCTCAGCTTGTTCAATTAAGTTTTGGCAATAAAACTTGGAAGCTGATTGGTTTCTATTCAAGGCTGCACTAGATTTTGCATGCTCCAGTTTTATTAAATAACCCCTAATGTCACATCAAAACAGCCTTGCTATAAGGAAGCATAAAGACATATTTGTTTGCACAAGAGTTCTTCATGAAAGGCTTTTAAGGAACCTAGTACATTGGGGTGCTTATATGTAAATGACTTTCTAGCCTCCCCAGTACTGTTTCCAGTGGTTAAAAGTCTACATTCTGTCCCTTGACTGGATGAGCCTAGGACAACTGCTTTACTTGTTTCTTTGTTAAAATGGCCCTGCTCTTTTGTTGCCATGGACCATCATGTAATAGAAAACAATTATGTTTTTAAAAACACATGAAACATGGATAAATAGGAAAAATATAAACTAATAACAAATTCCCACTTATGGCATCAATATGCGGTCATTCTAACAGAGCCATCACTGAAATAAATGTAAGGAAAAACCTTGAAGAACTCGTAGACCGCACTCATATTTATCCAATTACATACATGAAATATTTGGATGAGCCTTCATAGCAATTTACTTGCTAAACTGAGATGATGTGACCTGTCTGGCTACCCTTGAATAACACAGCATTTCTGGGTCAAGCTTTTTACGGCACTAGATCAGTGCTGTTTCCATTTATTCCTTAGCAACAAAAATTGAGGTTGGTGTGAAATGAAAGAACCTTAATATGTCCAGAGTCAGAAGAAAATGGAAAATCTAAAGTCAGAACAGCAGCACATTCATGGATTCAAAAATGTATAATTCTGTGTTTTTCATTGCAAGAATGATTTAGACTAATTAACCACTTGCCGACCGCCCCATGTAGATATACGTCGGCAGAATGGCACGTACAGGCAGAACCACGTACCTGTACGTGCCATTCTTTAGGCGGTTGGGGGGTCCGATCGGACCCCCCTCCGCCGGCGGGGACGGTCGGCATCGCTTCAGGAGCGATCCGGGACGAGGGGACGGCCAGTGGTTTCTGGCCACCCCCTCGCGATCGCTCCTGGCGAATGAAAAGCTTCCCCTTCCTGTCTATTGTATAGACAGGAAGGCGGAAGTGATGTCACGCTCGGTGCGCCGGTCTATGTGACCGGAGACGCCGAGCGGCGAACATGTTAAGGTCAGTGCACAACACTACACTGACACCAGTACAGTTAGGCACACAAAACACCCCCCTGTCACCCCCTGATCACCCCCCAGATCACCCCCTCCCCCCCCAGTCACAGTGTCACTAATTGCAGTGATCATTTATTTACTGATCACTGCATTTAGTGTCAGTGTGACTGTAATAACTGTCAGGGCAGTTAGTTTTAGGTCCTAGGTAGCCCCCTACCCCCCCCTAATAAAGGTTTAACCCCCTGATTGCCCCTAGTTAACCCCTTCACCCCCTTTTGCCAGTGTCACTAAGCGATCGTTTTTCTGATCGCTGCATTGTGTCGCTAGGTAACCATTTTTTTTTTATTTTAACCGCCATGTTTTATATAGGTTCATAAATAGTTTTATAGGTCAGGTACCCCCATATTACAACCTAAATAAAGGTTTTAACCCCCTGATTGCCCCTAGAGTTAACCCTTTCACCAGTAATCACCGTATAACTGTCACTGGTGACGCTGGTTAGCCAGTTAGTTATTTCGTTATTTAGGTTCCCCGTCAGGTTTTTATATAGCGTCAGGTACCCCCATATATTACCTAATAAAGGTTTAACCCCCTGATTGCCCCTAGTTAACCCTTTCACCCCCTTTTGCCAGTGTCACTAAGCGATCGTTTTTCTGATCGCTGCATTAGTGTCGCTAGGTAACCAGTTTTTTTTTAGGTTAACCGCCATGTTTATATAGGTTCATAAATAGGTTTATAGGTCAGGTACCCCCATATTACAACCTAAATAAAGGTTTTAACCCCCTGATTGCCCCTAGAGTTAACCCTTTCACCAGTGATCACCGTATAAAATGTCACTGGTGACGCTGGTTAGCCAGTTAGTTATTTCGTTATTTAGGTTCCCCGTCAGGTTTTTATATAGCGTCAGGTACCCCCATATATTACCTAATAAAGGTTTAACCCCCTGATTGCCCCTAGTTAACCCTTTCACCCCCTTTTGCCAGTGTCACTAAGCGATCGTTTTTCTGATCCCTGCATTAGTGTCGCTAGGTAACCAGTTTTTTTTTGTATTACTGTTACGGGTGACGCTGGTTAGTTAGCTTGTTTTTTATACTGTCAGGGCACCCGCCATTTATTACCCAATAACGGTTTAACCCCCTGATCGCCCGGCGGGTGATATCAATTAGGTTTTAGGGTCAAATAAGGTCTGCGTCGCCCCAGGTTAGTGCCAGTACCGCAAACACCCACGCGCAAAGCATACACCTCCCTTAGTGGTATAGTATCTGAACAGATCAATATCTGATCTGATCAGATCTATACTAGCGTCCCAGCAGTTTAGGGTTCCAAAAAAACGCATTGTTAGCGGGATCAGCCCAGATACCTGCTAGCACCTGCGTTTTCCCCCCTCCGCCCAGCCCAGCCCACCCAAGTGCAGTATCGATCGATCACTGTCACTTACAAAACACTAAGCACACATAACTGCAGTGTTCGCAGAGTCAGGCCTGATCCCTGCGATCGCTAACATTTTTTTTGTGGTAGCGTTTTGATTCAGTCGCTAACAGTCAGGAGCTTTTTTACCTGTGAATCTCAAAAAAATAAAAAAAACAAAAATAGTTGTCGTTTTATTGTTCTCTCTCTCTCTCTATTGTTGCTCTTTTTTTTACTCCATTCTATTCTGCAATGTTTTATTATGTTTTATCATGTTTTATCATGCTTGCTTTTCAGGTATGTAATTTTGTTTACTGTGTTTTAGTGTTAAGCATTTTTTTGTTTTCAGGTGCGCCATTCAGTTGCAGTGCGGATTTATTTATCTTGACAGCAACAGCGTTTGCTCCCACGATACATAAAGCCGCGACTCCAACGCTGTAGGAGGTGATTTCACCACCACAGTTAAAAAAAAGAGCATATGTGCCGAAGCATGGGGGCAGCAGGGGGGGCGGAGGAGCGATTGGCTCCTAATGCCACGTACATACGGTCGAAATTCCGACCGTGTGTACACGGCATAACTTTTGCGGGAGGATGCCCCCATGCATCGGCATATATAAATGGTGCATGTATGCCCATCATTAGAAGTGGGTGGATGAAGGGAGGTATTCTAATGGTGGGCATACCCACCAATCAATCTCTTTTTTTCGTTCAGCCAAGAGGCTGCATGAAAAAAAAAAAGATTACAATATATGTCCAGTATGTTGCTGGACTTTGAATGGTTATACCAGAATGATGCCTGCAGGTTTAGGTATCATCTTGGTATCATTCTTTTCAGCCAGTGATCGGCTTTCATGTAAAAGCAATTCTAGCGGGTAATTAGCCTCTAGACTGCTTTTACAAGCAGTAGGAGGGAATGTCCCCCCTCCCGGATATAAACCGCGCCATTGGGAAATTGGGAAAGCATTTTATCACACCAATCTTGGTGTGGTCAGATGCTTTGAGGGCAGAGGAAAGATCTAGGGTCTAATAGACCCCAATTTTTTCAAAAAAAGAGTACCTGTCACTGCCTATTGCTATCATAGGGGATATTTACATTCCCTGAGATAACAATAAAAATCATAACAAAGAAAAAAAATGGAAGGAACAGTTTAAAAATAGAATAAAAAAGCTAAATAAATAAAAAAAAAACTAAAAAAAAAAAAAAAAAAAAGCACCCCTGCCCCCCCTTCTCTTGCGCAAAGGCGTACACAAGCGTTGGTCTGGCGTCATATGTAAACAGCAATTGCAGCATGCATGTGAGGTATCACCGCGAAGGTCAGATCGAGGGCAGTAATTTTAGCAGTAGACCTCCTCCGTGAATCTAATGTGGTATCATGTAAAGGCTTTTAAAGGCTTTTAAAAATGTATGTAGTTTGTCGCCACTGCGTGTTTGTGCGCAATTTTAAAGCATGTCGTGTTTGGTATCCATGTACTCGGCCTAAGATCATATTTTTTATTTCATCAAAAATTTGAGCAATATAGTGTGTTTTAGTGCATTAAAATAAAAAAAAGTGTATTTTTTCCACAAAAAATGCGTTTGAAAAATCGCTGCGCAAATACTGTGTGGAAAAAAAAAATGCAACACCCACCATTTTAATCTGTAGGGCCTTTGCTTTAACAATATATATAGTGTTTGGGGGTTCAACGTAATTTTCTTGCAAAAAAAAAATATGTTTTCATGTAAACAAAAAGTGTCAGAAAGGGCTTTATCTTCAAGTGGTTAGAAGAGTGGGTGACGTGTGACATAGGCTTCTAAATGTTGTGCATAAAATGCCAGGACAGTTCAAACCCCCCCCAAATGACCCCATTTTGGAAAGTAGACACCCCAAGCTATTTGCTGAGAGCAATGTTGAGCCCATTAAATATTTTTTTTTTTTGTCCCAAGAGATTGAATAATGAAAAAAATAAATATATATATTTTTTTTTTACAAAAAGTTGTCACTAAATGATATATTGCTCAAACATGTCATGGGCATATGTGGAAATACACCCCAAAATACATTCTGTTGCTTCTCCTGAGTACGGGGATACCACATGTGTGGGACTTTTTGGGAGCCTAGCTGCGTACGGAACCCCAAAAACCAAGCACCGCCTTCAGGCTTTCTAAGGGAGTAATTTTTTTATTTCACTTCTCACTGCCAATCACAGTTTCGGAGGCCATGGAATGCCAAGATGGCATAAAACCCCCCAAAATGACCCCATTTTGGAAAGTAGACACCCCAAGCTATTTGCTGAGAGGTATTGTGAGTATTTTGCAGATGTCGCTTTTTGTCACAAAGTTTTGAAAATTGAAAAAAGAAAAAAAAAAAAATTTTTTTCTTTACTTTCTTCATTTTCAAAAACAAATGAGAGCTGTAAAATACTCACCATGCCTCTCAACAAATAGCTTGGGGTGTCTACTTTCCAAAATGGGGTCATTTGGGGGGGGTTTGTGCTATTTTGGCATTTTATGGCCTTCGAAACTGTGATAGGTAGTGAGGAGTGAAATCAAAAATTTGCACCCTTAGAAATCCTGAAGGCGGTGCTTGGGTTTCGGGGCCCCGTACGCGGCTAGGCTCCCAAAAAGTCCCACACATGTGGTATCCCCATACTCAGGAGAAGCAGCAAAATGTATTTTGGGGTGCAATTCCACATATAACTATGGCATGTGTGAGCAATATATAATTTAGTGACAACTTTTTGAAGAAAAAAAAAATTATTTTTTATTTTTGTCTTTATTCAATCACTTGGGACTAAAAAAAAAAAATATTCAATGGGCTCAACATGCCTCTCAGCAAATAGCTTGGGGTGTCTACTTTCCAAAATGGGGTCATTTGGGGGGGTTTTGTACTTCTCTGCCATTTTAGCACCTCAAGAAATGAAATAGGCAGTCATAAATTAAAAGCGGTGTAAATTCCAGAAAATGTACTCTAGTTTGTAGACGCTATAACTTTTGCGCAAACCAATAAATATACGCTTATTGGCATTTTTTTTTACTAAAGACATGTGGCTGAATACATTTTGGCCCAAATGTTTGACTAAAATTGAGTTTATTAGATTTTTTTTATAACTAAAAGTAGAAAATCTCTTTTTTTTTCAAAATTTTCGCTCTTTTTCCGTTTATATCGCAAAAAATAAAAATCACAGAGGCAATCAAATACCATCAAAAGAAAGCTCTATTTGTGGGAAGAAAAGGACGCAAATTTCGTTTCGTTACAAAATTGCATGACCGCACAATTACCAGTTAAAGTAGTGCAGTGCGAAATTGAAAAAAGACCTCTGGTCCTTAAGCTGACAATTGGTCCGGGGCTGAAGTGGTTAACAAACCAATTCCAACGGAAACATTTTAAAATGTCCTTATTTCAAAAGTAGAAATTCAGCTATAGGTGAAGAAAATTGAACTGTGCAATTCTTAAATGATTTAAGATGATGTGCTTTAAACTGTTTCCTGATTAGGTTCCCTCAATTTCTAATCCAGAAACTTGGGAGTATGAATGCAGAAAAGCTGTGTTGCTTTTGTTTTTTGCCCACCCAAGTTCAGCCAGAAGAATGGATCCAGTGTGAAACATCTGTGGCTTAATAGGTTGTTGAATTTAGAACAAACTTTTTAGCGTTGGTGTTTTTTTTCTGTTCATTAAATGGTGAATAGGCAATAGGACTAAAGGATGCTTTGACGTGTTTACTAGGGATGTGGTGCCAATCTACTAACCCCAGAGAACAGTAAAGCTGTACATAAGCCCTCTAAGGCCAGCCACAGTTTGAATCTCGACCCTAGGAGCACCATCCCTACAGTCAAGCGCAGAGGTGGGGCTGTTTCTCTGCTAAAGGTACAGACCAACTTTGCCACATTGAGGGGCCAATGGATGGGGCCATGTTTTTTAAAATCTTGGATGAGAACCTTCTTCCCGCAACAAAGGAGTGGCTTAAGATGAAGCACATTAAGGTCATGGAGTGGCCCAGTCAGTCTCCAGACATTAATCTTTTATAAAATGTATGGAGGTAGCTGAAATTTTGAGTTGCCAAAGTACAGCCAAGAAACATTAAGGATTTAGAGAAGATCTGTAAAAAAGAGTGGCCCAAAATCCCTCCTGAGATGTGTGCAAACCTGGTCACTACTACAAGAAATGTCTTACCTATGTGCTTGCCAACAAGGGTTTCTCCACCAAGTACTAAGATGTGTTTTGCTTGGGGATCAAATATTTACTTTACTCACTGAATTGCAACCCAATTTATAACATTTGTATCATGTGTTCTTTCTGGATTTTTGGTTGATATTCTGTCTCTATCATTTATAATACACCTATGATAAAAATGATAGACCCTTAATTTGTTTGTTAGCGGGCAAACTTACAAAATCTGCAGGGGATCAAATAATTATTTTCCCCACTTTATCCCATAGAACAATTTTCCTTCTAGTTAAACGAGTCTACAATGGGCTCTGTAGTCCAGCTTTTGCTTACCAGTTAGCTTTCTTTGTGTTAGTAACTCAAGTTGCCACATACCATCTCTCTGTCATTATATAGGAGTATACATTTTTTGTGCCAATGAGAACCTTGGATAAATTTTAGGGTTCACAAACACTTGGAATATTATAGCTCTATACTGGTACTCGGGATCCAAATTGGGCTTTTCACTCTTCTATTGTCTGTTTCCACCCTGTAATTTTGTTTGTCTGTTTACCAACTGCTGTACTTTTTACAGAATATGTAATGGTCTCTATTACATGTGAACTGCAAAACCTTCTAATAGACACTTCTTGTAGATAAAATTACATGCTGAATGAAAGCAGCTTTACATGTCCCATGCTATATATTTAAAGTGTATCTAAACCCAAAAGAAAAAATAAATGCCCAAAAGCAAACATTTATTATATTGCAGCTTACCAAATCTTAGATGTGATGGCTGCATTCATTTTCTTCCTAGTGCAGATGTAGCAGTTAGACGTTTGAGACAAATCATTTAACACTGACAGAGGGACTTACAATGATCAACTTTTATTTACTTATGTAAAACCTACTTTTATGTAAAACAGTTGCTGTAATGACTTAAAAATTGTTCACTGGAGTTGGGAAGGCAACAAGCTCCCTTGCACTAAAAGGGTTAAATGCTTGTTTAAGTATGTGAAAACAAAAAAGGCAGTTTTATTTACCAGATCCTCTTCTCCAGCAGGCTCCCTCAATGCTAACCCAATCCTGCAGCCTCTTCTCCCCTAGGCTTCGGAGATCACAGGTCCTCTGACGTCATTAAATCCAATGCTGGGTCCTAAGCCCTGTATTGACTGCAAGGACACAAGAAATTCCAAAGTGTAGGGGAGCGCTGGCTGCTGTGGGAGTGGAGGATCAGGTAAGTAATACTGCCTTTAACTTTACCTAGACCTAAATGAGCATTTAACCCTTGCAGTGCAGGGGCAGCCCTACTGTAAGGGAGGATGTTTACTCTCCCTGGAGTTGGGCTTTAATTTGTTGGTCAAGTCCATTTATATTTTCTGGTGCATCTAACACAACTCTCTGTAGAAGTTGACAGTGCTGCAGTTCAAGAGTGACTCCGTTACTCCTTCATAAACTGGTGACACCCCATGACAAGAAGTGTGTTACTGGCTGGATCACCTGGTGAAAATAAAGCCAAAAGGGAAAAAGAGAACCCCATGTACCCAATCAAGAACCCTGGAGTAGGAGGATGTTTGGTGTGTCATATAATACACAAAAGAGTAAATATATAAAATGCTCCAAAATCTTTGTTAGTGTATAAAATATACAATTTAGAATAAAAAAAAGTATATATTAAAGGTTTGTAAATGACACAATGTAAAGCCTAGTGGACCAACACATTTCGCGTAAGTCCAGTGCATCTTCAGAATCCACAGGCTCTCAATATCAAAAATATGGGTGCAAGGTCTATAATGAAAAACACAATAATTACAAAGTTGAACATTACATTATTATACATTGCATTTATGCCTGCAAGTTACACTTGTGGAGATAGTGTGAGCCCAAAGTTTCAGTGCAGGCCTGAGTACCTACACCCTACTAATCAAACGTTAAATGTGTACAACGTAACCAACCAAAAAAGTGACCAACACGATAAACATACATAAAAGTGGGCTGCAAGGATAGTGGAAAAAGTGCATAGCTGCCATTGAGCAATACAATGACTGGCCTTCCAGCCAGGAATAAAAAATGGCTCGGCCCTAGAGGCAGGTGAGAAAAAAGGGCATGTAGTGCAATGACCTTGGTGCCAATAAAACTCAAAGTGACCCTTAATCACAGTGAAAATTACAGCACCCCTGGATTTCCACTCCAGGGACACATACACCATGAGCTTCTTTTTGGAGCCCGGCCTTCGGCCAGACCAGTGCAGCCCCATCCCTACCAGGAGTACCCCTTTCGGCTTTCTAGAACCTACTCCCATCCCTCAGTTCGTTGAGCATGCCGGTTTTGGTTCCAACCGATACTAACCTTCCAGGTTACCATCAAACCATTGGATTTGCATAGCCACCACCCCAACCTTCCCCAAGGTCAGGACAGTAGCACATCGCCTCCACCGGAAACTGATATGAACAGATACTACACTTAATCTTAGCCAAAAGGCAGAGAAGCCAATCATTAGATGTGGTGGCTGCATTAATTTTCTTTTCTTTGGCTTTTTCCCTCTGTTTTCACCTGGTGATCTGGCCTGTAACTCACCTCTTGTATTAGTGAGACACAACTCCAAAGGAATGAGCAGAGGAGGTGCAGCACACAGCAGCATTGTCAGTCTAGGGGGAGGGGAGTGTTAATTGTAATACTCCAGCTCACACTTTATATTCAGTTACAGGAACAGTTTTTTTGTTGTTCTTTTCTTTTGGGATAAAGGTTTTACATTAATAAATAAAAGCTGACCATTTCAATCACCCCTGCTTTGTCTCATCCATGTAAACTGATACATTCTGCTGGAGAGTTTGTGTTATGAAAAAACAACAGACTTGCTGGCTGGATCACCAGATGAAAATAGAGGAAAGAAAGCCTAAAAAGGAAAGTAATGCAGCCATCACAACTAAGAATTGGTGAGCTGCAAAATAATAAATATTCACTTTTGGATTTAATGCTGCTTTAAACCGCCAGTGCTACAAGTGAAATGTGTGTTCTTATACTGTATATATGGAATGTTAAGGCTCTGTTTCATCTATTGTGATCAATCACTTAAGAATGACATTCTTTTTACTTTCCTTTGCCTGCAAGTGACAGTCATGAAAGGCACAGTATGAATGTTTGTTTAGAGGTGGAGTGTTTCTAAGCAGCACAAGCTTTGTAACAGACACAAAGAAACGTAGCTTGCCATTTTAATGTTCCCGGATTTGTCTTTTTGATTATTTTATTATAAATGAAGTAACTGTCACTTCCATACTCTACATGCCAAGAACATGAAGATTTAATCAAGCCAGTCACTCGACAAATGGTCTGTAACAAGTTTTTAAATGTTGTATACTGTCTGTAGTAGTTCTTGTAAGCACCCTTCATACACACTATGTGCAGCTTCCCGCTGTCCTAATCAGTTTACATTTGTAGTGTGTGGGTTGTTGTTGTTGTTGTTTCCTGCATTTTAATGTTTAATGTTTGTGTTTTTACACTTGACTTTTATCAGTATGTAATTTAATTGGTTATCAATTGTGGTGTGTACGCTGTTTCGTGCAAAGAAATGTTTTATGTTTGTGTTCTTATACTTGATTTTTTTATCAGGATGCAATGCCATTTAAAATGCTCCTGTGTATTTAATATACTGCAGTATAGTAAACCAAATTATTATTATACAGGATTTATATAGCGCCAAAAGTTTACGTAGCGCTTTACAACTTGACAGTACAAATACAATACACTTTAATACAGTAGGAATTAGAGGGCCCTGCTCCTTAGAGCTTACAATCTAAGACCAAATCCTTTTTTCATAAGGATAAGTTAAAGCTAAACTATAGACAGATATAAAAGACAGACCACAGATCTGTATTAAACTATTCATTAATATACAGTTATGTTTACTTTTTTAAAGCAAACAGTGGAAGTACCTAAATTTGACTTGGTATCTGCCTATGTTGTCCCTGTACAGCAAAGCACAGACTGTGAGAGGGTAAACCAGCACAAGGGGCCAGTCAATTGAGCTGCAGTGCTAATGTGCTAACAAGGAAGCTTGCTGATGTGAGGAAAGTGCATAGCAATAGAAAGATGAGCTCATCAGTCTGCTGATTCTCCTTTCACTGTCCAGTCTCAGGGAAGTACGAGGCCTGTAACCTGTATCTCTGTCCATCCAGCCCTGCATTTTAAGCAGTTCCACCACACAGCCTTGTCTGAAACAGCAGGAAATTTGCTTTATTTTTTTTCTCTTCTGTAGTTAATTAACCGTAACAAAGAAAAATCAAGTTTCTTGCCCTTCCAGATAAGGCTGTGTGGTATGACAGAGCTTTTTAAAAAGAAGGACTGGATAGACAGAGATACAAATCATTAGGATGGTAAAACAGTTGTCATGTATCTATTTCAACCATGTATTTCAGTATTTGTTCACAGTTAAAGTTTAACCACTTTAGCCCCGGAAGGATTTACCCACTTCCTGACCAGGCCATTTTTGCGATACGGCACTGCGTCGCTTTCAATAACAATTGCGACATTGTACCCAAACAAAATTGATGTCCTTTTTTCCCACAATTAGAGCTTTCTTTTGGTGGTATTTGATCAGCTCTGTGTTTTTTTTTTTTGCGCTATAAACAAAAATAGAGTGTCAATTTTGAAAAAAAAAAACAATATTTTTTACTTTTTGCTATAATACATATCCAAATAAATAAATAAATAAAATGATTTCTTCCTCAGTTTAGACCAATATGTATTCTTCTTCATATTTTTGGTTAAAAAAAAATCCCATTTAGCATATATTGATTGGTGTGCACAAAAGTTATCGCATCTACAAAATAGAGGATAGTTTTATGGCGTTTTTATTATTACTTTTTTTTTACTAGCAATGGCAGTGATCTGTGATTTTTTAGCGGGACTGCGGCATTGCGGTGGACAGATCGGACACTTCTGACACTTTTTTGGGACCAGTGACATTTTTACAGTAATCAGTGCTATAAAAATGCACTGAATACTGTATAAATTACACTGACAGGGAAGGGGTTAACACTAGGGGGCGATCAAGGGGTTAAGTGTTCCCTTGGTAGGTGCTTTCTAACTATGGGGGGAGTGGACTGACAGGGAGTAGCGAGAGATCGCTGTTCCTAATCACTAGGAACAGACAATCTCACTCCTCCCCTGACAGAACGGGGATCTGTTTACACTGGCAGATCCCCGTTTTGCCTCTCTGTGGAGCAATCGCTGATTGGCTCCCCGCTAGCAAATGGGCATACGCACCCACAGATCGCCGTGTACGCGCCCGATGTACAATGACGAAGATTCGCACAGGAGAGCCAACCTGACGCAATACAAACGTGGCGGCTGGTCGGGAAATAGTTAAAAATCATATTTTCTACAGTGTGAGAAAATGTATAATTTGGGGTATAATGTATATAACATTTTAACATAAAATGGCACCTGTGGATTAGGGAAGGGAGCACACTTTTTCTGGATGCTTTAAATAGAATAAAAAAAAATAGTATTTTTCACACTGTCTGGCATATAGGCTGGTATCTATATGGCTTTAGACTTACTTTTATATATTACAGGCAGTTATATAGCGCTACAAGAGTTTCCCATACCACTGGCTGATTACTGCGGATCTGGAGATTGTCTCATCTGCATCCTTGTATATGGCAAAACTTGTCATGCATTTATACGTAGATTACTTTTCACATTTCAAAATAAAATTGTTATGTTGGTAATGCATTAGGTCAGTGCGCCCTCTCTTTTGTTGTAATCTCTTGAAAAGCTACAGGCTGCACTTGACTTTCTTAGCTAAGCTACAGATGTCACTTCACTCTGTGTTTTTTTTTTTATAACCCTGAAACTCTACTGAGGGCAAAAGACATAAAATACTGTACCATTCACCCTATGTTGTATTCTCCTTAGAAATATACTGTAAATATATTACAATCTGCATTCTTTAAGGTATACATGTTTTCCAGACATGTGCATTCGTTTTCGTCCAAATGCATTTTCGTCCGAATTTCGGGTATTTTCGTTATCGTTTTAACAAATGATAACGAACGTGCATAATCCGAAAAACCGAAAGATCCGACATAAAAAAATGCTTTATTTTCGTTTTCGCTGTGACAACAGTTCAATATAGATAGGAGATTTGACATGATGCTGACAATAACAATCTGTGCCCATCAAACCTGTAATCGAATGTGCCTAACCTTAGCTCTATTAGTTCAAGATTATTCTACATAGAGAGAAAAGATTCGACATTATAGAGAGAAAAGATTCGACACAGAGGGAAAAGATTTGATATTATAGAGACAATAGCAAAAAAGGTCGAATGTGCCTAATCTAACTCTATTAGTCCAAGATTATTCGACATAGAAAAGATTTGACATGAAGATTCGACGAAGCAGTCGCTGCGAGAGGACATTTATGGTCAAATGCTCCGCCCATAGGCTATAGAAGAATTCTAATGTTGGTTGACTGATTAATAAATATAATTATTACTAGTGTCATACAACATTAGAATTCTACTATAGCTTGTAGGCGGAAAATTCTACCAGAAATGTACAATTGCAGCGTCGTACAGTTTAGCTGCTCCGTTGAATCTCCCGCCTACAAGCTATTCCATCTAATCTTCTTAGAACATTCGACAGACACCATAAGCCTTCAATGCCAGATTCGACCTTAATTATTTCGGATTTTTGGACGAATGCATTTTTCAACGAAACAAAATATATAAAAACGAATTTCCGGAGTAACTAAACAAATGTATTTTTCGGACGAAAACAAAATTCTGAAACAAAATATCTCAATGTGCACATGTCTAATGTTTTCCCCATGTCCATGTGACACCAGAATAATGATCCATATAAAAGCTCACCCCAAGCCCATAGCAGATTTCTAACCTCAGAACAGGAAATTTAGGAAGGCAATACATCATTTACGGTATAGGAATAATATTTTCTTGCATGGCGTTCAGAAAGGCTTTTCTTTATTTGGACTTGTGGACAACACTAAGGTGTTTTAGGCAACAGATGATTGTCTACTAATTGTGCACAGATTTTAAAAAGATATGTGTTTATAAAGTAGGGGATATCCCATAGCCAACTAAAATTCTGGAATGAGTTTATTTTATTTCATCTGATTGCTCTTGTTGACCTAAAACTATTTTTTTTTCATTGCCTTTTTAGTACATGAATGTCCAACTAACACCAACATACATGTTTATGATTTGATCATTTATATTTAGTTACTGCAATGAAATTCTTGTGTTTTAGGAGTGCAGGTAAAAGCTTCTAGGTTCAAGCATTTTATTACATCTGAAATTGGAGGAGAATGAAAGGTTCAGGCACTATGCTGAACCAACATGGGATAGTTCAAAGGGGGAGATGGTTTTCCCATTTACTATCATTAGCAGGTTGTCATTGGTTACTACATCGGTGCCTGCACAGCAACAGGCGGTGGATTGGTTAAAAGTGGCGGGCGGCTGAAGCCCGCGACTCAAGAGCTAATATAAGGAGGAAGTCCGGCTGTTACCCTCAGACCCCTCAGGACAGGATCGGGACTCGGACGGGATGGAGCGCCACTCGCCTGAGAGGAGAGAGAGTCTTCTTCGCCGCCTGGTAGAGAGAGTGGAGAGCTGCGGGGGCGAGGAGTGGCTTGTCCGCTGCCTGGAGGAAGGCGGGCTGTCGGCTCCACCTCCGTTACCATTAGGTAACATGGAGGCTGAAGCAACGCGCATGCGCAGTACGCGCCAGCAACCCGGGAGGAAGAAAAAGAAAATGAGACAAGGGGCTTCTCCACAGCCGAACGGCCAGGAGGGAGCAAGCGGCATTCCTGTCAGGAGCGCGCAGCCTATGCAATACAATGGAGCTACTCAGCCAGCCTCTGAGGCGGCAGGCAGTGAGCACAGGAGTCCCCCTGTTGGTGAGACTACATGTAAGATTAATATGTCAGATGCTAATGCTGATATTGCTGAGTTGAAAGTAATGGTTAACTCTTTATCTAGTTTATTGAAAAATATTGAAGGGGCACACACAGTTGGTGCTTGTGGTAAAAGAAAGGCTGAAGGAGCACAGAATTCTGGTGCATTAAACTATGCTGATATTGGAACTAGTTATATGGGAGAACATACTGATGGTGCTGATTTATTTACACAAGATGTTTTACTCCAGCAGAATTCAATGGAAGATATTTGCCCAGTATTGCAAAATTTGTCAGAATCCCCTTTAACCACTTGCCGACCGCCCCATGTAGATATACGTCGGCAGAATGGCACGTACAGGCAGAACCACGTACCTGTACGTGCCATTCTTTAGGCGGTTGGGGGGTCCGATCGGACCCCCCTCCGCCGGCGGGGACGGTCGGCATCGCTTCAGGAGCGATCCGGGACGAGGGGACGGCCAGTGGTTTCTGGCCACCCCCTCGCGATCGCTCCTGGCGAATGAAAAGCTTCCCCTTCCTGTCTATTGTATAGACAGGAAGGCGGAAGTGATGTCACGCTCGGTGCGCCGGTCTATGTGACCGGAGACGCCGAGCGGCGAACATGTTAAGGTTAGTGCACAACACTACACTGACACCAGTACAGTTAGGCACACAAAACACCCCCCTGTCACCCCCTGATCACCCCCCAGATCACCCCCTCCCCCCCCAGTCACAGTGTCACTAATTGCAGTGATCATTTATTTACTGATCACTGCATTTAGTGTCAGTGTGACTGTAATAACTGTCAGGGCAGTTAGTTTTAGGTCCTAGGTAGCCCCCTACCCCCCCCTAATAAAGGTTTAACCCCCTGATTGCCCCTAGTTAACCCCTTCACCCCCTTTTGCCAGTGTCACTAAGCGATCGTTTTTCTGATCGCTGCATTGTGTCGCTAGGTAACCATTTTTTTTTTATTTTAACCGCCATGTTTTATATAGGTTCATAAATAGTTTTATAGGTCAGGTACCCCCATATTACAACCTAAATAAAGGTTTTAACCCCCTGATTGCCCCTAGAGTTAACCCTTTCACCAGTAATCACCGTATAACTGTCACTGGTGACGCTGGTTAGCCAGTTAGTTATTTCGTTATTTAGGTTCCCCGTCAGGTTTTTATATAGCGTCAGGTACCCCCATATATTACCTAATAAAGGTTTAACCCCCTGATTGCCCCTAGTTAACCCTTTCACCCCCTTTTGCCAGTGTCACTAAGCGATCGTTTTTCTGATCGCTGCATTAGTGTCGCTAGGTAACCAGTTTTTTTTTAGGTTAACCGCCATGTTTATATAGGTTCATAAATAGGTTTATAGGTCAGGTACCCCCATATTACAACCTAAATAAAGGTTTTAACCCCCTGATTGCCCCTAGAGTTAACCCTTTCACCAGTGATCACCGTATAAAATGTCACTGGTGACGCTGGTTAGCCAGTTAGTTATTTCGTTATTTAGGTTCCCCGTCAGGTTTTTATATAGCGTCAGGTACCCCCATATATTACCTAATAAAGGTTTAACCCCCTGATTGCCCCTAGTTAACCCTTTCACCCCCTTTTGCCAGTGTCACTAAGCGATCGTTTTTCTGATCGCTGCATTAGTGTCGCTAGGTAACCAGTTTTTTTTTGTATTACTGTTACGGGTGACGCTGGTTAGTTAGCTTGTTTTTTATACTGTCAGGGCACCCGCCATTTATTACCCAATAACGGTTTAACCCCCTGATCGCCCGGCGGGTGATATCAATTAGGTTTTAGGGTCAAATAAGGTCTGCGTCGCCCCAGGTTAGTGCCAGTACCGCAAACACCCACGCGCAAAGCATACACCTCCCTTAGTGGTATAGTATCTGAACAGATCAATATCTGATCTGATCAGATCTATACTAGCGTCCCAGCAGTTTAGGGTTCCAAAAAAACGCATTGTTAGCGGGATCAGCCCAGATACCTGCTAGCACCTGCGTTTTCCCCCTCCGCCCAGCCCAGCCCACCCAAGTGCAGTATCGATCGATCACTGTCACTTACAAAACACTAAGCACACATAACTGCAGTGTTCGCAGAGTCAGGCCTGATCCCTGCGATCGCTAACATTTTTTTTGTGGTAGCGTTTTGATTCAGTCGCTAACAGTCAGGAGCTTTTTTACCTGTGAATCTCAAAAAAATAAAAAAAAAAAAAAATAGTTGTCGTTTTATTGTTCTCTCTCTCTCTCTATTGTTGCTCTTTTTTTACTCCATTCTATTCTGCAATGTTTTATTATGTTTTATCATGTTTTATCATGCTTGCTTTTCAGGTATGTAATTTTGTTTACTGTGTTTTAGTGTTAAGCATTTTTTTGTTTTCAGGTGCGCCATTCAGTTGCAGCGCGGATTTATTTATCTTGACAGCAACAGCGTTTGCTCCCACGATACATAAAGCCGCGACTCCAACGCTGTAGGAGGTGATTTCACCACCACAGTTAAAAAAAAAGAGCATATATGCCGAAGCATGGGGGCAGCAGGGGGCGGGGAGGAGCGATTGGCTCCTAATGCCACGTACATACGGTCGAAATTCCGACCGTGTGTACACGGCATAACTTTTGCGGGAGGATGCCCCCATGCATCGGCATATATAAATGGTGCATGTATGCCCATCATTAGAAGTGGGTGGATGAAGGGAGGTATTCTAATGGTGGGCATACCCACCAATCAATCTCTTTTTTTCGTTCAGCCAAGAGGCTGCATGAAAAAAAAAAAAAAAGATTACAATATATGTCCAGTATGTTGCTGGACTTTGAATGGTTATACCAGAATGATGCCTGCAGGTTTAGGTATCATCTTGGTATCATTCTTTTCAGCCAGTGATCGGCTTTCATGTAAAAGCAATTCTAGCGGGTAATTAGCCTCTAGACTGCTTTTACAAGCAGTAGGAGGGAATGTCCCCCCTCCCGGATATAAACCGCGCCATTGGGAAATTGGGAAAGCATTTTATCACACCAATCTTGGTGTGGTCAGATGCTTTGAGGGCAGAGGAAAGATCTAGGGTCTAATAGACCCCAATTTTTTTCAAAAAAAGAGTACCTGTCACTGCCTATTGCTATCATAGGGGATATTTACATTCCCTGAGATAACAATAAAAATCATAACAAAGAAAAAAAATGGAAGGAACAGTTTAAAAATAGAATAAAAAAGCTAAATAAATAAAAAAAAAACTAAAAAAAAAAAAAAAAAAGCACCCCTGCCCCCCCTTCTCTTGCGCAAAGGCGTACACAAGCGTTGGTCTGGCGTCATATGTAAACAGCAATTGCAGCATGCATGTGAGGTATCACCGCGAAGGTCAGATCGAGGGCAGTAATTTTAGCAGTAGACCTCCTCCGTGAATCTAATGTGGTATCATGTAAAGGCTTTTAAAGGCTTTTAAAAATGTATGTAGTTTGTCGCCACTGCGTGTTTGTGCGCAATTTTAAAGCATGTCGTGTTTGGTATCCATGTACTCGGCCTAAGATCATATTTTTTATTTCATCAAAAATTTGAGCAATATAGTGTGTTTTAGTGCATTAAAATAAAAAAAAGTGTATTTTTTCCACAAAAAATGCGTTTGAAAAATCGCTGCGCAAATACTGTGTGGAAAAAAAAAAAATGCAACACCCACCATTTTAATCTGTAGGGCCTTTGCTTTAACAATATATATAGTGTTTGGGGGTTCAACGTAATTTTCTTGCAAAAAAAAAATATGTTTTCATGTAAACAAAAAGTGTCAGAAAGGGCTTTGTCTTCAAGTGGTTAGAAGAGTGGGTGACGTGTGACATAGGCTTCTAAATGTTGTGCATAAAATGCCAGGACAGTTCAAACCCCCCCCAAATGACCCCATTTTGGAAAGTAGACACCCCAAGCTATTTGCTGAGAGCAATGTTGAGCCCATTAAATATTTTTTTTTTTTGTCCCAAGAGATTGAATAATGAAAAAAAAAAAAATATATATATTTTTTTTTACAAAAAGTTGTCACTAAATGATATATTGCTCAAACATGTCATGGGCATATGTGGAAATACACCCCAAAATACATTCTGTTGCTTCTCCTGAGTACGGGGATACCACATGTGTGGGACTTTTTGGGAGCCTAGCTGCGTACGGAACCCCAAAAACCAAGCACCGCCTTCAGGCTTTCTAAGGGAGTAATTTTTTTATTTCACTTCTCACTGCCAATCACAGTTTCGGAGGCCATGGAATGCCCAGATGGCATAAAACCCCCCAAAATGACCCCATTTTGGAAAGTAGACACCCCAAGCTATTTGCTGAGAGGTATTGTGAGTATTTTGCAGATGTCGCTTTTTGTCACAAAGTTTTGAAAATTGAAAAAAGAAAAAAAAAAAATTTTTTTTCTTTACTTTCTTCATTTTCAAAAACAAATGAGAGCTGTAAAATACTCACCATGCCTCTCAACAAATAGCTTGGGGTGTCTACTTTCCAAAATGGGGTCATTTGGGGGGGTTTTGTGCTATTTTGGCATTTTATGGCCTTCGAAACTGTGATAGGTAGTGAGGAGTGAAATCAAAAATTTGCACCCTTAGAAATCCTGAAGGCGGTGCTTGGGTTTCGGGGCCCCGTACGCGGCTAGGCTCCCAAAAAGTCCCACACATGTGGTATCCCCATACTCAGGAGAAGCAGCAAAATGTATTTTGGGGTGCAATTCCACATATAACTATGGCATGTGTGAGCAATATATCATTTAGTGACAACTTTTTGAAGAAAAAAAAAATTATTTTTTATTTTTGTCTTTATTCAATCACTTGGGACTAAAAAAAAAAAAATATTCAATGGGCTCAACATGCCTCTCAGCAAATAGCTTGGGGTGTCTACTTTCCAAAATGGGGTCATTTGGGGGGGTTTTGTACTTCTCTGCCATTTTAGCACCTCAAGAAATGAAATAGGCAGTCATAAATTAAAAGCGGTGTAAATTCCAGAAAATGTACTCTAGTTTGTAGACGCTATAACTTTTGCGCAAACCAATAAATATACGCTTATTGGCATTTTTTTTACTAAAGACATGTGGCTGAATACATTTTGGCCCAAATGTTTGACTAAAATTGAGTTTATTAGATTTTTTTTATAACAAAAAGTAGAAAATCTCTTTTTTTTTCAAAATTTTCGCTCTTTTTCCGTTTATATCGCAAAAAATAAAAATCACAGAGGCAATCAAATACCATCAAAAGAAAGCTCTATTTGTGGGAAGAAAAGGACGCAAATTTCGTTTCGTTACAAAATTGCATGACCGCACAATTACCAGTTAAAGTAGTGCAGTGCGAAATTGAAAAAAGACCTCTGGTCCTTAAGCTGACAATTGGTCCGGGGCTGAAGTGGTTAAATAGACCTTTTCAAAGCAAGAATAACATTTCAAAAGAAACTATTCCTATTACCAAATCAGCGGTCCCTCGCTTCTCTCATTCTGTAGTGGCAGAGTCCTCATTTAAGGAACCAATGACATGTGACATCTCCCCATTAGGTTTCCATTTAGCCAATTCAGTTAAAGAAAGGATTTGGGGGGGTGATTTCATTGATTTGTTATCATTGTTACCAGCATCTAAGGAATTACTTTCAAAATCTGAAAGGAGGGCTGAGGACCGTACAGAAGAGGATAGGAGGAGGGCCGTTCCTAAAACTTTCCAAAATTGGTTACAAGCATTCTGTATTTATGCTGCAGTTTTAGGGGAACGATTCCCTGAGAAATGTTCGGGTTTGTTTCAACATCTGGACATAGTTTCAGAGGCTTTCCGCCATTTTGGTGGTACAGCGTGGTTCACATATGATGAAAACTTCAGACAGAAGCTTTCGGTCCATCCAACCCTCCGTTGGGGATCAAAAGACGTAGGCTGAACCTCATGTTACCACGGAGGCCACAATTTACACCCAGGGCGCCCTCTGCCTTGCAAAATACCTTTCGTAAAGGCTTCTGCTTCGCCTTTAATGAGGCTCAATGCAAGTTTTTGTCCAACTGCAGATACAAGCTTGAGTGTTCCTACTGTGGTGGCACCCACCCAGCCTTCAGATGTTTTCGTAAGTCTGCAGCAGGTAATGCCACCCCAGTTTCCAGGGACACTAGTGGGAAAAGCCTTGACTCCAGTGAAACTATCAAAAATGCGGCCATGGCTAGAGCTATACCCAGATCGCTCGATGGCACACCTATTAACTGAAGGTTTTGAAACAGGTTTTTTGGTTCCTTCCTTTTCTGGGGAAGGTTGCAATTTAGTCAAAAATGTATGTTCTGTTTCGTTTCACGCTGTTATTGTTGCAGATAAAATTAATAAGGAGGTCAAAGAAGGGAGGGTTGCTGGTCCTTATCTTCACCCTCCTTTTCAGAATTTTCGTCTTTCTCCCTTGGGAATAGTCCCAAAAAAGGAGCAAGGTTGCTTTAGACTGATTCATCACCTGTCATTCCCACAAGAATTCTCACTCAATGATGAAGTTGCAGGTATCGAGGCACCAGTTTCTTATTCATCATTTGATGAAGCGCTAGTTTTGTTACGGCATTTTAAGCAGAATGCCTTATTGGCGAAAGCAGACATTAAATCTGCTTTTCGCCTACTCCCGGTTCACCCCCAAGGTTTTAATTCTCTGGGGTTTCATTTTCAAGGTCTTTTTTATTTCGATAAATGCATGCCAATGGGCTTTTCACTATCATGTTTTTATTTTGAGGCCTTTTCTAAGTTTCTTCATTGGGTAGTGGAGTCTCAAATTCCTTTTGGAGGTGTCCTCCATTACCTCGATGATTTTCTTTTTATAGGCCCTGCAGACTCAGACATTTGTCGTGAGGCTTTAAGTACATTTTTTCATATATGTGATGACTTTTCAGTTCCACTTGCCAAGGAAAAAACAGTTTTTCCTACAAAAATTATTGAATTTCTAGTGATAGCTATAGACTCCTCATTAATGGAATTTAGGTTGCCCCTGGTCAAACTTCATCGGATGAGAACTACAATATCATTATTCTTAGGTAAACGAAAGGTTTTTCTTAAAGAGGCTCAGTCCCTGCTGGGACTTTTTGCCTTCGCAGCTAGAGTTATTCCTGTAGCCAGGGTTTTTTTCAAGGCGTTTTGCCCTGGCCACTAGAGGCCTTAAAACCCCATTTTCGCACATTCAGCTATCCAAAAGTATCAAAGAAGATTTGAGGATTTGGGACTCTTTTCTTTGCAACTTTAATGGAACATTGGTGTGGCAACAAGCTTTTATTCAGGATTTTGATCTAAATTTCTTCACAGACGCGGCAGGTTCCTCTGGTTTTGGTGCTTTTCTAGATGGTCACTGGTGTGCCTCTGAGTGGCATGCCAGTTGGCAACATCAAGACATCTTACATAATATAGTTCTGTTAGAGCTATTTCCGGTAATAGTCTCTTTAGTCATCTGGAAAGAGAAATTTACGAACAAACGTGTATTACTGCATACGGATAACAAAGGCGTGCTCTTTGCTATCAATATGCTGTCATCCAAATCTGAAATGGTGGTCAAGCTATTACGTTTCTTTGTCTTACATTGTATGAAGTTTAATATTTGGTTAAAAGCAAAACACATAGCGGGAATACATAATAACATAGCTGATGCCTTATCTCGTTTGCAGTTCAAGAAATTCCGAGAATTGGCCCCGTCGGCGGACCTATGCAGCACACGTTGCCCGGATTCCCTCTGGGGCTTGATTTGGGACTGATATCTACTTTCTTTAAGAACTCGGTATCCCCAAAGACATGGCAGGCTTATGGCTTAGCCTGGTCTAAATGGTGTCATTTTTGCTCTTGCATGTCTTTAGATACTATGGAGGTGAATGCATATACAGCACTGGCATTTGTATCCTTCCTATTGAGAGCAGATCTTAGTTCTGCTTCAGTAAGTAAGATCTTAGCCGGTGTTTCCTTTTTTCTGAAATAGGGCTGGTCTCCCTGCTTTAACATCATTTTTCCAAGTTGCACAGGTCTTAAAAGGCCTCAGGAATTCATTCCCTGTTCAGGACACAAGACGCCCAATTTCGGTTAGTTTGTTGCCCAAATTAATGTCTGTTTTAGAGAAAGTCTGTTTTACCCAGTATGAGTGTGCACTTTTTAAAGCAGCTTTCTCGGTGGCATTCTTTGGAGCTCTTCGGTTGGGTGAATTTACTGCCCCTAATAGATCTTCCTGTTCATTCCTCCTTTTTTCTCACGTTTCTCTGGAAAATGAGTACGTTCAACTATATTTATGTAGATCTAAGACTTCGAAAAGGGGCGCGGGGCAATGGTTTTCTCTGGGTAAATCCCCCAATCCCCTGATTTGTCCTGTCTTTTTGCTATCTGCATATTTAGCAGTCAGACCATCTTTTGCTGGTTCATTTTTTATCCATCAGGATTTCTCCCCCTTAACTAGATATCAGTTTTCAGCAGTGCTAGCCTCTTGCCTCAAACAGTTGAACCTCTCAGGTCTTAGATTTTCATCTCATTCATTTAGGATCGGGGCGGCTACTATGGCTAATTCTTTAGGTTTCTCTGCAGATGTGCAGAAAAAAGTGGGTCGTTGGGAAAGTAGTAGGTACAAACTTTATGTCCGCCCCGAATTATTGATTGTCTGATTTCTTTTTCAGATTCATCCATGAACATTATTTGGATAGTGGGACATTCCTACATCTTCTGGGCTGGGAAGCAGGCAGCAACCAGGTCCTATTCAAGCAATATTGGTTTGGACATTAATAAGTACCAGGTTTTTTGGTCAGGTATAAGGGGCCTTAGATGGCGTAGTCTTAAAAAGCATTTGTTATTTTTGTCTAGTATTTGGCCAACCCCTCATATTATAATTATCCATGCGGGTGGCAATGACATTGGGAAAGTTAGGACTTGGGACCTCTTATGTGAAATAAAGACTGAGTTCTCTTCAGCTAAATTGTTATTTCCTCAGTCGATTCTGGCTTTCTCTGAAATAATTCCCAGACTTATTTGGTCCCCATTTAGCAATTTGTTTTATGTTGACAAAATTAGAAGACGTCTAAATAGGACTGTCCATAATTTCATTGTCTCATTGGGTGGTTTATCATTTCGCCATACGGAACTTGAAGGTTTCTTACCTAGACTGTTCAGGAATGATTTAGTTCATTTATCAGAGGTGGCCATTGACATTTTCAATATGGGTCTTCAATCCTTGATAGAAAAGGCCTTGGTGTTGGGGGGACCGCAGCCGGAAGATTCTCTTCCGGCTTTGGTCGTTGGGGAATAGTCGTCCAGCATTGGCTGGATGGACACCGTGACTTTATTTAATTTATTATAGCCAGGATGGCTTCTTAATTTAATTTAATTATCATTAATGCATTATCAGGTAACCCTTAAACAACACCATGGCCTATAATTATTGCCAAAGATTAATAAAAAATATTAAAAGGAAGATATGTGTTGGTCATTATTTTATGTTTAAGCATCCCTTTGTGCTAGCCCATGAAAGGTTCATGCACTATGCTGAACCAATATGGGATAGTTCAAAGGGGGAGATGGTTTTCCCATTTACTATCATTAGCAGGTTGTCATTGGTTACTACATCGGTGCCTGCACAGCAACAGGCGGTGGATTGGTTAAAAGTGGCGGGCGGCTGAAGCCCGCGAATCAAGAGCTAATATAAGGAGGAAGTCCGGCTGTTACCCTCAGACCCCTCAGGACAGGACCGGGACTCCCACCCCCCCTCCCCCTTTTTCTGCATTCTGTCATAGGTGTTGTTTAGTGGGGAATAGTCGTCCAGCATTGGCTGGATGGACACCGTGACTTTATTTAATTTATTATAGCCAGGATGGCTTCTTAATTTAATTTAATTATCATTAATGCATTATCAGGTAACCCTTAAACAACACCATGGCCTATAATTATTGCCAAAGATTAATACAAAATATTAAAAGGAAGATATGTGTTGGTCATTATTTTATGTTTAAGCATCCCTTTGTACTAGCCCAAGTCTATGATGGAGAGTATGACTTTTCAGGCATGGCAGATTTAACACATTATAAGACCATAGTGGGGCACTTCTGATTAAATCCAAAAAGCACAAATGAAAAATGGAGTGCCACAATGGAGTGAATTGCAGATATAAATGTATGCAAATAGTTATATAGTTACATAGTAGGTGAGGTTGAAAAAAGACACAAGTCCATCAAGTCTATCCTATGTAATATATTCCAATTAATTTCAGGGCCTTCTGAATGCCCACTTCATCAGGGTTTTAATGGTTGATGGAGAGGTCATTAGGATGGTATTAATAAACTCTGGAAACCAGTGGTAGAATTAACTTATTCTATATTTTTTTGTACACATACAAAATTGTAAAAGAACTTGATAGGATAACGATTTTAAAGAAACCAAAACTCTAATTGGTTTAGAACCCTTCTTTGTTCTTTCCTTCCTTATTTTAAAAGTTACACCATACAAAGTATGTATAAGGCAGTGTGGTGGCTAAGTGGTTAGGCCTTTTGCCTATCAGCACTAATGTCGTTGGTTGACTCCCAACCCACGGCACTACCTGCCTGGAGTTTGCATGTCCCCCCTGTGCATGCGTGGGTTTCCTCTGGGTAGAGTAACTGGCTCCTCTCTAAAATTGGCCCTAATATGCGCATGTATGAATGAGAGTTAGGGACCTTAGATTGCAAGCTCCTTGAGAGCAGGGACTGACATGAATGAATAATTTAACCACTTCGTGCCGTGCGTAAGCATATACGGCCTCGGGTTTTGGGGTTATACCTGGATGATGCCCGCAGCTGCAGGCATCATCCCTATACCGTTTTTTAGAGCGGGCGATTGGCTTTCCAGAGCTCTTTGGCTCTGAAGAAGAGAGCTTCACCCTCAAAACGACTAAGCCTTTGGATGCTATGAGAGCTTCCCACACCACTAGCTGGGTACTGTGGATCTAGAGGTTGTCTCATCTGCATCCTTTTAATATGCCCATATTTGTCATGCGTCTGTAAGTAGATTACTTTTCACGTTTTAAAAAGTGCTATGTTGGTAATGCGCTCTCTCTTTTATTGTTGTTTCTAGTATTTATATAGATGCCCACAATCCTGTGAGGGCAACAAGACCTTTTGGCAACACATGCTTTAGTCAAGCAACAGAAAACAGTGACATACCCTCAGCACTACAACTGAGCGTAGGAGAGTTTTTTTTTCCGCTTTTCAGGAGATAACAGGAAATCTTCCACTCGTGTGGTATCAAACAATGCGGTATTAAACCAAAAATGTAACATATTTGTAAGGGATAGAAAATGCAGGTATCCAATAGGGATGAACCGAACACCCCTCGGTTTGGTTCGCACCAGAACATACCGAACAGGCAAAAAATTTGGCAGAACACATGAACACCGTTAAAGTGTATGGGACACGAACATGAATAATCAAAAGTGCTAATTGTAAAGGCTTATATGCAAGTTATTGTCATAAAAAGTGTTTGGAGACCTGGGTCCTGCCCCAGGGATATGTATCAATGCAAAAAAAAATTTCGGGGGCGGTGATTTTTTTAATGCTTAAAGTGAAACAATAACAATTAAATATTCCTTTAAATATCGTGCCTGGGGTGTCTATAGTATGCCTGTGAAGTGGCACATGTTTCCGTGTTTAGAACAGTACCACAGCAAAATTACATTTCTAAAGGAAAAATTGTCATTTAAAACTGATCGCGACTGTAATGAATTGTTGGGTCTCAGCAATATAGATAAAACTCATTGAAATAAAGAGCATAGACATGTGCATTAGTTTTCGTCCGAATGCATTTTCGTCCAAATTTCAGGTATTTTCGTTATCGTTTTAACAAATGATAACGAACATGCAGAATCCGAAAAACGAAATATCCGACATAAATAAATGCTTTATTTTCGTTTTCGTTGTGACAACAGTTCGATATAGATAGGAGATTCGACATGACGCTGACAATAACAATCTGTGTCTATCGAACCTGTGGTCGAATGTGCCTAACCTTAGCTCTATTAGTCCAAGATTATTCTACATAGAGAGAAAAGATTTGACATAGAGAGAAAAGATTTGACATAGAGAGAAAAGATTCCTCCTGGAAATGTGTGGGGGAAGTAAAATAAAAATAATGATGATGATGAATGTTATTGGCTGATTGTAACCAAAGAGGAGGAGCAGTAAAATAGCTAGAACTAAGTACACATGTACAGCCAACTTACTTTAACTTATTGCTATCAGAGAGAGACACACACACTGAATCATTTCAGAAGACAGTCAGAGAACCTGAATTATTTAGCAATTAAGCATAAGCACAGCAGCAGAACAATAGTGAAGCAAGCTACAGTTCAACTTAACTTTTTCATAATAATCTACTGCTATTGTGTTAGTGTTGTGAACTTGATAGTGATACTAGTGTTGCTAGTGTTGTGATAGCCTCAGAGGCTGCCCGTGTTGTGGAGGGGGGATTTATTATTATACAGGAGATGGTCAGAGAATGTAAGGACATGAAACAGGAGATAGTCAGAGACTGTGAGGACCTGATACAGGAGATGGTCAGAGACTGTGCGGACATGATACAAAAGATGGTCAGTAGGGATGAGCTTTGTGTTCGGGTCGAACATGAGTTCTACTTGAACATTGGCTGTTTACCCATATCGAACAATTTGGGGTGTTCGCGGCAAATTCGAAAGCCGTGGAACACCCTTTAAAAGTCTATGGGAGAAATCAAAAGTGCTAATTTTAAAGGTTAGTATGCATGCATAAAAGTGTTTGGGGACCTGGGTCCTGCCCCAGGGGACATGTATCAATGCAAAAAAAAAAGTTTTACAAACGTGCGTTTTTTCGGGAGCAGTGATTTTAATAATGCTTAAAGTGAAACAATAAAGTGAAATATTCCTTTAAATTTCGTACCTGGGGGGTGTCTATAGTATGCCTGTAAAGTGGCGCATGTTTCCTGTGTTTAGAACAGTCCGAGAGCAAAATTGCATTTCTAAAGGAAAAAAAAGTAATTTAAAACTACTTGCGGCAATAATTAATTGTCGGTCCCGGCAATACACATAAATGTCATTGAAAAAAACGGCATGGGATTCCCCCACAGTCCTTTACCAGGCCCTTTGGGTCTGGTGTGAATATTAAGGGGAACCCCGAACCAAAATTTAAAAAAGAAAAAAAATTGCGTGGAGGTCCCCCCAAATTCAATACCAGGCCCTTTAGGTCTGGTATGGATATTAAGCGGAAACCCGCGCCAAAATAAAAAAATGGCGTGGGGGTCCCCCTCAAAATCCATACCAGACCCTTATCTGAGCACGCAACCTGGCAGGCTGCAGGAAAAGAGGGGAGAACCTCCTGAACCGTACCAGGCCACATGCCTTCAACATGGGGAGGGTGCTTTGGGGAAGCCCCCCAAAGCACCTTGTCCCCATGTTGATGGGGACAAGGGCCTCATCCCCACAACCCTTGCCCGGTGGTTGTGGGGGTCTGCGGGCGGAGGGGCTTATTGAAATCTGGAAGCCCCCTTTAACAAGGGGACCCCCAGATCCTGGCTTCCCCCCTGTGTGGAATGGTAACGGGTACCCCTACCATTTCACAAAAAAAGTGTCAAAATGGTAAAAATGACATGACACGGCTTGAGGACAAGTCCTTTATTAAAAAATAAAAAAATAAAATTGTCCGACGAAGTCTTCTTCTTCTTCTTTTACTCCGCCAACGGACCGAAAAAGAAAAAAAAAGCTGCACTGACCCTGCACTCAACCTATGACGTGTCCTTGTTAGAGGGGGGCGGGGTCACCCAGGGACATCACTGCGTGGCCCCACCCTCAGTTATAAAAGAACTGTCACCTGCGAGGATGTCCTACGACCAGTGCCTCCCATGGAGGCGGGTAGGTGCGCCTTTTTTTTTTCTCAGTCCTTCGGCAGAGCAAGAGAAGAAGAAGAGACTTTGTGGGACAGTTTTATTTTTTTCCCCAAAACATGTCGTGTCATTTTTACCATTTTAAAACTTTTTTGTGAAATGGTAGGGGTACATTTGGCCCCCCACGCCATTTTTTTTTATATTTTGGTGCAGGGTTTCCCTTAAAATCCATACCAGACCTGAAGAGTCTGGTATGGATTTTGAGGGGGACCCCCACGCCTTTTTTTTTAAATTTTGGTTTGGGGTTCCCCTTAAGATTCATACGAGACCCAAAGAGTAGTTTTAAATTACTTTTTTTTCCTTTAGAAATGTAATTTTGCTCTCGGACTGTTCTAAACATGGGAAACATGCGCCAACTTACAGGCATACTATAGACACCCCCCAGGTACGAAATTTTAAGGAATATTTCACTTTTATTGTTTCACTTTAGGCATTATTAAAATCACTGCTCCTGAAAAAAATGCTGTTTGTAAAACTTTTTTTTACATTGATACATGTCCCCTGGGGCAGAACCCAGGTCCCCAAACACTTTTTATGACAATAACTTGCATATAAGCCTTTAACCACCTTAGACCCGCGCTATAGCCAAATGACGGCTACAGCCAACGAGCTGCCTGCGCGCCCCCTGAATGGCGCGCGCGGCGCACTCTGTGATCCGCAAGTCTGTGAGACTCGCTGGATCACAGATCCGAGTAAGGGGTCGATCCCGACCCCTTACCACGTGATCAGCTGTCAGCCAATGACAGCTGATCATGTGAAAATAACCGAGCCGGTAATAGGCTTTTTTTCCTGCTCGCGCTGACAGCGCGAGGAGAAAAAAAAAAAAGCCGATCACCGGCGGCAGTGAGAGGGACATCAGTCCCTCTCACTGCAATATGCCCAGGGTCCATGGTGCCCTCCTTTAGATAATAAAAATGCCCACTAGCTCCACCTGTCAGTGCCCACAGTGCCACCTGTCAGTGCCCACAGTGCCATCTGTCAGTGCCCACAGTGCCATATGTCAGTGCCCACAGTGCCATCTGTCAGTGCCCACAGTGCCAGTGCTGCACATCAGTGTCACCTACCAGTGCTCATCAGTGTCCCCTACCAGTGCTCATCAGTGCCCCCTACCAGTGCCCATCAGTGCCACCTATCAGTGCCCACCAGTGCCACCTATCAGTGCCATCTATCAGTGCCATCCATCAGTGCCCATCGGTGCCACCCATCCATGCCACCCATCCGTGCCACCCATCCGTGCCCATCAGTGCCATCTTTGCTGTGCCCATCAGTACCGACTTATCTGTCCCCACCAGTGCAGCCTATCAGTGCCCACCAGTGCAGCTTATCAGTGACCACCAGTGCAGCCTATCAGTGCCCACCAGTGCCGCCTCATCAGCGCATATCAATGAAGCAGAAAAATTACCTGTTTGCAAAATGTTATAACAAACTATTAAACATGATTTATTTATTTTTTTAAATTTTCCATCTTTTTTTATTTGTTTAGCAAAAAATAAAAACCCCAGCTGTGATTAAATACCACCAAAATAAAGCTCTATTTGTGGGAAAAAAATTGTAAAAATGTCATTTGGGTACAGTGTTGTATGACCGCGCAATTGTCATTCCAAGTGTGTCAGCGCCAAAAGCTGAAAATTGGTCTGGTCACGAGGGGGGTTTAAGTGCAAGTAATCAGGTGGTTAAAATTAGCACTTTTAAAGGCGTTCGTGTCCCATAGACTTTAACGGTGTTCGAGTGTGCAAACAAATTTTTAGCCTGTTCTTCTGCAAACCGAACCGGGGGGGGGGGGTCAAAGACTGTGTAGACATAATACAGGAGGTTGTCAGAGACTGCAGATATGATACAAGAGATGGTCAGAGACTGTGCGGCTATAATACAAGCAATGGTCAAAAACTGTACAGACATAATACAAGAAATGGTCAGAGATTGTGCAGGTATGAAACAAGAGATGGTCAGAGACTGTGCAGACATGATACAAGAGAAGGTCAGAGACTGTGAGGACATGATACAAGAGAGGGTCAGAGACTGTGCAGACATGATACAGGAGATGTTTAGAGACTGCAGACATGATACAGGAGATGGTCAGAGACTGCAGAGATGATACAGGAGATGGTCAGAGACTGTGTGGACATGATACAAGAGATGGTTTTATTAAGGTAACGACAGGCAAACTCTCACCAGGCTAACACGGAAACACCACATTACTGCAGCAGCCACCAAATACTAGAGCCACCACCACAGATTATCCCACCACAGATAGGGTGCCAACATATGATACCTCTATACACTCGTCCATCCCCTACTACAAGCAAGAGAAGCCAAGACATTTGCTTTGAATGCCCAAAAGTGCATTCTGGCAGGTGTAGTCTCTGCAGATCGCGGCACCGTGGACTAGTGTGTGGTGTGGAGAACTACAACTTGGGAGAAGGCTAGGATGGTGTTAGAGTCTTCTATTGGCTGCAGCTGATGAGATGTTCTCAGTGTAAGAGGGGGGTGTTATAGCTGGCCGAAACCTCCATGGCTTTACCCCATTGTTTGCCGGCCCACTCACTTTGCCCGCCTGGGGACACCCAGGGCCATCTTTAATATCAATTGGACCCTGGGCAAACATTTTTCTGGGCCCCACCTCACCCTAGCAATTTCGCTTTCGACACCCAACAGCCCAAAAAGCAAACAAACCGAGACTTATCTAAAAACAACTTTAATAATGTATACATAAACATATGGTTCACACTCACTGATTGCTCCAGGCTCACTGATTGGTTACTAGGTTACTGCACATCATAACCGCTCACTGGTTGGTTGCTAGAAGTTATTTCACAATATTATCACTCAATGATTGGTTGATAGAGGTTACTGCACATCATTACAGCTCACCAATTGGTTGTTAGAGGTTACTGCACATTATTACTGCTCACTGATTGGTTGCTCTGGGTTACTGCTTATTAGCATTCACTGTGGTGTGTGATGCAACTGTTGGGGTTGGATGACAGAATGTAGTTTGGGGTAATGGTGGCAGCATTGGGTTGAGAGGCTAAGATCATATCTCTCCTATAATGGTAGGGGGTAGGGTGATAAGATGTCAGAGCTGGGGTGCAGGAGGGATGAGGATGATAATGACTGGAGGCAGGGTGGTAGGATGCCAAAGGTGGGGTAGCAAGGGATGATGGGGATGTTAATGACAATGGGTGGGGTGATAGGACATCCACAGAGGGGGGATGATGATGACAGTGGGTTGGGTGGTAGGAATCTGGCAGTGAGGTACAGGGGGTCGAAGATGACGGGGTGGGTGGTAGGAATCTGGCAGAGTGGTGCAGGGGCATAAAGATGACAGGAGTGGGGTTATAGGGCAGTGGGGTAAAGGTGGCATGATGATGGAGGTGGGGTGGTAGGAAACTGGAAATGGGGTATGGGGGATGAAGATGACAGGGGGTGGAGTGGTAGGAAGCTGGCAGTGGAGTACAGGGGGGGTGAAGATGGCAGGGGGTAGGGTTGTAGGAAACTGGCAATGGAGTACAGGTGGGATGATGATGATAGGGGGGTGGTAGGAAGCTGGCAGAGGGGTACAGGTGGGATGATGATGATGACAGGGGTAGGGTGCTGGGAAGCTGGCAGCGGGGATCAGGTGGAATGATGATGACAGGGGGGTGGTAGGAAGCTGGAAGAGGGGTACAGGTGGGATGATGATGACGGGGTGAGGTGGTAGGAAGTTGGCAGAGAGGTACAGGTGGGATGATGATGGGGGTGGTAAGAAGGTGGCAGTGGGGTACAGGTGGAATGATGATGAGGGGGGTAGAGTGGTAGGAAGCTGGCAGAGTTGTACAGGTGGGATAATGAGAGAGAGTGAGAGTGGATCAGAGAGCTGCTCAGCCACTGTACTCTACATTTTAGGAGATCCGCAGAGCGTGGCAGAAGGGGAGGAGCCAGAGGAGGGGAGTACATAGAGCCACCCACTGACCCTGGGACCTCAGGCAGTGCTTAAGTGGTCAGTCTGCCCCCTGGCTGGGGGAAACTAGTTGTGGGCATAAAGACGGTCCTGGGGCCCCCGACCGGGGGACATTCCCTCTCACTCCCACACACACATTATGCAAATTAGGCAGCCGCGAGGCCCCTGGGAGCGTGAGGCGACCACCTAATTTGCCTAATTAGAGATCCGCCTCTAAGAATGAGGTAGGGACACTTCTCACGGGAATCACTGAAGCACTGAGCCAGGTGCAGTCAGCCAGTGGCAGCCTAATTACTCGCATAAGATTTCAGCTGGGTGGCCACTGGATCTATGCCCTTTGACTTCAGGAACCACAGTGCCACCAGCAGGTGACCCAGGTACTGACACCTGCCCTGACAATATTGCAGCATACCATTCATTAGATATGGTGGCTGTATTTGTTTTATGTTTAGTCTTTTTCCCTCTGTTTTCACCTGGTGAACTGGGCAGTAATGCACCTCCTTTATTAGAGTAGCCCCAACTCTGAATGAAGGAGCAACCGAGATGCTTTTGGACAGCATTGTCACTCTGGGGAGAGGGTAGTGTTAGATGCACTAGTAGATTTAAATACACTAACAAATTGAAGCCAAACTCCAGCTAAAAAAATGTAAGCAGTATTTTCCTGTTGGGATAGAGGTTTAAATAAATTAAAAAAAGAGGACTCCTCTGCTCCTCCGCAGGACGGTGAGTACACATCTCCTCTCACAAAAGAGGACCTAGAAAAAAGCCTAGAATCTATCTGTAGCGGCCATAACCCCTTGAGGGGCAGCCTTGACTTTTTGGGCTTACCAGTTACCTCCTCGTGGCTGGTTGGTGATTGTCTAGCGGTTCCCAGGGTTAGTACATCCAACATAACATAGTCTCTGATGGGAATAGAGGGCACGGGTGATGAAACTCAGGCACACATCTATAGAATGTCTCTAATCAACCCAGAGAGTAGCCACTCGCAGCTGGGTGCTTTACTGCTCTATAAACCTCTAGCCAGAGATCTAGCAGCCAGGATGTGATCCAGAAACTTTACAAAAGTCTCTGCCACAGACTAGATTGTAACTGAAGATACTGTCTCACAGTACCTGGAACATTCTCTGTCTCCTTGGCGATACTGTGGAAGTGTGGATTCTTTAGTGTCCATACAACTCAGCTTCCAGGCTCTTACTGAGCAGCCAGCTTGTTGGCCCTCCTCCAAAGAGTCCTCCCCTGGTCACTTGTACGAGTTGCTGTGTCCCTCCAATACCGAGAGCACACCAGGATGCCTTTGAATCCTCTTTCAGTTACTGGGCCTCGGACTAGTCAGTTCCAAGACTCGGGAACAGACGCATCCCTGCCCCAGACCATAAGGGCCTCTGAGGCTGGTCAGATTGACCTAGCCTGCGGGATGGCAGACGCTCCTAGGCTCCTAGGCCGTGCACCCCACCCCCCACCCCAAAGCACCTTGTCCCTATGTTGATGAGGACAAGGGCCTCTTCCCGACAACCCTGTCCGTTGGTTGTCGGGGTCTGCGTGCGGGGGGCTTATCGGAATCTGGGAGCCTTCTTTAATAAGGGGGTCCCCAGATCCCGGCCCCCCACCCTATGTGAATGAGTATGGGGTACGATGTACCCCTACCCATTCACCTAAGGTGTAAAAGTGTAAATAAAAAAACACACAATTTTTTAAAAATATTTTATTGCACTGCTCCGAGGGTCTTCTTCCGTCTTGGGGGGTCTTCTCGCCGGACTCCTCCGCTCTCTTCTGCTCTTTTACCTAGCTCTTTCTCGAGCGGAGGAGCCCGGCTTTCTTCTTCGTTGTCGCCGCTGTCGTCTGGGGGTCTCGTTCCGCCTTCAGGGGTCTTCTGGGGTCTCTTCTGTTCTTGCCGCTGTCGCCGCCTTCTGCGCCGTCTTCTTCTTCTTCTTCTCCTTCCGATGTTGACTCGTCGCTCTCTCTGGCCTGAATGGCAGAGACGCGCTGTGTTGTGACTTATATAGGGACAAGGAGGCGGGGTCACATGCTCATGTCACATGGTGCCCCGTCCCCCTATGATGTCACAGTCCCAGAGGATGCACCATGTGACATGAGCATGTGACCCCGCCTCCTTGTCCCTATAATAGTCACAACACAGCGCGTCTCTGCCATTCCGGCCAGAGAGAGAGCGACGAGTCAACCTTGGAAGGAGAAGAAGAAGAAGAAGAAGAGGAAGAAGAAGACGGCGCAGAAGGCGGCGACAGCGGCAAGAACAGAAGAGACTCCAGGAGACCCCCAAAGACCCCCGAAGGCGAAACGAGACCCCCAGACGACGGCGGCGACGACGAAGAAGAAAGCCGGGCTCCTCCTCTCGTGAAATAGCTAGGTAAAAGAGCAGAAGAGAGCAGAGGAGTCCGGCGAGAAGACCCCCAAGACGGAAGAAGACCCCCGGAGCAGTGCAATAAAATATTTTAAAAAAATTGTGTGTTTTTTTTTATTTACACTTTTACACCTTAGGTGAATGGGTAGGGGTACATCGTACCCCATACTCATTCATATAGGGTGGGGGGTCGGGATCTGGGGGCCCCCTTATTAAAGGGGGCTCCCGGATTCCGATAAGCCCCCCGCCCGCAGACCCCGACAACCAACAGCCAGGGTTGTCGGGAAGAGGCCCTTGTCCTCATCAACATGGGGACAAGGTGCTTTGGGGTGGGGGGGGCGCACGGCCCCCCTTTCCCCAGGGCACCCCCCATGTTGAGGGCACGCGTCCTGGTACGGCTCAGGAGGGGGGGCGCTTGCTCATCCCCACCCATTTCCTGGCCGGCCCTGCTGCGTGCTCGGATAAGAGTCTGAGATGGATTTGGGGGGACCCCCACGCCATTTTTTCGGCGTAGGGATTCGCTTTAAATCCATACCAGGTGATGGGGCTAGCGGGGTGGCATTCAGTCCCGTCTACCTGCAGTTATGTTCTAAATGAACGGACTTTCCGATCGTGTGTCGGCAAGTTCGTCCATTTCCAAAAGTCCCGCGGACTTTTTCTCGCGGATTGTCGGTCGGAAAAGTCCGGGCGTGTGTGGGCAAGTCCACACGCGCGGAAAGTCCGCCCGTTTGTCCGCTGGACTAGGTCCGGCGGACAATCCCGCCGGAAAGTCCGACCGCGTGTACGCCGCATTAGTTAAACTGGGCCTTATGGAAGCAGAGGCCCTTCCTCGTCCACCTTCCACACCTCGCCCAGCTCCTATCTGGCACACACCCTCCCCGAGACATGAGAGGAGATGCACCAGACATGAAATTGGTCAAAACTTCAATAGATTTTCTGCCTGCTGCTTATTATTGGCACTAAGATGGGCCATATTCCTTCTGCTAACACTATAACTGTCTGCCTTACACTTATGTTTCCTGATGACAGAGCTCCACCTAGTGGCTGTTCTTGGAAGTTCCTCTCTGCAGAATACTACAGATTGTGGACAATATCCTTTCTTGCTCCCTAGAGCTTCAAGTAAACAGAATGAACAGATGGCAGGATCTCTCCTTCACAGACTGCACCAGGACACTTGAGTATTCCCCTTCATTGCCACCTTAAGACGTATTGATGCTGCATCACCCCCCCTTTTTTTTTGGGGGGGGGGGGGTTAGAAAGACTCTTATCAACTCGTTGGTAATGGAGTTATACTTAGACGCCTTCCACTCTTTCAAAAGAGGTTTTCATTAGGTCCCCATACATGGAAACAGACTGCAATATTTTGCTTTCTGTCTCTATAAAATGAATCACTTGACATGCATGCATATTGCAAATATTTCAGGCTCAGTAGGCTAGTTCGGCTGAGGTCCATGCTATGCCACCCCACTCCACTCATATTTTGAAACTCTGGAGTTAGGGGCTCATACGCCCCTTACATATTAGGTTTTTATGTTTCAGGTTTATGCTATTTGCATCATGACCCTAAATTGTACCAGCACAAAACTTGAATGCTTTTTTTTTTTCTCTTGTTTTACAGTTTATGTTCATGTTTCTTAAGTTCCTGAAGCATATCAGACAAAGCTTAAATTGTTGTGGTCATAGTGCTGTTTACTTTATATGATATTCCCTGCTGGGCACTGCCCTTGTGGAGGAGAATTTTTACAAGCTATTGCCTCTTTTACTATATCTCTCAGATGAACCTAAAAGGATTTCATCTTATCAATGGTAATTACATGAATTACGCATAACGTGCAAGGCTTTAATTCCCCCCATAAGCGTAACAATGCCTTTACAAGTTTTAAAAGCTGGGCGTGCAAAGTATATTACTACAAGAGAATCATTTTGCCTCCAATAATCATCCTGCCTACTTTAACAAAACGTACAAACAGGCATTTTATACACTGTACTCATCGAAGTGTAGAGGGGTATCTACAGTATATTGTTACATAACACATTCCCCTTTGAGGTGCAACACGTTTTCAGGGACCTGGATAGCAGATTCCTTATAATCAACTGTCTGGTAGCAGGGCGAGAACTTACAATTGCAAATGTGTATGCTCCCAATGTAGAACAGGCTTCCTTTTTTTCAGCCTTTTTTAAAATCCGTGAAAGATGCTTTTCAGCACATATGTTCATAGGCAGTGACTTTAAACTTGTGGCCCACCCCCAGATAGACAGGAGCACTGCCTCTCTCTTCTCTAAGACCCCTTTCACACTACCACAACTTCAAATTCGTGTGATTTTTGCCTCAATTTTACAGCGATTTCAGGGAGGCTTGAGGTCTATGAACCTGAACTCGCATCAAAGTTGGACCAAAGTAGTGCAGGTGTAAAATTGCAAGAGGGTGTACCGGCGCCAACTACTATAGTGACTAAGTTTGTGAAGGCTGCGATCTGGAAAGTAAAAGTACTGATAGTGCGATTACTGATTAGAGTGTGGTATAGATTGAAGATTGCGCCAATTACACTATTACATTAATGTCACCTGAATTATAATGGGTTGATTCTATTGCTACTGCTGTCACTTGCAGGTTCCTTAGGGGGTTCGGCTGGTACTAAATTGTGTCGTATGGACAAGGGAAATCCTGGTATTAGCTAATGAGATGAGGTAAATCAACGTAAATTATACACTCCTGAGATTCCCAATCCTGGATGAAAAAATATAAAAAATAAAATAAAATGAGCAATCCAAAAATTCTCAATCCTGTATGTCAAACACCATGTGCTTTTTTGTTAGTGAAAAAACTTTTTTCCGTGGAGGGAAAAACTTGAAATCCCCCTTCCACCACAATTTACTGTTAAAGGAAAAAAGAAAGAAAAAAAAGGAAAAAATGGAATAAAACACCCCTACTCCCACAATATTACAATTCTGTGGAAAAAATGCATAGAAACGCATGTGACATTCTGTGAAATTAAATATACATATATCTATCCGTGTTTCAGAATCCTGTGAAGGGGACTGAAAAACTAAGCCAAAATAAAACAGTGCCCCCAAAATCAATATGATTCAGTCCAATTCCTACAAAGAAAATTTCAAACAATCTGGGTATATGTCCCCAACAATGTGTCCATATACATTATGTGAAGAAAATCATATGTTGCCACCACCAGCGTTCCAGCCGATCCAAAAACAAATGAGTTCCGATAAGTACAGTGACTAGTGATTGGCTAATTTCAGGATATATTTCTCTTTATCACCCTGTGAATCCACCACCGTAGAGAATGGCCACTCACCAGATGTAGGTGAGTAATAAGCCTTTGGTTTGCTTAGCTGGATAACCACTCCTTCTCCTTTTTTGCAAGATCCGGATCGGTTAAATACAGAGAGTGTCCTTCTTTCTCAAAGTAAAAGAACAAAAAGATGCTCCCATAGCGTAATACGTTTCAACAATTTATTAAAATATACAAATAAAAACAAGAGGACTATTGCACTCACATGGGATAGTGCCCTCAAAGCCGGCACTGAGCCTCTCCAGCCGTGTATATAAGGACCTCAAATCCCAGGCAGGACCGTTTGTGCTGTAAGTCAGTATAGCGTCTTCGAATATTACCCAGCAGCCTCTACGCGTTTCGCATGTGTGTCTGCGTCATCATCAAGCTGCGTCAAGCATTTCTATTGAATGATGTTCCAATGTCGGTTGAAAAATATAAAAGATCCCTATTGAAGCATCTCCTCACTGCGGCGAGAGCCTGTATCCCGGCCCTGTGGAAAAAGGAGACCCCACCTACGGGGGCACAGTGGTGGACTAGAGTCAGAGAAATCCAGCAAATGGAAAATCTGACTCTGGCAATGAAAGAACAAGAGGAAAAATACTGGGATACATGGGCACCCTATTTCTCATACAAAGAGAGAGAGGAATAGAACTAGACCATAATAAGATGGGGGTGGGGGGGATGGGGGGATGGGGGGGGCGACACGTGGAGAGGAGGGAGAGGATCAATTTATATAATTTTTTATAATTTTTTTATAATTTTTTTTTTTTTTTTTTAGGGGGGGGGGGGTTACAAAGGTAAAGATTTAGGGAAAGAGGAAGACGTGAGAAGATGAGACGGGGAAAGGGTTAAAGAATATGAGTTAAGAGTAAATGACTGTAAACAGAGGAATTGTCATACAGTAAAGATTAGTGTATATATGAAGTGCAATGTATGAAAAAATGTAAAATAAAAAGTTAAAAAAAAAAAAAAGAATGTCACATGCGTTTCTATGCATTTTTTTCCACAGAATTGTAATATTGTGGGAGTAGGGGTGTTTTATTCCATTTTTTCCTTTTTTTTTTCTTTTTTCCTTTAACAGTAAATTGTGGTGGAAGGGGGATTTCAAGTTTTTCCCTCCACGGAAAAAACATTTTTCACTAACAAAAAAGCACATGGTGTTTGACATACAGGCTTGAGAATTTTTGGATTGCTCATTTTATTTTATTTTTTATATTTTTTCATCCAGGATTGGGAATCTCAGGAGTGTATACTTTACTTTGATTTACCTCATCTCATTAGCTAATACCAGGATTTCCCTTGTCCATACGACACAATTTAGTACCAGCCGAACCCCCTAAGGAACCGGCAAGTGACAGCAGTAGCAATAGAATCAACCCATTATAATTCAGGTGACATTAATGTAATAGTGTGATTGGCGCAATCTTCAATCTATACCACACTCAAAGTAGTGCAGGGACTACTTTAAAGTCGGCATGACTTGAAGTCGTACTAATATGAATGTTGTCATTGGAAATCATGGGGAACGCCTTGTCATGCTTCTTTGCAGTCCCAAATCATGGGACAAGTCGTACAAGTGTGAAAGGGGCCTAAAGCATTCCCCAAATCACTAACCAGAACACTACAGTCCTTACAATTAACAGATGCTTGGAGTTCACATAACTCCGGAGCTAAGGACTACACATTTTATTCCCACCCCCATGACTCCTTTGCCAGGTTGGACTACATTTTCTGTACCCCATTATTCTAGCTAACTCCACTAACTCTGAAATCCATCACCCATGGTCTGAGCATAACATTGTAACCATATCTACTACTCTAATTGGTTTGTCAGGCACTCCATACACTTGGCATTTAAATGACTCTCTGCTTACAGATCCCATTACTCGCCAAGAAATTTCTACTGCTATTCAAGAGTACTTTACTTTAAACGCCACCACAGATATAACCCCTGGTACTCTGTGGTTGGCTCACAAGGCAGTTTTAAGAGGCCTTCTCATCAGTATTGCCTCAAGGAAAAATGAAGAGAGCTGGCAACAAATTTATACCTTAACCACAGAATTATATAAATTACATAGACTACAAATTGGAAACCCAACACTATCTAAAAGACAACTAATAGCTCAGAAACCGTTGGAGTTAAATACCCTGTTATCAGCCAAAGTAGAAAAATTCCTCCAATGGTCGAAAGCCAAATTTCTCCTACATAGCAGCACAGTGTCCACCATGTTCGCCCGTAAACGTAACCATACCTTGCATCCCCCCATCTATTATAAACTCTGCAATGCCCCGGATAATATAGTATCACTCCCTAAGGATGTCCTTAACATTTTTGAAAACTTCTATTCAACTCTACTTGCCTATTCCCCCCCAGGCATCACTCAATCGGCTAACCTCCCTTACTCTTCCTTCCTTGTCATCTTCCCAATTATAATCTCTCAACGCTCCCTTTACAGGAAGAAATACTCGGAGTAATCAAATCTTTAAAGCGTTCGGTTGCTCCAGGCCCAGATGGGTTTACTGCCAGTTACTATAAACACTATGCTCCTATTTTAACCCCACACTTAACCACTATGTTTAGCAAAATTCTTAATGGTGATCATTTCCCAAGTGAAATGACCTTGGCCAATATGTCACTATTGCCAAAACCCCTTAAAGACCATTCACTCCCACAAAATTATAGACCAATATCGGTCATTAACAATGATCTCAACATTTTTAGTCATGCTTTGGCTGATAGACTGGCTAATATTATAGAAATTCTGACCTCTTCTGAACAATCAGGATCCATTGTGAATAGGTTCATCACAGATAATATTCGTTTGACTATGAATGTTCTCCAAGACGCTAACTTCCATGCAAAGCAGGTCCTTCTATTGAGCCTTGACATTAACAAGGCTTTTGATAGTGTACTCTGGCCTTGGTACTACAATGTATGGACTTTAAAGATGAGTTTTTAATGGGTGTACAGGCTCTTTACCATCTTCCCATAACTAGAATCAAATTACCAGGTTGCAACTCAGACTTTTTCATACTGGTCAGGGGTACCCAACAGGGATGTCCCCTGTCACCTTTATTATTTGCCCTAGCCCATGAACCCTTGGCAACACCCGGGCATAACTTTAAACAACACGCGGACATAACTGGGTACCCCATTGAATCTTCTCAATTTAAACTCTGCATGTATGCGGATGACGTTATGCTCTTTTTCACTCAACCCCAAATCTCTCCGCCCAATTTATTCTTTATATTATCTAAATTCGCCACTATCTCTGGACTTTCAGTAAATATTACAAAATATACAGCTCTCCCAATTAATATACCCACTGCTCAGTGTGAGGCACTCCGAGGATCCTTTCTATTCCCATGGTCGGTTGACAAAATACCTTATGTCGGCATATACATCAGACCACAGTTATCTTCTATTTTTGCTGTGAACTATCCACCATGTGTATCTCATCTCCGGAGTTCCTATCAAATTTAATTCTTGGGAATAGTCACGGCTGTCAAAATGAATCTGTTACCTAAACTTTTATATTTGTTTAGAGCCCTTCCTATCACTATCCCAAAAACCTTTATTGACAATCTACAAAAAGAGGTTAATAGATTTATCTGGCAAGACAAAAGACCTAGATTTTCAAGACACGTTTTATATAAATCTCAGTCTACTGGCAGCCTAGGATTACCTAATCTATGGTTATACTTTCTAGCAGCCTGCTTTTCTCAGATTGCCCAATGGAATATCCCAAACTCAAAGGTACCCTGGGTGAAATTTGAATCCAACTCCATCTGCCCTTATTGTCTCCCATATAGTTTATGGTCACCCTCTAACTCTAACCGTAAACTTACCTTCCTTAATTCTATTATCTACATTTGAAGGGTAGCTTGTTCTGTTGAAAACAATTGGTTTAAAATGTAGTTGGTTGAACTAGACGGACTAGTGTCTTGTTTCAACCTGACTAACTATGTAACAGACTTACTGGCTGGATCACCAGGTGAATATAAAAGAAAGACAGCCTAAAAATGAAAACTAATGCAGCCACCACATCTAATGCAATATAATAAATGTTATCATTTGGGTTTAACACCGTTTTCATGTTGGGTGAGGATCCTCTTTAACTTGCAATGACTTGAACTGCCCTGTTGTATATATAGTAATAACGGTTTTGGTTCATTATATTAATCCCTTAAACTAGCTTGATCACACTCAAAGAAACCTTTTTTTTTTTCTCCAAATGGCCTTCAAATGATTTAAAGTATGATTTTGGTAGAAAAAAAATACACAAGAAGTTTTGGTAAAATTGATAATACAATGCTGTCACATACAGGCAATTTGAGTTTAGGCTTAAGACCTTGGGTTACATAGTGGATAATGTTGAAAAAAGACAAATAGCCCTCAGTTGAAGAATTATATTGCAGGAAAATGTTTCAGAAATACAGTAGCTATTTTGTATCTGTCAAGCACAGACAGAACAGTCATCAAGAAGAAATGAAAATGTAACTTTTGTTGATATTTATAAGTTTAAATGGCTACATAGTGTACTGTTTTGCCTTTGACAGACGCTGATGGAAGCTGCTGTTTCTTTGATGGCAGGGTGACAGAAATGGTAATGCTGATTTCATGTCAGAAAAAACTGGGCTGAATATTTCTATTTTTTTCTCTCTTCATTTTATATTTTCTGTTTTTTCTTGCCTGCTGACTAGATGACCAATTGTATACAGCTAAAACTGTTTTACAGGAATGCTTTATAATTTTTTTTAAAGAAACTTACATTATGATTTCAGCCATTATTTCTAAATTGAAGTTCTCAAAGACCCCCAATAGATATAATAAAAATGAACAGTTTCCTTGGATTTTTGCAATTTTAGCAAAAAACATTAAAGTCAATTAGGAAGGCAAAATTAAGGTGTTTTGGTGATTTTAAGGGTACTAATGGTGTTATATAGCTTATGAGGGTTACTAAAGTTCTTTTTGCCTTTTGTAGAATTGTTCTTGTCCCCAAAAAAGAGCCCTATGTTAAATACACACAAACAAAAATAAAAAAACACATAAAAAACATAATATTAAATAAACAAAATTACCACAAATTACCCCCCCCCCCCACCCTAAAAAAATACCCTGTGAATAAAAAATTGTAGATAATATTTTAAAGTTACTTTTTGAACAATTGAAAAATAATTATTGAATCTTTTTTTGAGTAAACCTTGCCAACATTGTTTTATAGTGGACCTATCCTACACCTACAATATCAATGAAAAGTTTGTCTCTTAAGAACATATGTAGAATGTGGTTAGCCAATTTAATTCTGAATTTGCAAAGATAGCTTTTTAGCACCATTCCGTGTTCATTTTTATTTTATATTGTTGAACTGTTTAAGCCTGTTGGCATTTTTTGGCATTTTTCACAAAAAAAAAATTAACCTTTGTCATACATTTCATTCATTGGGAATTCATTGGGAATCATTTGGAAAGTTTTGTGTGCCATCTCCTTCAAGTGGTACTCATGGTATTTCTAAACCCTTTGTATTACTAGTGCAGCAGTTTCAATTCCCACAGTGAAATGTAAGTGCACCGACCTACCACAACATTAAAGGTATGATATATGCTCCGAAGATTTAATAGCAAATTTGCCTCCATGTATCCACAGATCGAAATGACAGTTCTGGAATCATGAAAATAAGTAAAACGTCAGTATAGTGGGCATTCAATTCTACACCTGTGGGGCAAACCTCAATGGAAAAACAGCAGGCATTTTGATCATGTAAATGTTTAAATGTTTATTGTGTGTATTGCATGTGTTATTTTTCTGCTACCTGAAGGATTGTTGCTGTGCCTATATATATAGAAAAATAGAAACACAGAAAAATTAAGGCAAAAAAAGGCAGAGTAGTCCATCGGGTCAGCCCTTTTTTTTTTCATTAACTGTCCCAAGCATGTTTGAGGCCATTTACTGTTGACTGTCTCACTACCTCTGCTGGAAGTTTATTCTTTTAAGAGCGATAGGGTTCTTTCTCCAAATGGCTCCACACAGCTCACAAGCAGGTCATAGGCAACAAATAGAAAAGAACAGCCTCCAATAGTGTAGTACCTGGGTTGCTATCTTCAACAAATTTCACAGACCTCTCTTCATAAAATACACTCACATTTATTTAGTAAAAACAAGGATGTAATAAACATCCAGAATCTCATGTATTCCAATGAATTCAAGGACAGTGGTTGTCCCTGTTCTTGCTGATGCAAAACTGTCCTGCTGTTGGTCATTTTTTATTAAGCCCTCTTTGTGAATAAAGAGACTGCATATGATACAATAGTTTAAAATTGGCCAGCAACAAGTAATTTATATAAAAAAAAGCAGAATTGCCCAAAGTACTGTATACTAGAGAAAAGCATACAGGTAGGTGTTTTGCTAGAAGACTTTAGAGATCTCAGATGGCACAGCAGTGCAAAATTGGTCAACAGCGGGACAGTTTTATCCAGGGATGATACACCTAACTGGTGTATGCCTGACTTTTATTTTATTTAGAGGGATTGGGGGGGATTGTATATGAGTAATATAATGTGAGGTGGTTTAGGTGCACACTGTTTTTGCACTAATGTTTTTTTTTTTTTTTAAAGGATGCAGAAGCTTGCTGTGAACAAAAGACATCTTAAAAAACAGATAGTCAGTAACAAATTAATATGCTGCTTAAAGCACCCAAACTTAAAAAAGGCACTAACTTAAAAAAAGGCCCCAAATTAACATAAAAAAAAACCTACAAAGGAAATGAAAACCCCAAAATACCACCCTGAAACAAAAGGCCCCTTTTTATTAAAGAGAAATATTGCACCAACAAAAAAGAGGCTAAACCTAAGTTGAAGACCCTATTAAAATTAAATGAAAATATAACCCAAAAAATAAAAGATAATCTCAAAATAATATACTTTGAAACAAAAGCCCATTTTTCATAGGTAAGCTTTGCAGAAAAGAAAGAAGTTGAAAGTGACAGCAGCTAAAAGTGACCACTGACTTCAAATCAACCACAAAAAAAAAGGAAAGCCAAACAGCTCCCAATAACAAGAATAAAAAAGGGAGCAAAGGGCTGATTTCCTAAAGAGATAGCCCATTTAGAATTTAGTTAAAGTTTCCTAATTTAACGTAATTTACCCCTATGCAATTCACCAGTAGGGATGGGCCCGGGGTTCGATTTGAACCCATGTTTGAATCGAACATCGGGCGTTCGACCGCTTGTCGAGCCCAGAACTATTTGAGCCGCTCGCATCAAATTCGTGTGATGCGAACGGCCCACAATCCACTGCGCCAGTTGCAGTGCATTGCTGGCTGATGATTGGCCAAGCATGCACTGTGACCACGCATGCTTTGCCAATCATAGAGCCAGCGGCGAGGAGAGCAATAATTGGCCACAGGCAGGATGCCTGTGGCCAATTATAGCTCAGGGGGTTTAGTACACGCCCCAAACTATAAAAGGCTGCCGCGCCAGTGGCCTCGTGTAGTGTGTTCCAGCATGTCAGTGACATTATCTGCTGTGATCCATTCTGCAGTGCTGCTGAGTCTGACATTATCTGTGCTGTGATTATACTGCTGCTGACTGCTGACATTATCTGCTGTGATTCTGGGGATTAGTGTGTGCGTGCTGTTAGTACAGCATTGCAGTATCACATTAAAACACCTTTACCCTTCTGGCCTGTTGTGTCATCTAAGGCAGCCATCTGCGGCTAATGAATTGCCGGTTCCCGTAACACAGAGAACAGTCATTCATTGAAAGTCATTGATAAAAAAAAGTCATTAATAAAAAAAAAAAGAGTGGGGGTCCCCCCAAATTCAATTACCAGGCCCTTCAGGTCTGCTATGGATATTAAGGGGAACCCCGGCCAAAAAAAAAAAAAAATGGCGTGGGGTCCCTCTCAAAATCCATCCCAGACCCTTGAGGTCTGGGATGGATTTTAAGGGGAACCCTAGCCAAAAAAGAAATGGCGTGGGGTCCCCCTCAAAATCCATACCAGACCCTTATCCGAGCACGCAACCTGGCAGGCAGCAGGAAAAGTGGGGGGGACGAGAGCGGTCCCCCTCCCTCCTGAACCGTACCAGGCCACATGCCCTCAACATTGGGAGGGTGCTAAACCCCTAAAGCACTTTGTCCCCATGTTGATGAGGACAAGGGCCTCTTCCCCACAACCCTGGCCATTGGTTGTGGGGGTCTGCGGGCGGGGGGCTTATCAGAATCTGGAAGCCCCCTTTAACAAGGGGACCCCCAGATCCCGGCCCCCCCTGTGTGAAATGGTAAGGGGGTACAAAATTACCCCTACCATTTCACCAAAAAAAGTGACAAAAATTGTAAAAATGACAGGAGACGGTCTTTGACAATTCCTTTATTAAAATCTTCTTTCATCTTCTTTCTCCTGGTCTTCTTCCTTCTTCCTTTCTTCATCCTTCGGTTTCTTCATCTTCTCCTTCCGGCATCTTCTTCCATCCTCTTCTTCCATTTTCTTCTTCCTCCGATCCGCTTCTTCTTGCTCTGGTCTTCTCGTCCAGCATCTTCTTCCACGGCGTCGGCGTCTCTTCTTGGGCCGCTCCGTGCAATGGGAGGCTCCCGCTGTGTGAGGCTTCGCTGCGTCTGACAGGTCTTTTATAACAGAGGGCGGGGCCACCTGGTGACCCCGCCACCTCTGACGCACGTTGACGTCATGGGGACTTCCCTATGGCTTTCCCCATGACATCAGAGGGGGACGGGGTCACCAGGTGGCCCTGCCCTCCGTTATAAAAGACCTGTCAGACGCAGCGAAGCCTCACACAGTGGGAGCCTCCCATTGCGCGGAGCGGCCCAAGAAGAGACACCGATGCCATGGAAGAAGATGCCGGACGAGAAGACCAGAGCAAGAAGAAGCGGATCAGAGGAAGAAGAAGATGGAAGAAGAAGATGGAAGAAGATGCCAGAAGAAGAAGATGAAGAAACCGAAGGATGAAGAAAGGAAGAAGAAAGAAGACCAGAAGAAAGAAGATGAAAGAAGATTTTAATAAAGGAATTGTCAAAGACCGTCTCCTGTCATTTTTACCATTTTTGGCACTTTTTTGGTGAAATGGTAGGTGTGTACCCCCTTACCATTTCACACAAGGGGGGGCGGGATCTGGGGGTCCCCTTGTTAAAGGGGGCTTTCAGATTCCGATAAGCCCCCGCCCGCAGATCCCCAAAACCAATGGCCAGGGTTGTGGGAAAGAGGCCCTTGTCCTCATCAACATGGGGACAAGGTGCTTTGAGGGGTCACAGACCCCCAAAGCACCCTCCCAATGTTGAGGGCATGTGGCCTGGTACAGTTCAGGAGGGAGGGGGGGCGCTCTCGCCCCCCCTCTTTTCCTGCGGCCTGCCAGGTTGCATGCTCGGATAAGGGTCTGGTGTGGATTTTGAGGGGGACCCCACGCCATTTTTTTTCCCCTTTTTTAAGGTTCCCCTTAAAATCCATCCAAGACCTCAAGGGTCTGGTATGGATTTTGAGGGGGACCCCACGCCAATTTTTTATTTTTTTTTGGCCGGGTTTCCCCTTAATATCCACAGCAGACCTGAAGGGCCTGGTAATTATATTTGGGGGGACCCCCACGCTTTTTTTTTTTTTTAATGACTTTTTTTTTATCAATGACTTTCAATGAATGACTGTTCTCTGTGTCGGAGCCGACAATTCATTAGCTGCGAGTGATTTTAAATAGCTTTTTTTCCTGCAAAAAATACACTTTGTGCAGGGACAGTTCTAAGCACGGAAACATGCGCCCCTTCACAGGCATACTATAGACACCCCCCAGCTACGTAATATTACACTTTTATTGTTTCACATTAAGCATTATTAAAATCACTGCTCCTGAAAAAACGGCCATTTAAAAAAAAAAATGTTTGCATTGATACATGTCCCCTGGGGCAGGACCCAGGTCCCCAAACAATTTTTATGACTATAACATGCATATTAGCCTTTAAAATTAGCACTTTTAATTTCGAACGTTCGCGTCCATTGTAATTAATAGGGTTCTAATGTTCGCACGAACTTTAGGTCCGTTTGCGGGTTCTGGTGCGAACCGAACCCGGGGGTGTTCGGCTCATCCCTATTCACCAGCTTTTCCTATACTTTCCCTACAACAGACTTCAATTCACTGACACTATGGCTGCTCTATGCCCCCCCCCCCCTTTTTTTTTTTTACAATAAGGTAACTGGCTAACCTAAAAGCCCCTTTTTACATTATATGCCTGATGGCCATAGTTGCCAACCTAGATTTAATAATAATTTACACATGAGACCTAGGTGATATTGTTTAACTGTCTAAATGCAAGTAAACTAATTTGTCATGTTTCTGTCTTTCTGCATGATGTACTGTACATCTAAATGTATCTGAGACATTGCAAAAATATATTCTTTTCATTATGGAATAATATTTGTCCGACTGTGTGTATGCAACACCAGTTTTGGACATAATCCGTCGGAAAAAATCAGATGGATTTTGTGGTCGGAATTTCCGACCATGTGTACGGGGGCTTAGTCTTATCAGTTGAGTCCAATAACTTTGGAATGAAGCCCAAAGGTGTGTCCACCTTGAAAAAAAGTATTTATTCTAATATGTTCGAACATGCACATACAAAAGCACAAGTGGCTTTTCAATATTGTCAGACTGCAATTAGGGAGAAAATATTGTGTTGGTAAGGACTGGAGTCCCAATTACCTCTTTGCTAGCTCACTTTAGAGAGAAACAACTGAAATAAGTGTAATAAATATAAGATATAAAAAATAAAGCGCTTTGAAATCTGTCAGCTTTTAAAAACAAAAATCAATGTGAAGAGCTTTTTTTTTTTTTACTTTTTCATTTTGCTGGCCTTTTGATGTCTTCAGCTTTTCTGGTTTATAAATGACCAAAAAATATGATTGAAGTTGAGTTAAATTTCAGCAAAGTCAAGCAAAGTTAAATACTGAAGCAAAATGGCTTTGCTTTATTATTTGTTCTAAAAATATGTTAGTATTTTTAAATATAGTTTGGAAGCAATTTTAACAATTAAATGCTCCATATTCAAATACGCCATTCCTTAGGTATTTAATTTAACAGGTTTTCTTAAGTCAGTCAGTCTACAAGACATACCAGCTAAAAGGAAATACATATGTATAACCCCTGTCATGCTGAAATCTGTTTATTATCTTCAGATGACTGATTTTTTGGTGGCTTATTCAGGTACACCATCCAAGTAAAATAAGGTATTTGCAAAATTACACTGCAGTATTTCATAGTACCATGACAACAATATACAGATCAGTACCTATTAGCTTCGGGTAATTTCTTCATTATGGGGTTCCTTAATAAAGGATTTTCCTCTCAAAACACAATTGCCCCTTGCAGATGTGATTGCACATTTGATGTGCTGTGTTGAGTATGCGAGTTGCTATATTTTCAGCAATGATGTGGCATAGTAATCTTTGTGAAATAATATAAAAAGGAAGAGGCTTGTTTGTAAAAGCTGTGTGAATGTCGTCCTGATTAAATGTTACCAGTTCAACCCCTAAACATATGAATAAACAAGACGTCTCATAGGGAGAGACAAAGGATAGTGGGGCTCATTGAACAGTAGAAAATATTACTAATCAAAGTCAAAGACCGTATATGAAAAAAATCATGTATACTTTTATTCCAAGGACTAATTCTGTCACAGATACAAAAAAATGTTAATTAGCTAAATATCAAAATACGACTAAAGCCCCATACACACGGTCGGACAATCCGCGGACCAGGTCCGTCGGACCATGTCCGTCATACTTTGTCCGATGTTGGTTTTGCGTACACACGGTCGGACAAAGTTGTCGGAAAATCCGATCATTCTGAACGTGGTGACGTTTGTTGCCTACGACGGGACTACGTAGAGGCTAGTAGCCAATAGCTTTGGTCTTGTAATGTGATCTGAGCATGCGTAGCACTTTGTCCGGTCGGACAACCGTACACACGATCGGATTTGGTGTGATCGGACCGGGTTGACGGCAAATCTTTCCAGCAGGAGATAAGACTTTGTCCGACGGACAAACCGACGAACACTGTCCGATGGTGCATACACACGGTCTGATTTTTCAACAACATTGTCCGATCGGACCAAATTGATGAAAAAGTCCGACCGTGTGTATGGGGCTTAAGTTGTATATACAATACTCGTTGGTTACTCTAAGTAGAATATCGGTATGCTCGATCTCTACCTTTAATATTGATAACCATTGAATTAATGAAGAGCCATGAGAAATATATACGTCCATGGGGTTATTCCTTCCTATTAAGCAATTAGCTTTAAGTGGTAGGCGTGAACGAGGACTGGACATAGGCAAAGTTAAATACTGAAGCAAAATGGCTTTACTTTATTATTTGTTCTAAAAATATGTTAGTATTTTTAAATATAGTTTGGAAGCAATTTTAACAATGAAATGCTCCATATTCAAATACGCCATTCCTTAGGTATTTAATTTAACAGGTTTTCTTAAGTCAGTCAGTCTACAAGAAATATATACGTCCATGGGGTTATTCCTTCCTATTAAGCAATTAGCTTTAAGTGGTAGGCGTGAACGAGGACTGGACATCAATAAGAAGGAGTCCCCGTACGCCGCTACAACGTCCAGAAGAAGCTACACACACCCCCTTTGTGAAACGCGTTGACGTCACTGACGCCATGACACAACCCCCTACAGGCGTGCACGCTTCAGATGCTATGACGGAGTAGCAGGGAAACCGTGGGGATCCCCTTGGCCACGCTAAAAACTACAGACAAGGAACAACAGACAACAGCGAGACACAGACCGCAGTACCCTCTATTTTCGAAATTGCCAAGTTTTACCGCTTTATCCGGCACCGCTAAATCGGCTTGATAGATCGTTGGATCTCTTCACCCTCCAAGTGTTCCGTCACCGTAGAAGCTATACAGGTTATCTACAACCTACAGCACGGACTAGCACCAACACACATGGAGTGGTAATGTATGATGCCGTTAGCTGAAACCATACAAGGCAATAAAAAGTGACAAATAGAGGGTGGTAAAAAAATCAAATACTATTCTATGTGGTATGACAACTAATGGACAATCTCTGCTAAGAGAGCCTTTGGAAACAAAATGAAAGGAATCCCATAATGAGTTAAAGGCAACTGACAATACAAGTACCTTTAAAATACAAAGGCAATGATATGTTATATATCCTGGGACTATACCTGTTTCCACATGATCTGATTTAATTCATTTATTTTGAACCAAGGCTGCCATTTTTCATGCACCAAATTACCCATGAATGAATTTTGCATATATGTGTCTCTCTGATACGGCCTCATATAGGGAATTTTCCCTTATCCCCTCCTTCCCTGCCATTGAACTCCCCCCTGGCTCGAGCCCCCCAGGGGTATTCGTGATGTGTGGACTAAACCACTTTGGTATTTAATGGTTATTTATACCCCCAATAGTGGATATCAGGCTGTAGTCTTCAGCATTAGCCAACACATCACGCATTCTCACTGGCGTCCGGACGTATATTTGTTATTTATGTTTTATGTTGTCACGTCCCCCCATGTTTGATGTATACTCGCTTGGGTTCAATTTTGAACCAACGAGTATTGTATATACAACTTAGTCGTATTTTGATATTTAGCTAATTAACATTTTTTTGTATCTGTGACAGAATTAGTCCTTGGAATAAAAGTATACATGATTTTTTTCATATACGGTCTTTGACTTTGATTAGTAATATTTGCTACTGTTCAATGAGCCCCACTATCCTTTGTCTCTCCCTATGAGACGTCTTGTTTATTCATAGTAATCTTTGTGCCTTCTTACCAACTGGTTAGTTTATGCTTTTGTCTGATGAGCCAGTACTTCAATTCAATTGTATGCTCTCTGTGGGGCATCTACTGTCTGCAGTCATCAAGTGGAGGCTCCTTTCATAATTTTTTAAGTATCTTTTGAAATAATCCTGGCATTTACAAAATGTATTTCCTCAAACTAAAATTTACACATACAGCACAAGTAAATGATTTGGAGCAGTGATAGCTCAGATGGTTCAGATTAAAGCAGGCCATAGATTTTTATTTTTTTCATCAGCCAGCCAGCTGAAAAAAGAAGAAAAACAAATTCAGGGTGGATGGGGATTCCCCCAACTGTGCTATTGTATTCTTGCAGAGAGACTCCAGAATACACTGATTAGCGCTGCAGCTGATTGGCTGCAAGTGCCCATAGGGAGTTAACACATGAACAGTGGAGGAGAATAGTGGAGCTAGGGCCAATGGTATCACTATACCCCTCCCAAAAAGTATCACATTTGATGCTGATACACAGAGCTTATTATTCCCCTAAGAGATTGTTCTTGTTTGGAAGGAGAACTGATGCAAACTTCCCTAGATGTCAGGGGTTTGGAGATCTTATACATATGGTATGGAGATGTCCAAAGCTATTTCGATACTGAGAGGGGGTAATCAAAACCATAAATAAAATCTTTGGGACGAAGTTGGAAATGGATCCTAGGCTCTGTGTGCTGGGATATAGGAAAGTGTCTGGGGAAGGGAAGAGCATCACAGTGGCAGTGGTACGTTGTTTATTTCAAGCACGAAACCTTATTGCGCAGAGGTGGCAATCAGAGAGATCCCCATTAGTGAGCGAATGGACCCATATTGTCAGCGAACTACTATGGAAGGAAAAGGCAGTATATATACAAAGGGGAAACCTCAGGGAATTTGAGAAGATGTGGAGGCCATGGCTGAACGAAATGGGGTACCCTCCCTAACGAGGAAGGAGATGGAGAAAGCCTGGGGTAAATCCTAGGAAAATAAGGCAGATCTAGAAATTACACTTTGGATAAATTATCCAAGATGTATTGGAATAGACTCTTACAATACAATATTTTTTGTATAAAACAGTCAGTAGGTACTGGTACATATAAAAGCAAGTACAGAGCTAAGAAAGCAGTAAGATAGTAAGCCAAGGAGGCACAGAAGGGCTGGGGGGGAGGAGGGGAGGGAGGGGGTAAAGGGGAATGGTGTATAGCGAAATGTGGGAAAGAGAAGACAAAGTATTGTAAAACATTATGATTGTAATGTCTTTTAGTTACATCTATTTGTCTTTTTTATTATGTAGTTTTGCAACAAAGGAAAACACGTAATATTAAATAATACAAAAAGAAAAAAATAATAATATATGGCTATGTTAATGGGGCGCCATCTAGTGGTCAAGGTACAAATAGCTCTCTGGTCTGTGTAACAGCCTGCCGGACCAGTGTGCTAAGAGACACACCACTGCAGGAATATTCCACATGCTGACACATACTTACCTCAATGTTAGTGTTTTTAATCTTTGTACCATTAAATTCTACACTGTCTACACTTAGAAGGCACCTCTACCTTTGCTTTTTTCTACATGTTTGGAGTGTGCTTCCACTTCCTTCAAGGGGCCTACCTTGAGCTGTGAACTGTCCACCATTCTGCTGGATATCATCATCCATCCTACCCAGTTTATGAACTATCCCTTTTTTGCCCCATGCCAATATATCCCTACACCGACTTATGGTTTCTGGCAACCTTGATTGCAGTTTGAGCCATTACTACCCCATCCTTTTAGAGTGAAAATATACCTACAGTCCCTTTTGGGAGGAGTTATTCACTCAATCTACTCCTCTCAAACAGGAACGGCCATACATGGACAGATGCTGAACCGGCTAAATTTTGATCCATGTATCAGATTTAGGTTATAGCAAAAGGTGACCTTTCTAAAAACAGATAACTCCAGTTGTGCTGTCTGCTTACATAAGACATAATTCTCTGGGAATCATTTGGCATACATTCATGTTTTTTTGTAAAATAAGGATTGTATGCATACAGTAAAAGACAGACTTAAAACACTTGAGATACTCCACAAGTTCAGTAAACATTTCTTGTGATTGTATGCCACAGTTCCATGCCGCAGATAGTTCTACTATCAGTAGAACAATGCGATCTCCTCGAACACCCAGACTCTTCAGAAGATGAATTTTGCGCTATCAAATTTCCTAAACCAAAGAAGCGCCCTGACCAGGATAATATATATTTCTTAAAATGTATATTATATATTACCTAAACTTGCTGAAATCCTAAGTGCAATTAGCTCTATGACCCCTAAACCACATACAGATGACACTGCATGGTTCAATTACAGACCCATTTACATCCTTAACCCAGATATTAAAATTTTAGCTAAAATACTAGTCAGCCATCTCAACTTTCTGAATGGATCATTCGTCAACAAAGATTGAGGTTGGGTTTACACCCCTCCACCAAGCTGAAGACAACATCCCTAGGGTGACCCTGCTGATTGAGGAAGCCCATGCAGAGTATATCCCTGCTTGCTTTCTTGCATTTGATACTGTTTAATGGCCTTATCTTCATTACACTTTGAAATGGTGGGGCTTTGGTCTACACTTCCTACAATGGGTCTCTCCCTTGTATAACAACCCTAAGGCATATCAGAAATATGCTGGTTATCGGTCGGACAGGCAGAGGCACCAGACAGGGATGCCCACTACCCCTTCTCTTGTTTGCATACCATAGAACTTCCATAGAACTGCTTGCCCAACTCATCTGCTCTAATCCTAATATTAGAGGATTAGAAATAGGTGGACACCATCATAAACCCTGTCTCAATGTGGATGACGGTCTTCTTTTTTTCACATCCCCTCTACCTCCTGCCCCTAACCTCTTACAGATTTTTTATCTCTTTGACAACATATTGGGCTTGACAGCCAGTCCACAGAAGTCTGGAGCTCTGAATATCACATTGCCCCAACCTGAACTCCTCCAGATGCAAGAGGTACTTTTGTTTTCCTGGTCCTCACATCACCTCTCAAACTTAGGTATAAAATTACCAAACAACCCTGACAACCTCTATAAACTCAATTATTCGTCCATGCTAAACCATCTATTATTTCTTTTAACTTAATGGTCCTTCCTATTTCTTGTTTGGGCAGGATCAGGGAAGTCAAAATTAATATCCTGTCAAATACTATCTATTTCTTTAGGGTGTTACCCATCCCTCTCCCAGCACACTACTTGTGGATTTTGCAGCTCCATGTGTTACGATTTATTGGGGCCCAGTGAAGCGAAACTTACCAAAAGTATCATAAAACCCCTAAAATTTGAGGATGTATGTCTAGGTATGTCTAATTTCACAAAATATTACTATGCAGCCCCACCCCACAACTACTGAAATGTGATTCTGTTTGTGAAACCCTTTTTTTCTGTAGGCCTTGAAAAAATTGATTGCAACCCATTCTGAGTCTCCTATGAATAAATCCTTCTGATTGCAGTACAATTTCTAACCCATAACAAAGCATTCCCTTACTATTTGAAATAGGCTTAAATCGCACTGTGGCCTCATCTCCCCACATGTACCATTACTATCTTTTCTCAAGAACCCGTTGTTTTACCCAGCATGGGTTTCCCTGTCGTCTTTTCAAGCTTGGACAGCATCAAAATTGATTAGAACCTACAAACTAACCACTTCCACATGGAAAAAATGGTGCGAGAAAAAAGAAAGTGAATGTATGAGCACATAAAAGAAATAGAGATCTAGGAAAGAGACAGGGGGGACCAGATAGATAAGAAGGTGTATGGTTATGCAATTAGGAAGTAGAACAGGGAGAGAGTTCAAGTATAAGATGAATGGAATGGAAGATGGAAGATGAATGGAAGATGAATGGAAGATCGAGTAGGGAGAATGATGGGAGAGATTATTGTTGGCTTAAAAACGAAAAATTGAGACCAATACCGCAAGATAGAAGGAGGAGATCCCCTAGAAATAGGGGACCGCCCGGTTATTTTCTTTTTTTTTTTTTTTTTTTTCCTTACCTTTTTTGGTCTCTTTTTTTTCTTGTTCTGCTTATTTTAGATATATTGCTTTCCAAAGAGCGAATGTATGAGAGAAATGTATGTTTTGTAAGTATATAATAAAATAACTCAATAAAGATATAAAGTTAAAAAAAAAAAAACCACTTCCACAACCTTTAAATCATTATTGTCCCTACAGGAATCATATTGGTTATCCAACTATGAAATCTTCTGCTACCTGCAACTTAAATACTTCCTTACTCCTTATATCCGATCCAGGACATCCTTGAACCAAATGACACAGTTTGAACATACTTGTAAATGTGACCCTCACACTTATGCTGATGCTGTACCATGAAAGTGTATGCTGCCGTAGAACTATATTCAATTCTTGCTACATTTTTTCATTTTGATTAAAATTTAAAGTGTAAATTCACCTTACTCTAGATCCCCTCCCCATCCCCCCTGGTCCTGCTGTACCAGACTGACGCAGTCCCTCACTGTCAGACACGGAAAAGCCGTTTCACTCGTCTGGGGATTTGAAATCCTGGGGTCTCTCTCTTCTCCTTGCATTGTTGACAGTACAGGCTAGATGGCTTCTGATTTGTCAGTGCTATCCATGTGATGGTACTGGCCACTTAGAATCTCTGCAGTCCATACTGCCTAAGACACAAAGTTAAGCCTTGGGGGGTTCAAATCCCTGGACCTGTGAAGTGGCTTTTCCATGTCTGATAGTGGGGGATTGCGGCGGTCTGGTATAGAGGGACTTGGGGGGATAGGGAGGGGGGTTATAGTATTAAGTGTATCCCATGACCAATATAGACCCACTTTTTTTCACACACAAGATACTTTCAAGCATTTCCCCTTATAATAATAATAGGTGCCTCTACACACTTCTATTATCGGTTATTATGCATACTGGGATCTTACTGTTTCCAGTGCAAGGATCTCTAGAACCCCAAAAAGCATTGTGTATGACTATCCTTTGCATGGAGACAATTATAACCATATGCTTAACACATAGGTTGCTTGACCCCTGTCCAAGCATCTTGCAACCTTACAGATGAAAGTACCCATATACTCAAGATTTACTCACAAGGTTCTATTCTGGGGCTTCTTCACCCTTTCTTCTGTTCGTCTACCCTCCATCCCTCAAAGTATTTCTCCTTTTTTTTATTTTATGAGCAAGTAAAATCATGTTTATTTTTGCAGTTTTTGGAGCTAACTGTATATGACACAGAGATATTTTTTTATATGCAAGATGTACACAAAATCCTACTGATTATCAATACACAGTGGATGAATATAATGCTGCTAAATTATTCAGTTAAATCTCAAATTACTGCATTTCCCTCACTTACCATGTTCAGTTTTACAATATTTTTTCCTTTGCGCTTTAATTTGGCAGAATTAGCTAATGGCATCAAGCAAAACTGCTGGGACCTGGGCAGATCTCCAAGAAAGGTAAGTGTATAAATAAAGTATAACTTCAAAGTTTGTTCATAGAGTTTTTTTGGAACCTGAGTTGCCATCCATTTCTCAATTAATCAGTCAATCTGAGGCATAATATTATGTGTCCATAATGTCTGTAACAGAAATCAATCAGTCCATGAAAAGCGATTACAAGACTGTTTGTTTAAATAATTTGTGGTCAGGATCAGCAACATCAGCCTTACCATGGTGACCGTCCTGTAAGACATTCCCATATTTGTTACTCTGTCTGTTACAGAGAAACCAGTAGGAATGCTTGGGAAGGGGCTGCTAAAAGCTGAACCAATTTCTGCCCTCCTCACCACTATTACTCTCTGTTGGATTATTGAAGCAAGTCTAAATGAATGTCAACATTTCCACAAAACCCCATGGACTGAGGGGGCAGAATTTTGGACTCCAGTCACTAGGAAAACACCAAATGAATCAGTGCAGTTATTGATGTTAGTGATGTTTGTGTCTCTAGCGCCACCCCCGAAGGAGTCGCTGGTTGAATTTTGGGTTCTCTGTTCTGTACCTCGACTCCAAGGACAACATCAGCCCCTCTGACACACCTGGCCCCTAATTGCCAGCTCCTATCTCTCCACAGTTACTCAGCTGTTGCTGATATCCTGCTCGACAGTCCTGCCTACTTAAGCCGTCCAGTCCAGAGGAGCTCTGCCTTCGCCTTAGACAACATCACAGAGACGCTCTCCTGCATTGCTGTTAAAAGACTTGCTTGGGTGACATCCCTTCTGGCTCTAGATCCTGCTTGCTGTTTTACTGCGCTCATCTCCGGCTCCCTGACGTTTGGCTTGTCTGACTATGCGTTCCAGTTCCTGAACTCTGGCTATGTTTTGACTATGTTTGTTCTATTTACTTGTATTATTAAACAAGTGTGATTTAACTGTACTTCTGTCTTGGTCTAATTTCATGGTTTCTGACAGTAGGCGAAGGCCATGAATTCAGAAGATACAGTCAATCCACTTGTTGGTAATATTTTTTCCAGATTGGACGAGCAAGATCACAGCATGGATCAGTTTGCCATGGCGTTACAAACGCTCCTGTGTCGCATGGCTCACCTGGAAACTCCCACTGTGGCTGCTCCAGTACAACCTGAGTTGCAGGCCATCCCTGCTGCTGTGCCAGTCTCTGTACAGGCACTGGCCTTGAGTATTACCTCTATAAGAGGTATGTCTGGTTCCGCTGTGCTTCCCTATCGATTTCGGGGTGATCCAGTTGAATGCAGAGGGTTTCCCAACCAGGTTGAGCTATACTTTGAGATGCTACCCCAGGCATTTCTCATGGACAGAAGCAAAGTAGGTTTTGTGATATCTTTGCTTCCTGAGAGAGCCTTGGCCTGAGCAAACCCTCTATGGGAGATGCAAAAATCTGTTGTCTTGAGTTACCTGAGTTTGTGGCCTCCTTTAAAAGGGTATTTGACGTTCCCGTACGCTCTGCTTCTGCTGCCAAGTGCCTCATGTCCATCAAACAGAGTACGAGAACTGTTGCCAGCTACACCATTGAATTACGTACTCTGGCAGCAGAGGTTTTGGAACAATGAGGCCCTCGTGGCTGCTTTTTCTCATGGTCTCTCGGATTCCATCAAGGATGAGATAGCAGCCCGAGATATACTCACTGAGCTGGAGAAGTTGATCACGTTTGCCATCCTCATTGACTCCAAACTCAGAGAAAGACTCTCTTTTAAGGAGCATTTGTGGAAGCCTCCTGTACATTTGCCTCCGAGCTTTGCAGTCCTACCCGTGCCTCCCTCACCTCCCATGCCTCCTGGTACAGAGTCGGTTAGTGAAGATGAACCCATGCACTTGGGCTTCACGCGTCTCTCTGTAGATGAGAGAATCTTTAGGAGGAGGGAGAGAGATTGTGCCTTTATTGTGGCCAGGCAGGTCACTTTTTGAAGTCATGTTCTACCCGTCCAGGGAACGCCCGAATCTTGAGGTCCTGTCACAGACAGACCTTAGGCGGCGTTGTTTCATCCCCAGTTATCCAGAAGGATAAGCCCCTGGTTTCGGTCACCCTTTCTTGGGATGAGTCGTCCATTGAGATACAAGCTCTAATCGACTCTGGGGCTGCAGGCCTTTTCATTGATGCTGTCTTTGTATCGAAGCACTTGATTCCACCGCAGTTGTGTGACACTCCACTTGCCATTGAGGCTCTTGACGGGAGACCTCTGCAGCCTGCCCATGTGATTCATGAGATGGTTCCATTGTCCATGGCCATAGGGGCTCTTCACCATGAGATAATCCAATTCCAAGTTATTTCCTCACCTAAGTTTCCGCTGGTTAGTAGTTATCTTTGGTTACAGAGGCACAACCCCTCTTTTGATTGGCTCCATGCTAAGGTTCTCTCCTGGTTGTCACAATGCAGTAAGACATGGTTACAGAAGGTAGCCAAGGCCATGTGAACCTCTTCACTCTCCTCCCTGCAGGAGTAGTACGGCGATTTTAGCGAGGTCTTTGACAAAGGTCAAGCCGGTAGTTTGCCTCCGCACCGGCCGTATGATTGCACAATTGACCTTCAACCTGGTGCCATACCCTCTCGTGGCTGGGTTTACCATTTATGCTTCTTGGAGGATAAGGCCATGGAGGAGTATGTTGCATACACACTTTTTCAAGGTTTCATCCGCAAATCCTCGTCCCCAGCTGGTGCTGGTTTCTTCTTTGTGAAGAAGAAAATTGGTGAACTGAGACTTTGTATTGATTATAGGGGTCTCGATAGTTTCACAATTAAGAATGCCTATCCGATTCCGTTGATTATGAAGTTATTTGACCGCCTCAAGGGAGCAATGGTTTTTAGGAAGCTTGATTTGAGAGGGGCATACGATCTCATGAGGATCAAGGAGGGCGACCAGTGGAAAACTGCATTTAATACCAGAACAGGCCATTATGAGTACCTCGTGGTGCCTTTTGGCCTTTGTAACGCACCGGCAGTTTTCCAGGAATTCATTAACGATGTCCCCCTAGATTTGTTGCAGTTATGTGTGATGGTTTTTCTCGATGATATCTTCATATTTTCCAAGTCCCTGGAGAGCCACCACACAGATGTCCGTCGTGGGCTTCAGAAACTAAGAGAGAACAATCTCTATCGTAAATTGGAGAAGTGCGACTTCCATCGTGAACAGGTTCAATTCCTGGGTTATGTAATTTCCACTGCTGGTTTTTCAATGGACCCAGAGAAACTTTCAGCAGTCCTACAGTGGCCCCTCGACCCGTGGGTTTACATACTCTGTAGGGTTTCCTGGGCTTTGTCAACTATTATCGGAAGTTTATTCGTAACTTCTCATCTCTGGTCAAGCCCCTGACTGATATGACCAGAAAGGACGGCAACCCACAGAGTTGGTCTCCGGAGTCCGTAAAGGCCTTTGATAGTCTCAAGGATGCCTTTGTTTCTGCTCCTGTGTTGGCACATCCTGATCCTTCATTACCTTTTATCCTTGAGGTTGATGCTTCTGAGACTGGAGTTTGCGCCCTTCTGTCTCAACGTCCGACCTCTGAGAGCACTTTGCTTCCTTGTGGCTACTTTTCCTAGGAATTGTCCTCTGCGGAGTGCAATTCACGAGACTGGGGACAGAGAGCTGTTGGCGATCATTTTAGCCCTGAAAGAATGGAGACATCTCCTCGAAGGTACCACTGTGCCGGTTCTCATTCTTACTGACCATAAGAATCTCACATTCTTGTCTGAGGCTAAACACCTTTCTCCCAGAAGGGCACGATGGGCTCTTTTCTTGTCAAGTTTCAATTACATTGTCTCATTCTTACCCAGGAATAAGAATGTAAGGGCTGACGCCTTGTCTCAACAATTTTCCTCCACTACCAAGTTGGAGTCAGTGCCTGTGATTCCTCCTGATGGTATTCTGGCTACGGTTCGCACCAGTCTCACTTCTCCTTTGGGTGACAAAATTCTTGCTGCTCAGGTCCAAGCTCATCCAAGCTCATCCCGTGCTCCAGACTTACCATTCTCTCAAGGCTGCTGGCCACCCTGGGAGGAATCAACTATTTTGGGCCATTTCCCAACAATTCTGGTGGCCTGTCTATGTCTATCAGCACATAGACCTGTCTAGTCTATGTGCTGATGTAACTGCCTTCGTAGCTGCCTGTTCCGTGTGTGCTCAGAGTAAGACTCCACGACACCTTCCAGTGGGCCTCCTACAACCCATACCCAATGGAGAGAGGCCCTGGACCCACCTGTCTATGGATTTCATTGTGGAATTACCCAACTCCCAGGGCAACACAGTTATCCTTATGGTGGTTGACCGGTTATCAAAGATGTGTCATTGTATTCCACTTAAGAAGTTGCCCACTTCTAAGGAACTGGCTTCCATTTTTGCTTGGGAGATCTTTCGCTTACATGGGCTACCCAAGGGGATTGTCTCGGACAGAGGTAGTCAGTTTCTGTCCAAGTTCTGGCAAGTCTTTTGTGTACAGTTGGGAATTCAGCTTGCTTTCTCCTCTGCAAATGACACACAGTCTAATGCGGCCACAGAACGAGCCAATCATTCCTTGGAGCAATTCCTACGTTGCTATATTTCTGACCAAATCATAACAACTGGTCAGACCTATTACCGTGGGCTGAGCTTGCTCACAACAGTGCCTTGAATTCTGCTTCCCGACTGTCCCCGTTTATGGCGAATTATGGTTTCCAACCTTCCATGTTGCCTGACTCGTTTGTTCTGCAGAATATTCCTGTGTTAGTGGAGCATCTCTGTGGTCTTCGTTCCACTTGGGCACCAGTCCAGGAGGCTTTGCAACATGCTAATGATAGGTACAGACTCCATACTGACAGCAGACGCCTGCCTGCTCTTTCCTACCAGGTTGGGGACAGGGTCTGGCTGTCATCTCGCAACCTCTGACTTCGTGTTCCCTCACTGAAGTTCGCACCTCGGTTTATTGGGCCTTTCCATATTCTTAGCAAAATTAACCCAGTGGCTTACGCATTAGACCTTCCTTCTAATATGTGTATTTCAAATGTATTTCATGTCTCCCTATTAAAACCTTTGGTTTGCAACTGCTTTACCACCTTGGTGTCACGTCCTCGCCCTGTACAGGTTGAGAACCATGAGGAGTATGACGTACAGTCCATTGTTGACTCCCGTAGGTTCCCAAGGGCACATACAGTACCTGGTGCATTGGAAAGGGTACGGTCCAGAGGAACGCTCTTGGGTCTCATCCTCGGACGTACATGCCCCTGTCCTCCTCCATGATTTCCATAGACGTTTTCCCCTCAAGCCTGGTGGTTCTCCGAGGGGGAGGGGTCGTTGAGGAGTAGATACTGTCAGGGCTGGACTCAGCCCTTCATTCTCTGAGCTAGCCGCTGCTCAGCTGTCAGCTAATTGCCAGCTCCTATCTCTCCACAGTTATTCAGCTGTTGCTGATATCCTGCTCGTCAGTCCTGTCTACTTAAGCCGTCCACTCCAGAGGAGCTCTGCCTTCGTCTTAGTCAACATCAGAGAAACGATCTCCTGCATTCCTGTTAAAAGTCTTGCTTGGCTGACATCCCTTTTGGCTCCAGATCATGCTTGCTGTTTTACTGCGCTCATCTCTGGCTTGTCTGACTATCTGTTCACATTCCTGAACCCTGGCTATGTTTTGACTACGTTTGTTCTATTTACTTTTATTATTAAACAAGTGTGATTTAACTGTACTTCTGTCTCTGTCTGATTTCATGGTTTCTGACAGGTTTAAAAAGAAAAAATGCTCTTCAAATATGCATTTTTAACTCAAAAAATAGTTTCAATTATTCACAACCACTTCCAAATCTCTCTCTTTTTTTTTATATGCTGCCATGACATCCAACTTCCTGTTAGGGGGTGGTTACATTTGCTGAGGCCAAAGGGTGAGAATGAAATGTAAGGGACACATTTTGTACAAATTTAAAATAATAACTACAACAGCTTTAATAATGGAACTGCACTGGAAAGCCCATTTACTAACCATATTCATATTTTATATATAATATATACATTATATATATATATATATATATATATATATATATATATATATATATATATATATAGAGAGAGAGAGAGAGAGAGAGAGAGAGAGAGAGAGGGGGAGAGAGAGAGAATCCTCAATTAGGAAACTGCAAAAGCAATGATTTGCAATGACACATGGCAACCAGCCATGGGTACACTTTTCGTTAGGAATAATGATAATTAAAATATATTTTTTCTAACTTTTTCTTCAGACCTAAGTGGAATAGGAAATAGTTAGAATCCTTGACTTTTTTTTTGCTGTCCATGGCCTTGTTTGGGAAATTTTCCTTTAGTTCCAGTTGTCATCAGGACAGGAAGCGAGTAAAAATCAGAAACACAATGGCACATAAATAGTAAAATGAGAGAAGGGTAGAATGTCCATTACATTTTATTGCTCCTTTGGTTCCCATTGGAAATTTCTCCTCACCGTCCCAGAACAGAAAGTTTTACGTTTATCCCAAGTTCAGTGTGGGCTTCAACAAACTCCTTCTCTTTGTGGCTGAGTGAACTTAGAGACAAGGAAATATGTTAAAGCTTTTTAAGTGTCCCTGTTATCCTGATAAACTGCTACTATAAAACACAATGAAAAGAAAAGGAAAAAAAAAATGTTTTTGTTCTCACAGCTTAACTCGTGTGCGACAACAATATGGCCTTCTGCCACGAGCGGGTTGGGATGACCTGATTGCAATGGTCTCCTATGAAAAGGCTATTTCAGCAAAGCAGAGAAATAAAAACCCCGCCAGACCATTCCTGCCAAGGTAAAAATTCATTATTGCTTTATGTTTTGAAAACATTTACATGCTATTCAATTCAAAATGTAAATAATGCAAACGTTTTAGTAACCTTTAACTGTATTTATATTAATTTGGGGATTTTTTCTGAAGGGGGGGATCTAAAAATGTATTTATTATTCGTTACATGATCTATGTTTTCTAAATGCAATCTATCAATCAATGTGTACAATCTACAATCTGGTATATATCAATTGTATACTGTATAATATTGTATATAGAGTTGGGAGAACAGTTCTGCCCGAGCATGAGTTTGGGATGAACATTGGCTGTTCGCCCATTCAATGAACATCCAAATTATCGGGGAGTTTGACTGTTTGTTCGGCCCTCGAACAACCACATACACTGCGTCTCTGCACAGTGCATTGGAAGCCCTGATTGGCTGAAGTAATGACAGCTTTGCCCAATCAGGGCACAGAGCACTGTCAGAGCCATGATTGGAGAAAGTAATGGTGACTCTACCCAATCATGGCTCATTGCTCTTAGTCTCACACCACACTATAAAAAAATTCTCCCAATAGCTACCATTTGTAGTGTGATATTGGAATGAATAGAGATAGAACAGGGCTATGTTCAGTGCTACTAGCGAGTTAGTGTGCTATAGTGTGCTAATGTGCTTCTATTGTCAGTGTAGAATATATGTTTAGTGTAAATCTAGTGGTAGTTAAGTGTGAGTGTAATGTGACCATTTATTTTTTACTTTAGTGTAAGTTTTTGTGAGTGTAGTGTGACCATTCATTATTACTTTCGTGTCAGTTTTGTGAGTGTAGTGTGACCATTTATTTGTACTTTAGTGTCAGTTTAATTTGTCAGGGCAGGTTTCCCGCAGTATATGGCATATCAGTGCATTACTGCACATTTAACGCAGTATATATCTGTGCTTTACTGCATGTTACACGCTGTATATATCAGTGCGTTACTGTACGTTTAACGCAGTATATATAAGTGCATTTATGCACGTTTAACGCAATATATATCCGTCCATTACTGCGCATTTAACGCAGTATATATCAGTGAGTTACTGTATGTTTAAGGCAGTATATATCTGTGCATTACTGCACGTTTAATGCAGTATATTTGAGCGCATTACTGCATGTTTAACGCAGTATATATCAGTGCATTACTGTACGTTTAACACCGTATATTTGAGTGTGTTAATGCACATTTAACACAGTATATTTGCATATGTTACTGCACGTTTAACGCAGTATATATCAGTGCGTTACTACACGTTTAACGCAGTATATATGAGTGTGTTACTGTACGTTTAATGCAGTATATATTAGTGCATTACTACACGTTTAATGCAGTATATATGAGTGCATTACTGTATGTTTAACACAGTATATATCAGTGTGGTACTGCACGTTTAAGGTAGTATATTTGAGTGCATTACTGTACGTATAACACAGTATATATCAGTCCGTTACTGTTCATTTAACGCAGTATATTTCAGTGCGTCAGTGCAGTTTTACTGCAGCACATTGTAGTGTGTCAGTGGAGTGTGTCTGTGTAGTGAGTACTCAAGTTAAAGTGCATACATGTACACAGTTCCACATCTTTATTACATTTTGTTAATAAGTGCCCCCCCATCATGTCCGGGAGGCCAACAAGGAGAGGCAGACATTCCAATGGCACTGTGAGTGGGCCAGCAGCATATGTGTCCACAGGCAAAGGTTGATGTTGTACGTCCTCAGGCATGGCATCATTTCCTCTGTTTAGTGAGGTTGCCCGTACCATCCAGCAACAGCATGCAGAGGAGGTGGTGGACTGGCTTACTAAACCATTATTATCCTCCTCATCCTTCCTCACCCAAGCAGAGATTAGTGCAAAGTCCACTGCAGCTGCCAGAGTGACTTATTCTGCCTCCTTGTCCCCAGCTACTCTTGCCATAGCCCCAGCATCAGGCATGGAGGAGTCAGCTGAGTTATTTGAACACAGCATCAGCCACTTGCTCCTTGACAATGCACAGCCATTTCTTGATTCAGATGTTGGTTCTGAGGTTGAAGAAGGTAGAAACATGAGCCTACAGAGAGGGAAGAGCACTGGTAAACAACAAATTGGCAGTCATGTTCCCCCAGCCGCAGCGCATTGCCAAGTTGTCTCCAGTAATAAGGAGGATGGAGGGGGTGATGATGATGATGAGGTCACTAAGGCGACTTGGGAGCTGAATAGAGCAGAGGAGGAAAGTGAGGGTGAGGCACAACCCCAAAGAGGCAGCCATCATGGAAGAGCAGAGAGCAGCCACCCTATTCCACCAGATTGTGAAGCTGTTATCTCCCGACTCATTTATCACAGCTCAGCTGTTTGAGACTTTTTTTTAGCACATGTGCAGCCGATCGCACTGTTGCAATTTGCAAACTTTGCCTCAAGCACTCCAAGCATGGCAAAAACACCAACCATTTGGGTACCACATGCATGACAAGACATTTAACCTCCCACCACTCAGCCCATTGGCAAGAGGACCTGAAAGCCACACAAAAGGGAAATTCTGCCCCTCCTCACCTTTATGGTCTAACCCCACTATACCTCATGACCTCTCAGCAGCCTCCACTGACAGGGATAATGGTATAGCGCAGGGTGTCCCAGGTCCTTGCAGCATGTCTGCCAGTAGCACACCACCAGCTGTAGACTACAGCAGGCAAATTTTTCAACCCTATCTGCTGCAGCAAAAAAAAAAAATACAGTCACTGCACCCACATGCCCAGTGTCTAAATTCAAGCTTATCAAAGCTGCTGGCTTTACAACTCCTTCCTTTCCATCTGGTGGATTCTGCCCCCTTACATGAATTTGCAGAATGTGCTGTATCACAATGGCAGGTTCCCAATCACTATTTATTTTCATGTAAGGCTATTCAAGCTCGCTACCATCATGTGGAAGGCAATGTTGTGGCATCTTTGGCCAAGGCAGTCAGCCGCAAGATCCATGTTTCTGCTGACACATGGTCCAGCAAACATGGTCAGGGACAATATATTTTGTTCACAGCACACTTGGTAACTTTGCTTGCAACTTGGAAAAATGCCGGGCAGGGCTTAGTGCTGAAGCTTGTTGTGCCACCACGTCTCCAAACAGCTAGTGGTGATGATGTGGGATTTGTCAGCTACCCCCCTCCTCGTCCTCCTCCATATCTTCCTCTGCTGCATTGCCCCATGAACTACAAGCACCCCCTAAGCATTCAAGGGGCTTTTCAATGAGTCAGGCTGAAAGGTACCATGCAGGACTTCAGCTAGTCTGTCTAGGGCACAGAAGCCACACCGGAGCAGAGATTCTGGCAGCTCTGCAGGGGCAGGCCCAGAGGTGGTTCACACCATGCCAGCTGGAGCCAGGAATGGTGGTGTGTGATAACGGCACAAACCTCCTGTCCGCCCTTAGACAGGGAAAGTTTACACATGTGCCATGCCTGAAACATGTCCTTAATTTGGCGGTGCAGCATGTTTTAAATAGGTATCAACAATTGGAAATGGTACTATTTGTACTAGAATAAAAAAATATTCAAAATAAGTCTGCAAAATGTGAAAATTAATTAAAGTGTTTGTTCACCAATGCCAGAAGTCTGTCAAGCAAAATAGGTGAGTTGGAAGCAAGTTGGTGCATGAGGACAACTATGATTAAATTGTTATTGCTGAATCTTGGCTTCATTTTCTCATGACTGGGCTTTTAAAATTTCTGGCTATGCTCTCTTTGGGAAAAACAGGGTAAAACAGAGGGGTGGTGGTGTCTGTCTCTATGTGAGAAGTGATTTCAAAGCAAGTACCTATTTGATGGAGAATGTGATGAGTCTGAAGCATTATGGATGAAAATGGTACATGGGTGTGCGTACTGCAAAGTTTATCATTGGAGTTTGTTATAGACCTACCAGTGTTAATGAGAAGGTGGAGACTCAGCTCCTGGCACAGATAGAAAGGGCTGCAGGGGGTGGGACAGTGGTAATAATGGTGGATTTTAACTACCCGGAAATTGACTGGAGTAATGAGACACTGCTGGAACAGTTAAAGGGCGAAAATGTATAAATCTATGACAAGATAATTTTATGGTGCAGTTTATGGAGGCCCCCAACTAGGAATGATGCTCTGCTGGACCTGATGTTCTCAAACCATGCAGAACGTATTACCAATATTCATATTAAGGAACATCTGGGTAGCAGTGACCATAACATGATTTAATTTAATGTTAGCTGTAAGCAACAAACACATACAGGAAATATGAAAACACTGAACTTTAAGAGAACAAATTTTCTAAGAATGAGGGCTGCTCTCCAAGACTTATGCCCGTACACACGGTCTGACATTCCGACCACAAAATCCATCTGATTTTTTCCGACAGATTTTGTCCGAAACTTGTGTTGCACACACACTGTCGGACAAAGTTGTGGGAAATTCTGATCGTTCCGAATGAGGTGAAGTATAAAATGTACGACGGGACTACGTAGAGGCCAGTAGCCAATAGCTTTTTTCTCCAAATTTCTTCTGAGCATGCGTGGCACTTTGTGCGTCAGAATTCTCTACACACGATCGGAAAAAATACCTTTTCTATCGGAATATCAGACTGTGTTTATAGGGCAATAGACTGGTAGGGAATATTGGCATCAAGGAACACAGAACAAAAATGGTAATTCTTCAAAAACACTGTATGCAAACTCACTGCAAAGTATATTCCCATGGGCAATAAGTTTAAAAGGCTAAAAATAAAACCTATGTGGCTCACGGCCAAAGTTAAAAAAGCTGTAAATAATAAGAGAAGAGCTTTTAAAAAATATGAAAATGAAGGAACACCATCATCATTCAAATGTTACAAAGAATATAACAGAATATGTAAAAAGGAAATTAAAGATGCAAAAATTCTAAACTGACAACAGATTGCAAAAGATAATAGGACAAACCTCAAAAAAATTATTCAAATATATTAATAGTAAAAAGGTCAGATCTGAGCATGAAGGCCCTTTACAAAAAAAATCTAGAGTGGGTGACTGGGGACAAAGAGAAGGTAAATTGTTTTAATACTTTCTTCAGCTCTGTGTATAAAAAGGAGAATGCGGGAGCCCATGCCCATAATGGGGGTGGTAGTGACACAGCTCCAAATGATCCACAATGGCTCAAAAGTGATATGGTCCAGAAACATGCAGACAGAATCAAGGTGGATAAAGCACCAGGACCAGATGGCATCCACCCACGGATCCTTAAAGAATTGAGCTCTGTCATTTCAAAGCTATTGTTTGAAATTTTTAACCACTTCTGGACTGCCCACAGTAGTTATACATTGGTACTTTGACATTGAATACCATTTGTTATGGCAGCAGATAGCTGGCATAACCCCGGTATTTTTCAAAATGGCGGGCGGTCCGCTTTCAGATAAAAATGGTCTCTGTGGCATATGAGATCACCTTTATCGGTGGTGGGAGAGGTGCCCACCCGCCTCCACACATGTGACATAATGCCACGATCGTTAGCACGAGAGCAATAATTCTAGTGAAAGATCTCCTCTGTAACTCAAAGCTGATAGCATGTAGAAATTTTTAAACTTCACCTATTTAAGTGTCAACCAATACCACGAGCAGGCGCAATTTTGAAGCACGACATCTTGGTATCAATTACTCTGCGTAACATTATCTTTCATAACATAAAAAGAAATTGGACTAACTTTACTGTTTTCTTATATTTTTATTCAAAAAGGAGTATTTTGTCCAAAAAATTGCGCTTGTAAGACCGCTGCGCAAATATGGTGTGACGTAAAGTATTGCAACAAACACCATTTTATTCTCTAGGGTGTCTTAAAAAAAAAAAAAAAAAAAAAAATATATATATATATATATATATATATATATATATATATATATATATATATCATGTTTGTCCTGGTTATTGAGCAGCCAAATCTTCCGGGGCTGAAGTAGTTAAAGTGGAATTTAGATTTTTGGGTGGTACTCCGCTTTAAGGACTCGTTAATAACTGGAATGGTACCACTGGATTGACGTAGGGCCAATGTGGTGTCCATATTTAAAGAGGGATCAAAGTCTTTACCAAGTGAGACCTGTTAGTTTAACTTTTATAGTCGGGAATAGGGATCAGCTGAACACCCCCCGGTTTGGTTCGCACCAAAACCTGCGAACAGACCTAAACTTTGCATGAACTTTAGAACCCTATTAAAGTCTATGGGACTCGAACGTTTAAAAAAGTGCTAATGTTAAAGGCTAATATGCAAGTTATTGTCCTAAAAAGTGTTTTGGGACCCGAGTCCTGCCCCAGGGGACATGTATCAATGCAAAAAAAAAAACGAATTTCTTCAGGAAAGTCTATCACTAGGGTTGAGCGAACCCGAACTGTAAAGTTTGTACCGGACTTTTGGGTTTTTGGGTCCCGGACCTGAACCCGAACAAATGACTGTATGTTCGGGTTAGAGTTCGGTGTTCGGCAATGTAATGACGCTTTTTAAAAAGTTATTGTCAGTTTGTCACAAAGTGTCATTTCTGCAGGAAAAAAGTATTAAAAACTGCCATTTTTTCGGGAGCAGTGATTTTAATAATGCTTAAAGTGAAACAATAAAAGTGTAATATTCCTTTAAATTTCGTACCTGGGGGTGTGTATAGTATGCCTTCTTCTCCGGGGTCCAGCGATGGGTGATCTCTCCCGATGGTCCAGCGCAGCGCATCCTGTTTCCACCGGAGACACTGCGGGAATCCCGACAGCCTGATAAGGTCTTAGCTGAGGAGGAAGGGGCCATCCCTCACCTGACCCCGCCCCCCTCTGACGCAAGGGGAAACCCAGGCTCCCCCAGAGATGTACGGGTGACCCCGCCCCCCTCTGATGTAACGCAGGTTTCCGTTACATGCATTCGTGCATTGATACATGTCCCCTGGGGCAGGACCCAGGTCCCCAATAACTTTTTATGACAATAACTTGCATATAAGCCTTTTACAGGGTGTTCCACGGCTTTTCGAATTTGCCGCGAACAGCCCAAATTGTTCACTGTTCGGTGAACAGACGAACAGGCAATATTCGAGTCGAACATGAGTTTGACTCGAACTCAAAGCTCATCCCTAGTCAGGAAGATACTGTAGAGTTTAAAAAAGACCACATAGATGAGTTTTTGCTGGAAAAAATATATTTTAAGCAACAGACAGCATGGATTCATAAAAGACAGGAGTTGTCAAACAAATTTGATTTCTTTTTATGAGGAGGTAAGTAAAACCTTGGACAGAGGGGGGGCTATGCAATGGACATGATATACCATATTTTTTGATCCATAAGACGCACCTGACCATAAGACGCACCTGACCATAAGACGCACTTAGGTTTTATAGGAGGAAGACAAGAAAAAAAATATTCTGAACCAAATGGTGTATTAAAATATTTACCAGTGCCCATGAAATGCAGCCTGACCTGTGCCATACAATGCAACCTGACCTGTGTCATACAATGCACACTGACCTGTGTCATACAATGCACACTGACCTGTGCCATACAATGCAGTCTGACCTGTGTCATACAATGCAGTCTGACCTGTGCCATACAATGCAGTCTGACCTGTGTCATACAATGCAGTCTGACCTGTGTCATACAATGCAGCCTGACCTGTGCCATACAATGCAGTCTGACCTGTGTCATACAATGCAGTCTGACCTGTGTCATACAATGCAGTCTGACCTGTGCCATACAATGCAGTCTGACCTGTGTCATACAATGCACACTGACCTGTGTCATACAATGCACACTGACCTGTGCCATACAATGCAGTCTGACCTGTGTCATACAATGCAGTCTGACCTGTGCCATACAATGCAGTCTGACCTGTGTCATACAATGCAGTCTGACCTGTGTCATACAATGCAGCCTGACCTGTGCCATACAATGCAGTCTGACCTGTGTCATACAATGCAGTCTGACCTGTGTCATACAATGCAGTCTGACCTGTGCCATACAATGCAGTCTGACCTGTGTCATACAATGCAGTCTGACCTGTGCCATACAATGCAGTCTGACCTGTGTCATACAATGCAGTCTGACCTGTGTCATACAATGCAGCCTGACCTGTGCCATACAATGCAGTCTGACCTGTGTTATACAATGCAGCCTGACCTGTGTTATACAATGCAGCCTGACCTGTGCCATACAATGCAGCCTGACCTGTGTCAGGCTGCATTGGATCTGGGGGTTTTGTTAGATCACAAGCTCAATAATAGCATGCAATGACAAGCTGTGGTTTCCAAAGCTTGTTTAAGAAAGGTATGGACTCCATTCTATTCTGTTCTTTTATTTTCTATCCTAAAAAAAAACATGTTTCATAGTTTGTTATAAAATTTTGCAAACAGTTAATTTTTCTCCTTCGTTGATATGCGCTGATGAGGCTGCACTGATAGGCACAGATAAGGCGGCACTGATGGGTACTGATAAGACGGCACTGATGGTCCCTGATAGGTGGTACTGATGGGTGGCACTGATGGGCACTGATTGGTACATATATACACACACTATACACACTTTATATCCTGTATATGGTATATATTATATAATAACACACTGAGCTTTTCTTTCATATATACTGTATGTGCACATCCAGGAATAGGATATGTTATGCCTATGGCAAACGAGGACCTCAACCACATTGTACAGTTGTACATACTGAAGAGAAGAGAAAGAGAGGGGCACACCAGCTAAGTCTAGTATCTCAGGTATTTATTACTAAAAAACAGGATTAAGAACACTTACAAGATGCAAATGTAAATGGGCTCATCTGTATATACAGGCCTGTAGAAGGAGCTGAATGCTCAGAGCTCATAGCCTTGCCTTGCCTTGCCTTTCACTTGTCAGTGTTCTCCTGTCTCCGTTTGATGATGTCATACCTGTGGGTCACTCCATGTTGCCAGAGTGTGACTTCTTGACTCTTTGAGGCTCCAGGAAATGCCTCTCTCTCTCCAAGTGAGTGGCTGGAAACCACCCCACATACCCACGACATTCCCATGATGACAGCCGGGATGCCATCCCAGACGATATATATATATTTAGATGAGCCCATTTACATGTTCTTAGTCCTGTTTTTCAGTAATAAATACCTGGGATACTACACTTAGCTGGCGCATTCTTCTCTCTTTCTCTTTGCTTCCTTTGGTTTAACAGAGCAGTCACAACTCTGAGGACAGCAGCCGCAGGTGGTCCCTTATAAACCATCCCAGTATATACCTATCATCACAGCCCAGTGATTCCAATGGGCTACCTCTTAATCCCAGATCATCATGTTTATATGTTTTTAGAAACATTTCTCCTTAGTTGACCTGACTGTTGGAATTCTCCATGCGCCAGTTCTCTTCCATACACACTGAAGAGCAGGGGCGTAACTAGAAATCACAGGGCCCCATAGCAAAATGTTGTATGGGCCCCCCCCCCCCCCACAAAAAAATGGCGGGGCTTAAATTAAATAGTGGGCGTGGTTTAAAGGGCGGGGCTCAAAGGGTGTGTGGTTCGAGTCTGAGAAGAAAGAAAGAGCCCAGATCCTACACCACAATAGCAATATATGTATTCCAGAAAGTTTAATCAACAGATAAAGATACTCCAAACACCTGGTGTTAGCGCTTCAATAATCCTCACCTGTGCCCAATGCAGCGTGGTCTGCCCATGCCCAATACTGCCTCACCTGTGCCCAATGCAGCGTGGTCTGTGCCCAATACAGCATGTCCAGTGTCCAATGCAGCCTCACCTGTGCCCAAAGCAGCATGGCCAGTGCCCAATACTGCCTCACCTGTGCCCAATACTGCCTCACCTGTGCCCACTTGTGCCCAATGCAACGTGTCCAGTGCCCAATGCAGCCTCACCCGTGCCCAATGCAGCCTCACCCGTGCCCAATGCAGCCTCACCCGTGCCCAATGCAGCGTGGCCTCACCTGTGCCCAATGCAGCATGACCCGTGCCCAATTCAGCATGACCCGTGCCCAATGCAGCGTGGCCTGCCCATGCCCAATGCAGCCTGACCCGTGCCCAATGCAGCCTCACCTTTGCCCAATGCAGCGTAGCCCCACCCATGCCCAATGCAGCCTGACCCATGCCCAATGCAGCCTGACCCGTGCCCAATGCAGCCTGACCCGTGCCCAATGCAGCCTCCCCCGTGCCCAATGCAGCCTCCCCCGTGCCCAATGCAGCCTCCCCCGTGCCCAATGCAGCCTCCCCCGTGCCCAATGCAGCCTCTCTCGTGCCCAATGCAGCCTCCCCCGTGCCCAATGCAGCCTCCCCCGTGCCCAATGCAGCCTCCCCGTGTCCAATGCAGCCTCACCCGTGCCCAATGCAGCCTCACCCGTGCCCAATGCAGCCTCCCCGTGCCCAATGCAGCCTCCCCGTGCCCAATGCAGCCTCTCTCGTGCCCAATGCAGCCTCCCCCGTGCCCAATGCAGCCTCACCCGTGCCCAATGCAGCCTCCCCGTGCCCAATGCAGCCTCCCCGTGCCCAATGCAGCCTCTCTCGTGCCCAATGCAGCCTCCCCCGTGCCCAATGCAGCCTCTCTCGTGCCCAATGCAGCCTCACCTGTGCAGTGGAAGAGGTGAGCCAGACTGCAGCAGCCCTTATTGGCGAGCGTGGGGCTCTCTCAGATTGGGGGGGGGGGCGAGCACCGGCCGCACGGTCCCCCAGCCAGGGGAAGTGAGGAGAGGAAGAGGCGCGCTGTCCAGCAGAGAGCTGTAATAGCTAACATTTGAATGCCCTGTGAGTTCCCGGGGCTCAACGTCACATAGCCCCACCTCTTGGCCCGGCGCCTTTGATGACGTCACATGTCCCGCATTGGACCGGCGTTCTGTCTATCAAAAGCGTCGGGCCAAGAGGTGGGGCTATGTGACGGTGAGCCCCGGGAACTCACAGGGCATTCAAATCATGTTAGCTATTACACAGCGCTCTGCTGCCTTGTACGGACAGCGCGCCTCTTCCTCTCCTCACTTCCCCTGGCTGGGGGACCGTTTGGGCAGTGCTCGCCACCCCCCCCCCCGGGCCCCGGCAGTATGCTTTCCTCCTCCTCCCCAGGGGCCCCATAGCAGCTGCGGGCCCCATAGCGGCCGCGTGTGTCGCTATGGCGGTAGTTCCGCCACTGCTGAAGAGCACAACACAATTTGCTAGATAGATTTGGGGATTTTACATTTCAAGCATACCATAGTGATTTATGCCTGTCCTTGTTCATTTCCACTAAGTAAATCACGCCCATACCATTTTGAGACTGTTCTCAGTGCTGCACTGGTAAATTAGGTTGGGTCTTTCTGTACTTTCTGCTATGTTACTACTAACAGAAATCTATCAAAGATGCTTGACATTTGTGCCCAAAATAGATGAATACATTTTTCAAATATATGTCAAAACTTAGTATCTATGACCTTCTGCACTTTAAAAATCTTACTTATTAATTCCAAAGTTAGAATGTCTCATGGATGTTTAATGAAAACAAATGTCCATTTGCTTTACATTTAGTGAAAAGATGAATGAATAAAATCTTCCAAAGCTGAAACTGATACTGTTTTCTTAAATTTCAGTGAATAAGATCATATTGCATAGCAGGTTAGATTAGCTTTTCACTCTAAATCCAGTGAAGTCTACTACAGTTAAACATGCTAAAATAAAGCCTCCTGTGTTAAATCATGGATAGTCCTAAAATCTTTTTTTTTATTATGCTTTATTTGCCAAGAGATTAGAGAATGTTTACTTAGAAAGTCAATGAATAAAGTGATATTTATATACTGTATATACTGTGTGTGTAACGGAACCGAAAAAAAAAAAAAACGCTCCCCTGTCGCTCCCCTGTCACTCCCCTGTCAATGAAGGCTAACCAGCTACTGCAGGCTCCACCGTTTGACAGTTCTTATACTGTATAGGTAAGGGGCGAAGCATGCACTGGTTGGTGATGTCACAAGGGGGCGGGGCCAACAAGTGACATCACCAGGTGGCCCTGCCCCTTACCTATTTAAGAACTGTGAAATGGCAGTGCAGGCATTTGGCAGTCAGCCACCCTCGCAGGTAAAGCTTTTTCAGGTCCAGTGAGAGCTTTTTTTTTTCCGTTCCTGTGGTGCGGTGGGTGTCGTGATTGATGATGGATCTACACCAGGGAACATTGTTTTTTTATTTTTTTTAATAAAGGAATTTTAAAAAACTTGTGTACTGGTTTTATTTATTTTTGACACTTTTTTTTAATAAAAAGGGGTACAAGCGATCATTTTTGGACCGATCAAATTTCTTATTGTTCTGAAAATTTGGAATTCGTTAGAAAACGAATGAACTAAACAAAATTTTAACAAATTTCAATGAAATTTGTTACTATTTGTTACTATTTCATTTGGAGATTCGGATACATCCGAATCTCTGACTAACCAAAAATTTGTCCAAATTTGTATTCGGACCGAAACGAATTGCACATGTCTATTAACCATGTCAAACTAGCCAATGTGATCAGCACTAATGAGTTACAAACTGTCACTGTTCCATTCATAGGGAAATTTGTGGCACACTCCCTTTTTTACACATTCCCAGATCTTACAGAGTGATAAAGTGGAGGGCCACCCTGAAAAAAAAAAAAACTTCATAAAAATGTTAATAAAAATTTAAAAGGAAAAAATAAATTTTTTTATTTTTTTTTACTTACCAGAAATGGCTGTTGCTAGGCAGATCGTCTTAATCTGCCTCTTGTTGTTCCGCGGAGTTGTTCGGTCTTCTGCTCCTAGCGCCGTCTTCTAGTGAATGGGGCGCGGTGTGTTATGGGAACTGTGTGTCCCACAACACAACGCGTTCCCCATTCACAAAGAGATGCGCGACTCTCGCATGCGCAGTAGGAAACGGGCAGTGAAGCCAGCAAGGCTACGCTGCCTGCTTCCCTTAGTTGGAATGGCGGCGCCGGGAACCGAGACCCGAGGGACGATCGGTCTCGGGCGGCCGACATCGCAGGCACCCAGGACAGGTAAGTCTGCTTATTAAAAGTCAGCAGCTACAGTGTTTGTAGCTGCTGACTTTATTTTTTCTTTCCTGGCTGGCCCTCCCCTTTAAGGCTTTGCAAAGAAACTATCAGAAACGCTTGCACTACCAGATCTATGACCTTCTTTCTTACCTGAATTCCATCCTGCACAATTGGAGACAGCCAACCAATAAGTATATAATTCAGAAGGACAGAAAAGCAGGGAGCTTGGGTGAGGAGTTATTTCTTATATTCATGTCGGCAAGGACATGTGCAACATGAACACTATTATGCCCATCATTTTCATGATACAGATTACACTCAATGGTCTCCAGTGTTGGTCATCTTACTTTAAAAAAGTAATTTAGTTAAGTTACAAATTACTTCTCCCAAAAAGTAATTGCGTTAGTAACTCAGTTACTACATTGGAAAAGTAATTAGTTACGCAGCAAAGTAACTGACTTTTTTTTTTTAAATATTCTATACGTGTAACTAAGGGGCGGGTCTAGTATTACTGTAACCAAGGGGCGCATTTATTATTATTGTTATATATCGTGTAACCAAGGGGCTGCTCTATTATTACTCTAACCAAGGGGCAGTTCTGTTATAGCGTGTAAGCAAGGGGCGGGTCTATTATTATTATATCGTGTAAGGGGTGGATTTCTACAGAAGAGGGCGAATGTTAAATTAATGGGCAGAGCTCAATATATAACAATAATATTAAATGCGCCCCTTGGTTACAGTAATACTAGACCCGCCCCTTAGTTACACGATAGATGCCCCTTGCAGAGTAGCATGAGCATCATGAGGGTGCGGCATCGCCTCGTACAATTACATGTTACCTGCGCTGTGTAGAGTTCACTCAGAGCTGTTTAGGTTCGGCAATTTTCGGAAGCTCCGTAGTCCTTCGTACTGCGCAAGCGCTGCACCTGCGCAGTACAGGGGGTCCTTATCCGGCGGGGGAACTTTTTTGGCAGGACACCGGAATTACACTACTGCCATCTAGTGATGGTAGATGTAATTGGGGTAACTGAGCCAAAGTAATGGGAACTGAGTTACCATGAGGGGAAAAGTAATCAGTTAGATTACTAGTTACCCTCTAAAGTAACTGAGTTACGTAACTCAGTTTATTTTAACTCAGTTACTTACATCACTGATGGTCTCATTCAATAAACTAGCAGAAAGGCACATAGGATTAATGAATAAGTGGGGGAGGGGTTGGGACTCTGGAGTGTAGAAGTTGTCATCTTAAAATCAAGAAGATGGAGGAATAAGAGATTCACTGAACATGCAACAGTTTCAAAGCTGTCTATCAAATATACTGTACAGTTGGTGACTGCTGCTAACACCATTATAATACTATTATATTACTAGGGACGTCACCCTTATCTGTACAAACTTTGTAACTTCACTATTGCTTCCAATGTGTTAAATGTGTGATAAAATAAATGTATTTCTACTTTCTTAAAAAAAAAAATAAAGAAAACAAAAAGCATTTTTTTTTTGCTTATACTGCTGGTATACTGTTTTAATCTCAATGAAAGAGGCTTTGTAACTCGATGGTGGCATAATTGCAGTTAGTTTTTCTATCCAAAAAGTATGCAAAGCATCTCTATCACTAATTTTGAGCAAAATCCAATATTTGGTTGTGCTACTCATTTGATGTCAGAATACCGTATGGGTGTTTTCAAGGATTTCTATTTGGAATCTTGTTTTATCCAAAATCTACCTAGGTACCTGGTGTTTAGGTTAAAGAGGACTAACAATAAGGATGAAGGTCTGTTTAGTGTGTAGACGGGTATAGGTTGGATTTGCTATGCTTGTTACAACTAATGCACCTATGAAACTCTAGTGTGGCTTTCATGTTATGTTCATGTTTCTAGACATCATATAAGTTCCAGCAGTAGTGTGAGAATGTGTAGTATTTTATAATACATTGTTAAGATAAATCAAGGATGCCTGTAGTCCTCAGCAAATTTTTACATTTTATTTATTTGACAGCCTCACAGATGACATTTCTAGAGTAAATGTGGAGCACAGAAAAGGAGACAAGCAATACACTATCCCTACTGAGCACAATCAGAATGATAGGTAAGTTACTTTACCAACACCTCTACTGAGACCGGTTCGGTTCGCACCAGAACATGCGAACAGGCAAAAAGTTTGAGCGAACATGCAAACCCGATTAAAGTTTATGGGACACGAACATGAAAAATCAAAAGTGCTAATTTTAAAGGCTTATATGCAAGTTATAGCCATAAAAAGTGTATGGGGACCCGGAAACTGCCCCAGGGGACAAGTATCAATGCAAAAAAAGTTTTTAAAACAACAGTTTTTCGAGAAGCAGTCATTTTAATAATAAACAGTGGCACAGCAAAATAGATTGAAAAATTGGCGTGGGTTCCCCCCCAGTCCCCTTTGGGTCTGGCGTGAATTTTAACCACTACAGCCCCGGAAGAGTTTACCCCTTCCTGACCAGGTTTTCTAATTGTGAAGGGATTGGACTGACTGGGGGAGGAGACATATTGTTGTTCCTACTTAGTAGGAACACACAATTATCTGTTTCTCCTCCCCTGACAGGACAGGGATTTGTGTGTTCCTGCTCTCATGCCCGCAAATCGCGGGTGGCCTGCGGGGATCGTGCCAGCCTGCCAAGCGCATTGGGTCCCCTGCTGCATGCCTGCTATGGCTCTTAAAGGAGCCACAGTATATATGGAAATTTGTGCAACAGTGCCATTCTGCCGCCATGTATATACACAGGAGCCGGTCCGGAAGCGGTTAAGGGGAACTCCACGCCAAAATTAAAAAGCCAGGAAAGGGGGGAGACGAGCAAGCGCCCCCCCCCCCCCCCGAACCATGCCAGGCTGCTTGCCCTGAACATGTTGATGGGGACAAGGGCCTCTTCCCATCAACCCTGGCCATTGGTGGGGGTTAACAAGGGGGTCCGTCGAGCGGCATTATTGAAGATGTATGGACATCGCGGGACACTTCTTATTTTTATTTTTTTAATAAAGGAAATGTCAAAAACTGTCTATTGTGGTTTTTACTTCTTGACACTTTTTTTGGTGAATGGTAGGGGTACAATGTACCCCTACCCATTCACATAGGGGGGGCTGAGATCTGGGGGCTCCCTTGTTAAAGTGGGCTTCCAGATTCCGATAAGCCCACCGCCTGCAGACCCAGAGAACCAATGGCCAGGGTTGTCAGACAGAGGTGCTTTGGGGTGCTCCAAGGCACCCTCCCCATGTTGAGGGCAAGCAGCCTGGCATGGTTCAGGAGGGGAGGGGGCGCTCCCTCACCCCCCCCCCTTTCCTGGCTTGCCAGGCTGCTTGCTCAGATAAAGGTCTGATATGGATTTGAGGGGGACACCACCATTTTTTTTTTTTGGCACAGAGTTCCCCTTAAAATCTATGCCAGACCCAAAGGGCCTGGTATGGATTTTGGGGAGAACCCCATGTCATTTTTATTTTCTTAATTCTGTCATAGGGTTCCCTTTAACCTCTTCAAAACACTGTATTATATACTCTGCACTGACTGCATTGTATATATATATATATATATATATATATATATATATATATATATATACTAGGCTGCCTGCACTGTATATATAGTCTTCACTGAATTCACAGCATATACAGTCTACACTGAATGCACTATATATATATATATATATATATATATATATATATATATATATATATATTAAACTAATCTGCCTGCATGCCACTAACTAACCTGCCTAATCTAGCTCAAGTTCTCAATCTCCTCCACGTATCACACTACATACTTCCCCCGTGGAAGCAGCCTTATATAGTGTGGGGTGTGGACTTTGCCCCCTGAGCCATGATTGGCCAAAGGCACCCTGCTTTTGGCAAATCATGGCTCTTACAGCAGATCATGCTGTGATTGGACAAAGCATGCAGGTCAGGTGCATGCTTTGGCCAATCAGCAGCCATCAATGCACTACGATCTCGCAGTGCATTATAGGGTGCTGCGCGGGGCTCGAATTTGCCGCAAACGCCCCATATGTCCGGTTCGTTCAATTCATTCGATTCGAACATCGGACCATCCCTAATAAACATGATATGTAAAAAAAAAAAAAAAAACTATTGCAATTCTGCCATTATTTTTGAAATATTACATTTGTTTATAGGGGCATATGCAAGGCTAAAGTTGTATTTTAAGATAGTTTCCTTCACCTACGTTGCAGAGGGACAGCTCTCGGGAAATCAGAAGCTTCCATAATAGGATCAAACTTTCCTATAAAGTTTACAGATACCAGTAAAAACTTCACAAGAGAAAAAGTATATACTACTTTCAGAGTAAGAAAAACTTAGGCATACTGTATATTCCTTCACTTACCCTTTAAACGATCACATTTTTGTTATCAGTCTCTAGTAAATACAATGCACTTATTTCAGCAACACATACTGTAACAGAAACACATCTCATGCCTCTTTAATTGATTTCAGGCTTTACAATTTCAGAAAATGGAGTCAACCTAGGGCACTGTCTCCAAACAGAATATAACATCTTTTGTTTAGAGAGCAAAGCCAAAAGCATACATAATGCTGCATAATTTCGAGATCCGTATAAGCTGCTACAACATCTGCTCAGACTAGATGCTGAAAAGCCTACTGGAGCAGCAAAGAACCATTAGCAGCTCTACAACAGTACATGAGAAGGACAAAGCACTGCCTCATATTATTCCAGCACGGTAACAGATAATGTTGGTTCGAAACAACAGCTTGTGGAGAAGCCACTGTAGCAGCAGAAATGCATTTCTTGAGAGCAAAGCAAAATGTAGCATTGCCTTTTTTTCTATTTTATGAAAACAAGGAAGTCAATAACTTAATAAACACATGATGGCGATAGAACAAAGAAACTCCCAAGATGAGTTTGAAATATATACTGAAGGACTCAATATAGAAAGGTAGCGAAAAATGATACTTATAAATGCATATTTCTTCAACATCTTGAGATGTTGTTATTGAGGTCATGCAGCAAACTGTATTCGAGTACCATAGAATACTATGGTCTTATATTTTTAATAAACTGGTTTACACATTACATTTTTTTGTATTCTACTCTTCTTTAACCACTTCAATACCGGGCACTTTCACCCCTTCCCGCCCAGGACAATTTTCAACTTTCAACGCTGTCTCACTTTGAATGACAATTGCGTGGTCATGCTACACTGTACCCAAACAAAATTTCAATCATTTTCTTCCCACAAATAGAGCTTTATTTTGGTGGTGTTTGATCACCTCTGCAGTTTTTTTTATTTTTTGCTAAACAAACTAAAAAAGACCAACATTTAAAAAAAAAAAAAAAAAAGCTTTTCTTCGTTTCAGTTATAAAATTTTGTTTTCTCCTTCACTGATGGGCACTGATGAGGAGGCACTGATGGGCACTGATGAGTTAGCACTGATAAGGTGGCACTGATGTTCACCGATGACCCGGCACTGATGAGTTGGCACTGATAAGGTGGCACTGAAGGGCACTGATGAGAAGGCACTGATATTTAGAATTAACGGACACTGATAGGTGGCACTGATATGCAGCACTGATGGGAACCAATAGGCGCACTGATATGCAGCACTGATGGGCACTGATAGGTGGCACTGATTGGCACTGATAGGAGGCACTGATGGACACTGACAGGTGGCTGTGATGGGCACTGACTGGCAGCACTGATTGGCACTGATAGGCGGTACTGATTGGCACTGACTGGTGGCACTGCTGTGCACTGTGATGGGCACAAACTGGCACTGGGGTGGGCACTTATTGGCACTGATATGTTTTTTTTTTTTATGGGGCACTGACTAGCAGCTTATGGGCACTGACTGGCAGCTGTGGTAGCATATCTGATGGGGCTGTGCTGATAATCAGCCCTCCCTGTCAGCGTGAACTGAGGAATGCCATTTACCGACACTTCCTGATTCATGCGATGATCAGCTGTGATTGGTCACAGCTGATCACGTGGTGATTTCAGAAGCTTCTTACCATGATTAGAGATGCGGCGTGCCACACTGACACGCCGCACTCGCGATCGCTGCGCCAGCATGTTATCCTGCTCGACGTCATATGATGCCCAGTCAGGATAACTGAACCAGTTCCCGGCCATCAATTTGCTATAGACTGGGTGAGAAGTGGTTAAGTATGTTTACACCCCAATCACACTTGTATATCATACAACTTTGGACATCAAAGTTACATGACAAGTCATACCCCATGTTTTCTATTGATAAATACAGTATGTGTGACTTAAAGTTTCAGTGACTTCAAAGTAGTTCATGCACTACTTTGGTCCAGCTTTCATGCAACTTGAGGGACTTCAAAATTAACCTTCAAAAGTTGCATGAAAGTCATACCTGAATGTTTTACATGCAGTAGTGGGTCCGACTTTGCAGAGGGACAATAATTCACATCCAAGTCGCACCCATCCAAATTTGCATCAATGTTGCATCAAAGTTACACCAAAGTTACACTCCAGCATTGCCCCAACATTGGAGTTGTACGCGTGAGGATGGAGCCTTAAAAAACAGCTAAAGTCAATGAACTGCCAATGCTCTTTAGAAAAAAATGAACCAATTGGTGATCACCCACAGTACATTTACTGTGGGTGGGCAGAATGTATAGGCAAAGCGACGTACCAGTATGTCATTTTGCCTGTACAGACACAGGGAGACACATGGGGCGCACAAACTGCTGTGTCCGGCGGAAACAGCGGAATGCGGATCCCAGTGCTCGGGGACTGGTGATCACAATGCCAACAAAGCTGTTATGAATCAATGTGATTCATCACAGATTCATAACAGCTTTGCTTCATTTACTAATGAGCTCTGATTGGCCCACAGCTAACACATGGCATGGGCCAATCACAGCATACTGTACCATGTGATTAGCTGTAGCCAATCACAGAGCGGGATCCACAGCTGTCATGAACTTAACCCATTCATGACAGTTCAAAGCAGTTCAAAGCATTGTTGATATAATGATCTTCATTCTACCGGCAATCCAAATGTAAAAAAAAAAAATCACTAATCACCCCCCCAGAGTAGTACAGTGTCACTAGGGTAACTCTGAGCTACTCTGATGGAAGTATTAAAAAAAGTGAAAAGTAACCTTTAAACCAATATTTAGAATATTGAATAACATTTATTTTTTTAACATGCGGTCACCAGTCAGTGTCCCTGATCACTGTCACCTCAATCATATCATGATGCTGTACTGCGTTGGTGACAGTTTGTAAAAAAAAAAAAAAAAAAAAAAAATTTTAGTTAATTTCTTCATTTTCCAAAAAATTGTGATAAGAAATGACAAAAAAATTTCCATGCCTCTTACTAAATATCTCAGTTTGTCTACTTTCCAAAAAGGGGTATTTGTAATGTCCTGACATTATAACCACTTCAGCACCGGAAGATTTGGCTGCTTAATGACCAGGCCATTTTTTGCGATTCGGCACTGCGTCGCTTTAACTGACAATTGCGCGGTCGTGCGATGCTGTACCCAAACAAAATTGATGTCCTTTTTTTCCCACAAATAGAGATTTATTTCGGTGGTATTTGATCATCTCTGCGGTTTTTATTTTTTGCGCTAGAAACTAAAAAATGAGCGTCAATTTGGGGAAAAAACACAATATTTTGTACTTTTTGTTATAATAAATATCCCTATTTTTTTTTTAAGCACATTTTAACATGTATTTTTCTACATATTTTTGGTAAAAAAAACGCAATAAGCGTTTATTGATTGGTTTGCGCAAAAGTTATAGCGTCTACAAACTATGGGAAAGATTTATGGCATTTTTATTATCTTTTGTTTTTTTTTTACTAGTAGTGGCGGCGATCTGCGATTTTTATCAGGACTGCAACATTATGGCGGACAGATTGGACACTTTTGACACATTTTTGGTACCACTGACATTTATACAGCGATCGGTGCTATAAAAATGCACTGATTACTGTATAAATGTCACTGGCAAGGAAGGGGTTAACACTAGGGGACAATCAAGGGGTTAACTGTGTTTCTTCATGTGGGTTCTAACTGTGGGGATGGAACTGACTAGAGGAGATGACAGATCGTTGTTCCTAGCTAGTAGGAACAGACAATCTGTCTCTCCTCACAGAACAGGGATGTGTGTGTTTGCACACACATGTCCCTGTTCTGTCTCTCGTGCTCGTGATCGCGCATGGCTGGGTGGGCATGCACCTGCTATCCCCTCTTAAAGGCCGTACAGCTACGTCAGCTCACGGGAACCGCAGTATAATGATGGCAGCTGGTCGGCAAGCGGTTAAGGGCCTCATGAAATTAGATCGGCCATTGATCAATTTTGAAATACTGTATATACAGTATACCATAGTTTGTAGATGCTATGACTTACCTACAGACTATATAATATGCACTTATTTCGATTTTTTCTTTACCAAAGACATGTAGCAGAGTACATTTGGGCCTATATTTATGAAGATTTGATTTTTTTTTTTTTTTTTTTTTTTTTATTGGATATGTTTTATAGTAGAAAATATTGTTTTTATTTTCAACATTTTCAGTCTTTTTTTCATTCATATAATAACAAATAAAATGCAGTGATCAAATACCACCAAAAGAAGGCACTGTTTGTGTGAACAAAATTTGATACCTTTTGTTTGGGTACACTTTATGCATGGTGGCGTAATTGGCAGTAGCGTAGTGCCGAATAGCAAAAAATGACCTGGTCATGAAGAGGGTAAAATCTTCCGTAGCTTAAATGGTTAAACAAATGAAAGGATTTCACTAGTAGAAAAGTCTTCCAACAAGAAGTGAATATAATGGTGCTCGTCTCTCCAAAATTTGCACTTGGGGGGATTTACTAAACTTGGTGCACTCAGAATCTGGTGTAGCTGTGCATGGTAGCCAATCAGCTTCTAACTTCAGCTTGTTCAATTAAGCTTTGACAATAATGCCCTGTACACACGGTCGGAAATTCAGACTGAAATGTCCGATCGGACCATGTTGTCGGAAAATCCGGCGGTGTGTGGGCTCCATCAGACTTTTTCCGTCTGAATTTCCGACGGAAAAAATTTGAAATCCTGCTCTTAAATTTTCCGACAACAAAATCCGATCTGACTTTTTCCGATCGTGTGTAGAGAATTCCGACGGACAAAGTGCCACGCATGCTCAGATCAAATTATGAGACCAAAGCTATTGGCCACTAGCCTCTACGTAGTTCCGTCGTATGCAACGAACGTCACCACGTTCAGAATGTTTGGATTTTCCGACAACTTTGTCCCACCGTGTGTATGCAACACCAGTGTCGGACCAAAATCCATCGGAAAAAATCTGATGGATTTTGTGGACGGAATTTCCGACCGTGTGTACGGGGGCTAAGGCCGGGTTCACACTATTGCAAATTGGAGGCAGGACCTCTGCCTCCAATTCACAATAGCAGGAGAATGGGCTGTCTCTCTATGGAGATGGATCACATATCTCCGATGTGGCTCCGCTGTGAATTAGCACAGGAGCCCTGTGCGTCTTTTGGTCTGTTTCAGAACAAAATATTACAGCGCACACATGTAAATGAATTAACATCCTGCAAGGCTATTTAAAACACCTGAACATTTAAAAAAAAAATGGGGATTTGGTCACACCATACAGGCATACCCCACATTTAAGTAAACAATGGGTTTTAGCTGGAAAGTGCAAAATCAGGCTCACTTCTGCATAGAAACCAATCAGCTTGACGTCAGCAATAGCAATTTGACCACAAACAATGTTCGCTGCAGCACGCTATGAGCACAACATAACTACTCTCCTCGGTGCACCCAAAGGTGTTCCAGGCTGCTAAAGTGTTCGGGTTTGGCTTGAAGAAAAGTTGGCAACCCTACAGGACAGGGGTGAAGGCAAGTCTCCACAAATGAGCACAGACAGCACGGTCGCATTTTCAGACCAAAAGCCCTCATCAGTCTTTTGCTGGCCGAATTTTCGATTGTGTGTACGCAGCATTATGGTAAGGACAGGCCCCACTTCCCTCTGTTGGTTAAGTGCTCACAGTACGACTGTGACTGGCACTGGTTAAATATGTTCACATGTTACGTGTTGGAATTGAATAAAGCTGTGGCCTTGCCCTTTCCAACCTAATGGTTGTAAGTGTCTTATTCAATGGGGTAAAAGGGCAAGGGTGGTGGGGGATTTGATCCCATTGTGTTACATTAATTGGGACCTAGGCCCATTGCACCTCAGCAGTCATGCATGCAAGTGGTGGAATTTGCAACACACTGCAGTGGCAAAGTGTTTACCCAGCCGAAATTGAAAAAGTATGACCCAAAGTTAAATAGCTTTTTTTTAGTCTATTAAGTGTGTTTTTCTTTTTTCTTTTTTTATCACACTATTTTTTTTTTTATTAGGAAGAGAATTGCCAAACGTGATATACTTTTCAGTAAAAATGTTTTACAGAAGAATATGGAATGGGAGAAAACTAAACCTAAAACTGTAAGTAAAGATTTCATTGTGAATGCAATCAACATAGGCAGGCATCCTTGAAATTCTATATAGAATCTTTGCTACAATAATACATGGGACCAAGTAGTGATTCATGAATGCATACACTTGTAACGAAATGTACCTGTATATCTAAGAAGACACTAGGAAGAAAAAGCATTCCTTGTTCAAATCATTTTTCTAAGGTTTAAACATAAATTGACACTTTCAATGTATTTATTTTTTTTCTAAAATAAATAAGCTCATATTTAATATATCAGTTCTTTAATATTTAACCACTTGAACCCCTGAAGATTTACCCCCCTTCATGACCAAGCCATTTTTTTCGATACAGTATTGCGTTACTTCAACTGACTATTGCGCGGGGCCGTGCAACACTGACAAATACAATTTTTGCTTCCACCCCCCCCCCCCCCCCCACACACACAAATAAGACCTTCTTGTGATGATATTTGATCAGCTCTGCATTTTTGTTTTTTGCGCTATAAACATAAAAAGACTGACAATTTAGACAAAACAACAACAATATTTTTTACTTTCTGCTCTAAAATATATCCAATAAAAAAATATATGTTTTCATCAATTTAGGCCAAAATGTATTCTGCTACATATTTTTGGTAAAAAAAATCCCAATAAGCATATATTGGTGGATTTGTGCAAAAGTTATAACGTCTACAAACTATTAGAAATATTTATTATTATTATTATTATAATACAGGATTTTTATAGCGCCAACAGTTTGCGCAGCGCTTTACAACATGAGGGCAGACAGTACACTTACAATACAAATCAATACAGGAGGGATCAGAGGGCCCTGCTAGTTAGAGCTTACAATCTATGGAATTTTTATTTATCTATTCATTTTTTTACTAGTAATGGTGGCGAACAGCAACTGCGATATTGTGGAGGACAAATCGGACACTAATACTTTTGACACTTTTTGGGATCCAGTGACACTAATATAGTGATCAGTGCTAAAAATATGCACTGTCACTGTACTAAGGACACTGACTGGGAAAGGGTTAAAATCAGGGGCAATCAAAAGGTTAACTGTGTGTCTAGTCTGTATTTGTGCACTGTTTCGGAGGTGCTTTTACTAGGGGAAGGCATGGATCCATGTTCCTGCTTTGCAGGCTGGCAATCTGCCTTGTTTACATAGGCAAACTGCCATTCTGGGTGCAGCGGACATCGAGTTCATGTGATTGTGCAAAGTGGGAGCGAGCAGTCGACGCCTGTAACCCATAAGTACAGGATCACACACATATATATATATATATATATATATATATATATATATATATATATATATATATATATATATACAAGAGCACACAGCGGCGGCCCTGCAGTAAAGCTACAATAGGGCCGTCATAAAGTGGGTAAAGAGTAGCTCCAGGTTCCTTCAGAAAAAATTTAAAGTCAGCAGCTACAAATACTGCAACTGCTGACTTTTAATATTAGGACATTTACTTGTTCAGGAATCCAGCGGTGTCCTCACCTGAGCTGATTTTTCAATCGGTTATCGGGTGCTGCCGACCCACCATCTCCACTAAGGGAAATCAGTGGTAGAGCCTTGCTGCTTCACAGGCAGTTCCCTACTGCGCATGCACAAAGCATGCTGCGCTCTGTGAATGGGCCAGGCTGCGGGGAAAGGAGGAGGGGGGACGAACTTCCAGCTGAGTGTCAAAACCAGGTACCCGCTCCCCACCAAAAGGTGCCAAATGTGGCAGCGGACGGGGGGGGGCAGACAAGCGGAGCTTCCCATTTTGGGTGGAGCTCCGCTTTAAGTAAAATATGAACACTGAATGTTTTTTCAGCTGTTCCTAGGGGCATCTGGCAATTTATTTTCCTGCCTCTAAATCCTGCTGCATATCAGCCTGTTTCCATGCACACATAGGGGTAGATTTACTAAAGCTGAAGCACTCAGAATCTGGTGCAGCTGTGCATGGTAGCCAATCAGCTTCTAACATCAGCTTGTTCAATTAAGCTTTGACAATAAAACCTGGAAGCTGATTGGTTCCTATGCAGAAGTGAGCCTGATTTTGCACCCTCCAACTTTAGTAAATAAACCCCATAGTCTTTTAGCAGTGTTTAGTGGAAGGGGAGTTTAGAGGTAAGAAAAAAAAAACCTCTGCCAGTGCATCCAGGAACAGCAGAGTTTGGGCAGAAAAAACACTTGATACTTGTAAACCTACCTAAACACGTGTTAACGCTAGTTGTGTTTAGTGGTTGAGCGTTAATTACAGGCATACCCCACTTTTAAGTACACTTTTGGGTTTATTTACTAAAGATGGAAAGTGCAAAATCAGGCTCACTTCTGCATAGAAATCAATGAGCTTCTAACGCCTGTTCAATTAGGCTTTGGTAATAAAACCTGGAAGCTCATTGGTTTCTATGCAGTAGTGAACCTGATTTTGCACTTTCTAGCTTTAGTAAATAAACCCCATTGTGTACTTAAAAGTGGGGTATGCCTGTAATTTCAACAGCCAGAATAAATTATTTATTCTGGCCAATAAAATGAAAAAGCACCCAAACGCTTGCAACCTGTAAACGCAGCAAAAACACTGCTGGCTTCTAGGAGAGTTAAAAAAAATGTCCTGTGTGCACGAGGCCTTATTTAAAGTGGATGTAAACCCACCATAATGATGCCATAATGTAGAGAATAAGATTTATTTTTATTTGAGCCCAGTTTTGCCACACAGACTTACTCGAGGCCTAAGCAATCCTCTTTTATTGTTCAGTTAGAGAAATCTTGACAAAGTATGAAAACGTTGTCAAAAAAGCCCCCTTGCTGTGGGTGACAGGTGATTTACATATCTCATGCACTAGCCTGAGACAGGTTATCATCAGATCACTGGATGTTCTACTCTGCCCAGCTCTGACTACATACATGTCCCCTAAATCACTCTGTCTGTCTATAGTCTGCTGACTGTTCACTGCATCCCATGATGAGAAACATCCAGTCAAAACACAGTAAAGCTGGGAGAGCTGGAGGGGAGGGGAGGGGGATGAGAATTGTGAACTTTTTACACGGGATGTGCCTGTCTCAGGCTAGTGCATGAGATATGTAAATCACCTGTTACTCACAGCAAGGGGGCGTTTTTGACAAAGTTTTCAAGACTTTGTCAAGATTTCTCTACAACAATAAAAGAGGATTGCTCAGGCCTTGAGTAAATCTGTGTGGCAAGACAGGGCTCAAATGAAAGGAAATCGTATTCTCTACATTATGACATCAACAAAAAAAATTGGGTTTACATCCACTTTAAGGTCTTTGCTTCTCATCTGCTTGTCTCTTGGGCAGTCAGCTGCACATTGGCTGTTCATATGTCAAGCAGTCAGTCATCTTTTTATCATCTGGTCATTAATCTGTCATTCCTGAATTTGCTGGTCCTTTGTTGAACATTTACTCCCTGGTGTCTCATATATGGCTTACTTGCTATTTGCTGTTGTAGCTTCTGTTATTGAGCCTCCTTCTGCCCTCTCTGATTCTGCTGTCTTCACTGCATTCTTCTAAACATCATTTGGTGCATCTCCCACTGTTTCTGCTTTTTGTTTCTGTCTCACCCTTGGTTGGTCTCCCTTCCTGTGTCCTAGTTCATGCACATTCACTTACAGTATTTATTATCTCAGAAAACCCTGCACATTCACATTCTAGTTTGGTTAAGTGTGCACCTCCCCATTCGTCAAAGCTTCTTCCAAAAGATACAAACACTCTGGTTGTCCACACCTCCCAACATTTTGAGATAGGAATGAGGGACACCTACTAGCAAACATATGCAGGCATAGGAAACACCCCCTGCCACACCCTCTTAAAGGAGAATTAACCCCCAAAAAAGGTTAATTAAAGCCACAAGTGCTTTTTTTTTACCACTACTATTCCTTTATCCTTAAGATAAAAAGTGCATTGTATATACAACTATATGGATCAGACCAAAATGAGGAACAAATGAGGGGGGCAGAGGGACATTGCTCCAAATCAGGGACAGTTCGGAGGTATGATAAGCATTTATCTTACTGTCCCAAGATGTGTTTTTCTGTGATCGTGTGCCTTATGTCTGTTTGCTTTTGCTGTTCATCCTGCTTTCAGAGCATTTATCATTTCTTTATTTCACCCTCCCAATGCTTGCAAAGTTCCCACATTTCTGGCTCCATCTCCTTGCATGTCCTATTATCATCCTGTTCTTTGAGGTCTGTGTGTCCTAACTAGGGATGGGCCCGGTGCTCGATGCAAACCCACGTTCGCATCGAGCACCGGGCGTTCGCTCGCTCGGCGAGCCCAGAACTATTTGGGCCATTCGCATCACATTCGTGTGATGCGAGCGGCCCCGCAATGCATTGTTGGCTGATGATTGGCCAAGCATGCACTGTGACCCCGCATGCTTGGCCAATCACAGCGCCGGAAACTCGGAGAGCAATAATTGGCTACAGGCAGGACGCCTGTAGCCAATTAAAGCTCAGGGGCTTTAGTACACGCCCCACCATTTAAAAGGCCGCCACGCCGTCGGCGCCGGTCACATGAGTTCCGGCTTTAGGAGAGATCAGTCTGCTGATTCTGTGTCTTACCTTGATTCATTGCTACAGAAAAATTTGCTCTTCTTTTCTAAACCATTGGCTATTTCTTTGCTAAACCATTGCTACCTAAGTCATTGATCGTTCATTGCTGCTGATTGCACAGTTAGTGTGTTATTAGCTGCTGCTGGGGATTAGTCTGGTGTGTGCTTACTGTTAGTACAGTATTGCACTAGTACAAAACGCAGTGCTGTTAGCACAGCATTGCACCCCAACAGCACCCATAGGACTTCTAGTGAGTTAGTGGCAGCAAACAGAGCTCCTATATTTTCTTCCCAGAAGCACCCATAGGACTTCTAGTGTGTTAGTGGCAGCAAACAGAGCTCCTATATTTTCTTCCCAGAAGCACCCATAGGACTTCTAGTGTGTTAGTGGCAGCAAACAGAGCTCCTATATTTTCTTCCCAGAAGCACCCATAGGACTTCTAGTGTGTTAGTGGCAGCAAACAGAGCTCCTATATTTTCTTCCCAGAAGCACCCATAGGACTTCTAGTGTGTTAGTGGCAGCAAACAGAGCTCCTATATTTTCTTCCCAGAAGCACCCATAGGACTTCTAGTGTGTTAGTGGCATCACACAGAGCTCCTATATTTTCTTCCCAGAAGCACCCAAAGGACTTCTAGTGTGTTAGTGGCATCACACAGTGCTGGCCGTGGTCGTGCATCGTCATCAGCACGTGGCCATGGGACACGCTTGTCTTTGTTTTCGGCAGCTGGACATGTGGAGCCGCATCATGCTGAAGGCTTGGTAGAATGGATGACCAAGCCCTCCTCATCCTCCTCATCCTCTCTCACCCAGGCTCAGGGTACTGGCAGAGCACCTGCCAACGCGTACTCAATGGCATCATCAGCCACCCCTTCCCTAGACCCACCATGTCCTCCTGAGGAGTCCTCCGAACTCTTTGAGCACAGTGTTGGATACATGCTCCAGGAGGATGCCCAACGATTCGAAGGCTCGGATGATGATACCCAGCTTGAGGAAGTCAGTAGTGTGCGCGCAGAGAGAGGGGATGCTGAAGGACAGCAATCTGGCAGTACTGTTCCACCAGCTGCAGCTTACTGCCAGGTTTGCTCTAGTGGTGAAGAGGGAGGGGATGATGAGGTCACTGACTCCACGTGGGTGTCTGAAGGGAGAGAGGAGGAGGAGGAGGAGGATGCGGCGTCACATGTCCAACGAGTCAGGATGCCCCCTGGAGGCCAGCTAGATGCCAGCACAGCAACTGTACCACACCGCAGAGCTCTGTCTGTGCAGGGCGCTGCCTCTGCACGTTATCAGAAAAGTTCTTTGGTGTGGGCCTTTTTTGAGACGAGTGCATCAGATCGCACCACTGCTATTTGCAATATTTGTCTCAAGCGTATCTCGCGTGGCCAAAACATCAGCCGCTTGGGCACCACAAGCATGAGCAGACATATGTCGACCTGCCATGCAGCTCGTTGGCAAGCACACATAAAAGACCCACACCAAACAACAAAGTGGACCTCTCCTTGCTCCTCATCAGCTGGGATCTCCATCCCCACTATATCTTTATTTTATTTTTTTTGGCTGGGGTCCCCCTTAATATCCATCCCAGACCTGAAGGGCCTGGTTATTGAATTTGGGGGGACCCCTACGCTTTTTTTTATCAATGACTTCAATAAATGACTGTTCTCTGTATTACGGATCCAACAATTCATTTGCCGGCAATAGCTGCGAGTGATTTTAAATAGCTTTTTTTTCCTGCAAAAATGACACATTGTACAGAGACAGTTCTCTATATTAGATATACTGAATCTCGAAGCATTCGAAGCATTCGAAGCATTCGTTATATCCGCTATTATAATTTCTTTCATATTAGTTGAAATTAGATATTTGTTAGTTACAATACAACATTCGAATTGTTCTCTGTATTACGGGAATCGGCAATTAGCCGCGAGTGATTTTAAATATTTTTTTTTTCCTGCAAAAATGACACATTGTACAGAGAGAGTTCTAAACACAGGAAACATGTCCCCTTCTATATACTATATACTCTATAGTATGCCTATGAAGAGGCGCATGTTTCCTGTGTTTAGAACTCTCTCTGTACAATGTGTCATTTTTGCAGGAAAAAAAAACTATTTAAAATCACTCGCGGCTAATTGCCGATTCCCGTAATACAGAGAACAATTCGAATACAACAACTAACAAATATGTAATTTCAACTAACAGGAAAGAAATTATAATAGCGGATATAACGAATGCTTCGAATGATTCGAGATTCAGTATATCTAATATAGAGAACTGTTCCTGCTGTGTCATTTTTGCAGGAAAAAAAAACTATTTAAAATCACTCGCAGCTATTTGCCGGCAAATGAATTGTTGGATCCGTAATACAGAGAACAGTCATTCATTGAAGTCATTGATAAAAAAAATGTGTAGGGGTCCCCCCAAATTCAATAACCAGGCCCTTCAGGTCTGGGATGGATATTAAGGGGGACCCCCAGCCAAAAAAAAAAAAAAAAAAAAATGGCGTAGGGTCCACCTCAAAATCCATACCAGACCCTTGAGGTCTGGGATGGATTTTAAGGGGAACCCTAGCCAAAAAAAATGGCGTGGGGTCCCCCATAAAATCCATACCAGACCCTTATCCGAGCACGCAACCTGGCAGGCCGCAGGAAAGGAGGGGGGGACGAGAGCGGCCCCCCCTCCCGCCTGAACCGTACCAGGCCACATGCCCTCAACATTGGGAGGGTGCTTTGGGGTCCCCCCCAAAGCACCTTGTCCCCATGTTGATGAGGACAAGGGCCTCATCCCCACAACCGTGCCCGGTGGTTGTGGGGGTCTGCGGGCGGGGGGCTTATCGGAATCTGGAAGCCCCCTTTAACAAGGGGACCCCCAGATCCCGGCCCCCCCCCTGTGTGAAATGGTAAGGGGGTACAAAAGTACCCCTACCATTTCACCAAAAAAGTGTAAAAAATTGTAAAAATGACAGGAGACGGTCTTTGACAATTCCTTTATTAAAATCTTCTTTCTTCTTTCTTCTGGTCTTCCTTCTTCATCTTCTCCTTCCGGCATCTTCTTCCATCTTCTTCTTCCTTCGATTCGCTTCTTCTTCCTCCGGTCTTCTCGTCCTTCTCGTCCGGCGTCGTCCTTCTCGTCCGGCATCGTCGTCTCTTCTCGCAGGCCGCTCCTCGCAATGGGAGGCTCCCGCTCTGTGAGGCTCCGCTCCGGGTGACAGGTCTTGTATAACGAAGGCACCTGGTGACCCCGCCCCCCCTCTGACGTCATGGGGAAAGCCATAGGGAATTCCACATGACGTCCCCGTGCGTCAGAGGGGGCGGGGTCACCAGGTGCCTTCGTTATAAAAGACCTGTCACCCGGAGCGGAGCCTCACAGAGCGGGAGCCTCCCATTGCGAGGAGCGGCCTGCGAGAAGAGACGACGATGCCGGACGAGAAGGACGACGCCGGACGAGAAGGACGAGAAGACCGGAGGAAGAAGAAGCGAATCGAAGGAAGAAGAAGATGGAAGAAGATGCCGGAAGGAGAAGATGAAGAAGGAAGACCAGAAGAAAGAAGAAAGAAGATTTTAATAAAGGAATTGTCAAAGACTGTCTCCTGTCATTTTTACCATTTTTGACACTTTTTTGGTGAAATGGTAGGGGTACTTTTGTACCCCCTTACCATTTCACACAGGGGGGGGGGCCGGGATGCAGGACAGGGTACAGTAGTGTTGGAGGTTGTTCCGCCACCACGCCTCCAAAATGCTACTACTGGTTGTGACACACCTCTCTCCTCCACCCCCTCCTCTTCTTCTTCCTCCAGTGCTCTGTCCTCGGAACCAGCGGTGCTCCGTAGGCGTACAAGGGGCTACGCAAGTACGCAGGCAAAAAGATGCCATGCCGTGCTTGCGCTGGTGTGTTTGACAGGAGCCACACTGGGCCAGAGGTTCTGGCAGCTCTGCAGGGGCAGGCCGAGAGGTGGTTGACGCCACGCCAGCTTAAGCCAGGAATGGTCGTTTCTGACAATGGCACCAACCTCCTCTCCGCCCTGCGACAGGGGCAGCTCACCCATGTGCCCTGTATGGCTCACGTCCTCAACCTGGTGGTGCAGCGGTTCTTGGGCAGGTTCCCAGGCTTACAGGATGTCCTGAGGCAGGCCAGGAAAGTCTGTGTGCATTTCCGCCGATCTTATAATGCCAGTGCTCGGCTGACTGAGCTGCAAAAGGAGCTGAACCTGCCCAAGAACCGCCTAATATGTGACATGCCCACCAGGTGGAACTCAACGTTGGCCATGCTGCAGCGACTGCACACGCAGCAGAGGGCCATCAATGAGTACCTTTGCGACTACGGCACCAGGACAGGGTCAGGGGAGCTTGGCTTTTTTCCCCACGCCAGTGGAGCATGATCAGGGATGCATGCACTGTCCTCTCACCATTTGAGGAGGCCACGAGGATGGTGAGCAGTGACAGTGCATGCATCAGTACCTCTTGTCCACCTGTTGGAGCATACGCTGCGTGGGATAATGGACAGGGCACTTGAGGCAGAACAGAGGCAGGAAGAGGAGGACTTCCTTGCCTCTCAAGGCCCCCTTTATCCAGACAGTGTTCCTTCTGTCCCACCCATCACACAGGAAGAGGATGAGGATGAGGAGGAGGAGGAGGATTGTGTGAGCATGGAGGTGGAGCCTGGCACTCAGCATCAGCAGCAGCAGTCTTTTAGGGATGATGTACAGTCCCAACAAACCAGTGGACTTGTACTTGGCTGGGAGGAGGTGGCTGGCGATCATGTCATCCTCAGTGACCCAGAAGACTCCGGACCGAATGCCTCAGCTAACCTATGCTGCATGGCCTCCCTGATCCTGCAAAGCCTGCGGAAGGATCCTTGTGTTCTTCGGATCAAGGAGAGGGACCATTACTGGCTGGTCACTCTCCTTGATCCACGGTACAAGGGTAAGGTTGCGGACCTTATCTTGCCATCGCAGAGGGAGCAGAGGATGAGACATCTCAGGGAGGCCTTGCAGAAAGGTCTGTGCAACGCGTTCCCAGAAACTGGGAGGTTACAAACTCCTGGTCCTGGACGACGAGTTGCTGAGGCTTCGGTCAGTAGCAGAAGGAGCGGTGGGGAAGGTGGACGTCTGACCGATGCGTTCAGACAATTTTTTAGTCCGCAGCCCCAAGGTATGATTGGTTCCAGCAACCATCGCCAGCGTCTGATATACATAATGCAGGAATACCTAGGGGCAAGGTCAGACTTGGACACCTTTCCCACCGAAAATCCTCTGGCTTACTGGGTCCTGAGGATGGATCACTGGCCAGAGCTTGCACAGTATGCAATTGAGCTACTGGCCTGTCCTGCATCCAGCGTTCTTTCCGAACGCACATTCAGTGCTGCTGGAGGATTTGTCACCGATCATAGGGTGCGCCTGTCCACCGACTCGGTTGATCGACTGACCTTCATAAAAATGAATCAGTCTTGGATCACCACCAGCTACCAGGCACCTGAAGTGGATATAACGGAATAATTTATAATGTCACATCCCTTCAAGTCTGCCTATGCTGATGCTGAGTGACTGTCCTGTTATGTTCACTGACTATCCTCTTCCTCCTCCTCAATGATCCATGCCACCACACTAGTGCCTAAGGCACAATTTTTCAGCCCCTGTTTAACAGGGGCGTGTACTTACAATTTTTTTTTAAAAATGCTTCGCAACAGGTGTGACTGCTGTGCTCCAAGTACAGTATCTGTGAGGGGTTGCAGTGTTGTGGCACCAGCACCAGTGCCTAAGGCACAATTTTTCAGCCCCTGTTGGGGCGTGTAATTACAATTTTTAGGCAATGCTTTGCAACAGGTCTCATTGCTGTGCTCAGAGTACAGTATCTGTGAGGGGTTGCAGTGTTGTGGCACCAGCACCAGTGCCTAAGGCACAATTTTTCAGCCCCTGTATAACAGGGGCGTGTAATTACAATTTTTTAAAAAGATGCTTCGCAACAGGTGTGACTGCTGTGCTCCAAGTACAGTATCTGTGAGGGGTTGCAGTGTTGTGGCACCAGCACCAGTGCCTAAGGCACAATTTTTCAGCCCCTGTTTAACAGGGGCGTGTAATTACAAATCTTGATCTAATAGTTCACAGCAGGGCCCATTCCTGCGCCCACCAAGAGTAACTATGAGGGCCTACAGTCTTGTGGCAACACCGTCCACCACCACAACCACCGCCAAAGGCCCAATTTTTCTGCCCTGTTCAACAGGTGCATGCAATTACAAATCTTGATCTAATAACTCACAGCAGGGCCCATTCCTGCGCCCACCAAGAGTAACTGTGAGGGCTTACAGTCTTGTGGCAACACCGTCCACCACCACCACCACCACCAAAGGCCCAATTCTTCTGCCCGGTTCAACAGGTGCATGCAAGTACAAATCTTGATCTATTAACTCACAGCAGGGCCCATTCCTGTGCCCACCAGTCTTGTGGCTACACCAACATCTAATAGGGCAAATTTCTGCAGAGTATATACGGCAGGCCCCTACTTTCAAACATCCAACTTACAAACGACTCCTACTTGCAAACGGAAAGAGAAACAGGAAGTGAGAGGAAATCTACCCCTAGGAAGGGAAATTCTATCATGTTAGATTTCATTTGGGAAAAAGGTATCTCCTCTCTACTGATGCTTTATCACCCATCCTTGTTTCAATTAAAACCCCACTTTTCCAAAAACATTTGTCATTGGGACGGAAAGTGAGGTGACATGTTCTGAACAGATGTGCAAAGACAGCAAATGTTACAGGGGTGATAACCCCTCCCTATGTTCTCCAAAAATCTTAAAAATTGATTTTTTTGGGATGGAGCTACACTTCATAATGTACCTGTTCAGATTCTACTTAAGAACAAACCTACAGTCCGTGTCTTGTTTGCACCACCTATATACTGCTGTTCAGAGTATATAGGGTTGTAGGTATAGGGTTTTATTTTGGGTGCGGGGTCCCCCTTAATATCCATACAAGACCCAAAAGGGGCTGGGGTGGGGGGGGGGGGGGTTATGGGGTAGCCATGCCATTTTTCTCAAGGATTTTCAGCCATATGGCGGCCAGGACTAGACATGACATTAAAGCCGCAAGTGGTTTTAAATGGCTTCTTTTTTTCCTTTACAAATGTCATTTTGTGCAAGGACAGTTCTAAACATGGGAAACACATGCCACTTCACAGGCATACTTTAGAAACCCCCCAGGTACCATATTTAAAGGAAAATTTCACTTTATTTTTTTCACTTTATGCATCATTAAAATGACTGCTCCCGAAAAAACGTTAGTTTTTAAAAGTTATTTTTGCATTGATATATGTCCCCTGGGGCAGGACCCGGGTCCCCAAACCTGTTTTATGACATTAACATGCATATTGGCCGTTTTAATTAGCAATTTTGATTTCAAACGTTCGCGTCCATTATAACAAATAGGGTTCGAAAATTTGCGCAAACTTTCGGTCCGTTCGAAGGTTCTGGTGCGAACCGAACCCGGGGGTGTTCGGCTCATCCCTAGTCCTAACCTTTGACTTATTGGACTTTCTGAACCTTATTGTTGGCTTATCTTCTGATAATAGCTTTCTCTATACAGTAAAACCTTGAACTGTGAGCATAATTCATTCAAGAAACATGCTTGTAATCCAAAGCACTCTTATATCAAAGCAAATTGCCCCATAAGAAATAATGGAAAGGAAACTCAAATGATTCATTTCTCAACCATTTATTCATAAGTCCTTCAGTTTATAATCCATATAAAAAAAGATTAAAGCAATGTGATAGGTTGCATAACCATAAAATGTCCATCCACAAACAGCAGCCTCCACAAGGGGATTAGAAGCAAAATCCAGCAGGAGCTACAGAGTATACAAGAGAAGAGAGGCACCTCTAAGTGTAGCAATATGATATGAAGCAATATGACATTTATCAACTCACATGGTTGATGATTAAAAGAGGCACATCTAAGTATGCAGGCATCCGGGGTGAAACTGTCCACAGACCATCCTCCACTGCCGACTCTCATCACAGTCAGTCTGCAATCATGACCGGGAAGACTATCCTGCAGTAGAGCGATCTGAAAGTGAGGCTTGAATCGCTTGTGGAGTGCAGCGTGGAAGGGGCGGCATTGATAGCAGTGAGGAGGACGGTTTATGTGGACAGCTTTATCCCGGATGCCTGCATTAGACATGTGCACTGACAAAAAATGTGTTCATTTTCATTTTCGTTTCATTCTTTTTTTTGCTTTTTTCAGAAATTCGGAAAATCGCAAATTCGGGAATTTGTAAATTCAGAAATTCGGAATTCTGAAATTTGGGGAATTTTCACATTTCTATTTTTCGGATTTCCGAATTTCCGAATTTTCGTCAATTCGCAAATTTTGATATTCGGAAATTCGGAAATTTTCGGAAATTTAAAAATTCGGAAATTCGGGAATTCGGAATTAACGAATTTGTCAAAATTTGTTAAAAAACTAATTAGGAACTAAACGGATTGCACATGTCTAGCCTGCATACTTAGATGTACCTCTTTTAATCATCACACATGAGAATTGCTAAATGTTGTACCTTCATTAAATATAACCATATTGCTACACTTAGCGGTATCTCTCTTCTCTTTTATACTCATTTGTGATATGACACTACTTGTATATCAAGACATCGCTTGTATATCAAGTCAAAATGTAATAAAAAATGTTGCTTGTCTTGCAAAACACTCTCAAACCAAGGTTTTACTGTACCTTCCTAAAATGCATTATTCCAAAAGAACTCTCTTGCAAGTGGAATGGTTGTAATTTACTTACTACCCAGGGCGAGTAGGTAACTTACTCTTAAGATCCCCCCCCCCCCCCCCCCCATGCTACCTGTGTTGACTGGAACTACTGTAGAACCTTTATGTGTCCAGCCCTCCTGCAATGCGGAAACCAGCCTAAAGGTTTGCTGTGCTGAGCTAATAAAGTTCCTTCAGGGGTATATCATGCTGTTATTTTATTTCTAAATTTTCTGTTATTAAAAAGAAATTGTTGAAATGAATAAAGACAACATTTTCCCAGCATTAATTACCAGTAGATAGTTTTCAACATTTGCAGACTGGAAATTTGCCTGATTCAGGTCAAACCTCAAACTTTGTGAATAAATCCATTCATCTTTTGCATGCATGTGTTTTATCATCTGCTGATTGACAGTTTTGAAACATGAATTCTGAATGGTCAATGATAAATATTTATTAGTAAAGTTATATTAGTTCCAATGAACAATAGCAGTCATTACCTTAATATATCACTTTGATCTGTTTGAATCAATGAGCACAGAATATTTAAAACTTACAACATTTCAAAAATAAATGGAACATATTTGAGCTTTCTTTATTTTCTACTGCTGTTTTTAGGATCAGGGTTTAAATAAATACTTTGTAGAAAACCAACATTTTACATGGGATTTTGTGGAGTCTCTAGTGTCTGAGATCTTGCGGGATGAGATTCTTCCAGATGTGGTTATTGAGGCATTAACAAATAATCCTTCCAAGGTAAGAATCACAATTTGGTAACAACTAATTTATAATCTCTAAGCCTTTCTGCATATTTCATGTTTATTCACTGAAGTGCTGTAGTGCAGATATAGCGGAACTTCAGTCATTTTTTCAACTTCTCATCTATTAAATCATCTGTCCTTGTTGTTTTAACTTTGGATAGAAATATTTTTTTTCTGCCAGTAAATACCTTATACAGCCCACTTCCTGTTTCTTGTCTGCTAAATAGCCTAGGCTTATGACATCATGCACAGCTCTCTCTTATGCCCCGTAAACACGGTCGGAAATTCTGACCACAAAATCCGTCAGATTTTTTCAGACAGATTTTGTCCGACACTGGTGTTGCATACACACGGTCATCCTGAACATGGTGATGTTCGTTGCATACGACGGGACTACGTAGAGGCTAGTAGCCAATAGCTTTGGTCTTGTAATGTGATCTGAGCATGCGTGGCACTTTGTTCGTCGGAATTCGCTACAAACGATCAGAAAAAGTCCGATAGGACTTTGTTGTCGGAAAATTTGAGAGCAGGATCTTAAACTTTTTCCGTCGGAAATTCCGACGGAAAAAGTCAGATGGAGCCCACACACGGTCGGAATTTCCGACAACATGGTCCGATAGGACATTTTCCGTCGGAAACTCTGACCGTGTGTACAGGGCATTACTCTCATGAGAGTTTACCAGGAAGGGAGGGGGGATGAGTCATAAGAGGGCCAATGAGAGCTGCAGAGCTGGAGGTGTGTGTCTGTGTAAATCCAGGAAGTGAACAGGCAGCAGATTCAGCTGCCCACAGTTAAAATGGATGCAGCCAGAGTCAGTGGAGGGAGATTTCTGCAGCATATTTGGCAAGTACAGAATCACAGTATATATAAAGTAATATGCAAAGTGGTTGGAGGGAAGCTTCAGGCTGGCAAAGATGTTTTTATAACAAATTATTTAAGCAGGCTGCAGTTCCTCATTCATTACAAGTTTAATGATATATGATTTATTTACCTGATAGGCAGATATGTCCACCTTTCATGAGGAGAACAGTAGTAACAGGCTATAAAAATAATAATGCAGAGATTAAAATTAAAAAAGATGGAGCGCTAGAAATGCAGCTAGTGAGATATGGAAAAAGTTCCAAGGTCCAGGTGTGCCAGTAGACAAAGTTCATCTACTGCTGAGACCAGACCAGGGTTTAGGGGTTCTGGTCTGTATCAGTTTGGACAGCCAGCTGTAGAGAGCAAAAGCGACTCTGTGGATATGGGTGAGAGAGAGTGAGAGAGAAGAGCGGCGCCACTCTGAGTGCAGTATGTCAGTTAAAATTCAATGTTTAATAAAAGTAAGATCAACTCAAATTTTGGTGAGGTATAATGTGCATGGCATAAGTAGCTTGGGCTCCTGTAGTCCAGCTGGGCAGCGGTGGTGGTCAGCAGTTTCCAGCGGCTCTGGTGGTTCCTGAGGCTCCGAGGCTGAAGACAGTTACACAACAAGCACATCAGCAGGGCTCGATGTGAGGCGTGGTCAAGCTCACATTCGGAGCGTGCATGCTCCTTCATCAGGCAAAATGTGAGTTGACCTTACTTTTATTAAACATTGAATTTTAACTGACATACTGCACTCAGAGTGGCGCCGCTCCTCTCTCTCTCTCTCTCTCAAAAATAATAATGCGCTTTCTCTTTAAAGTGTCACATGTGAACCAAAAATTCAAATAATATTATTTGATACCTTCCAATATCATACATATATCCACTACCAAGTACTGGTAAATAACAAAATATATGGCGCAATTTATGTATGAAAATTTACATAATAAACATTCCCCATAAAGTGCAAAGTTCAAAAAATTTCATAATTGAATACATATGATTTTTAAAACGAATAATTCATAAGCAAATAGATTAAAAATCTAAATAAAGTCTGAATAAAGTCAATCCAAGTGCAAGAAATGTGTTTTGTTCTAAGGGTTTATATGAAAGTGCTTCTGTGTCACAACTGTGCTCCTTAGGGCAAACAGGCTGCTTACCAGATCAAAAGATCTCACAAAGGAGATCATAAACGCCTAAAAGTCTTGACCAGTCCCTACTTGCTGTGGTATATTCCACCAGCCAGCTCCCGCATATGTATAGATTAAAAACAAGGAAGAAAACTCCTAGTGCTATACTGCATTTAAAAGATTTATTAATAAAAGTATTGTACTTACAGAGTATAACGATAAACCCATAAGTGCGGCCGCGATGGCTGTCGACATGTCTGTGCGTGCTGACCTCACATTGCTAGCTCCGGCCAAAACAGTCTATCTGAAATTTAGTTGGGGGGTTGTAATGTATATAAAACCTCCACCCATGTACCCCAGTTCTTGATCCTTTAATTCAATTCCCGCTCAGCACAGCCTCGGACATTTTGGTTTGGGTCTCCAATTTCCTTTGGTTCCTAATGCCCCGTACACACGATCCGAAAATCGTACTAAAAATGCCGCATTCAAAACGATCGTATGATAATCGGATCATTAGTACAGAGCTTTTGAGAGCCGATCAGGACAGTTCATCCGATATTATTTTATCGGACATGCACGGAAATTTTTTTCCTACAATGCCACATCGTACGATTTTCGTTTAAGCAGTACAGCTTTCGTTTGAAAATGCAATAAAAATACATTACAACACGTGACATCACCAAATTTTTATTCTGTCGTACGAGAATTTTCATGACTTTAGTAAACTCATCAGATTCGACATGAGATTAGCATGCAAAAAAAAAAACGGACGTTCATTCATCGTTGAACACATCGGATTGTGTGTACGGGGCATAAGTCTATTGAGTCTTTTCAGTGTTCAATCAAAAGAAGCAAAGGTGGATGGGTACTGAAGGGGCACAGTGCTGAAGGTTAATTTATTACAACCATTTTACTCCGCTGTACTCTAATGGGTCGTACACACAATCCGATTTTCCGACAACAAATGTTGGATGTGACCTTGTTGGAGAAAAGTCCGACCGTGTGTATGCTCCATCGAACATTTGTTGTCAGACTTTCCACCAACAAATGTTGGCTAGCAGGTTCTCAAATTTTCCGCCAACAAATTTTGTTGTCGGACTTTCCGATGGTGTGTACACACATGCTCGGAGTCAATGCTCACCAAACACAGCATTAGCAGAACCCAGTAACCCATCAGCTTCTAACTTCAGTTTGTTCAGGTAAGCTTCAGTGTTTGTGGTGGATGGCTGCTCCGGTGTTAGTAAATTTCTTTCATTACGTTCTTTTCTAGTAGCTACAGATTTTTATTTTTTTCAGGATATTGGAGCGAAGACATTCTTATTGTGTGGCATTTATAAAGGGGAAATCAGCAAACTGATTTATATATTTAGTGACAGCTGTGTGGCAGGCAGAATAATATATTTATTTCCGTTTTTGATTTATTTTTCTTTCATGTTTATGATAAAGGGTTTTTATCCAAATAATTTACTGTAGGTATATTTTATTTTTTCCTTATAACACTATTGAAATTGAAAAATAATTGAAAATTATTTCTATGCTTTACAGATCTCATGGATGCCAACAAAGAAATATCATGGCACAGAACTATCAAAATCATTGATATCAGAGTGTGTATCTGTGGCAATACTTTACCTCATATATAGTGTCAGTCATTATAGTGATATTAAATAAAAAAACATGTTGATTAGATTTCCTGTATTAGAAATAGATAGACACAGTAGATAGATGAACAACGAATGATGAACGACGAACGTTCGTTATGAGGAATTTATCATGAGGGGCTCCCACCATCCCTGTGCTGTGCTCATTATGAGGGGCTCCCACCATCCCTGTGCTGTGCTCATTATGAGGGGCTCCCACCATCCCTGTGCTGTGCTGATTTCCTGGGTTTTTTAACTTCATCATAACGAATAATCGTAATTAACGAACATTCTTATTTTGTCCGATTCTGAATCTTCCATCGACTACCAGTACCAGTCTCCCACTCCCATATCAAAAAAAGTCATTTACCCAACCCTCACTCAGCAGCAGAAGAAACCCTCTGATTGGTCAACAAAACACCAGTCATGTTTCCGTAACGGAATGTGGATCCGAAATTCGTAAACGAAATTTCATATTTCGTACAGAATTTGGAAGCATAGCAATTCGTATTTCGGATCCTCCCGAATGTACAAATTTACGGAAAAATTTGTACGAATTTTTGATTAGTACGAAACTAATCGCACATGATAGATAGACTTTTTATTTAATGGACAGTTCACACCATAGAAACGCAGTCCGAAATCATTCCAGATGCTTTTCTACATGCGTGTATTTTTGATGTGTTTCAGTGCGTTTTCCCCCTCTTTTTTTAATTAAATTTAAATAAGGACATGTGTGTTCTAGTGCATGTCTTGGTGCGTTTAGGTGTGTTCCAGTGCATTTATATGCATTTTACAGCACTCCAGTACAGTACAGTCCAGGAAAAATTCAGCATGTTCTACTTTTTTTTTTTCTGGAACTGGAACGCACTGGAACTGCAAGCATTGGTGTAAACTATGCCATTGAATACAATATTACCTACTTTCCATGCGTTTTTGATGCAGAAGAAAAATGCACTGGACTGCATATGGTGTGCACTGGCCTTAAAAGATAATTATTTATGAAACAAGCATCTATGAATGACAAGTCACTGCATTTTTCCTACAACCAATCAATACAGAAATAAAATGCATCTGTGTCAGTTACAGTATAAATGATTTCAATTGTTCTAATATATGTGGACTACAGGGAAACACATTGTTTAACCTGTAGCCGACCGCCCACTGTCAATTGACGGCGGAGCGGTGCGGCTCTTGTGGCGGGACGCCGCTTAAATTTTGGCCAGTAGGGGGTGCGCGCGCACTGCGGGAGGCGTGCCCGGCTGCCGCGATGTCCGCCGGGCACCCGCGATTGCCCAGTAACTGAGCAGGACGTGGATCTGTGTATGTAAACACACAGATCCACGTCCTGTCACTGGAGAGGAGACCGATGGTGTGTCCCTTGTACATAGGGACACCGATCGGTCCCCTCCCCCAGTCAGTCCCCTCCCCCCACAGTTAAGCCCCATACACACGCGCGGATTATCCGAGGACCAGGTCCGCCGGATCATGTCCGTCATACTTTGTCCGATGTTGGTTTTGCGTACACACGGTCGGACAAAGTTGTCGGAAAATCCGATCATTCTGAACGTGGTGACGTTTGTTGCCTACGACGGGACTACGTAGAGGCTAGTAGCCAATAGCTTTGGTCTTGTAATGACCGATCACACGATCGGATTTGGTGTGATCGGACTTTGTTGTCAAAAAATCTATCCAGCAGGAGATAGGACTTTGTCCGTCAGACAATCCGATGGAAACTGTCCGATGGTGCCTACACACGGTCGGAATTTCCGACAACATTGTCTGATAGGACAGAATCCATCGGAAAATCCGACCGTGTGTATGGGGCTTTAGAATCACTAACATAGGGAACATTTTAACCCCTGCAGCGCCCCCTAGTGTTAACCCCTTCCCTGCCAGTCACATTTATACAGTAATCAATGCATTTTTATAGCACGGATCGCTGTATAAATGTGAATGGGTGAATGGAACTTCACCAGTGAAGGCAATTCTTAAGGCGTCAGCACACCAAGACATGTTGGACAATTTCATGCTCCCAACTTTGTGGGAACAGTTTCGGGATGGCCTCTTCCTGTTCCAGCATGACTGTGCACCAGTGTACAAAGCAAGATCCATAAAGACATGGGTGAGTGAGTTTAGGGGGGAGGAACTTGACTGGCCTCATCCCGATAGAACACCCTTAGGATGAATTAGAGTGGAAACTGTGAGCCAGGCCTTCTCATTCACATCAGCGCCTGGCCTTAAAAATGTGCTTCTGGAAGAATGGTTAAACATTTCCATAGACAAGGGGGCTGTGGCTGGTATGTCCTTAATAGATAAGGCACCTCATCCCATAAAGTGAATACAATAAGGAGCAAGGAGGAGGGGATTATTGCGGTGCCATAAATAACTCAGAACATCATTTTAGAAAAAATTAAGTATATCAATTTTATTACAATACATCCAAATTTAAAAAGAGCCAACAATTCAGTGTATGATCACATATAGCGAAGAAACAAATAGCAATATTTTGTTGACAAAAAAAATGGTGGTAGATTTAACAGCAGGTCAACTCTTCCCTGATGCCCATGACTGCGCACCAGTGCACAAAGCAAGATCCATAAAGACATGGATGAGCGAGTTTAGGGTGGAGTAACTTGACTGGTCTGGCCTCAACCTAATAGAACACCCTAAAGCCCCATACACACGGTCGGATTTTCCGATGGATTCTGTCCTATCGGACAATGTTGTCGGAAATTCCGACCGTGTGTAGGCACCATCGGACAGTGTACCTCGGATTGTCCGACGGACAAAGTCCTATCTCCTGCTGGATAGATTTTTCGACAACAAAGTCCGATCACACCAAATCCGATCGTGTGTAGCGTAGTCCGACGGACAAAGTGCTACGCATGCTCAGAAGAAATTCTGTGACGGAAGCGCTCGGTCAGGTAAAACTACCTTTCCTAATCGACACAGCACATTCGTCACGCTGCAATGTTTAAATGTCTTTAATGCAGCGCATTCTCTTTTTCTTTACAATGCAAGAAGAATGACATGTTTTAGCTGCTCCTATTCACCCGCACTTCTCACAAACTTAGTTCTTTATTAGTTTTCATGATTTCTAGACTACATGTTTATTTTTACTCAGATCGTAAAAGAATCTTTGTTATATTTTTTGGATGATTTCTCATTTTTGTATTTTTTTTGGAATACATATTTTCAGGAGTTTTTTTTTTTTTTTGAGGGGGGTTGTGTGTCTCAACTTAGCAAAACAACATTATTAACATTTCTATTTGTTGCTTAAATTTCCTAGGAGTTTGTTGGTTGTTGGTGCCCCTTGTTAATTATACTTTATGATTAGTGAAATGTACCTGCCTACTCACAAATAAACTGTCATTGTAGAAAAGTCAAACACAATAGGCAATGATTATTTCAAATCAAAAATACCTTTATTTAGGTCTCAGCAACAAAACAAAGAGGAACGCAGCGATGGAGAAACTTGGGGAATTTGCAAAGCCTTGGACCCCCACGGCAACCATCATTTTTGAAGCATCTAAAATTGGGGGCCTAAAGGGGTACGTATCTAAATAATAAGGGAGTGCTATCTGGTCCTGAAGTCCAAAACATCCGGAACTGCAGCAGATGCCATCTAGGTCCCCAGGCTCTGGTACTACGAGAGGCTCCATCTTCTCTCAGACCAGACTGAATCCAGGTCGTCACTCTCAGGTCTTCCTTCCACGCTTCCTTGCACGCTGTGGCTGTGTTGCTGGTGGGGTGGCAGAAGGAGGAGGAGGCGGAGCATGGTCACTATGGCAAACATGTGTGAGTGGGGTCACCCCCCCAGCCATCCCCTTATTTAGGACTTTGAGGATGACATCCTCACACATGTTGCGTTGCCCCACCTCCATACCCATCATTTTCGTCACAACCAAGGAGCCAAAGGTCTCCTCGTCGGTGGGTGTGGCATGTAGGGAGGCTGAAGCCTCTCTGATCATCCGGAGCGCTGACTCTCCCACCTCACCCCCCCTTCTCGCCCTTTTGTAGGGAAGGCGGAGGGGAGGGATTTGGGAGTCAGTCAGGCTCCTAGGCCTACCCCCCTCTTGGCTGCCACTACCCACCTCTTGGCTGCCACTAACCCCTTCCTCCTCCTGACTGCCACATTCCACAGCCTCCTCCTGGCTGAGGTCTTCCTGTGTATGAAAAAGGGACATAGTTTCAGTTATTTGTTCATCAAACACACACAATTTTCATCTAGTGACTGTTGCAAAATGTGTAAAAATAGAAAACCATACAATTCTCAGCCCTGCAGTTTATATTATTGCCCCAAATGTCTCCAACACTACTGTCAGTTTATATGTCAAACACGTTAGGAACTAAGCAATTGGGGATCCTGAATTAACTGAACATCATTTATTTTTCACAAAATTGGTTCCCAAACTACTATACCTGGCTCAAGCTGGGCTCCTCCACCTCTTCCAGACTGGAAGGCCCAGGTTGCTCCTCGGAAGCCTCATCAGGGGTGGCCTGTGCGCAAGGAAGCGTGGAAGGAGGAGGCGAGAGTGACTCCGTGACATCAGTCTGGTCTTTGAGAAAATGGAGGCTGTCATAGTACCAGAGCTTGGGGGCATAGACCTCATCTGCTGCAGCTCCAGATTCTTGGGACTTCAGGACCTTCTTGCGCTTCCTGATATACGCACTCCTCAGGCTGTCAATTTTATTTCTTATCTTACCAACAGTTGCCGTGGGGAACCTTGGCTTTACAAATTCCACAAGTTTCAGCAGGGCTGCATACCTCTTTGCTTTGTGGCCGTAATGGGGGTGTTTGGCCTGCCATAAAAGGGGAATTTCCCTGTATTTATCAATGAACAGGGGGAGAAAACTCATGTCGTTGAATCCCTGCATATTCTCTGCAAGACACAACACCACACAAAACACTATAAATAATGTCCGGCAAAACTCTCCTAATCTTCTCCAGAAAGAAGCCTCAAGGTCTAATCTGTCTAGGCTAGTTATGTACCAACGTCAAATTGTACCTTTGTTATAGCGATCGTCTCGTGCGTCAGCTCTCTCTCCCCTCGTCTCACAGATCGTGGCTACGACACAGGCGTGTGACGTTTTATATACAGTGCGCATGCGTTAAACTCCGCCCGCCCCTGGCAATTTTTCTCGGCTATTCCCCACCCCTTCTCTTTACGGCGCAGTGGGGAGAGCACATGGCGGGGACACAGCAGGTGCGCCCGAAATATTGCAGCAACGAGGAGGAGGACGAGGAAAGGCCGGAGGCAGAAACATCCCGATCCCGGAGCCTGAAATTCAAGGCCTCCAATATGTCATTTGGAGAAATGTTGGAGATGGTGGACATATTAAAGAGGAGCGACTATGATGGGAAGTATGGGCCTTACCTCAACCCCAATGTCCGCAAGGCCAACATCATGTCTAAAGTTGTGAGGAGGCTGTACAAACATTTTGGGGTACAACGATCCAAGGAGCAACTGAGGAAACGCTGGTCAGACCTGAAACTGAGGGAGCCCGATCAGTACAGAAAGATCAAGCGAGTTCTTCAAAAAAGTAAGTAGTTGTGTTTTGTGTTTGATTTTTGGCTTGCATACTGCTCCATGTGTTTGTATTTTTACAAAGTTGTACATTATAAAATGGCCACTTTCATGTTCGTCTGTGCATTCGATCATACTCAACCTCGATATTTCTGCCACTGTCATGTTCGTGTGTGTCCATTCGATCGTACTCAACCTCGATCGTTCGGCCACTTATAATACGATGTTTGGTGTTTTTTTGGGGGAAAGGAAGTTTGTTCTCACTAGAAATGTCATCAAGAATGTAAAGCCAATTTATTCAATGTAAAGGAGAGGTCACCCAGTAGCTGTTTACCCATCTGGACTCTAGAGCACTAGTGCTGGGACACCCAAACCCAATTTTTATTATGCTTTTCCACACATGTGCTCTAGTGGATACTAGAGGGGGGTCTCCATCAGACAAACTTCTACCAAAAAGCTAGTAAGTTTAGCACCTTTACAAAGTGACTACATTCATGTTGTTGTCATTTGTAACTGGCCAAACAAAAATATTGTCCCTCAATTTCAAGCAATGTTTGACATTTCATATTTCTGCCCTCAATAGATTGTGTTGCTAAATCTTCCTTTTGTACATTCTCATAGGGGAGCGAAAACTCGTGACGTCTGAGGAAACCACAAAACCAACACCTCCCAAAGAAGGGGAAAGACAAGAAGCAGAGGAGGAGGAGGAGGAAGGAGAGATCATAGAAATTGGAGAACTTGTCACCACAACAGGTGAGTGTGGGAGAACACAGCTACTGGTAAGGTAGTGATGTTTTAGGAAAAATCTGAAAACGCACCAAGTAATTAACACACATTTGTGGCTGTTTCTGAAAACATTTGCAACTTAAGAACTGTGTGAAATTTGGAACATGCACACATTGTGTCCACATGTGCTAGCTCCCATCATGGTGGATGAATGACAACATTTTTTGGGGGTGCAACCACTTTCCGAACTACTAAAGTGGTTGTGGTGAAGGGGTTGCACCCCCAAAAAACCTCCATTCATCCCCATGATGGAAAATGGCACCTTTGAAGATTCTAGGCATGTGTTTTACCATCTAATGACCATTTTCTGACCCAAATTGTGTGCATGTTCTAAATTTCCACTTTCCAGGGGTGACCCCCCATGTGATGAAGGCAAGATCAAACACACTTTTAACATATAGTCATGTCTGATCTTGTCTTCACTTTAGAAAGTTGAACTTTCCTAGTTCCTATGTTCTGTTTTGCTCCATGCCTGGTTTTACCAAATGCGGAATGTTTGTAAACAATGTTGTAAAGAACCAAGATCTTGTCAGTTTTGGCAAGAAGTTTGTAAATGCACTTGTGAATGTGTTGCAAGTAAACTTTTTAAATGTTCTAAATGTGTGGCTTCCTTATTTAAAAACAAAAAAGCATTATGTATGTCAAATGTAAAGGATTTGGGGGGCAATAGGTGTTATTTACTAAAGGCAAGTCCAGTTTGCACTGCAAGTTTCTTTCCCAGGGCACTTTTGCACTGCACTTGTAGAGCATAGTAGATTTGACTTATGTAAATGACACCCACAGTGATTTGTACGAAAACACGTAGCACACCATTTTTGGTAATACACACATTTCTGTCATGGTGATGAAAAGGAGTATTTTGGGTGTCAGTTATGCACTACAAACCTTCTCTAGACAAAAGATTAGGTATCACACACACAGCATGAGAAGAATCTTTTTGGGAAGAAGAGACTGTTACCTCATTTTGCCCAGAAAGTGCATTCCCACTGTTGAAGCTAAAGGGCAAAAATGTATATCTCAAAGAAGCTAGAATATGGAAAGGACCAGAAAACATAGGTTTGTAAAAAAAATATATTTATTTAAAAATGCCTCTCACACATCGTCAGGCAGAGCAATGGCCCCCCTACCCACAAAGTAGTCCATATATTGCTCGCGGACCGTGCGGGCATTTAGAGGGGGCAAGCCTGGACGTGCCGCTTGAAGGGCTGTGAGGTCGGCATTGGAAGGGCCCTCAACATCTGGGCCAACGGTCACCACATAGTTGGTGTTGTGTCTTTTCAAAAAGTTGTGCAATAAGCAAGAGGCAAGAACTATGTGTTTGAGTTTGTATTCCGCCAAGTTAATAGCCGTCAAAAACAGGCGGAAGCGGCTGGCCAGGATCCCAAAGGTGTTCTCCACCACTCTGCGGGCTCTCGACAGCCTGTAATTGAAGACCCTCTGGTCTGGGGTGAGGGTCCTCATCGGGAAGGGCCTCATCAGATGGGGAGTCAACGCAAATGCTTCATCTGCGACAAAGACGAAGGGGAGTCCTTCAGCATTCTCCTCTGGAGGTGGCAAGCACAGACTGCCACTTTGGAGACACCAGTAGAACTCCGTGTGCGCAATGGCACCACCATCCGAGATCCGGCCGTTCATCCCCACGTCCACATACAAAAACTCGTATGTCGCCGACACCACCGCCAACATCACGACACTATTAAACCCCTTGTAATTATAATAGTAGGACCCCGAGTTGGGGGGTGGGACGATGCGGACGTGTTTCCCATCAATTGCACCTCCGCAGTTAGGAAAGTCCCAACGGGTGGCAAAGTGGGAGGCCACAGTCTGCCATTCCTGTGGCGTGGAAGGGAACTGTGGAGTGAAACAAGAAAAAAAAAATAGGCACTTTGCACATAAACATTGCAAGCAGATTAGACATTAAACATCTTGGAACAAGATCATACTTTTACATTTTAGGCTGGAAAGTATTTGCACAGAAAAGTAGAGGGTCCCCTTAGCAGATTACTCACCCCCTATCAATCCCCCCACTTCTGATGGGCCATTGGCCCCTCTGCACTTCATTGATTGCCAAGTGGCTCAATAATGTGTGCTAGTTTGGCCAGACCCTCCTTACTTAACACTATTGGCAGCCCACAGGAAAGATAAAATAACATTCCAAATCCCCACCCCCCCCCCCCCCCCCAAAAAGGAACGCACATTTGGACATTCTGAAATTACCTAGCAAGCTAATAGGAGGGACAGAACACAAAAAAAGAGGAAATGGAAAGTATGGAGCCAGCCCCTTGCACTACATGCTTTGCTGAATTCATCCCTAAAGATGCCCACTATAAAGAGGTAGGTATATAGTGTGTATTGACCTTTGGAAAGCCAGCAGATAGAGGATTGGTACCATCTGACAGAGCAGTTGGGGGAGGGGGTTCAGAATGAATTGGGCACCCCCCCCCCCAACAACAAAAAGGGAAAAAAAAAAGGGGCTCTACATGAAGTAAACCACACAGCAAACATTTGTGCATATTTTAGGGGGTGTTTGGGGGGAAAAAATACTATGCAGCAGACAAAATACATTGCCTAAGGGACTAGGCCATAGGTGTCTATTGGGGCAGAAGAGCATGCTGGGGAGGTAAGTGAAGGGAAAAATGCATGAAGGAGAAAAGGGGCACAGCATATTAGAGCATATTGCAATCATGGTAATTAGGGAAGGAGGTCAAAAATACAAGACATTAGCAAACAGAGCATACACAGAAGGGAATAGTAAAGGAGAAATGTTACCTTAATATAGTCCTCCTGCAGGACCTGGATGATGGCAGAACAGGTCTCTGGAATAATGATTCCCAGGGCCTGGGGAGAGATACCTGAAGAGAACTTCAAATCCTGAAGGCTTCTCCCTGTCGCCAAGTACCTCAACGTAGCAACAAGCCTCTGCTCCGGAGTGATGGCTTGTCTCATGCAGGTATCCTGCCGGCTGATAAAAGGGGTCAGCAAAGCCAAAAGACGGTGAAAAACGGGGTCCGTCATCCGGAGAAAGTTCCTGAAATCATCAGGATTATTCTCCCGGATCTCACGAAGCAAAGGCATCTGCGAGAACTGATCACGCTGAAGCAACCAATTCTTGGTCCACATACTCCTCGTCACTCTGTTCATGGACGGGTCTTGGCTCAAAGCTAAAAGCCCAACACCAATTTTGCGTACAGCACGAACTCGGCGACGAGTACGTATGGGAAACATTGCTCACAAAAGGTCGGCTGGTCAGAACGGACAAACAGAAAGCACCGATAAACAGCAAGGCCTGTAAGAACGAAATGAATACCAGAAACGAGCAGACAATAAGCAGTGCAAATCAAAGCGTCCTATATCAAGATATAGGCCGCAATGACCAACAAATGCGAACTGACTACACGCACTAATAAACAGATACGCACGACAAGCACAAACTGAAGAGCAGTAACGATCTGAGTCAGAAAACTGAGAAGCGCGAATCTTAAGTCCCCAAACTTCGACTAACTTGCGATAAACACGGGATCAGCAGAAGGAGCCCAACGGGTGCCTGACGTGGTGCTGAACTTCCCTTTCACATAGGCACAAACTATGCTGCGTTCAGCTTTGTAACCTGGAAAACAAAAGAAAAATCTGAATCCACAGTATGGACTGTATTTACTTCTGAGTATGGACTGTATTTACTCCTGAGTATGGAATGTATTTGCCTGCTTGCTGCCCACTCACAGTACATTTACTGCAGGCATGCTGGCTCACGTACATGTACACCATCCAGCCTGTTCCAGGTTAGGAGTGTGCGCATAATGCTAATCCAAGCTGTCATTGGCTACAGTTTGTTAACAGGTCCCGGCCAATGATCTATGGCTAAGACCTGCTGATCGGCTGTAGCCAATCACAACATAGATTCCTGTGTTTACATACACACAGGGGTTTGTACACAGATCAGCGATCTACCTGTTTCTTATCCCTGCAAAGCAGTGACGAATAGCAAAAAATGCACTGGTCATGAAGAGGATAAAACCTTCTGGAGGTCAAGTGGTTAATACTGTATGCATGTAAATATTTCTGCAAGCATTTACATGCATACAGCATATAATGTAAATTTACACTTTTATCCCGGCATACCAAGGATGCTAGGCAGCAGAACCAGTCTGCATCCCAGCAACTATGAGCTGCCTGCATCCTAGCAACCTAGAATGCCAGGTGGCAAAAACCACCTGTACCTTAGTAAACTAAAGCAGTAAATGTGGCATTCACAAAACATTTACTGCAAGTGAATTAATCATTGTAATGTGGAACACATGCACCAGGGGGATTCGGATGTAGTGAATGTTTGGTAAATGTCACATTTACTGCTTTATAAAAATACCCATGGTGTCTGATAGTAAAGACTCTTTGGAAAATATTCGATACTTATTTAAACCTATGTCATGGTTTTACCTGTGTGTGTAAACAAATAAGAAAATCAAAAAATTTAAATTAATTACTATTATGTTAAATGCTTTAGCTCCCATTCAGCATATTGACTGGATAATCAAACATTGACTTTTACATTTTCTTATTAGCAGAGGATCACTCACATATTTTTCACAAATTTTCCTGGATGAATTAATAAATGAGTTATTGAAGGAACTTTGCAATCATACACTTAAAATGGAGGTACAAGATTTTGTAGGTGACCATCTTATGGAGAGCACTCTTCATGATTTTCTGGGTGAATTGATTACCAGTATCATCCAAACAGAACTCCCATCACTGGTAAGTATTTATATTTAACTTTCCACACATACACCTAAAATATTCTCTATTATAATTAAACATCTCACATTATATTTATTTGGAGGGGGCTTTTAAACATATCACTTTGTACTTTAACAGGTACCAAATATTTTATCTCTTCAGAGAGAGAGATGCAAAGGAAGGTTCCAGCTTTAGGAATAACATTGTATCTGACAGTAGCATAGCTAGCCTACTTGACACCCAGGGCTGATTTATTAGTAAGCTATGCATGCAGTAAACCACAGCAAAATATGGGGATAATAGTTGTGTGTTATTCAAGAATTAAAAAATAGTGAACTACTGCATCCCAGATTACGCAGCTGTCCCAAATACCATATTTATTGGTGTATATCACGCGCCGGCATATAACACGCACCCCAATTTAAGAGGGACGTTTCAGGAAAAATAACTTTTTTGTGCCCATCTGCAGCCTGTTGTGTGCCCATCTGCAGCCTGTTGTGTGCCCATCTGCAGCCTGTTGTGTGCCCATATGCAGCCTGTTGTGTGCCCACCTGCAGCCTGTTGTGTGCCCACCTGCAGCCTGTTGTGTGCCCATCTGCAGCCTGTTCTGTGCCCATCTGCCCCCTCAATGCAGCTCATAATATCTCGGATGAAATCACAGAGCTGTCATCTGTTTCCTCGCTCTCAGTCGGCAGTCACATACACAGTCCCGCCTCCCCCATCGGCATTGGACCAGCTCTTGTGATAGACAGAACAGTGGTCCAATGCTGGTGGCTGAGGCAGGACTGTTTGTCGGAGTGGAGAGGAGATGACGGGTCAGTGATTTCCAGGGGGACTCGTTTTCCTCCGAGGTATGCTGTCGGCGTATAACACGCTTCTGCGATTTTCCCCCTATTTTCAGGGGGAAAAAGTGTGTGTTATACGACAATAAATACAGTATATGCTAAATCATACAGACCTGATTGAGATGACGGCTTCTGAGACCCACCGCTTACAGCAAATATTGCATTTTCTTAGGTCTGTTAGTAGACTTTCGCCTGATGTTGCGACTCGCACAGCCTTTGAAAATAGATATTATCGCAGTGTGTTTGAGAGGGGTGGTGTCTCTGAACTATATAAACTCTTTGTTAATTCCACAGGTAAACTGACCTATATGCTGGCCTGGGAAAAGGATTTGGGTGTTGAAATTTCAGAAGAGGAATGGAGGGAATGGTCTGTACAGACATATAAGGGCATTATGAATATCTCCCTGGTAGAAGTGGGCTTTAAGGTGGTCCCTCGTTAGTATTTAGTGCCAGAGCGTCTGCATCGGATGTACTCAGATTCCTTGGCCCTGTGTTTTTGAGGTTGTGGGCAGGTAGGCTCAATGTTCCACTCCTGGTGGTCATGTAGTAAGGTTCAGAGCTTTTGGATCAGAGCCCACAATTGAATATACTATGTGAACATGGTAAATGTTGTCAAAGACTCCAAAATAGCTTTACTTAATGAACCTGTGGAGGGGATACCCCACCATTGGCAGACTCTAAATTAACTTCCGATGGCCAAAATTGCTATCGCCACTGCCTGGAAGAAACCTGTGTTTGAGTTGGCGATAATGAAGCATAAGCTTACCTGGATAATGATTAATGAAAAGATGGTTTGTACATTTCGTGATACTGCTGTTCAATTTGAAAGGGTCTGGAACCCTTGCATTTAATATCTTCAAACTCCTGTATAGTAAGTACTCTGGTGGGTGTCGGAGGTGTGGACTGAGTGGAGATCTTGATCTTTTTTCTTTGATTCACCCGTCCTCCTTTTATTTTATTTTGCTTTTATCTCCTTTTCATATTTTTCTCCCTTTCTTTTCTTCCCTTTTCTTTCCGGCTTTACCTGCTCTTTCCATCTACTCCTTGAGGATGGTTAGGCTTGGGGAGTCCCCTCACTCTCTCTGTTTCTTTTTTTTTTTAACAAAATGATTTTTAAATAATGTATGGTTGGAGGACCATATTTTGTGTTTATAGTATACTGTAGGTATTCGCTATTCTCTCCCTGCCCATACATGCTGGGGGAGTGGAGGAGGGGTTTCTATCTAATGCTTGCTTCCCCCCCCCGTATAGCCTATATTGTCATTCTCAATTTGGGTTCCCCTCCCTCTTCCCCCCCCCCCCTTTTTTTTTAACTTAAATGTTTGTAACATTAATGCAAATTCCTACTGGTGATCTTATGATGGTCAGTGTGTATCTTTACGGTTTACCATTGTAGTAATTTCTAAGTTAATGCTCTATCTCACCTGTGTCACGACCTGTAGGCCTTATTTTTATATGTTTCTGTCTACCTATGTACCTTTGTAAAACACTTTCAATAAAAAACTATTGAAACAGAAAAATAGTGAACCACTGCAAAACAGAATTGGCATAATTATGTCAGGTTTTGATAGAGACAGAACTACATGGACCAAAATTTTTTTAATAAACAGTATATTTTACAATGTCAGTGTGCTCCCCTTGCATATAGTGGCCAATGTAACCCCTCTCCACATTGTGTTCAATGCACCACTTTTTTGCGGTCTGTGTGTTCCTGCTATATGATGGTTGGTGGGCCTCTTCATGGAAGCCAACATGTGTCTCCCTTATTCTTCTCAGTTTGTGCTCCAGTGGCCCCCTTTATGGTGGTCAGCATGTGCACCTTTTATTGTGCTCGTTGTGTGACTCCTTAATTTTGATCATTGGCATTCAGTGAGAACACTTATCTTGGTAGTATTCCATAGGTCCCACACCACTTCTTACCTGGTCCCTTGAAGAATTACCCTGATGCTAAAACTAAAACTGAGACAGGCTTGGTATGCCTCTGACAGAACTCTTGGTGTGGCACAGAGCAATTCACAGACAGTTGTATTGATCTGCTGAAGTGCAGTCTGCAGTGTATCCATTCATCCAGGCCTGGCCCCTAAGTGGGATTTCCTGTTGTGGATTGCACCCCCCACACCCCCTATATTAGCGCATCACTGGCATCTTGATATCCTGAAACTTGATCAGATAGAAGCCAGAGTAGCAGTAGGCGGTCAAAGATTAACATGTAGTAACCTCATAGATATGCGCATGCAATGCATATTCCCCCGGCTACCAAGCCCCCCCCCCCCCACAGCACTGCCAGCTTCCCTTTGTATCTCTATCAGAGTTTAGACCCCTGATATTTCACCAAAAGCCCCCCAACTGGGCTCTTAAAAAAATTGTAAAAAAAAACACTAAAAAACTAAAGACACCATCCTCTGTCCTACTGACATCATCCTCTGTCCTACTGACATCATGCACTGTCCTACTGACATCATGCACTGTCCTACTAATACTGTCCACTGCTCTACTGACACCGCCTGTGCCTTTGAGCTTTAGGGTGCACACCCTAATTTAATAGGCTGCACACTCATATGAGTACCCTGGCAGTAAAGTGAAAGCCATAGATAGGTACACATAAAAGTGTATGTCCATACACAGACAACATGTTTGTATAATGAACATGCATAAAGAAAAAAAAAAAAAGCAATAATTGTTCACTGTTCCTTTTACTGATACCTTTTGTGCATCTATCGAAAAAAATTATACTGGCGATAAAGAAAAAAATGTCAATTCCCATTCATCAATTAAAAAATATATATTTACAGGTATGAAAGGAAGTACAACATGTAGTGCAAGTAACATGGATGACTGACTTATGTTAATCCTCTGGAGTGTAGTAGTATTTACGTTACTTGTTCAGTACTAATCAGATTAATGATGTCTTTTTTTGTAGGTAGAAGAATTAAATAAAGAAACTGAATATGACAAATGGCTAGAGAATTTCATACAGAGCATAACTGATATGGAAGTGAGAAATATTGTGACCACAGTGCTCATCGAATCTGATGATCAATTCTCTACACTGCTGAAAAATCAGGTGAATAGCTAAAATGCTGAGGTCGCTTCATTTAAATCTAACCTTTAAAAATTACACTTGACAACCATGCATCTTCACTATTTACAAGCTATTTAGAGCTTGGACTCGTGCAATTCTTTAACAGTTCTGTCTACTAGTCCCCCTGTCTACAAATATCTAGGGGATATTTGTGACCATGAAACATGTTTCCATTAACATCATGTGTCATCTCAATTAAGAATTAATACAGTGAGACAAAAGTTGTAACGATTTTGCATTTCTGCTCATATGTATATGATTATTTATTTATTTTACAATGCATCTCAGCATATGACGATTCACTTTTTTGAAAGCCACACAGAACAGATTATATATGTGTACACTGTGCACAGTTCTGTGTAAAAAAATTGCTCCTCCCTCATTGGGTACCAGAAGGATCAGCAAGGTGATCTCTGTCCCAGTGACTCCATGTACCAGTTACTTGAGACTGTGCAGTATGAGCTGAACACACGGCTTACACCGAGGATGGGGCACAGGAACTGGGGTGACACAGATGGCACCTTGGCATTGTAATTGGAGAGGGGGACCTAGAATTGTGATGGGAGATGGGCATTGTGACAGGAGAGGGGTGCCTGGGCATTGTTACAGGAGGGGGGTACCTGGCAGTCTGAAAGGAGAGGGGTACCTGGGCATTTTGAGAGGAGAGGAATACCTGGGCAGTGTTACAGGAGGGGGGTACCTTGGCAGTGTGACATGAGGGGGGTACCTGGGCAGTGTGACAGGAGGAGGGTACCTGGGCAGTGTGACAGTAGGGGGGTACCTGGGTAGTGTGACAGGAGGGAGGTACTTGGGCAGTGTGACAGGAGGGGGTACCTGGGCAGTGTGACAGGAGGGGGGTACCTAGGCAATGTGACAGGAGGTAGGATGCCTGGGCAGTGTGACAGGAGGGGGGTACCTGGGCAGTGTGGCAGGAGGGGGGTACCTGGGCAGTGTGACAGGAGGGGGATACCTGGGCAGTGTGACAGGAGGGGGATACCTGAGCAGTGTGACCGAAGGTGGGATACCTGGACCGTGTGACAGGAGGTGGGATACGTGGGCAGTGTGACAGGAGGGGGTACCTGGGCAGTGTGACAGGAGGGGGATATCTGGGCAGTGTGACAGGAGGGAGATAACAGCAAACAAACACTCTTGCACAAAAGTGTGATGTTCGGGTGGTTTATTACTCAAGGGATGGTTTCTTTGGCCTTGCTGCCCTCCAGGATAGGGGATATCCTAATAGCCACAGAGAGAGTAAAGAAAAGAGGGAGCATAAGCCTAGTGCATTATCCCAAGTAAATGTATTGATAAAAACAAAGTTAAAAACTACTCACAAATATGTGGAGAACTATCCCTTGTATATGCCACCTATTCTTGGCAATCAGTCCTGAAACCGACTGTCTCCAGATGCCAAGGGAGTAGACATTAGGGCCGCTGCCTACTGACACGTTTCAAAGGAATACCTTCTTCCTCAGAGCCTACTACAGAGCCTACTACCAGCAGCGGCCCTGGTGTCTTCTCCTTTGCCATCTGGAGACTGTCGGTTTCAGGACTGAATGCCACAAATAGGTGGCCTTTACAAGCGATATTTCTCCACATGTTTGTGAGTAGTTATAACTTAATTTCTATTAATAAATTCACTTGGAATAATGCACTAGGCTGGTGTGCCCTCTTTTCTTTACTTTCACAGGAGGGGGAATACCTGGACAGTGTGACAGGAGGGGGGATACCTGGGGGCATTGTGACATTAAGGGGGGGTTAACAAAAGAGGGGGTAGAGTAACAAGAGGGGGGGAGAGTAACATAAGGACAACAGCCAGTGTGACAGGAGAACAAATAGAGTGCAGGGCACTGTGTCTTATGTGATCTCGGTCATCACACACAGCACACAGTGATAACAAATAATGCTCAGGATCAAATAATGCTCAGGATTCCCCCCCTCACGGCATCCCTCCTGCGACTCAGGTTGTTTTTTCTCTTACTGTGGCTGACTTTGCAGCTGGTCTCTTGCAGGATCTTTTCCTGGTCGGCTGTCTGTGCATAAACAACATGCTCATCGGCCGATCATGGAGCTCCCATCTCCAATCCAGCGCCAACGTTCCACAATTCTCCACTGACACCTCAGCACTGTGCAGAGTGATCTGACAGGGTGTCTGCCAGGTTATGAAGGGGGAGGGGGTGGTGCTGGGTTCAGCGGGCTGCCAGACTCATTCTTCTTCAGCAGCCTCTTACTCAGCAGAAGCTGAGTTCTCTGTAAAGTTGTCCAGGGCTGGGGTGCCCTCTGTGTCTGCCGGGCACCTCTTCTCCTCCTCCTGCAGGATATCGGCTGTTCCTGTCCAGTGTCTGATTTTCCATTGGTGGAGATGCTGGAACAGAATTTCGGCAGCTCCTCAAAGAAAAAGCCATGGTGCCCTGGTTAATTAGGGTGCGCCCGTGCACACCCCGCGCACCCAGTGGTAGCCAGTAGCTAGACATTCTAAGGTGGGGTTATGATAAGAGTCAGGCCAAATGTCATATCTAGCTAAACAGAGGGTAAAATAGAAGCATACAAAAAAAGTGGCAACCACCCCAACCTATAACTGGCCTCTGCAGCTAGATGCACATGAAAGGACAATGCACGTCACAAACAAACACAAGATTTCCTAGCACACTTACCAGCCAGCCTGCAAACTGGCCCTGTTTAACAATTCACGTTAAAAATGGGGTTTTATTTGCACACATTTGAAAATATATTCATAAGTCTCAGTGCCCACGCCAAGGGACCGCTGTAAATACCACGGTCCTGAGTCTAAATTACCAGAGCGTCCATAGTAGGAGCACTCATAAGAATGGAAAGATTAAGAGCAGGTATGCCTGGAGAGAGCCCACCCCTCCTTAAAGGCACAGGGACGCATTGTGATGCCCAGCAAGAGCACAATGGCAGCGAAGGCATGCAGTGCACCCCTGTACCCAATTCAACCAACTGTACAAAAAAGTGGCAACCACCCCAACCTATAACTGGCCTTTGCAGCAAGGTGCACATTTAAGGGTAAATGTGTGCAAACAAAATCCTCTGTTTTTAACGTTAATGGTTAGACAGGGCCAATTTGGTTGATTTGCAGGGTGACTGGTAAGTGTGCTGGAAAATCTTTTGTTTATTTGTGAAAACAAAAACATAGTTGGGTAGTGTATCCAGAAGTAATCGCCAGGGTAACAAGAGCAAAATGTCTAAATCAGAGCAACAAATATTCATAAGACATAGTGGGAGCTGAGGTGAGGACAAGCATGGTAAGCAACCAAGAACAATTCAACACTCTAGGAAGCATACACATAAACTGTCAGACTCTTCCACGTAAAACTAAAAAATGTGACCCTCAAGTCACCCTCAAAATGGGTGAAGTCACCCTCAAAATGGGAACTAGACCAATCACAACATGCCAGGATGACCACACACACACAAGTAAGTTCAGACACTCCTCTGTAAGTAGACAGAATGACTGAAGACATATTATAACTTTTTTAACCCCCCCCCCCCCCCAATCACTCTTCACTACTTTTATGTCCAAATAATTTGTGTTTTAAAGACATTTCTCATCCAAGATTAATTGGTATGCTATAAAACTGGTGTATGCTATTTATTTTGCTTTTAATAAATGCCTTCATAATATCAACACAATGGGGTAAATTTGCAGAGGGATTAGGACATGTTCACTTATGTGCAAATTTTACTTTGCAAAGGGAAATGTCACTTAGCATAGTGAATGCAGTGAACATGTATCCCTGAATACCCAAGGAAAATTTGAAAAAATGAATATTTGCTTGCATGTGATTGGATGATTAAAGAGTGCCACATCATTTCCTAAGCTAAGGGAAAAATAACTTAGTTAAGTGAATGGTCTAAAAACTTTTCATAAATCAAGCCCAGCATACTAATGTAAAATGACAATGTCCATAGCACAAATGAAATAAAACACATCTTGCTTTCTTATAGATTGTGGGAACAGCAAACAAGCACATAGTGGACATGTTTATATTTGATGACTTGCTTGGACTGATTGGAACACATGAACCACTGATGTTTGAAAAGGATTCATCAGAATGTCTGTTGGAAAGTATGTCAAACAATATACATGAATTCACCTGTTTCTTAAAGCATGGGATATGTTTCCCCTAATGATTTACATGTAACCCATTCGGGGTTGATTTACTGTACTAAAGGAGTTTAAAAAGTTCACTTACCTAAATACTTAGTAAAGTAAACCTACCGGGCTGATTTACTAAAGGCAAATAGGCTGTTTGCTTTGCAAGGGAATTTTTTCACAGATATAGTTAATGTGGTGACATTTCACTTTGTAGGAAAAATTAAAAAAAAAAAAGGAAAATTTATTATCAAATACTTACCGTAATTTTCCTTTCCTGATGGACTCCATGGCAGCCTACGTGTGGGTTAACCCCGCCTCCTCTCCAATGCTATAGGACCCCATTACCATAAAAGAACACTCACCACTCCATACTGTGTTCCGTAACTAGCCTACTCATATGACTCATGGGTGGGAACTCCGTCTGCCATGGAGTCCATCAGGAAAGGAAAATTACGGTAAGTATTTGATAATAAATTTTCCTTTTTCCTGACAGACTCCATGGCAGCCTACGTGTGGGAAATAACTAGCCGACCACACGGGTGGGTATGCTTTAAACAGAAAATATTTAATCTGGTCTATCAGCCGATAGAATTTTCAAACCAAAATTAACAGAGGATAAAGAAGCAGGTTCAACGCAATAGTGTGACATAAAAGTATTAATAGAAGCCCAAGAAGCTGCCTTGCAGATTGTCTCAGGAGCCACGTGCCGGGCCGCTGCCCATGAAGTAGCCATTCCTCTAGTCGAATGCGCTGTCACCGCCTCAGGAGGAGCCAAGCCCTTAGCCCTATAAGCCTGCTGTATCGTTCTCACAATCCAAGCTGCAAGAGTCCTGGTTGAAGCCTTGTTCCCCTTGTTGCTGCCGGAGTGCAGTATGAAAATATGATCTGAACGCCTAAAGGCGGCGGTAATGCGAAGGTATTCTCTCAGTGCTTCCCCGACATCCAAAGGATGAATGTCATCAGATCCTGGCGATCTAAAGGTAGGTAGAACAATTTCCTGATTCTGATGGAATACCGAGGTTACCTTAGGATTGGATCCCAACATAGGAATGAGGACCACCCGGTCCGGAAAGAAAGTCAAAAAGGGTTCTTCAAAGCCCAGTGACCCGATTTCTGATACCCTTTTGGCCGAAGTGACTGCCACCAGAAAGGCAACTTTTTCCGAAAAGTCTCTAATGGAAAGCGGGGACGGCCCCGTCATACTCAGCCCAGAAATATAATCCAGGACAAGGGGAAGATCCCACTTAGGGAATCTCGATTTCCTTTGGGGCTTGAATCTTGAGGCCCCCCTGAAAAATTGACGAACTAACGGATAGATTGCCCAGGAGGTACCGGAGAAGGCTGACAAAGCTGAAACTTGCACCCTGAGAGAGCCTACGGATAAGGGAAGGTCAAGGCCAGTCTGTAGGAAACCGAGGATATCTTGGACTCCTGGATGTTCAAAGGACCTCTCTGTAGATAAACAAAAACTCACGAATCTGGACCAGATCCTGCCATATACCTTGTTCGTACTCGATCTCCTGGAACTCAATAAGGTAGAAATCACACTAGAAGCGCATCCGATGGATTCTAGCCTCTTCCTTTCAAGAACCAGACCATCAGTTTCAGTATTGCTGGACATGGGTGCAGTACCGCCCCTTGAGACAGAAGGTCCGTCCTGAGCGGGAGAGATACCGGCTCCCGTATACTCAGTTGAACTAGTAGAGGGAACCAAGGCCTGTTGGGCCAGTAAGGAGCGATCATCACTACCTCCACCGTCTCCATCTGGAGCCTCTGAAGAAATCTGAGAATCAGGGGAAGTGGCGGGAAGGCATAGGCCCTCCTGAATCTCCATTGGTCTGTCAATGCGTCTGTCCCCAGAGCCTGGTTGCAGCGGTTCCGCGCGTAGAACCTCTCTATTTTGAAATTGCACGGGGAGGCAAAAAGGTCTACCTCTGGATCGACACCCAGCGACAGGATCCACTTGAAGGACTGAGTGTGGAGGGACCACTCGTTGTTGTCCAACTGGGTGCGTGATAGAAAGTCCGCTTGCGTGTTCTGCACCCCTGGGAGAAAAACCGCAGAAATATTCACCAAGTTCTTCTGTGCCCATGACAGAATGGGTTCCACTTCCCGGAGAAGGGTAGAGCTCCTGGTGCCCCCTTGTCTCTTCACATAGGAGACCGCTGTGGTGTTGTCCATTCGCAACAGTACCGACTTCCCCCTCAAGATCTGGGAGAAGTGCTGGAGAGCGCACCAGGCTGCCCGGAGTTCCAGAATGTTCGATCCTAGGACAGGAAGACTTATGTCCCATTTGCCCTGTGCAAGATCCGACCCGCAAAGGGCCCCCCAGCCGGTCCCGCTGGCATCGGTTGTGACCGTTACCCAAGAGATGGGAGCTATCGAGTGACAGTTCAGGAGATTCTTGTGTTGGAGCCACCAGAAGAGACTGTTCCTCATCGTTGATGTTATTCGTATCTTTTGGCTTTTGCTTCCCGACTTCCATTGTTTCAGAAAACCCGACTGGAACGGGCGTAGTCTCCACAAGGCCCACTTGACCATAGGTGTCGTGGAGACCATTGTCCCTATGATTTTGAGACACTGCGAGGCTCTCAGGTATTGTGTATGCAGGGCTTGAGAAACCCTTTCCCGGATGACCGGGATCTTTTCCACCGGTAACGAGATTGTACTTCGCACAGTGTCGAACTGGGCACCCAGATAAATCAGCCGCTGTGTTGGCACTAGCTGGCTTTTTTCCACGTTTAGGAGCCAACCGAAGCTGGTCAATGTGGACATCACCTGCTCGCGATGAACTAACAGCTGCTCTTTGTTTTGTGACAGAACCAGCAGATCGTCTAGATAATGGTACAGTCTTACCCCTTTCAGCCTGATCAGGGCCACCACTGCCAAGAGCACCTTTGAAATCTTAGAAACCTTTGGCAGCTTTCCTCTATTGGAACATGAAAATAAGCGTCCTTTAAGTCGATCGAGACCATCCAATCCCCTGGTTGGATGGCTTGTTGTATAGTTAGAAGAGTCTCCATTTTGAATTTCCCGTATTGTATATACCGATTTAAGTATGTCAGATCTATCACTGGGCGCCATGATCCACTTTTCTTCTGTACTAAGAAGAGGGGAGAGTAGACCCCTTGAAAACGCTCCTCTTCTGGCACCCGGACCACTGCCCCCTGAGCTTTTAATAACTCCACGTATGAGAATAGAACTTGTCTCTGGTCTTCCGACCGAGGAAGTTGGGTAGACACGAACCTGGGAGGAGGAACGCTGGAGAAGGTCCACTTGTGCCCTGACGAGACCGTCTTGATGACCCAATAATCCGAGATCGAGGCCACCCAGACGTGCCGGAAGAGGGATAGACGGGCCCCCACCCGACCCGCCTGGGCGGGCACGATCTCAGAAGGACTTGGGTGGCTCACGTCCACCCGACGACTGGTTCTTGATGGACTTGCGAAAGGAACTCTGTCCTCTGTTCCAATTTCTTCTGAAATCCCTTCCTGGTTTGTAGGAGCGTACCTCCCTCGAGCGCTCAGGACTACGCCTCTTGAACTGAGGCTTCTTCCGCCCGAGCAGTCTTCTGTCCTGGGGAAGGAACCCCGACTTACCGCCTGTTGCACGCGTTATGGCATCATCCAACTTGTTACCGAATAACGTAGATCCCTCGAAGGGGATTTTGCACCAGGCTTGTTTGGAAACAGGATCGGCGAGCCAAGGCCGTAGCCACAAGGCGCGCTTAGCCGTGACTGAGGACAGCATAATGCGTGCCAACAGACGAATCAAGTCGATGGAAGCCTCCCCCAGAAAAACTGCTGCGAGTTTTAGCTCTGCTGCCGCTGAACTCCTGGCCAGTTCGGCCGACACGCTATTCAGGAAGGAGTCCACATTTTCAGTCCATGCCTCCATGGCCTTGGACATAGCCGCTAGGGCTAAGACGGGCTTACAGGCCATTCCGGCCAGACCGTAGATCCTCTTGAGGTCCTGGTCGATCTTCCTTTCCAGACCATCCTTAAAGGAAACCGAGTCCTCCATCGGGAGAGTGACATGCTTGGCCAAGCGCATCAACGCTGCATCCACAATCGGAGCGTTCTCCAGATGCTTCACCTCTTCCATCTTAAAGGGGTACAGTCTGGAAGTCTTGGTAGTCATGGAGGATTTCCTATCCACCCTGCTCCACTCTTCCTCTATCACATCTTTTAATTCTGTGAGTAAAGGGAAGTTTGGCCGCTCTTTACCCAGCTGCTTAAAAAACTTCTTCTGTTTGGCTGGGGGAGTAGACGCTTCTTCCCACTTGAGGGCTTCTTTAATTGCCTTAATTAGTGGTGAGACCATGGCGAAATCAAAGCCCCCGATCTCCTCGTCCGGGAACTCTTCTCCAGAGGACTCACCAGAAGCCTCGTAGGGTTGGGACGTACCCGGATCGTCGCGGGATTCATCAGCCTGGGGACCAGACGCCGTCGTTGATTGGCTCAACGTGTGAGGGGCCACCATGTCCTTAAGCGACTGCTGTACAACACGTTTTACCAGGGACTCCATGCGCTGGTTTTCCGTGTCTTTTTCCCCGACCGCCTTGGCAAAACATCTGTCACATAATGACTTGTCATCCGGGACTCGTGTCCTACAGCCCCAGCACGTTCTGTACTTCGGGCGTTCATCATGGCGGTGGGAGCGGTGTCTGGAGGAGGAATGAGAACTTCTCCTCTGATGATGAGACCCATGCGAGGATCCTTGCTTGGATCTAGAAGATTGCTTTTGTTGTGGCCTGGCAAGGTCCCTATCCTGCGAATCCGGTCTGGAAGGGCTGAAGCACAAACAAGGTGGGGGAAAAAAACATTGGCATCAGAGAAATGCAAACAAGCAATACAGTTGTACCTCAACCCCTCCCTTACCAGCACATACCTAGTGCGTAAGGGCTGGCCACTAAAAGGCGGTGAATTGTCCATAATCTGTGGACGACGGGCGTCACAATATGAATACTGCAGTCTGTAAGAAAAAAATACCCTAAGCAACAAACCGGCCAAAAAGAACTAGCAAGGACAATGCGTGCCATTTTTTTTTTTTTTTTTTTTTTTTTTTAAAAAACATCATATATTAAATATATATATTCATGCATAAAACGGTATTGCCATACCATTACAATTGGAAGAAAAACAATCCCCAAAAGAATACATTCACATATATTAAATACAGGCATATATATTTAAAAGAAACTTCCCTTTTTTTTTTTTTTTTTTTTTTTTTTAAAACAGCACAATCAAAGTTACAAGCACTGACCTTGTAGTAGCCAAGTTTGCCTTTGGGCTGGGGAACGGGCTTGCTGCTTCCACAATCCTGGAAACCCAGATAGGACTGCAGCAGCAGCCCAGAATTTAAATTCCCCGCCCGTGACGTCACCGCTCCTCCACCACGCACCTGCGCCGTGGGAAAGCCATACTGCGCATGCGCGACCGTCCGGCCGCGCACGCGCGAACCAGGCCTCGATTTCGCCAGAGGCTGGTGCGCATGCGCAGACCGCCGAAGCGGCTAGGAACCCGGAAATCGTACGGCGGGCTGGAACGCAGGAGCACTCCAGCCGCCATCCAGGGGGGAGTACACTAGACGCCAGGGACAACACATAAAACAAATAATACTGCCATGGAGTCACAAATAACGGTGCAGACCTTGCCAGCCGCCGATGCCATCCGTCCAACGTCCCTGTGCATCCACCAGCATACCGAGGCAACACCACCCCGTTCTGGGGGGAGAAGGACATCCAGCCTCAAAAAAGCTTACTCGCCCGCCCATGGCTGAGCACAGAGCTTTGCACCGCATAGGTATGCTTCTTCAGAAACGAAAAATCCGAAATCCTACCGGACGCGAACAGAATGTGAAGGTCCATAGGAGGAGGACAAAAAAGGAACACAGTATGGAGTGGTGAGTGTTCTTTTATGGTAATGGGGTCCTATAGCATTGGAGAGGAGGCGGGGTTAACCCACACGTAGGCTGCCATGGAGTCTGTCAGGAAAAAAAGATTTTTGCTTGTTTAAGTCAGATCCAGATAGTCAGCAGAACTTCACCTTATCCACTAAGCCCTGGGGAAAATTTTCCTTGCAAGGTACAACTTCCCTTTCAAAGTTAACAGCCTATTTACCTTTAGGAAATCAACTCCATCGACTATACAAGTAGTTATGCTAGTTATATCAATTTTTAGTTTTCAAATGAAAATGCCAGGGTTAAACTGGGGGGCCTCCCATGGCTGCAGACAGAATTTCCCCACCAAATCCTCTAGCACCCAACAATTCAAGGTTACACTAGCTGTAGGGATATCCATTTGATCTGTGGTCTTTGGGGACAGGCATCCCTCTGAGATGACTCCGGTTCTGATACATCCCAATTTTACAAGAGGACTTCACTATAGATCATTTCTTTCCACCCTCCTAGACCAGGGGTCTCCAAACTATGGCCATCCAGTTGTTCAGAAACTACAAGTCCCATCATGCCTAGTCATGTCTGTGAATGTCTGTTTTACAATGTCTCATGGGAAATGTAGTTCCGCAACAGCTGGAGGGCCATAGTTTGGAGATCCTTGTCCTAGACAATTAATTTTACTGCAGCATTTTCATGTTCAACCCGTAGTTCTCACTATGGAAAGTGAAGCAGTAACAGCACTTTGTGTCACATAACTCTGGAAAAGTGACAGCCTTACCCACTTCTATGGATTTAGAAAAATTGTGTCTTGAGGACGGGGAGATTGCCATAGTCTACACCAGTCATATTGAATACTGTCTCACCCATCAAATTTGGCACCTCTTAAATATCTTATGAAGTGAGAAATCGAACACTGAACTACTTTCAATGATCAGCAATGTGACAGAACCCTACAAATGACCCATAAGGCGTCGGTGTCTAGCAGTGTTCAGAAAACAGGATACAAAATACTATCTCGATGGTACTGGGTTCCTAAAATCCTTAACAAGCTCACCACTATGCTGGCATTGTTTGGAGGAGGAAGGAATCATGCTCCATATCTTCAGGTCTCGCCATAACATCCAGACCTTCTGGTCTCAGGTCAAACACTGGATATTTAAATGTACTGATATCCATAGGCCTGATGATGCAGCCGTATTTGTTCTTCATTCAGCTCCCTTCTCTATTGATTCTTTTGCTCAAAGCCACAAAGGCTTGCATTCCTGTGTATTGGAAACAAACATTGGCCCCCACCTATCAAATTGTCCTTTGCTAAGATCACCGACATTAAACTTATGTAGTTTATGATTTATGATTTAGAGCCCCAGCCACCCACACAGAGGAGAGATTCTGGAATACATGGCTTTATTGGACACAATTCACTTGTACCTCCGAATATACTACTCTACTCAGCTCTCAAGCCTGAGCCGATGGGCCACTTTTGATCATTAATATGACAGCTTATCTGTGATGCCATCTATGGGGAGACCACCAGTTGCTACCTCCTTTATCTCACCCCCTCTAGCTTTCCTTCCCTTCCTCCCTTTTATTTTATTTTTTTCTCTCTCGCTTCAGTACTATATGTGCATGGTGATGCCTCAGGATGGTGGAGACGGTAGTCCACGGGCTGACAAAGGAATATTTCCAATTAGCGTCCAATATGTTTACCTTTAACAATTTTTTTTCCCTGCTGGTTCAGCTATTTCTTGGTAGCGTTCTCATCCCCTGTAGATAGTGTTTTCCCTGTCTATGTCTGTACTGCATGGGATTTTGTATATTCAGCTATAACACCGAGGTTATCTTTGTTCTTGAAATGCTTCAAACCAAACTTGTTGTGTTTGATGTTTTGTATGCTTTTGTAGACTGAAAATTTGATAAATAAAAAATAAAAATAATAAAAAAAGAAAGAAAATGCCAGGGTTGAGTGAATGCTGAGTCTGGTAGATGTTTTATAAAAAAAACGTAGGAAAAGTCTTACTAAAATTCATACAAAAATCTCAGAACATTTTCAGAACATTCAAATATTGTTCAAAAGATTTTGTTTGCTTTTAACATTTGATTTTGGAATGAATGGATTTTACTGAACGAAAATCACATACAGTACATTGTTAGAAATTTGTCTAAAGAGGAGGTCCAGCCTGGGTGAAAAAAATGAAAAGTCAGCAGCTACAAATACTTTTAATATTAGGGCACTTTCGGCTTCACAGCTGATTCCCTACTGCGCATACGCGAAGCTTGCTGCCCTTTCTAATTGGCCCGGCGGCGGAGGAGGGGGGCCGAACTTCCAGGAGATCGGGCCGAAGCCCCATCTCCGGAAGTGGGGAAGGGGACCTGTCAAAAACAGGTCCCCGTTCCACCCTCCCACCTGAAAGGTGCCAAATGTGGCACTGGAGGGGGGTGGAGCGTATAAGTAAAAGTTCCACTTTTGGGTGGAACTCCACTTTAAGAAAAATTTTCCATCACCCTCCTCCAAATTTTTTATTTTTTTTGTAAATTCTTTTTATTGAAAATGTTTGTTATACAACACATACACAACTTGGCACAACACCAAGCTAAACAATCAGCCAACACGGCCGGTAATCTAACAACATTAACAATGCCATCAACCGACATCTGCAGCAAGTGTAACCTCCCCCCCTGACCCCCTACCCATACTCAGTTCCCTTCCCCCAATGAAAATCACATTATTTGTGGGATGAAAGCCATTCCACTTCACTAATCACCCAAAGCATTTGTCGTTTATTTCTTCACCCAGTGTAGAATACGTGTTGGCTACATATCAGACCCTCCCAACCTTCCAGCTTAGGATTATCCCATCACACTGTTAAGTCAGACTCATACCATGCTCTCCATACTTTTCCAAAATTTTTATTGCACCCTCTAGCCCTATACGTGGCTTTGTAATGCGGGAGCATTGCGTTCACCAAACCTTTCCAAAAGGTTAGTTCAGGAGCCCCAATTTTTTCCACTTAAGTAGAATGTCCTTCTTCCCATAGAATAGTAGTATCGTGAGTAAGGTTCTCCCTTGATGGGACTACCTCGTCTACCAACTCCAGGAGGCACACCGTGACTGTTAAGGGTACCGGAACTTGCATCACCTCTGTTATGCAGGAGGTGACCCCAGACCAGAACTGGCGGATCTGGGGACAGCTCCAGAACACATGATGTGCGTCTGCCGGGGCGGCAGAGCACCACCAACACTCTGATGAAACGGATGGGTATATTATGGCCAGTCTGGCAGGGGTATAGTATATTCTATGCAAGAATTTAAACTGGATAAGCCTATCCCTTGCTGCCACTAGATACTGAAATGGTTGTTCCCACATATCGTTCCAGTCCTCTCCCTGTATGTCTGGTACCTCCACTTCCCATAGTTCCCTACATTTAGTTAAAGCCTTGGGACTAGTTTTGAACAGTTCCTTATATGTAACTGATAAAGTCTTTGATAGATCCTCCATCATGAGTGTGTCTTCTAACCTAGAGGGGAAGGATTCAACCTTCACCTCTCTAAATTGCGTCTGAAAGGCATGCCTTAACTGCAGGTATCTGAAGTACTGAGAGTTAGGAAGGTCATGTCTGGCCTTGAGGTCATTAAATGTCTAGAGTTCACCATCTCGTGTAATATCTTTTAGTAGTTTAACTCCCTTGCTCGCCCACCCAATTGAGTCCTCCAGGGCATAGAAATGTTTCAACTTCGGGTTCATCCATAATGGGGATGCTGGGGAAATTCCCTGAAAACTAGGGCATGCCAATTTCACTGCCTCCTCCCAAGCTTTTATAGTGGCTTTCATAGAAGCTGTGAGAGGGAGTTCACTTCTCAGGCCTCTGTGTATAGCTAAACAAAGGGATTCATAGGAACCTAAGTGGGCTGCTTCAAGAATTGTTGCTGAGTCACCCCCATCGAAAACCAATCATCTATTCACAAACACCATTTGGCCTGCCAAATAGTACTTGCGCCAGTCCGGCAGAGCAAACTCTCCCTGTCCCCATGGTTCCTGTAGCACTTTCAGGCCTATTCTGGGCATTTTAGGGGCCCACTAAAATGAGCTGGTGATCCCATCTACTTTCCTGAAGAAAGACTTCGGTATCCATACCGGGGCGTTTCTCAGGAAATACAAGATAACCGGGAAAATTTTCATTTTAACTAGATTAATCCTTCCTATCAGAGATAGTGGGAGTTTTTGCCATGCCTGTGCCTTTTGTTTAAAGAAAGTTATGAGTGGTTCTAAGTTCAGGGACATGTAATCCATCACATTTGCCGTTACTTTTATTCTAAGATAAGTAATCTGAGAAACCCATTTTAACGGTAAGTTTGGATTCGCTCTAGCTCTGGCTTCTTTATCTAAAGGTAAAATGGAGGATTTGGCCCAGTTGACCTTTAGACCTGAGTATCCAGCAAAGGTGTCCATTATGTCTAGGGCCGCCACCAGTAAGTCTGCAGGGTTCTGTAAAAATAATAAGAGGTCATCGGCATATAATGCCAAGCCCTCATCAATATTACCTACCCGGATTGCTGTAACCCTTGTCGACGCTCTCAATGCCACCGCTAACGGCTCCATCATGAGCGCAAACAAGAATGGCGATAGAGGACACCCCTGACGAGTACCCCTACCCACTGTAAAATATTCGAATGTGTGTGTACTCATGCGGATGGCCGTCCGTGGTGTACTATACAAGAGAGATATCCATTGACGAAAGCATGGGCCAAACCCCATGCGTTCTAGAACTGCATGCATGAAATGCCAGTCAACTGAATCAAATGCCTTCTCGATGTCAATTGAGACAATGATTCTACAGGATGAGTCTGAGTTGGGAAGCTGTAAGTGAGTGAACAGTCTCCTCAATTTGGTATCTGTCGACTTGCCCGGCATAAATCCAGTCTGATCTACATCTACCAGAGAGGAGACTACCGCTGCCAACCTCCTTGCCAGGACCTTAGTTAAAATTTTAAGGTCCATATTTAACAAAGCAATAGGTCTGTATGAAGAACATTCTAGAGGGTCCTTACCAGGTTTAAGTAATAAAATCATATAGGCATCTAACATCGAGTCCGGTAACTTCTTTTGTTGTAAACAATATTCTAGCAGCGCCGTAAGTCTTGGGGCCAGTTCGTCTGCATATGTCTTATAAAAATCTGCTGGGAACCCGTCTGGACCAGGTGCCTTATTGGATGGAAATGCAAAGATTGCCGCCTGCACCTCTTTATTCGTGATTTTGGCTTCTAATGTCAATCTATCCGCATCAGATAGGCTAAGGAGGGTCAGGCCATCCAACATATTGTCCAAGCCCGCTGTGTCATATTGACTACCCGATGCATATAGCATTGAAAAGTACTTTTGAAATTCAGCTAAGATGTCTTACGGTCTTTAAGCAAATCCCCATTGTGGCCCTTGATAATTGGGATGTGAGAGATTTGGTTGTTGTCTGCTACCAGTCTTGCTAACGGTTTTCCATTTCTGTCCCCTTCAGCAAACAAGGAGTTAGCTAAATGTTTTGCCTCAGTATGTGCCAGATCATTACAATGCAAGGAAAGGTGTCTCCTAGCTTCTAGCAATGCAGTGTAGCTGGAGTCTGAGGGATCTGTGGCATTCGCCCTTGCACACTCCCTTTCCCTATCTTGCAATTGCTGGATTTCCGCATTTTTATCAACCCGTACTCTTTTGATGGCCGTTATGCATTCTCCCCGAATTACCGCCTTAAAGGTGTCCCACACAACTGGAGGGTCTGCCGTCTCAGTGTTTGTGGCCCAGTATTCTGTGGTCAAGGCTAGGAGATAAGAAGACACCTGTTCTTCCTGCAACCAGCCTGGGGCAAGTCTCCACCCCCTTGACCCTTTACCCATCGGCAGACACAGAGAAATATTGAGGGGGTTGTGGTCAGATAGGCCCCCTGCCAGGTATTCTACCCCCCTCACATAAGACAACATTGTCTGATTACCAAATGCCAGGTCAATTCTGGCTGATGAGTGATGTTACTTAGAGAGGTGAGAATAACAGACCACCATTAAATCATATAGAAATTGTATGTTGAAAGGAGGCGGGACATAAACATTAACCAGAAGCATTTTACAATTGCATATACAGTGGTGTGAAAAAGTGTTTGCCCCCTTCCTCATTTTCTGTTCAACCAATTTAAACAATAGTCAAGGACAACACAAGTAAACACAAAATGCAATTTGTAAATGAAGGTGTTTATTATTAAAGGTGAAAAAAAATCCAAACCATCATGGCCCTGTGTGAAAAAGTGATTGCCCCCCTTGTTAAAACATACTATAACTGTGGTTGTCCACACCTGAGTTCAATTTATCTAGCCACACCCAGGCCTGATTATTGCCACACCTGTTCACAATCAAGGCATCACTTAAATAGGAGCTGCTTGACACAGTAAGGTCCACCAGAAGATCCTCAAAAGCTACACATCATGCCGAGACCCAAAGAAATTCAGGAACAATTGAGAAAGAAAGTAATTGAGATCTATCAGTCTGGAAAGGGTTATAAAGCCATTTCCAAAGCTTTGGGAATCCAGCGAACCACAGTGAGAGCCATTATCCACAAATGGCAAAGACATGGAACAGTGGTGAACCTTCCCAGGAGTGGCCGGCCGCCCAAAATTACCCCAAGAGCGCAGCGACGACTCATCCAAGAGGTCACAAAAGACCCCACAACAACGTCCAAGGAACTGCAGGCCTCACTTGCCTCAGTTAAGGTCAGCGTTCATGCCTCCACCATCAGGAAAAGACTGGGCAAAAATGGCCTGCATGGCAGAGTTCCAAGGAGAAAACCACTGCTGAGCAAAAAGAACATCAAAGCTCATCTCAATTTCTCCACAACACATCTTGATGATCCCCAAGACTTTTGGGACAACATTCTGTGGACCGATGAGACAAAAGTGGAACTCTTTGGAAGGTGTGTGTCCAAGTATATCTGGCGTAGAAGGAACACTGCATTTCAGAAAAAGAACATTATACCAACAGTAAAATATGGTGGTGGTAGTGTGATGGTCTGGGGCTGTTTTGCTGCTTCAGGACCTGGAAGACTTGCCGTGATAAAAGGAACTATGAATTCTGCTGTCTACCAAGAGATCCTGAAGGAGAATGTCCGACCATCTGTTCGTGTACTCAAGCTGAAACGAACTTGGGTTCTGCAGCAGGACAATGATCCTAAACACACCAGCAAGTCCACCACCGAATGGCTGAAGAAAAACAAAATGAAGACTTTGGAGTGGCCTAGCCAAAGTCCTGACCTGAATCCTATTGAGATGTTGTGGTATGACCTTAAAAAGGCCGTTCATGCTCGAAAACCCTCTAATGTAACTGAATTAGGACAATTCTGCAAAGATGAGTGGGCCAAAATTCCTCCAGGACGCTGTAAAAGCCTCATTGCACGTTATCGCAAACGCTTGGTTGCAGTTGTTGCTGCTAAGGGTGGCCCAACCAGTTATTAGGTTTAGGGGGCAATCACTTTTTCACACAGGGCCATAATGGTTTGGATTTTTTTTCACCTTTAATAATAAACACCTTCATTTACAAATTGCATTTTGTGTTTACTTGTGTTGTCCTTGACTATTGTTTAAATTGGTTTGATGTTCCGAAACACTTAAGTGTGACAAACATGCAAAGGAACAGGAAATGAGGAAGGGGCAAACACTTTTTCACACCACTGTATCTATAACCAAAGCCACATATCGCCCCCCCCCCGGATCAGAGATCACCTGTTGGATTGTGCACAGGACTGCCCTACTAATTAATATTGAGACTCCCCTGGCAAAGGTGGAGTATGTGGCATGAAAAGCCTTTTGAATCCAGGATCTACGTAAAGCTAAGATTCTACTACCATCTACGTGAGTCTCCTGTAAGAAGACAACATGCGGCTTCGCCGTTTTCAGATATTGAAACATTGCAGCCCTTTTAAATTTTCCATTTAAACCTCTCACGTTCCAGGACATCAACTTAATCGTGTTAGCCATAATCCTGCAAAAAAATTATCAGTAGGGTGAATTTGTGTCTTAGGGTTACATTAAACCCCCAAATGAATACATTCCCCAACAAGTGAACGGCTGCCATCACTAGTTTGGGGAAAGGGAACTGAGTAATAACTTTCCCACTTATAAACAAATCAATAACATACCCCCCTGCTGTTATACCAGAACTAACTAGCAAAGAAAAAAAAACTTGAAATACCATCGTCCGGTATGCAGCTTACACTCCCAAACTTGCAAAACAATCAAAAATAAATTGTTGCTAGAAGGTCTCCTGATGTAAGATAGTCCGACAAGACCAGTAGATTGTTCCTAGCGTTTCCAGGGAGCTCCATTTAGTCAGTATAATTGGAGCATGTTTCAATATAAATAAATTGTAAATGCAAAAAGAAATGTAGCAGGCATATGTAGGACTTTGGCACCATCTAGTGGCGTCAGGTTATAGCAGCCAGAAACACACCTAATGTGGACAAAAAGATACTTTGTATGCCAAAAATAATGCATTTGTAGTTAGTCACTACTCACATCCGTCTTGCTGCAGAATGGTATTGATCAATCCTCACCCGGCAAGCTATGCAAAGAGTAATCGGCAGTCATAATAAAGGCACAACCGGTAATGTTGATAGAATGTGACATAGCACAAATTTAGGCAGCATGTTGAGTTTTATACAATTAACTTTTCTGACAAAATAGTTCAAATAAAGTGTTCAGCTTTAACCTCTTGCTGACCAGCCGCTGTCCTTATACGGTGGCGGGTCAGCACGGCTGCACAAATCACTGTAGGTGTACGTCGGCCGCTATTAAAGGTATAGAGGGCGTGCACATGGCGCAACATTGGACCCGATGCGCATGGCCTGTGGCCAAGATGTCTGCCGGAGACCTCTTATCGCTCCTGAGAGAGACAGAATGGGGATCTGTCAATGTAAAGAGACAGATCCTCATTCTGTCGGCAGGTTGAGAGAGATCTGTTGTTCTTAGTGATCGGGAACAGCGATCTATCTCTGCTCCCTGTCAGTCCATTCCCCACACAGTTAGGAACACCTCCCTAGGGAACAGTTATCCCCTTGCTCGCCCCCTAATGTTAACCCCTACCCTGCAAGTGACATTTATACAGTAATCAGTGGCTATTTATAGCACTGATCGCTGTATAACTGTCAATGGTCCTAAAAAAGTGTCAAAAGTGTCCGATCTGTCAGACGCAGATCACCGCCACTACTAGTAAAAATAAATAATAATAAAAATGCTATAAATATACTCCTTATTTGGTGGTCACTATAACTTTTGCGCAAACCAATCAATATACGCTTATTGTGATTTTTTTACCAAAAATATGTAGAAGAATACAGATTGGCCTAAAGTGATGAAGACATTTTTTTATATGATATTTATTATAGCAAAAAGTAAAAAATATTTTTTTTTTTTTTCAAAATTGCTGCACTTTTTTGTTTATAGCACAAAAAATAAGAACCGCAGAGATGATCAAATACCATCAAAATAAAGCTCTATTTGTTGTAAAAAAAGGACATACATTTTGTTTGTATACAACGTCAGTTAAAGCGACCCAGTGCCGTATAACAAAAAATGGCCTGGTTATTAAGGGGGCAAACCCTTCTGGGGCTGCAGTAGTTAAAGGAAAAATATTACAAAGCTGAATACATATTTTTGTAGGCTCAGATGTAAGCTTTAGTTTATTTTATTGCCATGTACTCTGGGGAAATGAAGCTTACATTATTCTATTTGCCTTGCAAGACAAATGGTTCATTACAGAATCAAAAAAATGTATTTATACATTAATTAATACAACAAACATCTAGAAAGAGACCTCACCTGTCCTTTGACCATTGAGCTTCTTGTCCATTCCAAAACCATAGAATATATTATGGAGGTTGGCCCTCCCTTTTTGCATATAATAGCCTCTGCTCTTCTGAGAATGCAAGATTTTGGAGTGTGTCTGTGTAAATATTTGTCCATTCAGCAATCTGGGTTTCAAGACATCTTAAAGTTGCTGGGTTTTGTGATGGCAGTGTATGGGCATAAAGCTTAGGAATTCAGTGAGAGAATATTTGGAATTTCTGAGATAATATAAAAGCTGATGATTTAATCTCTACTTCACATTGCAGGTATTATTCTTGATGTTCTTCTGAAAGAATATGTCATCGTACAGAAAGTACAGCAGACAACGTTTGAAAATTGTCCAGCAAAGCATTTTCATCAAGACATGGTTAATGAATTGGTATGTGTTCAAGAGTCTAAATCACAAAAAAGGGGCTATAATTATGTACCCTTAACCCTTGGGTGGTTCAGTAAATATGTAAAGGATAAATATCAAAGTGTGGTTGTAAATGGGGTTCAGTCGGAACAGAGACCAGTCACTAGCAGTGTACCACAAGGCTACGTACTTCGTCCTGTTGTATGTAATCTATATGGAAGTTACATAACTAAAGGGTTGGTGGGTAAGGTATGTCTTTTTGCTTATGAGACAAAGGTGTGCAATAGGGTTGATATCCTTGAAGGTGTCTGTAACATGGAACACGATTTGATATGCATGGAAGATTGGTCAAAGCAGAGGAAATTGAAGTAAAATTTTTGTAAATGTAAAATAATGCACCTAGGGAAAAATAATCCTTTGCCAGAGTACAATATTGGGAGTACAGTGTTAGCCAGCACTACAAATGAAAACGAATTGGGAGTACTTATTTCAGATGATTGAAAAAGCTAATCTTGGAAAGTATTATTTTACCAAAAGAGTAGTTAATACTTGGAATAGACTTCCAGCAGAGGTAGCGAGTCAGTCAACAGTAGGCGGATTCACACATGCTTGGGATAAACATAGATCTATGCTAAGACAAAAAAAGTTAAAAGAAAAAAATGGAAAGACTCGATAGACCACTTGGTCTTTTTTCTGCTGTCACTCATCTATGTTTCTATGACTTGATGTTTCTATGTATTAAAGGGAATGTAAAAATGATATCATTATGAGAAACATGCTGGATACTTCTGACTTGTCCCTTTAACATAGCTAGAAACTGGTTGTCATCTTTACCCACTTGTACTATAACAATTTATTAAAGTGGAGTTGCACCCAAAAAAAAAAAAAAATCACGAATGTTCCTAAAAAAAAAAAAAAAAAAAACATTTGGATTTTTTTTTAACTCACCTCTAAATGGCTGTTGCTATGGGGTCCCTTGTAGTCTGCCTCCTTCAGTGCCTGGGCTCGTGACATCACTTTCCCTCGGCGCAGGAAGGGCTCAGCTCTGCCCCCTCACTCTTGTCAATCACCTGGACACGTAACAGGTCCCAGATAATTGCGCGGCCACTCACGGCGTAAGGCACCACTCGTGCATGCGCAGTGGATGCCTGGCTGTGAAGCCACAGCCAGGCGCCCACAGTTACAATGCCGGCACCGCAAAACGGAGGGGGAGATGAGCGGGGCTTCGATCCCCCACATCGCTGGACCCTGGGACAGGTAAGTGTCCGAATATTAAAAGTCAGCAGCTGCAGTATTTGTAGCTGCTGACTTTGAATTATTTTTTATTTTTTAAATGGCAACACCGCTTTAAGTCACAGAAAATCAGGCAAATCAGCACACTGCTGACTTTTTCCAACATTCCTCAAATGTATAATTGCTCCAAGACAGTTATTCAAAGTCATGACACGAGGCCCATCAATATAACTAGGTTGCTAGAATTTTCAGAAGAAGATGAGCAATTGTAGTCCCTGTATTTTTCCCATGCCAGGTTTACATTAAACAGGTATTCTAGCTTCTATTCTTTTTTTTTTTTCTTTTCACTTGATGAAAGTTCCCCATGATAGTGATACAGCTCTTTATCATTTGTACTCACTCTAAAAAGCTGACTGATTTTGATTGACAGCAGTGGGAGCCAATCGTGCCACGCTAATTTCTCAGACAATGAGGAGGGGACACTTCTGCAACATCGCTGGATAAAGACAGGCTCAGGTAAGTATTAGGGGGGCTAAAGGTGGCTGCTGCACACAGAAGGTTTTTCTATCGTATTGCATAGAAAGCCATTCATTCATCATATTCATAATTCATTCATCATATTGTTGACTAGCAGCAACAAATTTCCAGATATAATAAAAGTTTCCATTTTAAAATATTGTCTGCCAATGCAATTCTGTAGGATCTTCCTGACTATAACCCTTCTACTACCCAGACTCTAATATTTAATCAAACTCCTAAGATTAACCCTAACTAGCAGACATGTGCATTTCTAAATAGGTAATATACTGTATTAAGATGGACAGATTTTCAAAATGAAATCCAGGAACACCCTACTAATAATTCAGCCTGGCAGCACTAGGGTCGTTGGTTCGAATCCCAACAATGGCCCCACCTGCATTGAGTTTGCATGTTCTCCCTGTGCCTGTGTGGGTTTTCTCTGTGTATTCCGGTTTCCTCCCATATTCCAAAGACATGCTGAGAGGTTAATTGGCTCCTGTCTAAACTGTTCCTACCGTGTATGAATGTAAATTAGGGATCTTAGGTTGTAAGCTCCTTGAGGGCAAGGTCTGATGTGAATGTATAATATATATGTGAAAAGGGCTGCATAAATTATATAAAAATAAATTATAAATAAGTTCCTGTAATCATTTAAACATTATAAACAATATGTAAACATTTATAAGGGTAATCTCCCTGGCCTTACTGTTAAAAATAAAAATGTGAGCATTACTACGTTTTTTAAAAACCTTGAGCACCTTATAATAGAATCCAAAAATGTTCTGCGACACACATTTACCCTACTTACCCACCCTACAGTGGGAATAATTTAAAGGGGGATGATTAAATAAAACCTATGCCTTGATGCTGTAAAGCTACACACATTTGTCACAGTACTTGTACCCACAAAATATTCCTAATTATGGTGCCACAGGTCTCACAAGCAAACATAAACTTCAGGACAATGGATCATTATTTAAAAATGTAAACTTTTCTATCACATATACTTTTCTGCACACAGCCTTCCTCAAAAGAAGAACAGCAATTGTTAAGATAATAAACACCAGGACACCAGACTCGGACTATATAACAAGCTGGTGCCAATGTCAGAATACAATGTCCCAGTAGGGGGGAATTCTTCTATCCACATCATTTGTCTGGATGAAGTAATCTATTAGGTTTTTTTTTGTTCAGTCCCACTGGCCAGCTTAAAGCGGAGGTTCACACAAAAATGGAACCTCTGCTTTTTGGAACCCTCCCCCCCTCCGCTGTCACATTTGGCACCTGTCAGGGGGGAGGGGGTGCAGATACCTGTATAATACAGGTATTTGCACCCACTTGGTATAATACAGGTATTTGCACCCACTTACGGGCATATCTACATCTACATCTACACCTGTCCCCCCCCCCCCCCGCTGTCTGCTGGGAAACACATGGGTCCCAGAGACAGCAGGGACCATCCCGATTGCGGAATGTGCAGTAGGGAACTGGGAAGTGAACCTGCAAGGCTTCACTTACTGATTCCCTTATCGAAGATGGTGGCGGCAGCACCCGAGAGCCGAGCAACAGATCGGCTTCAGGTGCCGACATCGTGGGCGCCCTGGACAGGTAAGTGTCCATATTTTAAAAGTCAGCAGCTGCAGTAATTGTAGCTGCTGACTTTAAAAAAATAAAATTTTGGCAGACCTCCTCTTTAAGAAGAATGATGAGTGAGTTTGATAAGACACATCTGTATGTCAGGTATAGTTCATTTGTAGATATTACACATAATTATAATTACCAGAGCTCAAAGCATTATTCTATTGTGAAAAAATAGGAACACACACTCTACATTATTCTATGAAAGCTGTGCTTTACAGTTATTGTGACATCTAAAAAACAAATGCTTACCACTCCAGTAGCATAGTAACCATTGCCACTATATAGTTTATAGGCATTTGTAAAAGATCAAAGTATAAATCCATTTACTGTGTTAGGAATGTACACAAGATTTATTTTGCTAAGGGTAACATTTTAGTCGCCATATTCCAGCACTTGTTACAACTTTTGTACTACTCTGTAAATGGCACAGACACAATCCTTATCACTGCACTGCTTATCATTGTGTGCAGAAACAGGTGTAGCTGAAGGGCTGAGAAGTGCTAGGAAATGCTTCTCATGTCCTCCTAAATTTCACCAACTACTACACAATTCTCACTTTTAGACTCACAGCAAACAAATCCTATACTTACTAGAATTCTAATGATTACTGAAATGAATATTAATGCATTTTTTTTATTTATTCCAGGCTTTGGATGTTATTTTAACTGAACTAAATATGCTGTTAGTTGAAGACATGCAGGACATCTTTGAATACGAGCACGATATAGAACTGGGATAAGAGTAAATGTTAAACATTGGCATTAACTAGATCTATTCTTCCTAATGCTTACTTAAGCCTTAATATTAGGTAAATGGGTATATTACCTTTTTTATAGTACTTATTTTCTGTATAGGAACTGAAGGCTGAGCCTCTGTTAAGGTGGGAAATTAGGCCTTTACTGTATACAATTATGTGGCACTGCCTCCACTCAGCTGGGCCTTGAATGCTAAATTGAGCCCATAATTGTGATAACTTTGTCCCTAGACATTGCATTCACCTAGTTCCAGGAAAGATAGACAGTCCAATCCTTTAACATTTCAAGGCTTTATTGTAAAAGTTGTGTGTGTGAGAGAGAGAGAGAGAGGAGCTGCGCCACTTTGAGTGCAGTATGTTAGTTAAAATTCAATGTTTATAAAAGTAAGATCAAAGTAAGCTCAACTCACATTTTGGTGAGATATAATGTGCATGGCATAAGTAGCTTGGGCTCCTGTAGTCCAGCATAGCAAGATATGCCCGATGAAGGAGCACCCATGCTCCGAACACGAGCTCGACCATGCCTCCCGTCCATCACAGCTGACGTGCTTGTTGTGTGACCGTCTTCAGCCTCGGAGCCTCGGGAACCCCCGGAGCCGCTGGGAACTGCTGAGCACCACCGCTGCCCAGCTGGACTACAGGAGCCCAAACTACTTATGCCATGCACATTATATCTCACCAAAATGTGAGTTGATCTTACTTTTATTAAACATTAAATTTTAACTGACATACTGCACTCAGAGTGGTGCTGCTCCTCTCTCTCTCTCACCCATATCCACAGAGTCGCTTCTGCTCTCTACAGCTGGCTGTCCACACTGATACAGACCAGAACCCCTAAACCCTGGTCTGGTCTCAGCAGTGAATATACTTTGTCTACTGGCACACCTGAACCTTGGAACTATTTCCATTACACACAAGCTGCGTTTCTAGCACTCCATCTTTTTTAATTGTAAAAGTTGGAAACTCCCAAAAGGCAAAAGAGCTTCTCAGACTGACAGTCTCTGATTGGTTGTTCTAACTTACCAAGTGAAAACAAAGCAGATTGGTAGTAGCTCCACACAAAACAAAGATTCCAGTGTTCTCTGTGCACTAGGTAGTTGACTGCATGATTTAGACCATTTAGGATTCCCATATATACTGTACTCCATTGTTTCCAGCTTTGGTTAGAATTATATAATACCCTAAAGGCCTGGGTGGCAACCCAGGAATTTAAACTTAAAGTGGATGTAAACCCAATGTCATCCTTTCTAAACTACTGCCATAGTGGTTATCTATAAGGATTTACATGACTCCTGCGTGCATCTTTACCTGTCAAATGTCTCCCCTCTGTCTGTTATGAGACCAGAAAAACTGCAGATTCTGTAGGTGGGAGCTCGGTGGGTGGAGTTGTGATATCAGTAGACTCCCCGCCCACCTCTACACTCCCCTAGTCAATATGCATTTTCTCCTGTGTATTTCTTACACTGAACTTCTGCTATGATCTCTAACATCCAGTGAAAAAAAAAGGAAAGTCCCCACATGACTTCAGCATGCCCAATTATGCTGAGGTGTGGAACATCCAATCGTGGCAGAGCAGCAGAAGAAAGGAGTGGGAGGGAATTAAAAAATAATGCATGTCTCTTAGGCTAGTGCACAAGATATGTAAATCACCTGTCACTCACAGCAAGGGGGAGGATTTGACAGTTTTTCTCTGTTTGTCAAGATTTATCTCACTGAACAATAAAAGAGGATTGCTCAGAGCTGGATTAACGCTTTGTGGCAAGACTGGGCTTAAATGATAGGAAATCTTATACTGTACATTATGACATAAAACAAAAAAATCGGGTTTACATACACTTTAAGCAACAGCCTAAAGGCAAAGTCAAACACCCTTTCAGAAGCATGATCCAGATATTTTACATTGAAACATGGCCCATCCCACTGGGATCAGACTTCTCAGTTATTAGACAGATGCAAATTCAGTATTCTACACTCCTAGCACAGAATACTGAAATTTACTAAGACTGGAGAAGCCACAATCTGTATCAGCTGTGCATGACAACCAATTAGCTAACCCTAGTTGATCACAGGCTCAGTGATAGCATGCACTGCCAAGCTGAAGCAAACATGACTAGTAGAGTTTTAACATGCATCAAAGGGGTATCGAATCAAAAGATAAGATTATAATTCTACCACTTTACACAACTCTGGTCCAGTCACATCTCAAGTATGCCATCAATTTCTGGTCATCAGCCCTCAGGAATAATGTGCCGGAACTGGAGAGAGTCTAGAGAGAATGTTGGCCAACAATTATGAATGTAGTGACGTACTAGACGTACTACGTCTTTTTTCAGGTCTTTCTTTTCGCGTTTTTCATTAAGCGCTTTTTTAGTTTGCGCTTTTCATTTAGTTTCTGAACGACCGTTCATCAACCAGGGAGATAACGTGTTATTTATTATTGGCCTTAGAGTCATTGCTTTGAGATTATTTTTTTGGTTGAATAATGATTTGATTTGGTATATTTTCTATATTTGTGGATGCATAGAATGCACCTTTTGGTTAAGTTCTATTGGCAGATAGCATGTCAAATATATATATTTTTTAATGCACAATAAAAAAAATTGTGTATAATGATACTTGGCTATGTGTTTTACTTCAAATGACAGTTTGGGAGTAGGCAGTTACATTTTAAAAAATACAATGTAAAATTGACAAGGGACACCAACATGTATCTTTTATCTTAAAAAGAATAATAATATTATTCTTGATATCACTAGAAAAAAAATTCTTTGAAAATTTGTTTGCAATAATTCCATCAGTACCACCAGCAAAGCAGCTTCATTATTATCCCATTAAAGAAGAAGAAAATGTGCGCTGCATTTCAAGATTTCATAATTTGCCACGTCACGAATGTTAATTCTCCATTACAAACACTACTTTACAAGACCGACCGATTCTGCTTCAGAGCATGCGTGTTTGTACCTTGGACTTTTGTCTGATGGACTTGTGTACCCACACTCAGAAAATCCGACAACACACATTTGTTGGCAGAAAATTTGAAGACAACAATTGTCCAATGGAGCATACACACTGTCGGATTTTCCACCAACAGCCTGACATCCATCATTTCCCATTGGAAAATCCTATCGTGTGTACAGGGCTTTAGAGTGGCAAAGATGTAGTACTTCCTTCCTCAGCTGGTGGTGTCAGCGAGGAAATTCATCAATATTTTAAAAGATTTTTTAGAAGAGCATCTCAGCAATCACAATATACAGGGATATGGGAAACAGTAGTGACACAAGCGCACACACAACACTAACACAGTTTGAACTACAGGCACTGGTGTCTTTATTCAACCTCAGAAACTATGTAACTATGTAAAAGGTTTCAGCTTGTTTAGTTAAGCTTTGAAAATGAAGACTAGAAGCTGATTGGTTGGCATGCACAGATGTTCCAGATTCTTGTTTGCTCGAGTCAGTAAATGTTCAGTCAGTAAATGTTCTTCAAACTGTTTTAGGTAGGCCTTAGGGAACACATTCCCACACGTTTGTGCACGTGCTAAAAATGCTGCTAAGCAGTAAAGTTGCAATCTACCAGAAGCTGGCAGCGTTTGTGCACATGCAAAGAAATCCCACAGAAATGCTCACAGACAAGCCTTATCAAAGGTATAGCTTTAAAATGCCTATGGTATTTTAAAGGGATGTCTATCAAGCTGACGGTCTGATGTCCACAAACATTTTGCCATATAATGTATATGTACGGCCACACCAGCACTTCAAAAAGCCATTCATAAATTATTGGGCTGAAAAAAAAAAGATCAGAATTCCCCATCCACACATTTGAGGTGGATGGGGGAATCACTGCCGCTATTCTATTGCATTCTCAAAGTGGGGAGCCTCTCCCTCGATCAGAACACACTGATCAGTGTTGGATATAGCTGGTGGCACTGATCGTTCGGGAAAAACCCAGCATGTTGGTTGTACAGAAGTAGATTGGTAGATCAACTTCTGTACAACCAGCATGCCCATGCATGCATTGTAATTTGTCCAGTCCCTGCTGAACCAGCTGGATTTTGACCCATGTAAAGCCACTTTTAGGGCCTGATAGTGAGACAATCCATTGAGCACAAGCCCAGGTAACAGGGTTGCCTAAGTGACTCATGTATTTCATTAATGTGTATCACTCTTGAGAAAGTGGCCATTCCTGTGATTCACATGAATTCTTTTGTGCTTATGTTTTGTGTGTTTTTTGTGTGGGAAAAAAATGTTCTTTTTTTTTGGGGGGGGGGGGGGGGGGGTTCTAAAGTGTACTGTACATATTAATTTATACTTTACATTAAGGAACTATTTAGCTCTCTCTCCAAAATGTTATATCATATTACACCACAGAGGGGATGTGTGGTACTATTGTACACTAAATATTGTATAAATTAATTAAAATTATAATATAATACTATATGTTTTGCATTATTTTTTTATTTTATTTTTTTGCTGGGAACCAGAGGCAGGCAGTCACCTCCCTCTGCTTTCCTCTTTCCGGTGCTTACCTCAGGCGAGTGGAGCCAGAGATAGGTGCTTGCTGTCTCCATTGTCTTCTTGCCAACTGTGGTGTTGGATGGCTATGCACTAAGGGGGTGTGTCCTGTACAACATCACAGAGAGCATTACAAGACACCTAGGAAGATGGGACAAAACATCACATGTACCTTGTCCCATTTAGAAGTGAATACTGTAAAAAAAAAGTGATACTTCTTTAATTGAACTGCTAATAATGTTTGCTTGTGTGTTTACACCATGTGAAACTAAGAAAATGAAAATAAAATTGATAAGGTAGGGATCTTGAGATAAAGTCAATCTTTAATTGTGTGTGAGCTGGTCGGCAAGTGGTTAATAGGGTTCAGAGTTTGGGTCCAAACTTTTGCGATGTTCGAGAGTTCTGACCGAGCCCAACCAGGAGGGGTTCGGCCGGACTCTAATTGCAAGCAGTCAAAAGTAATAAGAGTAATACAATGTTTAATATAATATGCACATATATTTTTTTTATATATTTTTGGTTAAGATACAATATATGGCTTGTGTGTATTAAATATAGTTACATTAATGAGCTGCAACTAAAAATAGTGAAATTGTGTTTCCTGCATGTATGTAATTTATATATTCTCAAAGAGGCACAGGGGTACATCTTCTTGACATATTCTAAAGCACATCACTCAGGAAAGGACAAACAAGAAGAGGTTCTCAAAGCAATTTGATTCTATTTAACAGCAATTAAATGATTATTAACACCAGATGTCTCTGCAAGATGTGCATGAACAAGCTACGAAGATTATTTACCAAAGTCACTTAAGGAAATTAAAAGTTCCTATAGACATGAGATGACAGTCACCCTATCCAGATGTTTTCGGTTGAATCAGATGGCAATACCCTCTCTATGGGCAGTTCCAAGCAACCCTTAGAGAATTTCCATGGGAAATAATGACCATTCCTGCTGCAACGATCTATTGTGTCTACCCTTTGATAAGCAGAGGCACCAGAAATGTTTGACAGGTGCTTCCACTCCGCATAAAGAATTAACAACAGAGACAATCTGGAAGATGATCAGAACATATTTGAGTGTTCAGCTGTCTTTTTGCTGTCACTTTAACCACTTTAGCTTCTGGAAGGTTTTACCCCCTTCCCGACCAGGCAATTTTGTGCGATATTGCACTGCGTTGCTTTAACTGACAATTGTACGGTCGTGCGACACTGTACTCAACTAAAATTGATGTCCTTCTTTTGAAACAAATAGAGCTTTATTTTGGTGGTATTTGAACACCTCTGCGTTTTTTTTTGCGCTATAAACAAAAAAAAAAGACCAACAATTTTTGAAAAAAACAAAACAATATTTTTTACTTTCTGCTATAAAACATATCCAATAAAAAAAAAGTAAAAAATCTAATTTCTTTTTCAATTTAGGCCAATATGTATTCTGCTACATGTTTTTGGTAAAATAAAATCCCAACAAGCGTGTATTGATTGGTTTGCGCAAAAGTTTTAGCGTCTACAAACTATGGGATAGATTTATGGACTTTTTATATATATATATATATATTTTTTTTACCAGTTAAGAGATTTTTAGCAGGACTGAAACATTCTGCTGACAAATCTAACACTAAGTGACACTTTTTTGGGACCGGTGACACCAATACAGTGATCAGTGCTAAAAAAAATGCACTGTCACTGCATTAATGACAGGGGTTAAAATCAGGGGCAATCAAAGGGTTAACTGTGTTCCCTGGGAGTGCTTGCTAACTGTGTGTGGGATGGTTGCACTGTAGGAAGACAAAGATCCATGTTCATATTTAGTAGGAACACAAAATCTCCATCCTCTTTACTAGCAGAATGGTGATCTACCTTGTTTACATAAGCAGACCAACGCTGTTCTGCCTCTCTCCTAATGATTGGCTCCCTCTGTGTCCAATCACAGTGGGAGTGGGGCTCTGGTGGCACACACACACCCCAGAGCCTTTGAAAAAGATCATGTACAGGTACGTGATTTTGTGCAGGCCACCCTTAGGAGAGTATAACAATGACATACAATACATGTGTATTCTTCTTTTACCTAGAAGCATATTTTGTGACACCGTTTCATATGACTTATTATAGTAAAAATCTTTGGGGTTATGGAATAATAGTTTGTAGGCATACTAACTAAAATGGACCAATTGCTTTGTTCTATGTAAGAATAGTTTGTACAAAACCCTTTACAATTCAGCTACAAGTTGGAGAAGCATTGTATTATTCTAGTCTAAGCCCTCAATATTTTTTATGTTGATACAAAACTTTCATTTGTATTATATAAATGTTTCTTTATTGTTGACTGAACAATTAAAACTAGTTACAGGGTAGCATTGATGCCTACGTTTTTTTTCCCCCCCTAATTCAAAGGAAGAGTAAATGAATAACAAGCTAAGAAGTGTCCTTTCTATCACTAGTAATAAACAACAGTATACTTTGTTTCTCACCACATCATCAAAAGGTGAGAAAAAGATAACATAGTTACAATCTCAGCTTGTCATCAGGTGTAGGCAGGAAAGTTTATTCATTACACTGTTTAAAAGTCAAACAATAAACAAACAAACAACAAATACAAAAATGTACTGCCACAAAAATACTACAAAAAAGAAAAGTAACAAGAAGAGTAAAATGAAAAAGGAAGATAATAAGAAGAAAAACAAAACAAAGGGTAAAGAGGATATGAAGAATTAAAAGTAGACTCTTTAAAATATAATTTTATTTAACCACTTTAAGGCCGGATTGTTTCACACAGCATTTTTTACATTCCAATACTGTCACAGTCTGAATGCCAATTGAATGCCAATTACTCAGTCATGCAACACTCTAATGAAGATCCAAAAAACACCTTTAGGCCCCTTTCACACTGGGGCGGGAGCCGCGCCGATGGTAAAGCAGCGCTATATTTAGCGCTGCTTTACCGTCGTTTTAGCCGCGGTATTCGACTGCTCGCGGGGTAAAACCGAGGGGCCGTGGTGTCCCATTGAAATCAATGGGTAGGAGCGGTATAGGAGCGGTGAATACACTGCTCCTATACCGCTCCAAAGATGCTGCTAGCAGGACTTTTTTTACCATCCTGCTAGCGCACCGCTCCAGTGTGAAAGCCCGGCCGTTTTTTTCAGGCGGTGTACAGGCACTATTTTTAGCGCCGTACCGCCTGAAAACGGCCCCAGTGTGAAAGGGGCCTTAGGCTTTTAACCACTTCAGCCCCAGAATGATATAGCCAATATATATTCTGCTACATATTTTTGGTAAAAGAAAATCCCAATAAGCGTATATTGATTGGTTTGCACAAAAGTTATAGCATCTACAAACTATGGGACATATATAAGGAATTTGTATTTATTTTTATTTATTTTTTACTAGTAATCAGCGACTTATAGCGGGACTGTGACCTTGCGGCGAACAAATCAGACACTAAGTGACACTTTTGAAACCACAACTAGGGTTGGTGTCACCTGGTGCGGTAAAACATGGTGTCACCCCACCCCCTCAATATTTTTTTTTTTTTTTGCATATAAAACTGCATTCATGTTGTTCATATTTACAGCTGAACATTCCTGACTACTACGGGAATCTACCTGAACCTAAAACATTTACTGCTCATAGAGCAATTGATAAAAAAAACATTGTATGATTATATGGAGAAACATTATCTGCATATGAATATACCTCTCTAGAGAACAGAGAGATATTCTTTACTTTTCTACAACGGCATATTATCTTAACTAGAACTTTGGTTCCTAGATAGAACTCTTTTCTAATTGATGCCACAATCTAATCTATACCTCACTCACTATTGTCTTGGTGTATCCCTGGGAGTATTGTCCAACTACCACCATTAGCCCGGGATACACTTTTACATTTCGTAATTTTTATTTTATTTTTGATCTGATTATATCAAATAATTTCCAGCACATGGGATAACAATCTGTTTTTTAATAATTTTTTTTGTATGTATTGTGTTTTCAATGATGGAAGGTGCTAGTAAGTGGATTTCCACTATATATTTTTTCTAATAAATTTATTGAATTAAACTGCTTGGTTAAAAGTGTCTACTTTTTGACAGTGTGTTCTTATCACCGTCCTCAACCTTTTTTTGCAAAATGAACACTGCCCTGGGGACAGCCGACAATACAATACATAGGTATCTGTATGTGGTCGGAGAAAACAGTGCAGTATCTGGGGGTATAGGGTATGGAATGCCTACGAAGAGGATTAGATCTGACAGCTGACAATGGTATGGGGGATTTGGGTAGGATGAGACCTGTTCCTGCAGACAATGCACTGTATGGGTGATTGGAGCAGACGATGCAACGTATGGGTGATTGGAGCAGACAATGCAATGTATGGGTGATTGGAGCAGACAATACAATGTATGGATGATTGGAGCAGACAATGTGATGTATGGGTGATTGGAGCAGACAATGTGATGTATGGATGATTGGAGCAGACAATGAGATGTACGGGTGATTGGAGCAGACAATGTGATCTATGGGTGATCGGAGCAGACAATGCAATGTATGAGCGATTGGAGCAGACAATGCAATGTATGGGTGATTGGAGCAGACAATGCGACGTACGGGTGATTGGAGCAGACAATGCAATGTATGGGTGATTGAAGCAGACAATGCAATGTATGGGTGATTGGAGCAGACAATGCAATGTATGTGTCAGAGGTACTCACCCGGGCCGATATGCTGAGAGCTGCTCCCCTTGCGACTAAGCGCACGATGCCTCTGGAGTGGGTACAGAGGACACCGGGCTCAAAGATGCACGGGTTGCCAGCAGGAGTGTAGCAGGTGGTGTGCAGTAGCGACGTTGACCAGGAGAGGCTGAAGCTGCACTGGGAGTAGACACCTGGCAGAGCTGTGATCAGGTAGAGGTTGCAGAGGTACCAAAGCATATACTGAAGGAGAACCCTCGGGAGCATGAGGGAACTGCAAGTCCAGAACACTGAGCAGGGGGTCCAGCACAAGGAGCAGGAGATAGTCCAGCAAGCAGGCCGAGGATCAAACACAGGCAACCAGGCAGTAGAAGTATCCAAGAGGCAGGCCAGGGGTCAAACACAGGTAAGTAACTCAGAGAATGTCCAGTAGGCAGGCCGGGGGTCAAGCACAGGTAATCAGGCAGTAGAGGTATCCAAGAAGCAAGCCAGGGGTCAAACACAGGTAAGTAACTCAGAGAATGTCCAGTAGGCAGGCCAAGGGTCAAGCACAGGTAATCAGGCAGTAGAGGTATCCAAGAAGCAAGCCAGGGGTCAAACACAGGTAAGTAACTCAGAGAATGTCCAGTAGGCAGGCCGAGGGTCAAGCACAGGTAAACAGGCAGTAGAAGTATCCAGGAAGCAAGCCAGAGGTCAAACACAGGTAAGTAACTCACAGAAGGTCCAGTAGACAGGCCGAGGGTCAAGCACAGGTAGTCAGGCAGTAGAAGTATCCAGGAAGCAAGCCAGGGGTTCAAACACAGGTAAGTAGCGGCAGCGGTAGTCAGACGGATTCCGGGTCGGCACAGGTAGTCAGGTAGATGCAGGGTACAGGATACAGGATGCGGGATACAGGATACAGGATACAGGATACTGGACTGGAGACAGGACTCAGAAGAGATAACAAACCAGCAATTTGAAAGCGAACAGGGAAGGCCTTTTATAGGCCAGGTAAATGGTCAGGTGGGATACCAGGACGAGTGCGCATGCGCACTCGTCTTCTGTCAGCGCCGCGCACAACGGTGAGGCGTACTGGCTGGGTTGTGTCAGATACCCGAGTGCCGCGGACCCGCGCATGCGCACCCGTTACCCGGCGTACCTGTAACATTCGTTGCGCCGCTCTACCGCGCATGCGCAACCCTGGAACCCGGCGAAGAGGCCTGGTATTTCCCTGACAGTGCCCCCCTCCTAAGGGCAGCCTCCGGATGCCCACTTCAGGATGTCTTTGATGATATTCTCGGATTAAGCGAGGGGCATGAATGTTTTCAGATGGCTCCCAGGAGCAGTCTTCTGGGGGATACCCTTTCCATTTAACAAGATATTGCACCTGACCTCTTCTTCTTCGGAGATCCAGAATCTTTTCAACCTCGAATTCCTCCTCTCCTTGGATGGTGATGGGAGGAGGAAGTGGCGTCTGCCTATCAGGGAAAGAATTGGTAATTACGGGTTTCAGCAAAGAGGCATGAAAAACTGGATGAATCCTATAGGAACTGGGGAGATCTAGTTCAAAGGCTACTGGGTTGATCACTCTCTTGACCTCAAAGGGGCCGATGAACCTGGGACCCAATTTCCGAGAAGGACAAGGGAGTTTTAAATTAGCGGTTGATAACCAAACTTTCTCACCAATCTGGAAAGGCGGGCATTCCTTCCTGCCCCGGTTGTACTGTACCTCATAACCCTTCTGTGCTTCCTTCATGGCCTGTTGGATCCGGAGGAAGTTGTCTTGGATATTTTTGACTAGGTCCTGTGCAGCTGGAGTAGGGACATCTGGTATGGAATCTGGAAGAAAAGAAGGGTGATAACCGTAGTTTGCCCAGAAGGGCGTTTGATTAATGGCAGAATGCAAAGAATTATTATAGGCAAACTCCGCGTAGGGTAGTAGGCCTGACCAGTCATCTTGGGAGTAAGAACAAAAACACCTCAGGTATTGCTCGAGGGTCTGATTAGTGCATTCAGTTTGACCGTTGGATTGTGGGTGATATGCTGAAGACATGGAAGTCCTGATTTCAAGGGATTTGCAGAGGTCTCTCCAGAATCTGGAGGTGAACTGTACCCCCCGGTCTGAGGTGATGTTAGCTGGAACTCCGTGTAACCTTATAATTTCTCTGATGAAGATGTCAGTGGTAGCAGAAGCCGAGGGGGTACCTTTCATGGGCAGGAAATGAGCCATCTTTGAGAGACGGTCAATGACAACCAGAATTGTGGTAAAGGAATCTGAGGAGGGTAAGTCCACGATGAAGTCCATGGAAATCTCCTTCCATGGACGTTCCGGGACAGATAGTGGACGTAACAGACCCCAGGACTTAGTGTTGGACCCCTTGTTCCTCTGACAAGTGTTGCAAGAAAGAACGTATTCCTGACAGTCCTTTCTCCAGCCCGGCCACCAGTAAGATCGACCTACCAAGTCCACTGTTTTCTGTACTCCAAAGTGGCCGGACATCTTGTGATCATGAAGAGTCTGCAGGACTTGGAGTCTGACAGGAGGAGGAACAAAGATTCGGGCATGGGCCCAGAGCAAATCCTGCTTCCTTTCAAGAAAGGGTAAAGTGGGAGATGAGAACTGGTTGGAAGCCTGTTTAAGGGCTGTGGTCAAGTCAGGCTGAATGGCATGGAGGAAATTGTGGGCGGACAGGATGGTAGCAGGTTCTTTAGAGGATTCAGTGTCCAGAAACATACGGGATAAAGCATCCGCCTTGCCATTCTTGGAGCCAGGACGGTAAGTGATGTGGAAATTAAATCGGGAGAAGAACAAGGCCCAGCGGGCCTGTCTGGGTCTAAGGCGTTTTGCAGCCCTGAGGTACTCCAAGTTGCGGTGGTCTGTGAAGATGAGAATGGGTTGGGAAGCTCCTTCTAGCAGGTATCTCCATTCCTCGAGAGCGAATTTAATCGCAAGTAATTCCCGGTCGCCTACATCGTAATTCTTTTCAGGGGGACTTAATTTTCGGGAGGCAAAGGCGACCGGGTGGAGTAAGGCCTTTGGGCCACTTCTCTGCGATAGGATCGCTCCCATAGCAGAGTCTGAAGCGTCCACTTCTAGGACGTAAGGGAGTTCAGGGTCAGGGTGCTGCAAGATGGGTGCAGAGGAAAAAAGTTCTTTGAGCTTCTCAAAAGCGTCTTGCGCTTGGGGAGTCCACTGGAACTTGACTTGCTGACGGGTCAGTTGGGTGATTGGGGACACAATGGCAGAAAACCCCTGAATGAACCGTCTATAAAAGTTGGCAAAGCCGATAAAACGCTGGACTGACCTTTTGTCTGTGGGGGCAGGCCAATCCTGGATGGCCTTCACCTTTTGGGGGTCCATCAGTACTCCTCCGGTGGTTATGATAAAGCCCAGGAACTGGATGGTATCAGTCTCGAACTCGCATTTCTCTCCTTTGACGTAGAGCCCGTGTTTACGGAGGATGAGGAGAACTTTCCGGACATGTTGACGGTGGGCTTCTAGAGAATCGGAGAAAATCAAGATATCATCAAGATATACAATGAGGAAGTTATCCAGATACTCACGGAAAATGTCATTGACAAGGTGTTGGAAGGTAGCTGGGGCATTACAAAGTCCAAACGGCATGACCAGGTACTCGAAATGGCCGAATCTGGACCTAAAAGCCATCTTCCACTCATCCCCAGAGCGTATTCTAACTAAGTTGTAGGCCCCACGGAGATCGAGCTTGGTAAACACCTTGGCAGTCCTGAGCCGCTGAAAAAGTTCGGGAATGAGTGGGAGTGGGTACCTGTTTTTGATAGTAATTTTATTCAGTTCCCTGTAATCCACACAGGGTCTGAGGGAACCGTCTTTTTTCTCAACAAAGAAAATCCCAGCCCCTGCTGGCGAAGAAGATGGTTGGATGAACCCTTTAGCAAGATTTTCGTCAATATATACCCGTAGGGCTTCAAGCTCAGTTTCGGACAAGGGGAAAATCCTTCCGAAGGGGATCTCGGCCCCTGGTAGGAGATCAATCGGACAATCATATGAGCGATGAGGGGGAAGAACTTCGGCCTTTCTTTCATCGAAAATGTCCATGAAGTCACGGTAGGGTATTGGAACGTGTTGCAGGTCCTTGATACTGGGTTGCATGGCAAGATGAGAAAGAGGTACTGCGGGTTGATCCGGAAGGCAGTGCTGCAGGCAGTAAGGAGAGGAGAACTCCACTTCCCTGTTGACCCAGTCGATCCGAGGATTGTGAGCCAGTAGCCAGGGGTACCCCAGGATGATGGGGAACATAGGAGAGTGGATAATGTCAAAACGTAAAAGTTCCTGATGACCTGATTTGGTGCAGGTCAGGATAGGAGCGGTTTCCTGGGTAACCGGTCCTGAGCAGGGTGGAGAGCCATCAGCCAGCTGGATTTGAAGAGGTTGTTTCTTGGTAGTTAAAGGGAGGTTCAGGTGTCGTGCCAAGGTCAGGTCCATGAAGCAACTGCAGGCTCCGGAGTCAAGGATGGCTCCCAACTGGAAAGACTCTCCCGCTACCTGTAGGGAGAGTGGAACAGTCAGATGAAAATGTGGAATTCCAACAGAGTGCGAACTCGAGAGGGACCCAGAAGGGCACTTACTGGGTCTTATGGGGCATTTCTGTAGGTAGTGCCCCGTGCCCCCGCAGTAGAGGCAGAGATTGGCTTGACGACGACGGAGCCTTTCTTCAGCAGATAGGGGGGACCGTGCCAGGCCCAGCTGCATAGGTTCCCCATGAGGAGGAGAGCGAGAGTTCCAAGAAGGAGCAGGTGCCGGAGGGACCCGGGGCATCGTCCAGGTGGGACGAGGGCTCTGCAGTCTCTCTGCCCGTCGTTCCTGTAATCGACGGTCAAGTTTAATAACAAGTTGGCAGAGATCTGTGAAAGTGCTTGGGATCTCTCCTCGAGCCAGTTCATCCTTCAATACCTCGGATAGCCCCAAACGGAATTGGTATTTTAGGGCTGACTCGTTCCAGTCAGTATCTGCTGCCCATTTGCGGAAATCCACTACATAGTCCTCTACAGGTCTTCTCCCCTGGGATAGGGTATGCAGGGTAGATTCTGCCGTACCTGTGCGTTGGGAGTCCTCGTAGAGTGCTGCCATAGCGGAAAAGAAAGTCCCTACAGAATTCAACTGTGGGCTCTTTTGTTCCATCAAATGGTGTGCCCAGGATTGAGGGTCATCTGAAAGTAGAGAGATAATGAAACCCACTTTAGTGGATTCCAACTGGAAGGTCCTGGGTTGTAGTGCTAGGTGTAGCAAACAAGAATTTTTAAAGGAGCGAAATTTCCTTCGGTCCCCGGAAAAACGTTCTGGTGTGGGGACCCTGGGATCAGGATGGGACATGTCATAGGCAGGGAGAGCACCTCCAGGTGTTGATAGAAGAGTGGAGGTGCTGGCTGCAGGGGGTGACTGGTCCGCTTGGTTTGGAGACAAGGTCAGGTGCTGAAGACGCCCTTCGATCTGAAAGTATCCATCTTGGAGGCGTTGTACAGCCTGCGTAAGGGTTGTCACCTGCTGGCATAAGGCCTCAAGGGGTGAACCAGCTCTGTCGGCCTCGGACATTGGCTGGTTTGTACTGTCAGAGGTACTCACCCGGGCCGATATGCTGAGAGCTGCTCCCCTTGCGACTAAGCGCACGATGCCTCTGGAGTGGGTACAGAGGACACCGGGCTTAAAGATGCACGGGTTGCCAGCAGGAGTGTAGCAGGTGGTGTGCAGTAGCGACGTTGACCAGGAGAGGCTGAAGCTGCACTGGGAGTAGACACCTGGCAGAGCTGTGATCAGGTAGAGGTTGCAGAGGTACCAAAGCATATACTGAAGGAGAACCCTCGGGAGCATGAGGGAACTGCAAGTCCAGAACACTGAGCAGGGGGTCCAGCACAAGGAGCAGGAGATAGTCCAGCAAGCAGGCCGAGGGTCAAACACAGGCAACCAGGCAGTAGAAGTATCCAAGAGGCAGGCCAGGGGTCAAACACAGGTAAGTAACTCAGAGAATGTCCAGGAGGCAGGCCGGGGGTCAAGCACAGGTAATCAGGCAGTAGAGGTATCCAAGAAGCAAGCCAGGGGTCAAACACAGGTAAGTAACTCAGAGAATGTCCAGTAGGCAGGCCAAGGGTCAAGCACAGGTAATCAGGCAGTAGAGGTATCCAAGAAGCAAGCCAGGGGTCAAACACAGGTAAGTAACTCAGAGAATGTCCAGTAGGCAGGCCGAGGGTCAAGCACAGGTAAACAGGCAGTAGAAGTATCCAGGAAGCAAGCCAGAGGTCAAACACAGGTAAGTAACTCACAGAAGGTCCAGTAGACAGGCCGAGGGTCAAGCACAGGTAGTCAGGCAGTAGAAGTATCCAGGAAGCAAGCCAGGGGTTCAAACACAGGTAAGTAGCGGCAGCGGTAGTCAGACGGATTCCGGGTCGGCACAGGTAGTCAGGTAGATGCAGGGTACAGGATACAGGATGCGGGATACAGGATACAGGATACAGGATACAGGATACTGGACTGGAGACAGGACTCAGAAGAGACAACAAACCAGCAATTTGAAAGCGAACAGGGAAGGCCTTTTATAGGCCAGGTAAATGGTCAGGTGGGATACCCGGACGAGTGCGCATGCGCACTCGTCTTCTGTCAGCGCCGTGCACAGCGGTGAGGCGTACTGGCTGGGTTGTGTCAGATACCCGAGTGCCGCGGACCCGCGCATGCGCACCCATTACCCGGCGTACCTGTAACATTTGTTGCGCCGCTCTACCGCGCGTGCGCAACCCTGGAACCCGGCGAAGAGGCCTGGTATTTCCCTGACAGTATGGGTCATTAAAGCAGACAATACAATGTATGGGTGATTGAAAAAAGTGTTAGTGGCCCTGCGCTTATGGAAGAGTGGACAAGAAGGAGAACTGCTGCGTCTACCAGTACAACCACCTGAGTGCTTGCGGTATAAGGTATATGATTCTCCTTTAACTATCCCTCCGCATCTCCCACATGTAGAAAACAGAGATCTCCATAGTGTATTACCGTTTAAAAGTTAGGTATATCGTGTTATAAAAGTGGAAATGTACTTACATTTAGTTCAAGTAAATAGAGCTTTAAAATACAGGAAGCCGGGACCATTTGCATTCCACAACTCAAAACTGCTGATGCAAAGACGCTGGAAGCTCCGCCCTATGCATTTCATCACCAAGACATCACTAAGACGTCCAGGTGACGTCTTAGTGACGAAACGCATAGGGCGGAGCCAGGGAAGCACTATTGCCAAAAAAGTACTATTAGCCTTGGCAGTGGTATATTGCAGCCTATTATATGAGCAGTGCAAGAAGTAATTATGCCCAGATGTGGCATGGAACCTTGGGCGTAGCCTGGCAGCATTTTGATGTTAAACATGGAAAATTACGAAAGTTCTGGGTCACATTCTACATAGAAAACAGGTTTAATACTACTGTGAGAGCTGCCCCATCTCATGGCTACAAGCATAAAACAAATCTGTATGACACAGTAGTGTTGCTTGAAAAAATTTTTTATCTCCAGATGATGGCAGCAGGGAAGATGCTGTGGGTGCTGCAGCCGGAAATCGCAGCAGGCAACCTGGTGGCAACACACCTGCATGGATTAGATGCCCGCCCGGCACCAGCGATGTCATTGGCTGCCTCCCCACACACATCACACCAATCAGGGGAGGATTCAGTGCAGCCGTGCCGCCAGGATAGTTGTGCTGTCACTTCTAAATACAGAAGCTGGGAAGCAGGCTTCTGTATTTAGAAGTGACAGCAGTCAGAGTCTGAGAGGAAACACACAAAGGGCTAGCACCGGTGGAGTTCTGTTCCCCATTCTGTTTCAACAAAAGCTCTGCCTCCCCCTCACCATCTTTGGGATGGTATCACCCCTCTGGTGGGTGTCACCCAGGTGCAGCCCGCACCCCCATAGTTGATAGCATAGATGCTTTAACTGTGGGAAAACAGAGATTAGTGTAGCACCAGGGCAGTAGAAACACCCACAAAATGACCCCATTCTGGAAAGCAAACACCCCAACTTAAGTTTTTGGAATTATTTGTTTACAAAAAGTTGTCAATGAATAGGACAGTGGTTGTTTCTGTGCAGCCACTATATCCCAATAGACACTGTTGGGACTGCCTGCATGGGGTTAAAACATTTAGGGGTTAAAACTGTTGCTCTATGAAGAATGTGTGTGAAGTGTGAATGAGCCCTCCATTATTTTTTTTTCAATTATTATTTTTTTATTCTTTTTATATTGTTTTTTTACATTTTTTTATACGTTTAAAAAAGATCACTCTGCTCTGGTCAAAAATAATAGACATAGTATGCAGCAATGGCATAAAGTGTCTCTGATCACTAGCCAGAGCAGTATAATCTCACCCATAGTGCACTTCTCCAGTGACAGTGATCATTGACAGATTATTTTATTCAATTTTTTTTCTTTTACTCTTTCAGTGTGTAGTACAGTGCCCAGCACTGTACTACACACTCTCCTCTTACAGCCGATAACTAGGAAATGAGAGACTTCAGAGGCTGCAGCTTACATGATTTGTCACAGTGGTCACATAGTACAGCACGAATCACAGAGGTCCTGTACCTCGATCTGGGATCCACTGTGTCTTGTGAACACAGTGATCACAGATTGCATTGCTGCATGGCCCCTATGAGTGCTCAGAACAGGAAGATCTACTGGTACTTCCAACCAGAACATCACTTGTCGCACTCGGCTGTACAGGTACAGGGGCCAGGCGGGAAGTGGTTATTTAGCCTCTTAGCTAATTTAAGGATGAGCATACACTAACTATAGGTTCCCTGTTTAAAAACATAAAGAATTGTTATTAAGAATGGTTGTAAGTTCATCAGAGATCACGCTTCTATCAGGTCTAGTTTTAACATAATTAAACTCTATGGTTTATTTCTTGCAGGCTTTTGTAATTATTTGTTGGGCAACTACAAAGAAAACAATTGCAATCTTTGTTTGTGATTTGTTTAGGCCTTTAATTCCACCCTTTACCAGAGCAATCTGTGATGATAATAATAATAATAATAATAATAAACATAAACATAATCATACCCAGTTACCCTAGATCATAAGATTACTAATTTAAGTCAGGCACAACAAATATGTTATGTTTCTCCTACCACATGACAAACACTGAAACGCTTAAGGGGTGTATGTGTAAAAATTTGATACCACTGCATGAGGACATCCTAGGCACAGAGAGTGTAGGCAGATTGGTTATACTAATAGAGCACTTAGAATTTCAATACCAAACCTGGAACCACTACAATGGAATTTCCAATAAGAAAAAAGTGCAAAGGCCTCTCTTCTTAGAAAGGCACAACATAAATTGGTGGTTTCTAGTGAGTATGTAGAAAGTGACCTAATGAATGCTCCATAGGCATATGAAATAGTTTGACAAGGCCAAGCCCTTTTTCATGAGAATTTCAGGAATTTCATGAGAATTGCTTCTTTACTTATCAGGCTGAAATGGTCTATCTAAATATCTCAAAACCCCTACAGCAAACCAGTAAGTATACTACTACAAGTATTTAAAACTGGCCCTTTTGATCCTCCTGTGATCATTTGAACTGCCCCATTTGATCTTTCTGTGATCTTGGTTAACAAAGTAATTTTTAGGAAAGTAACCAGTTACATCTAGATTATGATATTGATTTAGAAAATACTCTTATTCTATAGCATTATTTTTCTTTCAATAATTTTTATTGATTATATCAAAAAGAAAATACACACGGACAAAATATTGGCCAACAAGCCTAGAGAAAATTAGCAAAAGAGCTTATCTGTATGCAGGAATACAGAAACTTGTGCTAGAGAAAAACCTCATCAAAAGAAAATAAACATTTCTATGCTAGGCGACTATACGGTCAGGTAAGGCAATAATGATGAAATTCCCTGTTGAAATACAAAAATATATTAGAAATATCAGGGTGTCGGTTGAGTAGCCAAAACAGTACCAAATAAGAAACAGAAGGCAATGATGTAGGGCATTCCTCCCACCACCCCAAAAGGATCACGCTGTGGACAGGAGGACTCCAACAACATGAAACCGCCAACAATTATAAACAGGGCTACCCAAGTCGAGACCCGGAAAGCATAAATGCAAATAAATTAGCTTGAGGGTATTGGAACAACCTGCTATTTAAAAGGCTTTTGTCTGGGCCTTATGACAATCATAGTAAAAATCCCCTAACAGGGCATGCTAATAACATAGTTCTCTATAGATAATAGGAATGGAAATGTTCCTAGAAAACATAAAACACAATAACACAGTAAACACAGTCAGTTAACTGAGAATTCGCCCAAAAGTCAAAGTAGGATCTCAGTATGGGACTCATGTATTACTCATGTGGGAGTAATTGGCCCAGGGCTCCCAAATTAATTCAAAGATGTGACCTTTATCTTGCTATGGTAATTTTGGCTCCTAGAAGCATGAAAAAGACTAGTGCTTGTGTGTATTTAGAGATCTTCTCTACCTTGAGATTAAGGAACACTATTTCATGGATTTGGGGAATAGGAGAGTCAGTTACCTTACGTAATAGAGAGAAAATCTGTTCCAAAAGCCTCAAATTTGAGCATAGATTCACCATGTGTGGAATAATTCTATAGCATTATTTTTAAGTAATTCCAAACAAGTTATGAATGCAGACTAGCAGTTCTTGGGACCTTATCATGGGCAGAGTACAGAGTACTATGGCCAGAAGAAGAAGTTGGATAAAAGCATCCCGTTTGTGAATAAATAATGAACAAATATTCTGCCCTCTTCTATGTGCTCTGTGGACAAATAATTCAGATAATTAAATAAACTTATATTTTGTAAATTGTGGATGCATTTTGTATAATATGACCAGTCTGTGGTCCAAAGTAGCTAGTACTGATGGGAGACGAGTTGTGTATATGTGCGTGTGTTTGACATTATTTTATACTATTATATTACTATTATATTATTTTCTTTTTTAATATGAAATCAAAATCTTGCAGGCTAATGTGTCCATGCTTTTTCGTAAGTACACTGATACAAATTATTCAGTTGGCTTGTATTTTTAACATAAAAATGTTATAATTTTCAACATAAAAATGAATGTTAATTAATTTACTTTGATATTTTAAGTCCCTTACTTAATTTTCATTAGCTCTTAAAACACACCTTTTACATTTACAAAAATAATGTATAATATTGAGTAATCTAGACAAAACTTTTAAGCTATGTGCATTTCCATGTTCTAATTGAGTTACATTTACTTAAAAAAAAAATATCTTTTAATTTGACTGAAATTGCGGGATGCATATGTTTGCCAAACGTGCAACCGCACAAGTTTTGATGCTGTATATTTTAAAGAGTTTGACGTCTTTTGGAACTTTGAAAGCCTGCACAAGGCAGTTCCCATACGTTTGAGACCCATCAGGACAAAATGACAGGAATTGACAGGAATCTGTCACACCAGTGACAGGAATTTTTCCAAGTCACAACAAAGCCAAGATGCAGGGACCACCAGCTGTTAAGCTTAAAAACATTTTTGTGCCACAAAAATGAATGTTTCAGCCAGTTTGGTTATTGAGATATTGGAATGCAAATTCATATTATGTAACATCAAGCCCCGCCCACTTTGCACCCAATGTTATTCAAATTTAAAAACATGGTCTATAAACTGGAAAAGTTTAAGTTAGCTTTACCTATGGTCTATAAACTGAAAAAAAATTAGTAGGCTTTAATTAAAACTATAGTTCCAGACAAGTTAAGGTATGTATTCCTAACTAAAAACAGTATGGTCTATTCACTGAAAGAAATTGAGTTGGCTTTTCTTAAAACAACAAAGTTAAAAACATGAAAAGTCTAATGAGTCAGACAAAAATAGGTTTAGTTGACAGTACTTAAAAAGCTAAATAGTTGCCTCAATTTTTTTGAGTAAACCCAGCACAATATTTTTTACAGTGTATATAATTATTAAATATACTAATTTGTTTAAGGATCAAGGTAATTATGGCATGGTAACACCTGACCTGAAATGTTTTTATGTGGAGGGACTTTCCCCACTTGAGGTTGTGCTGTCAGAAAATCACAAGAATAATATAGGACCCTCGGCTTGAGGTTACTACCAAATGGACTATTGTCTCCTTGGTGAATATTTCCTAGGTGTTAGTAAACTGGTCTAGCTGTTCATGAAAGATATCTACTGCCACTGGATGTGGCTTTTGCGCCACATGTCAACATAGACCAGGGGAAACAGCAAGAAATCCTGGCACATCAATACAAGAATAAAATCCCAAGGAAAACTTTGTGCTCAGTGTAAATTGTGTACGGGAAAGCAGCACTTCATCTCCACTCCATACAGTGCTATTGATCATACAGATTTAGAGGTCAGTTCCTTTGGTAAGGAATGTGTGCACCTGGTGGTGTGGGCTTTGTAGCATGTGATTATATGATTAGTCACATCGATCACATGATACAGCACCAATTACAGAGTTCCTGTACCCCGATCTGTGGTCCACTGTGTCTGGTGGACACAGAAATCATAGATTGTGTGGTCTTGAAGGCAATGCATGAGCGCTCAGAACAAGAGGATGTATCAGTAAATCCAGAACAGCACTCGGCTGTACAGTATCTCACAAAAGTGAGTACACCCCGCACATTTTTGTAACTAGTTTATTATATCTTTTCAGGTGACAACACTGAAGAAATTACACTTTACTACAATGCAAAGTAGTGAGTGTACAGCTTGTATAACAGTGTAAATTTGGTGTCCACTCAAATAACTCAACATTAATGTCTAAACTGCTGGCAACAAAAGTAAGCAACAAAAGTGAGTACACCAAAGATAGCTCAAAGTGTCTATATTTTGTGTGGCCACCATTATTTTCCAGAGTTGCCACTGGAGTCCTCTTCCACTGTTCCATGACAAAATCACAGAGCTGGTGGATGTTAGAGACCTTGTGCTCCTCCACCTTCTGTTTGAGGATGCCCAACAGATGCATAATATGGTTTAGGTCTGAAGACATGCTTGGCCAGTCCATCACCTTTACCCTCAGCTTCTTTAGCATGGCAGTGGCCGTCTTGAAGGTGTGTTTGGGGTCGTTATCATGTTGGAATACTGCCCTGCAGCCCAGTCTCTGAAGGGAGGGGATCATGCTCTGCTTCAGTATGTCACAGTACATAAGGGGCAGGCAAAATTGTCTCTCCAGCTGTGGTGAAACTACAAATTCCATCATGCCTCTGCCACTAGGAGTTATGCCTGTGATTGTCAGGGTCTTGCAATGTCTCATGGGACTTGTAGTTTCACTACTGCTGGAAGGCCAAGGTTGCCTACCCCTGCAGTACATGTTGGCATTCACGGTTCCCTCAATGAACTGTAGCTCCCCAGTGCTGGCAGCACTCATGCAGCCCCAGAACATGACACTCCCACCACCATGCTTGACTGTAGGCAAGACACACTTTATTTTGTACTCCTCACCCGGTTGCCGCCACATATGCTTGACACCATCTGAACCAAATTTGTTTGTCTTGGTCATCAGACCACAGGACATGGTTCCAGTAATCCATGTCCTTAGTCTGCTTGTCTTCAGCAAACTATTTGCAGGCTTTCTTGTACATCATCTTTAAAAGAGGCTTCCTTCTGGGATGACAGCCATGCAGACCAATTTGATGCAATGTGTGGCATATGGTCTGAGCACTGACAGTCTGACCGCCCACCCCTTCAACCATTTTTGTTAGATACTGTATATGTACAGTGGCTGGGCGGGAAGTGGTTAGTTAGGTTTTTAGTTAATTTAAGGATGAGCATACACTAACTATAGGTTCCATGCTAAAATATGGATCGTTATTAAGAATGGTTGTAAGTTCATCAGAGATCATGCTTCTATCAGATCTATTTTTAACATAAAAAAATCAAAAATTATTGTGCTGGTAGATCAAATAAGCTGCTGGCCAAAAAACAATGGGATGTAATTGTACATACTGTTAAATTAGGTGTGCCATGCTGGCAATCAATAGAAATATAATGTGACAATATATAAAAATTTGAAACAGATCAAATGTGTCAAAAGGCGAGTCCCATGTGATAAAAGAGTCCAATATAACATCTCATATAAGTTACAAATTTGAAGGCTCCAATGCCTTTATACACCCAACAAGTGCATCCAATATGGCTATAGATGACAATCCAGAATGTGAATCATCCAAGTGTGCCTCAGCCATAGGGTAAAAAGGGTCTTCTTAACAGAAATTGTGGACTTTTAGTCAAAATCGATGTGTGAATAAATATCACTTGGGATAGAAACCATTCACTCATTTCCTCCTCTCTGGTTAGAGCAATCTCACATGTAAATGAAACCTAATGAAAGTCCCATAAGCATATGAAATAGTTTGACAAGGCAGAGCCCATTTCTTCCTAAAGGATTTAATAAGAATTGCTTCTTTACTTATCAGGCTAAAATGGTCTTTCTAAATATCTCAAAACCCCTACAGCAAACCAGGTGCTTTCGTAATCTTCACAAGTATTTACAACTGACCCATTTGATCTTTCTGTGATCATTTGAACTGCCCCATTTGATCTTTCTGTGACATTGGTTAACAAAGTAATTTTAACAAAACTAACCAGTGACATCTAGATTATGATATTGATTTAGAAATTACTCTTATTTTCTTATATATTTAAGTCATTTCAAACAAATTCTGAATGCAGACTAGCAGTTCTTGGGATCTCATCATGGGCAGAGTACAACAGCACTATGGCCAGAAGAAGAAGTTAGATAAAAGCATCCTGTTTGTGAATAAAAGAGAAACAAATATTCTGCCCTCTTCTATGTACTCTGTGGACAAATAATTCAGATAAGTAAAGCATGAACTTATATTTTATAAATTGTGGATGCATTTGCATAATATGCCAGTCTGTGGTCCAAAGTAGCTAGTACTGATGAGTGTTGTGTTTATGTGCCTGTGTTTGACATTATTTTATATTATTTTCCTTTTTGATATGAAATCAAAATCTTGCAGTTTAATGTGTACAGTACATGTTTTTTTAGTAAGTATATAATTATTATATATAATCATTTGTTTAAGGAAAAAGGGAATTATGGCATGGTAACACCTGACCTGAATTTTTTTTAAATGCTGTCAGAAAATTACAAGAATAATATAGGACCCTGGGCTTAAGGTTCCAGGAAAAAAAAGCAAGAAATTCTGGCACATTAAAAATAAAAATAAAACCTCAAAGAAAATGTTTTGCTCAGTAGAAATTATGTATGGGAAAGCAGCACTCCATCTCCACTCCAAGCTCAACCCCATCTTATTACTAGCCAAATACATATAATAAAAAAAAGGTGCGCTATCCCTTTAAAAATCAAACTGTCAATGTACGTTGTAAACATCAAATCATGAAATTAGTGCAAACCAGGTTCCCAGTCCCCTGACAAAATTAATTGTGATGAAACGGGTTTGGTGGAGCAACTGGTTATGTCATCACATTCTCTGTTCGAGTGTGGTGGCGGTGTTTTATGTTCTTGCTGTTCCTTACTATTTCTCCATTTGTGAGTATATTTGGAATTGTAAATAACATCTGACAATCAATAGAAATATAATATGACAATATATAACAATTTGAAACAGAGCAAATGTGTCAAAAGTTGAGTCCCATGTGATAAACAAGTCCATTATAAAATCTCATAAAAGTTCCAAATGTGAAGGCTTCAATGCCTTTATACGCCCAACAAGTGCATCCAATATGGGTATAGATGACATGCCAGAAAGTGAATCACCCAAGTGCGCCTCCACTAGGGATGGGCCCGGTGTTCGATTCGAACCCATGTTCGAATCGAACATCGGGCGTTTGCCCGTTCGGCGAGCCCAGAACTATTTGGGCCCGCTCGCATCAAATTCGTGTGATGCGAGTGGCCCGCAATGCACTGCGCCAGTTGCAGTGCATTGCTGGCTGATGATTGGCCAAGCATGCACTGTGACCCCGCATGCTAGGCCAATCACAGCACCGGCAGCGAGGAGAGCCATTATTGGCCACAGGCAGGATGCCTGTGGCCAATTATAGCTCAGGGGGTTTAGTACACGCCCCACATCCTATATTGTGTTCCGGCGTGTTAGACAGTGACATTATCTGTGCTGTGATCCATTCTGCAGTGCTGCTGACTGCTGACATTATCTGTGCTGTGATTCTAGGGATTAGTGTGTGCGTGCTGTTAGTACAGCATTGCAGTATCACATTTAAAACACCTTCCTTCCTTTCTTCATCCTGTTGTGTCATCTAAGGCAGCCATCTGCGGCTAATGAATTGCCGGTAACACAGAGAACAGTCATTCATTGAAAGTCATTGATAAAAAAAAGTCATTAATAAAAAACAAAAAAAAAGGCGTGGGGGTCCCCCCAAATTCAATAACCAGGCCCTTCAGGTCTGCTATGGATATTAAGGGGAACCCCGGACAAAAAAAATGGTGTGGGGTCCCCCTCAAAATCCATATCAGACCCTTGAGGTCTGGGATGGATTTTAAGGGGAACCTCGGCCAAAAAATAAAAAAAAGGCGTGGGGTCCCCCTTAAAATCCATACCAGACCCTTATCCGAGCACGCAACCTGGCAGGCCGCAGGAAAAGAGGGGGGGACGAGAGCGGCCCCCCCTCCCTCCTGAACCGTACCAGGCCACATGCCCTCAACATTGGGAGGGTGCTTTGGGGTCCCCCCCAAAGCACCTTGTCCCCATGTTGATGAGGACAAGGGCCTCTTCCCCACAACCCTGGCCATTGGTTGTGGGGGGCTGCGGGCGGGGGGCTTATCGGAATCTGGAAGCCCCCTTTAACAAGGGGACCCCCAGATCCCAGCCCCACCCCTGTCTGAAATGGTAAGGGGGTACAAAAGTACCCCTACCATTTCACCAAAAAAGTGACAAAAATGGTAAAAATGACAGGAGACGGTCTTTGACAATTCCTTTATTAAAATCTTCTTTCTTCTGGTCTTCTTCCTTTTCCTTTCTTCATCCTTCGTCACTGGCAGTGACGGGGTTAACCGCTAGGTGGCAGTGTAGGGGTTAAGTGTTTCTAGGGGCGTGTTTCTAACTGTATGGGGGCGTGGCTGTGTGTGACACCACACTGCTCCCTGTCATCGCTGCTCCCGATGACAGGGAGCAGACGATCAGTGTGCTGTCACTAGTCAGAACGGGGAGATGCTGTTTACATTGGCATCTCCCCCCGTTCTTGAGCTCCGTGACACGATTGCGGGTATCCCCACGGCGATCAAGTCCACGGGACCCGCGACCACGGTCACGGAGCTCTCGGCAGATTAAGAAAGATTAGAGGAACTGAATTTATTCTCTCTTGAGAAAAAGAGATTAAGGGGGGGATATGATCAACATGTGTAAATACATAAGTGGTCCATATACAGTGCCGTGAAAAAGTATTCATACCCCTTGAAATTTTCCACACTTTGTCATGTTACAACCAAAAACGTAAATGTATTTCATTGGGATTTTATGTGATAGATCAACACAAAGTGACACATAATTGTGAAGTGTAAGGAAAATGATAAATGGTTTTCATAATTTTTTACAAATAAATATCTGAAAAGTGTGGCATGCATTTGTATTTAGCCCCCCTGAGTCAATACTTTGTAGAACCACCTTTCACTGCAATTACAGCTGCAAGTCTTTTTGGGGATGTCTCTACCAGCTTTGCACATCTGGAGAGTGACATTTTTGCCCATTATTCTTTGCAAAAAAGCTCAATCTTGCCATATATATTGCCGCAAGGTAATTTCAATTTTTTTTTGTTAAACTAGGGAGTAAGAGAGTACAGATTGTTCAAAAATAATACAATAATTTGGGTAGACCCAACATTTTGAAGGTTATCCGACCTAGCCAAGAAGTTTCAAATGACGCTATATGGGATAAGTCACCATTAACAGTAGTCAGAAGTTTGGGATAATTAGTCTCATAAATCCGACTGGAAGTACCGTAATACCCAGATAGGGCACACAGGATTGCTACCATTTGTATGAAAAATAAATTTGTAGGGAGTCTAGAAACATTAATCGGGAGTGATGAGGATCTTGTTTTACCAAAAGTAGGGAAGAAGCCGGATTTGTTAAGGTGAGGATCACAATCACAATCATCAGTAAACAATCCAATTTTGTGTAAGTATCTGGCAATGTTGTTACTGAGAATTGAGGAATTTGCTCAAATCGCTGCTGCCAAAGGCTCCATAATCCATTTAAAAATAATAGGGGGCAACAGGCACCCCTGCCAAGTGCCATTGGTAATAAGAAAAGGGTCTGATTGGACATTAGAATTGAACACCCTTGCTGACGGAGAGGTATGTAAAGCAGAAATAGCAGAGTTCATAAAGCCTAATAGACCAAATTTTTGTAGGACTTCTTTCAAAAATCCCCAATGAACCCTATTGAACATTTTTTTCTGCATCCAAAGTTAAAAAGAGAGAGGGGATTTTACGCTTTTCTACTATTTTAACCGCTTCAGCCCCGGGCGATTTACCCCCTTCCTTACCAGAGCACTTTTGCGATTTGGCACTGTGTTGCTTTAACTGACAATTGTGCGGTCGTGCGACGTTGCACCCAAACAACGTCCTTTTTTTCCCCACAAATAGAGCTTTCTTTTGGTGGTATTTGATCACCTCTGCGGTTTTTATTTTTTGCACCATAAACAAAAGAAGAGTGACGATTTTGAAAAAAACACAATATTTTTTTGCTTTTTGCTATAATAAATATCCCATTTAAAAAAAAAAAAAAAACAACATTTTTTACTCAGTTTAGGCCAATAAATATTCTTCTACATGTTTTTGGTAAAAAAAAATCGCAATAAGCGTTTATTGATTGGTTTGCGCAAAAGTAATAGCGTTTACAAAATAGGGGATAGATGTATTGCATTTTTATTTTTTATTTTTTTTACTAGTAATGGCGGCGATCTGCAATTTTTTTCGTGACTGCGATTTTTGCGGCGGACACTTCAGACACTTTTGACACATTTTTGGGACCATTCACATTTACACAGCGATCGTTGCTATAAAATTGCACCGTTTACTGTGTAAATGTGACTGGCAGGGAAGGGGTTAACACTAGGGGGCACTGCAGGGGTTAATATATGTTCCCTGCAAGTGATTCTAACTGTAGGGGGAGGGGACTCACAAGGGGAGGAGACCGATCGGTGTTCCTCTGTACTTGGAACACATCATCGGTCTCCTCTCCAGTGACAGGACGTAGAACTGTGTGTTTACACACACAGCTCCACGGTCCCACTGTTTTCCCGGGCAATCGCGGTGCACGGCGGACATCGCGGCTGCCGGGCACACGCCCCCTAGACGGCCGGGAATAGGAGGACGTCATATGATGTCCACCCAGGATGGGAGATCCACCTTGTGGACATCATATGATGGTGGGCGGTTTTGAAGTGGTTAAGGAGGTTAAACATCATGCACGTGCCATCTGGGGCTTGTCTGCTTTTAACAAAACCCACCTGATCAGGCTTGATAAGGGATAGAGTGACATCTGCTAGACAGTTGGCTAACATTTTGGCAGAAACCTTTAAATCCGTATTCAATAGTGAGATTGGTGTAAAATATTTTGGGGATTCGGCTCCTTCCCTGGCTTGGGAAGTGTAATTACAACAGCTTGCAACATTTCTGGTGGGAAAAAGACCAAAGATTCAGCTGCATCGTGGCTGTCATATGAGGATTAAGAATGTTGGCAAAAGGTTTGTAATATTCTGTGGAGAACCCATTCCAGGAGATTTATTGTTAGCAAGGGAACGAAAAACTTTTTTTAACTTCTAGAGGAGTAATGGGCGCATTCAGCTTAGCCAAAACTGCATAATTGACTGTTGGGAGTTGGACAGAGTCAAGAAAGTTTTTAATGGTAGCCTCTGTGGGTTGAGGAGTGTTGGAATCATCTTTCATATTATGTAAATAATGCTAATACTCTTGGAATGTTTGCATTTTCATTAGGATGAAAAACACATTTGTAGCGGGGTCTATTACAAAAGGTAATCTAGATTTTAATTGACATCATCATGTTGGCTAGGAGTCTACTTGCTCTGTTGCCTTGGGAGTAAAAGTTTGCTTTCCACTTCTTTAGATTTTTTCCTGTTTTTGCATTAACTACAACCTAAGTTCTTGAATGCATCTCAAAAGGTCTGCGGTAAGTTTCGAGGTAGATGAGGTTTTATCAACATAGCTATGGAGGTCTGCTGAAGGACCACTCCTCTAAACTTTACATTGTTCCTGTGGGATCTAGTCTCCAAGCTGGCTATTTTTAAGCAGAGTAACATTTTCCTCTCTCTCTTTATGGGCATCTACTAGCTGGTTGTGAGCTACAGCAAATTCTCCCATCTTACTTTCCACCTTGTGTACTCAATCACCCAATTTAGCAACTTCCTCCCTCACTTGAGATATTACTGTGGCCATATCTCTGTGTAGTGTGCATCGCAGGGATATCAACATCTCTTTCAGAGTAGTGTCCATGATGGGCTGTCCCTTCGTGGAGAAATCCTCAATCATTTCCATAATTTTTCTAGTGTCATCCAAACTTTTGTGGGCTGGTGCTTGGTGTGTTGAGGTTGGAGGAGTGCACATTACCTTCTCTTCCCCCACTCCGGCCGCTAGATGAGCTGCCAGTTGCTGACACAGGGGATTTACTGGCACCATCTTGGCTGGGAGATGTGCCGGCTGCAGAGAAGAAGTCCATAAGCTTCCTTGGTCCATCCCGCAGTTTGCGCTTTCCCCATTTGGCCAGATCCACCTCTGAAACTGCTCAAACCATGACCTGTGGCTGCTGAAGATTACATTTTTAAAGAGATGTTATTATTACATTAATAGGCAGGTGACATGGTCATGCAGTATAGGGATCATTTTTCTGGAGAGACAGCTGGTTATTTTCTAGGTGCTAGCTTCCACTAATTTATAGGTAGTGACTGCAATCTTGGCTGGATCAGTGTTCAGATAGCTGACAAACAGATGAGTGGAAGCAAATTTGTGCCTTCCCTCTTGGATAGATGGTGATGGTAGGATTTAGCTACAGATCACAAACAATAAAGAGTAGTATATCATTGCAGCCAGTAGTAGATATGTATGGTTTGTTCACCTTGATCTTTAAGCATGCTTGATGGCCACTGGAGGACAGGCCAGACAATTTCAAAGTCGTAGGAGGGAAGATATTCCTGTTGTTCCTTACTAGCATTTTCTGGCAGCATATGTGTTATGTTTGCTGAATGAGATACAAAGTCCCAACATGTATGCTAAAATGGTACAACTTTGGCTTTCGCTTGAACATACTGCAGGAAGCTGACAGAGATACGCATTTATAGACCATAAACTCACAAGTTCTGTCATCATCTGTCTGCAAAGCCCCACACATTGGTCTATTTGTTTTCTAATAAAAGAAATAATACAGCGCTTTACAAACATGTGCCCATATAAGTGAAAACAAACAAACAATATGTGACAAAGTCCATGTAGACCATAAAATACTTCACATCTGATGTACAGAGATGCAAGGAAGAAAATTGCAGAAAAGTTCAGGCATAACAAAACTCCCCCACATGTGTCCCCACTCACCGGATCACGATGACACCCAGATTTTCAGTCTGGGAGTCTAAACAGACTTATAACAGTATCCACCAGGAATTACTGGATGGCAAGATTGGATGATGAAAATTGGAAAATGAATAATCCTTCCACATTAGTTCTCAATCATGAGAAAAACAGGTACCCATACAGAAAAGAAAGGGACCTATAGTAAAGTATGCTAAAAAAAAGGGATTAATTGCACATACAAGGGCATACTTACAAACGTAAGTTAAATGTAGCCATTGGAAAAGTATAAAAACTGCAGAAAATGCCGTTGTTGGCGTTCCACGAGACTGGAAGTGATGTCAGAACCGTAAGTACGGCGCGTCAATGCATTTCGCCCTCCCACAGGGCGTCATCAAAGGACCTATTTGTTTTCTAAGCCTTTCTACCTCACCTAACTCTGTCCTTTTTTGAGTTTCTTGTACAACAAGACCTGTTCCCCTCCAATAGAAGCAGAGATATACACTATAATGGAGGAGAGGTAAAAAGGTTAAAGGTAGCACAGAGGACTCCTTTTGCTTTATGATGGAAGAGAGTGTTTATGGTGTGAGGAGTGTAACCTTGGCTCAAGCTTCATGTGTCAGAATTACAGTCGCAGTGCTTTTTTATGCCATAAGCACACCACTATTTTCAGAATTATTTGCCTTTATTATTTGGTTTTCCACTTTTTCTCTACATAGAAAAAAATTCTGCACCAAAAAATGAAGTACTATTATAGTTCAGATTACATAAAAACTACGTTTTGTTTTAGAATACACATGTAAAATGAATATAGTGTAATTAGCAGTTACACCACAAGATGGAGCTGTCTTACTTCAATAGGTTTGCGCTCAATGTTTGAGATTTGGACTACAGAATATATTTCAATGTCTATGGAAATGCACATATTATGTATTAAAAGTATTATTTTTATGAAAGAAAAAAAAGGTATTTGAAATGTGATTTGATATACTGTGAAATGTGACTTAGTTCCAGGTTCCCTGCATCCATAATCAAATAAATTGTTTCAAGCACACTTTTTTTTTGTTTTTGTTTTTTCAAGTTGCCTTTGAATTATGGTTTAACTATAGCTTTTTAGGTTCTCAGACAACTGGAGATGCAAATATAGCAACATTTTTTTTTTCTTTACACATTTAAAGATATGTAAAATAATATAATTTGTATAAAATTACAAAACAATTAGAAGATTTTCTTCCAGAAAGTGTAGGGACCTTAAAATATTGTCAAAGCCAGTGACAAAGTGGTCAAGCTGATATTGAGACCATTGCACTTCCACGATTATCCAAATCACACAAAAGTATAGACAGTCCTCACAGTTCCACCCAAGCCCTGATATGGAGTTGGGTAGAGTACCCAGTTGAGTATCACTGTAATTAATATATATATATATATATATATATATATATATATATATATATACAGTGCTGTGAAAAAGTATTTGTCCCTTTCCTGATTTTTTGCATATTTTTTTACAATTAAATGATTAAGATCATCAGACAAATTTTAATATTACACAAAGATAACTCGAGTAAATCCAGGATGCAGTTTTTAAATTATTATTTCATTTATTAGGGGAAAAAGCTGTAAAAAAACCTGCCATGTGCAAAATTTATTGCCGCCTCCCATGCTGAATCAAGAATGAACTGTGATTAACCACAATCTTTTGGAAAGTTAAGTAAAATTTCACTTGCCACACCCAGGCCTGATTACTGCCAGACCTGTTGAATCAAGAAATCACATAAATATAGGCTGTCTGGCAAAGCGAAGCACGCTAACAGAACACAAAAAGCCACACATCATGACACAATCTAAAAAAAAAAAAAAAAAAAGATTAGAAACAAACATGTATTGGTCTAGGAAGGGTTTCAAAGCCATTTCTAAAGCTTTGGAACTCCAGTGAACCACGGGGAGAGCCATTATCCACAAATGGATATAACTTGGAACAGTGGTGAACCTTCCCAGGAGTGGCCGGCCTACAAAAATTACTTCAAGAGCATGACGACAATCCAGGAGGTCATAAAACAACCCAGAACAACATCTAAAGAACTGCAGGCCTCACTTGCCGCAGGTAAGGTCAGTGTTCATGATTCAAAAATGGCATCCATGGGAGAGTTTCAAGGCCAAAACCACTGCTGACCAAAAAGAACACCAAGACTCATCTCACATTTACCAAAAAAACATCTTGATTAGCCCCAAGATTTAGGCAAATATTCTGTGGACTGGTGAGAAAAAATTTAACTTTTTGGAAGGTGTGGGTCCTGTTACATCTGGCATAAAACTAATACAGCATTTCATAACAAGAACATCATACCAACAGTCAGACATGGTGGTGGTAGCATGATGGTCTGGGGCTGCTTCAGGACCTGGACGACTTACCATAATTGATGGAACCATGAATTCTGAGCTCTACCAGAAAATCCCAAAGGAGAATGTCAGGCCATCAGTTCGTAATCTCAAGCTCAAGTGCACTTGGGTTATACAGCAGGACAATGATCAGAAACACAACAGCAAGTCCACCTCCAAATTGTTAAAAAAAAAAAAATAGGTTTTGGAGTGGCCTAGACAAATCCCAAACTTAAATCCAATTGAGATGCTGTCATTCATGCTGGAAAACCCTCCAATGTGGTTGAATTTAAACAATTCTGCAAAGAAGAGTGGGCCAAAATTGCTCCACAGCAATGTGAAAGACTCATTGCCAGTTATCGCAAACACTTGATTGCAGGTGTTGCCGCCAAGGGTGGCACAACCAGTTATTAGCTTTACGGGGCAATTACTTTTTCAAATATAGCCAGGCAGGTTTGGACAGCTTTTTTGCCTTAATAAATGAAACCATCATTTAAAAACTGCATTTTGTATTTACTTGGGTTATCTTTGTGTAATAATAAAATTTGTTTGATGATCTTTGTTTGAGTCATTTACGTGTGACAAATATGCAAAAAAAATAAAAAAATCAGAAAGGGTGCAAATACTTTTTCACAGCATTGTATATTTTTGCAATATGACATAAATGGAGGTTGGCGAGTAAATGTTCTTTTGGGAGCTAGTATGCAAGCTGACATCAAGAGGATGTCAGTTAGTAGTGAAAGTGGAATCTTTGATAGACATGTTTTTTTTTAGTTATGGTCAGCCAGGTATATGGCTGCAATACTCACCTTCAATCAAGAGCTGTCCCCTGCACTACTCCTTTCCTCTACTGTTTTTCTGGGTTGAATTATGCCTAGTGTCATTCAACCCCAAATACTGTGAGTGTATGGTGTCATGCGCCCACACCCTAATGGAGTTTTACTATGGAACCCTGCACTCACAGTGTGTTGCTGCAGTGCTCTGTATCATGGAGGACCACCTAGTGCTGGGAGAAGACTGAAAAGGAAAAGTATTTTGCATGTTAAATAAAAACCTGATCAATTCCTAATTTATTAGCATGACATTTCTTTTTTTAACTGCTATTTCCTCCAGTAGGTGATTGCATTGCTCCACTGAAAACGTCATCAATATGAATGAAGTCTAAGGGGGTTATTTACGAAAGGCAAATCCACTTTGCACTACAAGTGCAAAGTGCACTTGAAATTGCACTGAAAGTGCACTTGGAAGTGCAGTCGTTGTTAATCTGAGGGGTAGATCTGAAATGAGATGAAGCTCTGCTGATTTTTATCATCCAATCATGTGCAAGCTAAAATGTTTTTTTTATTTTCCTTGCATGTCCCCCTCGGATCTACAGCGACTGCACTTCCAAGTGCACTTTCAGTGCAATTTCAAGTGCACTTTGCACTACAAGTTTTTTCCTTTCGTAAATAACCCCCTATGTGTAAGCAGGTGCTAGGTTCCATTGTTGTTCTAGAGCTTGGATGCCAGAAGCAAAATATGTATATGACAAGATGGGCCACTTAGCAAGTATGGATCCAAAGATATACAGTACTGACCACATATTCTCTAGCCATCAAATTTGGGGTTTATGGCAAAAGTTTGGGTTCAGATGTTAGTATTTTAAGAATAGAAGTTAATCATTGCACAATGATTTCTGGAGTACCAGAATACTATCTACAGAAAACTGGTTTTGAATGCTGTAGGACGTTTGACTTCTTTTCCAAAAATATAGGTACAGTCAGTGATGAACATGGTAAAAGGTTTTCAGGAGATTGCCACAATGGGAAAAGGATATCAGGGTAACTGGAATCCATAATTGCTGGCTGACTATTGTTGGACACTGCAGCAAGATGCAGCAGACACTGAGTACAATCAAAAATCCGCAGCAACACACTTTTAACCATGTTTCAGAAACATTATGCAATTAAATACATTATAGTCATTAAAAGTTAGAGTGGTTCTAAAAGATCAATGTTTTTTACCTTCATGTGTTTGCAGCAACCCCCACTAATACTTACCTGAGCCCCATCTCAATCCAGCGATGTGCACAAGAGTCTCAGCTATCTGGGGACGCTCCCGCCTCATTGGCTTAGACAGCAGCTGCTTTCAATCACAGCCAATTAGCCAATAAGAAGAGAGAGGGGGTAAGGCCCAGCTATGGCTCTGTGTCTAAATGGACATGCAGAACAGTGGCTCAGGGGTGAGCCTGCTTAAGTGCCCCCACAGCAAGGTGTTTGCTCCTGAGCCGCTGTTCTGTTCAGCAAGAGGGAGGGGCCCGGCGCACCGGTGGGGGACCTGAGAAGAGGAAGATAGGGGCTGCTCTTTGCAAAACCACTGCACAGAGCAGGTAAGTATAACACGTATGTTGTTTAACCACTTGTCGACCTGCTCACATACATTTACTGCGGCAGGTCGGCTCTTCTGCGTGAACCGACATACCTGTACATCGGTCAGTGGAAGGAGGACAGCGGGCTCATCCGCCGCACCACAGGAGCGATCCCGCAGACTTTATGACTGCCGGCTACACGGGATCGCTGTGTAAAGAGGCAGAACGGGGAACTGCCTATGTAAATAAGGCGATTCCCCGTTCTGCCAGATGACATGTCAGAGATCTGCTGTTCCCAGTGATCGGGTGAGCCCCAGTGAGCCCACCCCCTTACAGTTAGAACACACCCAGGGAACACACTTAACCCCTTGATCGCCCCCTAGTGTTAACCCCTTCCCTGCCAGTGTCATTTTTACATTGGTCAGTGCATGGTCAGTGCAATGTAATAATGTCACTGGTCCCCAAAAAGTGTAATTTTGGGTTAGATTTGTCAGCTGCAATGTCACAGTCCAGCTAAAAATCGCAGATCACCGCCATTACTAGTAAAAACAATAAAAAAAGTCCCTAAATGGATACCATAGTTTGTAAACGCAATAACTTTTGCGCAAACCAATCAATATACGCCTATAATTTTTACCAAAAATATGTAGAAGAATATATATCGGCCTAAACTGATGAATAAACAATTGCTTTATAGATTTTTTTGGGGATATGTTTATAGCGCAAAAAAAAAAACAACGCAGAGGTGATCAAATACCACTAAACGAAAGCTCTATTTGTGTGTAAAAAATTACGCTAAATTTTGTTTGGATACAGCGACGCAGTACCAGATCGCAAAAAATGGCCTGGTCATTAAGGGGGCAAATCCTTCCGGGGCTGAAGTGGTTAAAAATAAAAAAAAAACTTGCCTTTAAAGCGATACTAAAGCCTCCATTTTTTGCATTTAAAAATAACAAACATCCGTCACTGTCCAATATCCTATCTGAACCATCGGGATTTGATGACCTGCTTCTACAGACTAAACCCCTGACCCATGTGGTCTCCCAGCTTTACTCTCTGCTACTCGATATCTCTTCTCCTTACCTCCCATCATACACACAGACCTGGGAATCAGAGTTGCGACATTCTGTTTTATGTGTAGATTGTCAAAAATGCTTTATTTTGACTCACAAGCCTTCTTTAGCAACCTCAACTCAAGAGAAAGGGTTTAAATTAGTTACGAGATGGTACAGATGCCCTACAAATACCCCTCCTTGCTTCAACCCCTCCCTCTCAGATACTTGCTGAATTCTGGCACAAGATTTTTGATTTGTACTGCAGGCTGATGGCGACATCTCTCCAACCCTCACCAAAGATAGCACTTATTTCCATGATTTCTAGCCCTCTAAAATAAATAAAAAAAGATGTACTCTGTCACTTCTTTGCTGCGGCACAGATAATAATCCCCCACCACTGGATATCAACAGATTTGCCCTCCCTTGGGCAATGGGCTATTGAAGTAAACCACATTCAAGAATTGGAACATCTGTTGGCCCAGGAAAATTACAGAGGAACCGTTTTCCCTCATGTGGACCTCCTGGTCCATGTTTTGGCATTCCTCAGAGTTTGTGCCGTGGGCTGAGGGCAAAACACCTACATGCGCTCCATAGCCGTGACGGAGTGTCTCCTCTTACCTGGCTACTTAGTCTCTTTCTTGATTTCTTGTCTCCATTTACATGCATTGCTCCCCTGATTTTTGGATGGAGTTGTGATCCTACCAATAGTTACTTAAATATTTCTTACTTTATGTGTTATTATCCCACTTCGCAATCATCCTGATCTCCCTTAAGATGATATTATCAATATAAATATAGGATGTATTTTAGTATATACTATTTCCTGTTTCCTGATTTTTAATGCCTGATGAAGGAGCATGCATGCTCCGAACGCGAGTGCTTTAGCCACACCCCTCGACCTCAAGCCTCTGACGTTTTCCACCTGCTTACGTGCTTACTGTGGGACACACATACCTCAGAGCTACGGACACCACCGGAGGCAACCGGGGTCTGACTCCTCACCGCAGCCCAGCAAGAAAAACTGGAGGACAGCTGAGGACGGCCACAGAGAACCACCACATGCCTCTTTTTACCTACTCAAATGTGAGTGCAAACCTTTTTAACCATGAATAAAACCATGTTTTAACTGACATACTACTTTTAGAGCGGCGCTGCTCTACCTCTCCCTATTTCCTGTTTCCATATGCAACATGCTTAACAAACCAAAATGAAACCTACATGATTCTGGTGGAACTGCTATTATCGCCTCTTACGTAATTGTCATCATAATTCTTTTATGTTTATGTACATATCTGTCGACTATAATATCTTTTCAATAAAAAACTAAAAATAACAAACATGTTATACTTACCTGCTCTAAGCAATGGTTTTGCATAGAGCAGCCCAGAACCTTCTCTTCTGGGGTCCCTTATATGCTCTCCTGGCTCCTCCTGTTTGCTATGGGGGCACCCGAGTCGAGCCACTGCTCTGTGTGTCCATTCAGAAACAGAGCCCCAGTTCGGCCCCACCCTCTCTCTCACCTTATTGGCTTACTGACTTTCACAGCAGCGGGAGCCAATGGCGCCACGCTACTGTTTCAGCCAATCAGCCAAGTCTCTCCTGCAACATTACTGGATCGAGATGGGCTCAGGTGGGGGGGGCTCAGGGGGGGGGGGGGGGGGCTGTACACAGAAGGTTTTTTCATCTTAAAGTGGTTGTAAACCCTTATGCCGCATACACACGTTCGGAATTCTTGTCTGAAAAAGCTCCGATGGTTTTCCCGTCGGAATATCCGACGGAATTTCACTCAAACTGTCTTGCCTACACACGGTCACACCAAATTCCGACGGTCAATAACACCACGCCTTAAAAAACGTTCAACTGCACTATAAAAGGGAAGTTTAATGCTTCTGAGCATGCGTCAAATTGTTTCCGAGCATGCGTCGGAATTTTGCGTGTCGGAATTGCATACACACGATCGGAAAATCCGATAGAAAGGTTTTCCGTCTGAAAAATTAAGAACAGGTTCTCAGTCCGTCGGAAATTCCGACAGCAAAAGACCGATGGGCATACACACGGTCAGAAAATCCGATGAAAAGCTCCCATTGGACTGTTTCCATCGGAAATTCCGACCGTGTGTACGTGGCATAACAGACCACTTTGACCTACAGGTAAAGACAAAAGGTAAGCCTAGATTAAGGCTTACCTGTAGGTCCAAGAAATATCTCCTTAACCTGCACGGTTAAGGAGATATTTTATAAAAAAAGGGCACCGCTGTCTACGGCGCATGCACGCCTGTAGGCAGCAGTGCAGGCGCACTGGGTGCGCTAAAAGTGAAGGCAAACATGCCATCACTTACGGCTCCCGCATGCGCCGGAGTGACGTCCTCGCTGCTCCGGCCACTCACATTGCCGGAGCAGCAATACCCAGAAAGAAGATGGACACTCCGTGGAAGAGGGGACAGCGGTGACATCGCTGACTCCTGTGTCAGTTAAGTGACACATAATGGGCTACTATGCGATGCATAGTAGTCCATCATGTTTTACCTTTGCAGGGAAACAAAGAGGAAGTAAACCCATCAGGGTTTACTTCCTCATTAATTCATAGAATGCATTAAGATAAAAAAACTTCTGACTTTACAACCACTTTAATATCACTTGAATTTCATATTTCATATTTCAGGTGCATGGTCTTGTATAATTAAATAACCAGCACATCCTACATATCTGAAATAATTAGCAAATCCTAATGGGCACTTGAAATTGTGCCTTTGAAGTCATGAAAGTATCTGATTTATAGTGTACACTTTCTTTGTTTTACTTTATTTGTGCTTTAGAAACCTATTAAACATTGCCGTTATTTATTTTCATGAAGCTGCACTCTAGTCACACACAGGCAAATGAGGTGATTAGAGAAAGCTAGCAATGAACTAATATTTTCTGTTATCACTTTACACCCAATGCACGTAAGTAAGCACAGTCTTTGGTACATGCACACTGGAAAATTGTGAACACCCGAATTTGCAGGGTTTTTGGCGGGTGTTCGTCCCATAGAAGACCCTGCAATGCACTGCATGCTGCACAGTGCATTTTGTACCCTAATTGGGCAAAGCACAGTATAAGCTTGTTGTTAAGGAGCAGGGCCAGAAAGTTGGCTGTGGCGTCCTTAACAACTGATGAGTCATAAGCTGTCAATGTGGGCTTCTCCGCTGACAGCTGAGTAACAAAAAAAAATTCCCGGTAAAAAAAATAAAGTAAAAAAAAAATGACATGGGGTGGGGGACCCTTTGGGTCTGGTGTTGATTTTAAGGGGAAACCCATGCCAAAATGTAAAAAAAAAAAAAAACGGCACGTGTCCCCCCAAAACCCATACCAGACCCTTAAAGAGGTCAGAAAAGGGAGGGGGATAAGCGAGCTCTCTGAGCCATACCAGGCCACATGCCCTAAACATGGGGGGGGGGGGTGCACACTCCAGAGAACCTTGTTGCTATGTTGATGGGGACAAGGGCCACATCTCCACAACTGTGGCCAGTGGTTGTGGGGGTCTGCGGACAGGGGGCTTATCAGAATCTGCAAGCCCCCTTTAACCCCCAGATCCCACCCCCAATGTGAATGAGTATGGAGTACATAGTACCCCTACCCATTCACCAAAAAAGTATCAAAAAGTAATGAAAACACAGAGACAATTTTTAACAATTCCTTGATTAAAAAAAACAATGTCCCCCGATGGAATTCCATCATCAATCATGCCGCCCGACCCACCCGATATATGAAAAATGCTCCTGCCAACATGAAGGCTGGCTGCCTACTGCAGGCTAAGCCGTTTCACATATATGTAGGGGGCGGGACCACCTGCCCACGTCACCTGGTGGCACCGTCCCCTTCTGATTTCATGGACCAGTGCATGCTGGGTCAGTGACATCAGAAGGGGCGTGGGCCACCAAGTGACGTAGCCAGGTGGCTCCCCCTTACCTATTTAAGTACTGTCAAACAGCGGAACCTATAGTAGGCAGCCAGGGTTCATGTCGGCGGGAGAATTTTTTTCGGGTGCTGCAGGAGGTGTGATTGACGATGGATTTACTTCGGGTGACATTGTTTTTTTACTGTTTATTTTTTAATAAAGATATTGTCAAAAGGTGTCTTTTTGTTTTTATAGCTTTTTGACACTTTTTTGGTGAATGGGTTGGGGTACATAGTACATAGTATACTCATTCACATAAGGGGGGTCAGGCCAGGATCTGGGGGCTTCCTTGTTAAAGGGGGCTTCCAGAATCTGATAAGCCCCCTTCCCACAGACCCCCCCAAACCACCGCCCATGGTTGTGGGGATGAGGCCCTTGTCCCCATGAACATATTGAGGGCATGTGGTCTGGTATGGTTCAGGAGGGGGGATGCTCGCCCCCCCCTTTTCTGACCTGCCTGGCTGCATGCCCAGATAAGGGTCTGGATTTTGGGGGGATCCCACAAAGTTTTTTCTTCATTTTGGCATGGGGTTCCCTTTATAAGCCATACCAGACCTGAAGGGCCTGGTATAGACTGGTGGGGGGCCCGCTTTGTTTTTTTTCTATATTTTTTTTATACCTGGGTGCAGTCAATTGCAACCGCAAATCATTTTAAATGGGATTTGATGACTCGTTTTTTTTTTTTTTTATTATTAGGAATGACATTTAGGAATGACATTTTTTAAACAGCTGGCAACAAAAGTGAGTATACCCCTAAGTGAAAATGTCCAAATTGGGCCCAAAGTGTCAATATTTTGTGTGGCCACCATTATTTTCCAGCACTGCCTTAACCCTCTTGTGCATGGAGTTCACCAGAGCTTCACAGGTTGCCACTGGAGTCTTCCACTACTCCATGATGACATCACAGAACTGGTGGATGTTAGAGACCTTGCGCTCCTCCACCTTACGTTTGAGGATGCCTCACAGATGCTCAATAGGGTTTAGGTCTGGAGACACGCTTGGCCAGTCCATCACCTTTACCCTCAGCTTCTTTAGCAAGGCAGTGGTCGTCTTGGAGGTGTGTTTGGGGTCGTTATTATGTTGGAATATTTCCCTGCGGCCCAGTTTCTGAAGGGAGGGGATCATGTTCTGCTTCAGTATGTCACAGTATATGTTGGCATTCATGGTTCCCTCAATCAACTCTGTAGCTCCCCAGTGCCGGCAGCACTCATGACGCCCCAGACCATGACATTCCCACCACAATGTTTGACTGTAGGCAAGACACACTTGTCTTTGCACTCCTCACCTGGTTGTTGCCACACACACTTGAAACCATCTGAACCAAATAAGTTTCTCTTGGTCTCATCAGACCACAGGACATGGTTCCAGTAATCCATGTCCTTAGTCTGCTTGTCTTCAGCAAACTGTTTGCATGCTTTCTTGTGCATTATCTTTAGAAGAGGCTTCTTTATGGGATGACAGCCAAGTAGACCAATTTGATGCAGTGTGCGGCATATGGTCTGAGCGCTGACAGGCTGACCCCCCACCCCTTCAATCTCTGCAGCAATTCTGGAAGCACTCATATGTCTATTTCCCAAAGACAACCTCTGGATATGACGCTGAGCATGTGCACTCAACTTCTTTTGTCGACCATGGTGAGGCCTGTTCTGAGTGGAACCTTTCCTGTTAAAACGCTGTATGGTCTTGGCCACCATGCTGCAGCTCAGTTTCAGGGTCTTGGCAATCTTCTTATAGCCTAGGCCATCTTTATGTAGAGCAACAATTCTTTTTTTTCAGATCCTCAGAGAGTTCTTTGCAATGAGGTGCCATGTTGAACTTCCAGTGACCAGTATGAGAGAGTGAGAGAGTGAGAGCGATAACACCAAATTTAACACACCTGCTCCCCATTCACACCTGAGACCTTGTAACACTAATGAGTCACATGACACCGGGGAGGAAAAATTGGCGTATTGGGCCCAGCGGTTTAGACATTAATGGCTGTGTGTTGAGTTATTTTTCAGGGGACAGCAAATTTACACTGTTATACAAGCTGTACACTCACTACTTTACATTGTAGCAAGGTGTAATTTCTTCAGTTTTGTCACATGAAAAAATATAATAAAATATTTACAAAAATGTGAGGGGTGTACTCACTTTTGTGAGATACTGTATATTTATAATCACAAAATAATCACATATTTATAATCACATCTCAAGCAGCGGACCTACAATGACATGATGTTGTCATACATTTATCACTTCAGCCCCGGAAGAATTTACCCCCTTCCTGACTAGAGCACTTTTTGCGATTCGGCACTGCGTCGCTTTAACTGACAATTGCGCGGTCGTGAGACATGGCTCCCAAACAAAATTGACGTCCTTTTTTTCCCACAAATAGAGCTTTTTGTGGTATTTGATCACCTCTGCTGTTTTTATTTTTTGTGGCAATTTTGAAAAAAACACATTATTTTTTACTTTTTGCTATAATAAATATCCCCAAAAAATATATAAATTTTTGGTTTACCTCAGTTTAGGCCGATACGTATTCTTCTACATATTTTGGGAGGGGCTGTGTGACACGTCACTGATCACCGCTCCCGATTACATGGAGCTGTGATCAGTGACAGTGTCATTAGGCAGAACGGGGAGATGATTGTTGTTTACATTAGCATCTCCCCATTCTTCCTCACCATGAGATGATCGCGGGTAGGCCCGTGGACATCAAGTCCGTGGTACCCGCGATCATGGAGTTCCCAGCGGGTGTATGCGCCCGCAAGCCGCCTCTTAAAGGGCAACGTACAGGTATGTTAACGTGCCCTTCAGCCGCAGTATATCTGCGTAGGCGGTCGGAAAGCGGTTAATAAATGATTGAATCATACATAAGAGGAATAGCCCTAATGTTAATATGATGGCAGTCCACCAAGTGTGTATCATTTAAGTCTATTGATAGAGTGACACCTGTGAAAAAATCTGTTCCGCTGTGATGTCCTTAATCACCAGTCAATCACCACAGGTGAGTCCCGCTCCCTATGAATTCAACACTTATCACACTTAGGTAAGTGTAAAACATGTAACACTGATTTCTTACTTCAATCTCCACACTGTCTGGTCATCATTAGCACCGGATGTTACGGTTCATGCTGTGTTTAATTCTTAGTTTTTGTGGCTGCATTTGTTTTCTTCTTTAGGCTTTTTTCCCCTTTGTTTTCACCTGGTGATCTGGCCAGAAACACCTGTATTCGGGTGTCTCCACTTTGGATGAAGGAGCATCCAATCCATCCAATGACTTTTTCCAGGTTGAGATGATGTACTCTGCTTGCTGCAGGCAGATAGAAGCATTTCCTCAGTCTCCTCCCCCCTGGTGATCAGATTGCAACACCGTAACTTTGTAACACTTAACAAAGAAATTATTGAAGGAATCAGCAACCAGCACAATTCCTATTCTTGGCCCCACAGATGCATCCTGGGAACTTCGTCATGTGAGGCCAAGAACAGGAATTGTTCTGGTTGCTAACTACTTTAATAAATTCTTTGTTAAGTGTTACAAAGTTCTTTTTTGTCAAACAGAATTATCATTCATAATTTTAAGGCTTTCCTTTCAAAATTTGTAAAAATTCCTTAGGAACCAAAACTTAAATGTTTTCCATAGAATTGTCTGGTTGTAAGAAATGATGCCCCAAAGTTGTCCAGTGATTCATCATCACAGTTCCAGCTTCTATGCCCAACATACCAAATGAGACATCATGTACAAACAGGTCACTAGATACCATCTCATATGCTCTGGCTCAGAATATAGAAATAAACATTTAAGACTACTAGCAGAATCCTTATATTAAAAAGTTTACAGCAACAAGGCTATCAGAGACGTACTTACCGAGACCGAGATGCTGAGAGCGGTTCACCCTTGCGACCCGGCGCAATCTGCCCCCTGGTGATGAGACAGGGAACAAACGGCACCAGGAGGCACAGGTCACCTCCGATAGGTGGACGGAACTGGTGAGACGTCTGGAGGAGATGTGGACCGGGCCCGGGCAGACCGGCAGGAAGGAGAGGCAGGAGCCCAAACACCCGGCTGAGGGACTAACACCGGTCACTGAGAAGTCAGCTGCTATGTAAGTCCTGAATGCAGGCCGAGGGTCAAGCACAGGATCAATGGCAGAGTCCGTGGAAGCAAGCCGGGGGTCAGACACAGGATCAAGCAACAAGTCCGTGAAGGCAAGCCGAGGGTCAAACACAGGGTCAAGCAGCAAAGTCCTTTGAGCAGGCAGGGGTCAAACACAGGAGGAAGTAGCGGAGTCCGTTAACAAGCCAGGGGGTCAAACACAGGAGAAAGCAGCAGTCCGTTTAACAAGCCAGGGGGTCAAGACACAGGATCATATCTGGTTTTACACAGGGACGCACAGGCACTAAGCTGGAAAGACAGACCAGCAAAGTGCCTGTGCGTCAGGCAGCTTTTATAGGCGCCCAGGAGGACGCTAATTGTGCGCCATAGCGCACAAGCGTGCGCTAGGGCGCATGCGCGAGCGCCGGACTGACGAGCCGCAAGTGCGCATGCGCCGGGCCCCCGCGCATGAGCACTGGAGAGCGGGCCGTCCGCCCGACGCTGGAGCCCTGACAGTGCCCCCCCCGAGGGGTGGCCTCTGGACACCCAAACTGGCCTTTAGTTCAGGGTGAGCCTGGTGGAATGCCTGGATCAAACGTGGGGCGTGTAGGTTCCTTGAGGGTTCCCATGAATTGTCCTCGGGAGGGTAACCCTTCTACCTAATCAGGTATTGGAGCTGCCTGCCCTTTTTCCTGCAACTCAGAATTTCCTCCACCTCAAACTCCTTCTCGCCCTCGACTAAAACAGGAGGAGGAGGTGGTTTTTCCCTGCCAGGAAAAGGGCTGGGGGTGGTGGGCTTCAAAAGGGAAGCATGAAAAACAGGATGAATCCTATAACTTGGTGGTAGGTCAAGTTCGAAGGCCACAGGGTTTACTATCCTTTTGACCTTGAATGGGCCGATGAATCTTGGCCCCAATTTTCGGGAGGGGACAGGTAATTTCAGGTTGGTGGAGGACAGCCAGACCTCTTCGTTGACCCCAAACGCCGGATTCTCTTTCCTCCCTTTGTTAAAGTGCTTGCTGTACCCTTCTTGGGCCTCTTGCATACACTTTTGCAATTTTTGAAAATTGATTTGTAGAGACTCCACACGATCTTGAGCTGCAGGGACAGAGTTTTCCGGGGGAGATTCGGGAAGAAATGAGGGATGGAAGCCAAAGTTGGCCCAGAAGGGTGTTTGCTTGGTGGCGGAATGGATAGAGTTGTTATACGCAAACTCGGCGTAAGGTAAGAGGGTCGACCAGTCATTTTGGGAATCAGAGCAGAAGCAACGGAGGTACTGTTCCAGTGTCTGGTTGGTCCTTTCCGTTTGACCGTTGCTCTGGGGGTGGTAGGCGGAAGACAAGCAGATTTTTATTTCAAGCGACTTGCATAACTCTTTCCAAAATTTTGAAGTAAACTGGGTACCCCTGTCCGAAGTGATGCTTCTGGGTACCCCATGAAGTCTTACGATTTCCTTGAAGAATACGTCAGCTGTGGTGGAGGCGGACGGAGTACCCACCAGGGGTAAAAAATGTGCCATCTTAGAGAGCCGGTCCACGATGACAAGAATAGTGGTGTATTCCTTAGAAGGGGGCAATTCAACGATAAAGTCCATGGAGACTTCCGCCCAAGGGCGATCAGGGATGGGTAGTGGTCTTAATAGCCCCCAGGATTTGGTCTTAGGTCCCTTGCTGCGCTGGCATGGAACGCAGGAGGCGACGTAGTCCCTACAGTCCTGCCTCCAGCCTGGCCACCAAAAAGAACGAGAGACAAGCTCCCTGGTTTTCCTGGAGCCAAAATGGCCTGCTAACTTGTGGTCATGAAAAGTTTCGAGTACGAGAGGTCTTACTCCAAGGGGGACGAAGATCTTTTCCCAAGACCATAGGAGATCGTCGTGCTTGGCCAGAGAGAGGTTGGTAGGGGCCTGGTCATGTTCAGTAGCAGTTTTGATTGTAGTCATAAGATCCCCCTGAGTAAGTAGGCCAAAGTTTTGTGGGGACAAGATAGTGCTAGGTTCGTTTTCTTGGGTAGACTCTAGGAACATGCGGGAGAGCGCATCGGCCTTTCCGTTCTTGGAGCCTGGTCTATAGGCGATAAGAAAATTGAATCTCGAAAAGAAGAGGGCCCATCTAGCCTGCCTGGGTCTCTCGTTTGGCTGTCCTGAGATATTCGAGATTCTTATGGTCGGTCCAAACCATAACAGGGTGAGATGCCCCCTCCAAGAGGTACTGCCACTCTTCAAGGGCAAATTTAATGGCTAGCAGTTCCCTGTCCCCCACGTCATAATTCCTCTCTGGGGGGCTCAGCTTCCGGGAGGCAAAGGCCACCGGGTGAAGGAGGGCCTTGGCGCCCTGGTGCTGGGAGAGGATGGCACCGAGAGCAGTTTCGGAAGCATCTACCTCCAGTACAAAGGGCAATGCGGGGTCTGGGTGCCGTAGGATCGGGGCGGAGGAGAACAGGGACTTCAACTGGGCGAAGGCCGCCTGGGCTTCTGAGGACCAACTGAACTGACTGTGTTGGTGGGTGAGTAGGGTGATTGGTGCCACAATGGAGGAGAAGCCAATGATAAATCTCCGATAAAAGTTGGCAAACCCGATAAACCTCTGAACTCCCTTTTTATCTTTAGGGGCCGGCCAATCTTGGATAGCTTGGACTTTTTGTGGGTCCATGGCGACCCCATTGGTAGAGATAATAAACCCCAGGAATTGCACAGTGGACCTTTCAAATTCGCATTTTTCTGCCTTGAGGTAGAGTTTGTGTTGCCTGAGGATGGTGAGGACTATCTTAACGTGTGTTCGGTGGAGTTCAGGAGTGGCAGAGAAAATGAGGATATCATCCAGATAGACCACTAGGAAGTCATCCAGGTATCTCTGGAAAATATCATTCACCAAGTGTTGGAATGTCGCCGGGGCGTTACAGAGCCCGAACGGCATTACAAGGTACTCGTAGTGCCCGAACCTTGATCTGAACGCGGTCTTCCACTCATCACCCGCCCTGATCTGTATGAGATTGTAGGCCCCGCGGAGATCAAGTTTGGAGAAGATCTGTGCAGACCGAAATCGCTGGAATAATTCGGGGATGAGGGGAAGAGGGTACCTATTTTTAATGGTAATTTTATTGATTTCTCTGTAGTCAATACAGGGTCTTAGTGAGCCGTCCTTCTTCTCGACGAAGAAGATGCCGGCCCCGGCTGGTGAAGAAGAAGGACGGATGAATCCTTTGGCCAGGTTCTCGTCAATGTTTTGAGAGTTGCTAACTCGGTTTCGGATAGGGGAAAAATACGGGGACCGCAGCCCTGGGCAAGAGGTCTATAGGACAGTCGTAGGGTCGGTGAGGTGGTAGGCGGTCGGCCTGTTGTTTGTCAAAGACGTCCCTAAATTCCAGGTAGACAGGTGGGACGTGTTTCAGGCTATCAGGCACTGGTATTAGAGCCGAGCAGGAAGCTGGGGTTGGAGAGGAGCAGTTTTGGGAACAGTATTGGGAAGGGAAGGATACCTCCTTCGTCCGCCAGGTAATCAGGGGTTCATGTGCCTGCAGCCAGGGGAGCCCCAAGATGATGGGGAACATGGGAGACGGAATGATATCCAAGCGGAGGAGTTCCTTATGGCCAGAATCGGTGGTGACAAGGATGGGGCTGGTTTCAACAGTGATCAAGCCAGAGCGCGGAAGGGATCCATCATCTAGATGAACCTGGAGGCACTGCTTCTTGGGGACAAGGGGAAGCTGGAGCCGGGCAGCGAGGGAGGAATCCAAGAAGCAGCTGCAGGCCCCGGAATCAATTATGGCTGGGAGGCGGACCTCCTTTCCCGTTAACTGCAAAGAGATAAAGAGGATAATGTAAGTTTGGGACAGACCGGAAACCTGGTAGTTAAAGTTGAGCTTGGAAAGGGACTTACTAGGCCTAATGGGGCAGGTGCGAAGGAAGTACCCGGAACCTCCGCAATAAAGGCACAGATTGGCCTGTCGCCTGCGTAAGCGCTCTTCTGGGGTTAGAGGGGCACGGACCAGGCCCAACTGCATGGGTTCAATTCCGGGAGGGGCCACAGGTGGCGCATGGAACGAAGGCTGGGCAGGACTCGGCTTGGGCAACATCCAACTGGGACGAGGCGTCTGGAAACGTTCAGTGCGGCGTTCGCGCAAGCGCCTGTCAATCTTGGTGACTGCTTGTATGAGGTCCTCCAGAGTTTCCGGGACGTCGATTCGGGCCAGTTCATCCTTGAGGGTGTCGGAAAGTCCTTGGCGGAACTGATATTTGAGGGCCGGCCCGTTCCAGCCGGTGTCGGCTGACCATTTCCTGAACTCGGCAGTGTAATCTTCGACCGGTCTCCGGCCTTGGGAGAGGTTGTGTAGGGTGGTTTCAGCAGTGGCCCCCTTCTGGGGATCGTCGTAGAGCTGACCCATGCTCTCAAAGAAGGTATCTACAGAGTTCAACACAGGGTCCCTCTGTTCCATTAGGCTATGGGCCCAAGCCTGGGGTTCTTCGGTCAGGAGAGAGATGATGAACCCCACTTTTACTACCTCAGAGGAGAAGGTTCTGGGTTGCAGGACCAAGTACATGGAGCAGGCATTCTTGAACGCCCTGAATCTCTTGCGGTCGCCAGAGAATCGTTCAGGTATAGGCACCCATTCAGGGGAGGCCACGACCACTGTGGGGTTGCTAGGAGCTGCAGACGGGGGGACCCCGCCGATGGTGGCAGAGTTGCCAGCTGCGGGGGCAGATGGCCCGGTCAATTGTTGTAGGCGGCTGTCAATTTGGGTGTAGCCCATTTGTAGTTTTTGGACAGCCTCAGTAAGTGCTGCCATCTGCTGACACAGGATCTCAAGGGGAGAACACGCTCTGTCGGTCTTGGACATGGCTGGTCTGTACTGTCAGAGACGTACTTACCGAGACCGAGATGCTGAGAGCGGGTCACCCTTGCGACCCGGCGCAATCTGCCCCCTGGTGATGAGACAGGGAACAAACGGCACCAGGAGGCACAGGTCACCTCCGATAGGTGGACGGAACTGGTGAGACGTCTGGAGGAGATGTGGACCGGGCCCGGGCAGACCGGCAGGAAGGAGAGGCAGGAGCCCAAACACCCGGCTGAGGGACTAACACCGGTCACTGAGAAGTCAGCTGCTATGTAAGTCCTGAATGCAGGCCGAGGGTCAAGCACAGGATCAATGGCAGAGTCCGTGGAAGCAAGGCGGGGGTCAGACACAGGATCAAGCAACAAGTCCGTGAAGGCAAGCCGAGGGTCAAACACAGGGTCAAGCAGCAAAGTCCTTTGAGCAGGCAGGGGTCAAACACAGGAGGAAGTAGCGGAGTCCGTTAACAAGCCAGGGGGTCAAACACAGGAGAAAGCAGCAGTCCGTTTAACAAGCCAGGGGGTCAAGACACAGGATCATATCTGGTTTTACACAGGGACGCACAGGCACTAGCTGGAAAGACAGACCAGCAAAGTGCCTGTGCGTCAGGCAGCTTTTATAGGCGCCCAGGAGGACGCTAATTGTGCGCCATAGCGCACAAGCGTGCGCTAGGGCGCATGCGCGAGCGCCGGACTGACGAGCCGCAAGTGCGCATGCGCCGGGCCCCCGCGCATGAGCACTGGAGAGCGGGCCGTCCGCCCGACGCTGGAGCCCTGACAGTGCCCCCCCCCGAGGGGTGGCCTCTGGACACCCAAACTGGCCTTTAGTTCAGGGTGAGCCTGGTGGAATGCCTGGATCAAACGTGGGGCGTGTAGGTTCCTTGAGGGTTCCCATGAATTGTCCTCGGGAGGGTAACCCTTCTACCTAATCAGGTATTGGAGCTGCCTGCCCTTTTTCCTGCAACTCAGAATTTCCTCCACCTCAAACTCCTTCTCGCCCTCGACTAAAACAGGAGGAGGAGGTGGTTTTTCCCTGCCAGGAAAAGGGCTGGGGGTGGTGGGCTTCAAAAGGGAAGCATGAAAAACAGGATGAATCCTATAACTTGGTGGTAGGTCAAGTTCGAAGGCCACAGGGTTTACTATCCTTTTGACCTTGAATGGGCCGATGAATCTTGGCCCCAATTTTCGGGAGGGGACAGGTAATTTCAGGTTGGTGGAGGACAGCCAGACCTCTTCGTTGACCCCAAACGCCGGATTCTCTTTCCTCCCTTTGTTAAAGTGCTTGCTGTACCCTTCTTGGGCCTCTTGCATACACTTTTGCAATTTTTGAAAATTGATTTGTAGAGACTCCACACGATCTTGAGCTGCAGGGACAGAGTTTTCCGGGGGAGATTCGGGAAGAAATGAGGGATGGAAGCCAAAGTTGGCCCAGAAGGGTGTTTGCTTGGTGGCGGAATGGATAGAGTTGTTATACGCAAACTCGGCGTAAGGTAAGAGGGTCGACCAGTCATTTTGGGAATCAGAGCAGAAGCAACGGAGGTACTGTTCCAGTGTCTGGTTGGTCCTTTCCGTTTGACCGTTGCTCTGGGGGTGGTAGGCGGAAGACAAGCAGATTTTTATTTCAAGCGACTTGCATAACTCTTTCCAAAATTTTGAAGTAAACTGGGTACCCCTGTCCGAAGTGATGCTTCTGGGTACCCCATGAAGTCTTACGATTTCCTTGAAGAATACGTCAGCTGTGGTGGAGGCGGACGGAGTACCCACCAGGGGTAAAAAATGTGCCATCTTAGAGAGCCGGTCCACGATGACAAGAATAGTGGTGTATTCCTTAGAAGGGGGCAATTCAACGATAAAGTCCATGGAGACTTCCGCCCAAGGGCGATCAGGGATGGGTAGTGGTCTTAATAGCCCCCAGGATTTGGTCTTAGGTCCCTTGCTGCGCTGGCATGGAACGCAGGAGGCGACGTAGTCCCTACAGTCCTGCCTCCAGCCTGGCCACCAAAAAGAACGAGAGACAAGCTCCCTGGTTTTCCTGGAGCCAAAATGGCCTGCTAACTTGTGGTCATGAAAAGTTTCGAGTACGAGAGGTCTTACTCCAAGGGGGACGAAGATCTTTTCCCAAGACCATAGGAGATCGTCGTGCTTGGCCAGAGAGAGGTTGGTAGGGGCCTGGTCATGTTCAGTAGCAGTTTTGATTGTAGTCATAAGATCCCCCTGAGTAAGTAGGCCAAAGTTTTGTGGGGACAAGATAGTGCTAGGTTCGTTTTCTTGGGTAGACTCTAGGAACATGCGGGAGAGCGCATCGGCCTTTCCGTTCTTGGAGCCTGGTCTATAGGCGATAAGAAAATTGAATCTCGAAAAGAAGAGGGCCCATCTAGCCTGCCTGGGTCTCTCGTTTGGCTGTCCTGAGATATTCGAGATTCTTATGGTCGGTCCAAACCATAACAGGGTGAGATGCCCCCTCCAAGAGGTACTGCCACTCTTCAAGGGCAAATTTAATGGCTAGCAGTTCCCTGTCCCCCACGTCATAATTCCTCTCTGGGGGGCTCAGCTTCCGGGAGGCAAAGGCCACCGGGTGAAGGAGGGCCTTGGCGCCCTGGCGCTGGGAGAGGATGGCACCGAGAGCAGTTTCGGAAGCATCTACCTCCAGTACAAAGGGCAATGCGGGGTCTGGGTGCCGTAGGATCGGGGCGGAGGAGAACAGGGACTTCAACTGGGCGAAGGCCGCCTGGGCTTCTGAGGACCAACTGAACTGACTGTGTTGGTGGGTGAGTAGGGTGATTGGTGCCACAATGGAGGAGAAGCCAATGATAAATCTCCGATAAAAGTTGGCAAACCCGATAAACCTCTGAACTCCCTTTTTATCTTTAGGGGCCGGCCAATCTTGGATAGCTTGGACTTTTTGTGGGTCCATGGCGACCCCATTGGTAGAGATAATAAACCCCAGGAATTGCACAGTGGACCTTTCAAATTCGCATTTTTCTGCCTTGAGGTAGAGTTTGTGTTGCCTGAGGATGGTGAGGACTATCTTAACGTGTGTTCGGTGGAGTTCAGGAGTGGCAGAGAAAATGAGGATATCATCCAGATAGACCACTAGGAAGTCATCCAGGTATCTCTGGAAAATATCATTCACCAAGTGTTGGAATGTCGCCGGGGCGTTACAGAGTCCGAACGGCATTACAAGGTACTCGTAGTGCCCGAACCTTGATCTGAACGCGGTCTTCCACTCATCACCCGCCCTGATCTGTATGAGATTGTAGGCCCCGCGGAGATCAAGTTTGGAGAAGATCTGTGCAGACCGAAATCGCTGGAATAATTCGGGGATGAGGGGAAGAGGGTACCTATTTTTAATGGTAATTTTATTGATTTCTCTGTAGTCAATACAGGGTCTTAGTGAGCCGTCCTTCTTCTCGACGAAGAAGATGCCGGCCCCGGCTGGTGAAGAAGAAGGACGGATGAATCCTTTGGCCAGGTTCTCGTCAATGTTTTGAGAGTTGCTAACTCGGTTTCGGATAGGGGAAAAATACGGGGACCGCAGCCCTGGGCAAGAGGTCTATAGGACAGTCGTAGGGTCGGTGAGGTGGTAGGCGGTCGGCCTGTTGTTTGTCAAAGACGTCCCTAAATTCCAGGTAGACAGGTGGGACGTGTTTCAGGCTGTCAGGCACTGGTATTAGAGCCGAGCAGGAAGCTGGGGTTGGAGAGGAGCAGTTTTGGGAACAGTATTGGGAAGGGAAGGATACCTCCTTCGTCCGCCAGGTAATCAGGGGTTCATGTGCCTGCAGCCAGGGGAGCCCCAAGATGATGGGGAACATGGGAGACGGAATGATATCCAAGCGGAGGAGCTCCTTATGGCCAGAATCGGTGGTGACAAGGATGGGGCTGGTTTCAACAGTGATCAAGCCAGAGCGCGGAAGGGATCCATCATCTAGATGAACCTGGAGGCACTGCTTCTTGGGGACAAGGGGAAGCTGGAGCCGGGCAGCGAGGGAGGAATCCAAGAAGCAGCTGCAGGCCCCGGAATCAATTATGGCTGGGAGGCGGACCTCCTTTCCCGTTAACTGCAAAGAGATAAAGAGGATAATGTAAGTTTGGGACAGACCGGAAACCTGGTAGTTAAAGTTGAGCTTGGAAAGGGACTTACTAGGCCTAATGGGGCAGGTGCGAAGGAAGTACCCGGAACCTCCGCAATAAAGGCACAGATTGGCCTGTCGCCTGCGTAAGCGCTCTTCTGGGGTTAGAGGGGCACGGACCAGGCCCAACTGCATGGGTTCAATTCCGGGAGGGGCCACAGGTGGCGCATGGAACGAAGGCTGGGCAGGACTCGGCTTGGGCAACATCCAACTGGGACGAGGCGTCTGGAAACGTTCAGCGCGGCGTTCGCGCAAGCGCCTGTCAATCTTGGTGACTGCTTGTATGAGGTCCTCCAGAGTTTCCGGGACGTCGATTCGGGCCAGTTCATCCTTGAGGGTGTCGGAAAGTCCTTGGCGGAACTGATATTTGAGGGCCGGCCCGTTCCAGCCGGTGTCGGCTGACCATTTCCTGAACTCGGCAGTGTAATCTTCGACCGGTCTCCGGCCTTGGGAGAGGTTGTGTAGGGTGGTTTCAGCAGTGGCCCCCTTCTGGGGATCGTCGTAGAGCTGACCCATGCTCTCAAAGAAGGTATCTACAGAGTTCAACACAGGGTCCCTCTGTTCCATTAGGCTATGGGCCCAAGCCTGGGGTTCTTCGGTCAGGAGAGAGATGATGAACCCCACTTTTACTACCTCAGAGGAGAAGGTTCTGGGTTGCAGGGCCAAGTACATGGAGCAGGCATTCTTGAACGCCCTGAATCTCTTGCGGTCGCCAGAGAATCGTTCAGGTATAGGCACCCATTCAGGGGAGGCCACGACCACTGTGGGGTTGCTAGGAGCTGCAGACGGGGGGACCCCGCCGATGGTGGCAGAGTTGCCAGCTGCGGGGGCAGATGGCCCGGTCAATTGTTGTAGGCGGCTGTCAATTTGGGTGTAGCCCATTTGTAGTTTTTGGACAGCCTCAGTAAGTGCTGCCATCTGCTGACACAGGATCTCAAGGGGAGAACACGCTCTGTCGGTCTCGGACATGGCTGGTCTGTACTGTCAGAGACGTACTTACCGAGACCGAGATGCTGAGAGCGGGTCACCCTTGCGACCCGGCGCAATCTGCCCCCTGGTGATGAGACAGGGAACAAACGGCACCAGGAGGCACAGGTCACCTCCGATAGGTGGACGGAACTGGTGAGACGTCTGGAGGAGATGTGGACCTGGCCCGGGCAGACCGGCAGATGGCAGGAAGGAGAGGCAGGAGCCCAAACACCCGGCTGAGGGACTAACACCGGTCACCGAGCAGTCAGCTGCTATGTAAGTCCTGAATGCAGGCCGAGGGTCAAGCACAGGATCAATGGCAGAGTCCGTGGAAGCAAGCCAGGGGTCAGACACAGGATCAAGCAACAAGTCCGTGGATGCAGGCCGAGGGTCAAACACAGGATCAAGCAGCAAAGTCCGTGGAGGCAAGCCGAGGGTCAAACACAGGGTCAAGCAGCAAAGTCCTTTGAGCAGGCAGGGATCAAACACAGGAGGAAGCAGCGGAGTCCGTTAACAAGCCAGGGGGTCAAACACAGGAGAAAGCAGCAGTCCGTTTAACAAGCCAGGGGGTCAAGACACAGGATCAGATCTGGTTTTACACAGGGACGCACAGGCACTAAGCTGGAAAGACAGACCAGCAAAGTGCCTGTGCGTCAGGCAGCTTTTATAGGCGCCCAGGAGGACGCTAATTGTGCGCCATAGCGCACAAGCGTGCGCTAGTGCGCATGCGCGAGCGCCGGACTGCCGAGCCGCGAGTGTGCAGGCGTCGGAGCGCCGGGCCCCCGCGCATGCGCACTGGAGAGCGGGCCCTCCGTCCGACGCTGGAGCCCTGACAAAGGCCATCTGTACATGTATATATGCTGCCTTGAAAATAAAATATCCTACAATAAAGAGAAAATTGTGATGTCACTGACCCATCATGCCCCGGGCAGTGAAGTCACAAGGGGATGGGGACTCTGGATGACGTCATCCTATGACCACGCCCCACAGTTATCTAAGAAATGCTTGACATTGGCGTGGACAGATCAGTGGGGATGCAGCATCGGAGGAGGGTCATCGTGGGAGCAGCGGAGGAGGAAGAACTCCGGACAAAGAAGACCGGTGAAAAAAGAAGACCGGAAGAAGAAGCGGGATAAGGAGAAGATCGTGGGAAGAAGCGGGAGAAGGAGAAGCCCAGAGGAGGAAGAAGCAGGGAAGAAGAAGACAGGGACTTCTCAAAAACGGTCTATTGTCTTTTGTCACACTACACTGCTTTTTTTAGGTGAATGGGTACAATGTACCCCATACTCATTCACATAGGGGGGAAGGCCTGGATCTGGGGCCCACTTCTTAAAGGGGGCTTCTGGATTCTGATAAAGCCCCCGCCAGCAGACCCTGACAACGACCGGCCAGGGTTGTCGGGAAGAGGCCCTTGTCCCCATCAATATGGGGAGCAGGCTGCTTTGGGGTGGGGGGGACGCAGATCCCCCCTTGCCCCAAAGCACCCCCCCCCATGTTGAGGGAATCCGGTCTGGTGTGGTTCAGCAGGAGGGGCACTCGCTCATCCCCTCTCTTTCCTGTTCTGCCGGGCTGCATGCTCGGATAAGCATCTGGTATGGATTTTGAGGAGGATTCCACACCATTTTTTTTTTTACATTTTGGTGTGGGGGTCCCCTCCAAACCTATACTAGACCCAAGAGCCTGGTATGGACCTGGGGGGGCACGCAGTTTTTTCCCCACTTTTGTTGCCAGAAATTCTTTATTTTTTACATTCAGCTGTCAGCAGGGAAGCCCGCTGACAGCTGATGACTCATCAGTTGTTAAGGATAAGGTGGCCAGCCTCCCAGCCTTCTCCTTAGCAACCAGCTATATACAGTGTAAGAAAACTCCAAATGCAAATTGCTGCAAAATAGCAGTAAAAATGTGGTGCTTGCGTTTTGGATGCTGGTCCATTTAAGTCTATTACATGCAAAACACTGAATTTTGCGGGAAAAAAATCCTAACCCTTTCCAAAAACGCAGAGGCACAAATTGATGTGAACGTGTTCCATAGGAACCCATGTTAAAAAAAATTCCCTGCATTTCTGAAAAATGCATCAAAAAACACATTAGTGTGAATTGAGCCTCAGAGGTCTCTTTCATTTTCATATCATGAGTATTAGATGGAATTGTTGCCTTTTAATGCACAGTGCTTTGTAATTTACTGTTGTAACTATGGGTCCATGTAATTTTAATCTGGCCACGGAATTGGTATTAACTGCTTTAATCTGGATTGTTCTGGATATGTGCTTCTGTTTTTCCCTCCACATTGAGGCTTGCATCAGACTGGTACCTGGTTCAGAGCAATATTGAGGCTTGGTTGTTTACCACCTGGATATGACGTGTGATACGAGTTACAACTTTTGTTGCTGTTTTGAGATTGAGGCTTGTTTTTTTTGTTGCCACGACTCTAGTATGTGATTGGCTAATTGCTGCGATTCCCCTGCTGGACACATATAAATATTAGCATGGCTATTAACAGCAGGTATATGCCCCTGATGAAGTCAGTTGTAAAAAACATGTAGGGTGGAGTCTACGTACGTGCCATCACCTTATGCTTTATTAATTTATTTGAATATTTAATTGATTGTTTGTTTAACTTTTTGTAACAAATTTTGCACACAATATTCACTTCAGCCCCAGAAGAATTTACCCCCTTCCTTACCAGAGCACTCTTTGCGGTCATGCGACATTGTACCCAAACAAAATTGTCATCCTTTTTTTCCCACAATAGAGCTTTCTTTTGGCTGTATTTGATCGTCTCTGCGGTTTTTATTTTTTTTACTATAATAAAAATCCCCCAAAAATATATAAAAAAAAATGTTTTCCTCAGTTTAGGCCGATATGTATTCTTCTACATATTTTTGGTAAAAAAATATTGCAATAAGCGTATATTGATTGGTTTGCACAAAAGTTATAGCATCTACAAAATAGGGGATAGATTTATAGCATTTTTATTATTTTTTTTTTACTAGTAATGGCAGCGATCTGCGAGTTTTATCATGACTGCGATATTAAGGCGGACACATTGGACAATTTTGACCCATTTTTAAAACCATTGGCATTAATACAGCGATCAGTGCGATTAAAAATGATTGATTACTGTTAAATTGTCACTGGCAGTGAAGGGGTTAACACTAGGGGGCCGTGAAGGGTTAACTGTGATCCCTGGGAGGTGATTCTAACTTAAGGAGGAGAGACTAACTACAGGAAGTGACAGATCGTGGTTCCTAGCTAATAGGAACACACGATCTGTCACTCCTGTCAGAACAGAACAGGGAAGTGTGTGTTTACACACACTCGTCCCTGTTCTGTGTCTCCTGGTCACGTGACCGTCGCCCACGAGCATTGGCACCCCCGCTGTGCTATCTGGACCCCTCAAGATCATGTACAGTAACGTGATTTTGCGCAGGGGAGCCAGCCAGTAAAACTGCGGTGGCTGGTCCGGAAGCGGATATTATTTAATATTTCTCATTATTAGCACTGCATTTTTTCTCTTATTTTAATGGCACAGTTTTTTTGTCTGACTGGTTTTGCTAGCAGCTAATGCACATCAGCACATCATCTCCTCCCCTTGTAATGAATCGCCATAGACATTCTATAAAAAAACATATGGAGGGGACCTGGAGGGCTGTAGGACAATATTTAGAACAACCAGACCATTCTATTGAAGACATTAATGTTAACCACTTGCAGACCGCCTGCCCACATGTACTGCGGACGGGCAGCCCGCACAGGCAGAGCAACATACATATGTTGCTGCCTGCTTCTGGGTTTTGATTGTACACAGTGGGAGCCTGCCAGCAAGTCCTGCTGATCGGCTGTGTGTAATCACAGCCCAGAGCCCTGTGTTGACAATCAACACAGTGCTCTGTACACAGGGAACAAGCTCTGTGTTTCTTATCTCTGTATCTGTTTTTTTTTTTTTATTGGATATGTTTTGTAGTAGAAAGTAAAAAATATTGTTTTGTTTTTTTTCAATTTTTGGCCTTTTTTCATTTATATTGCAAAAAAAATAAAAAATCCCAGTGGTGATCAAATGCCACCAAAAGAAAGCTCTATTTGTGTGACAAAATGATATATATTTTGGTAGGGTACAGCTTTGCATGACCGCGTAATTACCAGTTAAAGTAGTGCAGTTCTAAATAGCAAAAAAATGGCCTGGCATGAAGGGGGGTACAATCTTTTAGAGCTCAAGTGGTTAAAGGGAGTGTAAAAAATAATCAGGAAATGAAAAACATTGAACTATGAATGATAATTCTTTTTGACACAAAAGAAAATGTACTGAATTCAGCCCTGGTCCTTTTATTCCATAGCTCTTCTCCTTATCTGTATGAAATTATCTGTTTATACATTTTTTTATATACATATACTAGATACTGAAGCTCCTGAAGAAGCGCACCAATGTGCGTAACATGTAGAGAGATCCCCATGAGCGATTTTTCATCACGACTAAACCATGTCATGTATCAAACACTCTTGGATTTTTTATTGATACTGTATATCTCAGCTATTGTACTAATATATATATGACATATTCTTTGTATTATAGGTGGTAGGAGAGTCAATGAGGTCATTCATTTACATGTCTTTTTTAATATGTAATTACATACATTGTTTTTAACTTTATCCGATTAAAATATAAATTATTTTTACATAAGTCTATGCGTGTGCCTTTAAAGTCCATATCTTTATCCAGCCATTTCTCTTCTCCTTATCTGACTAAAGCTGGGTATACACTTATCGAAAGTCAACAAGTTCAGCAAGAACAGGCCTATTTTTGACATGCATGTACTGCTGTCTGTTCAATAGAAGCCGGTCTAATTATCGGCTTCTATAAAACAGTCTTGCTGGAAAAAACAGCATGCAAGCGCTGATCTGTATATTCTGACAGCAGGGAATTGCGCTGTCAGAATGCAAGGACACAGCAAGAGAGATCCCTGTATCAACATTGCTTGCGTTGATGCCGTTATCAGGGTGCTTTTGTTTCGTTCAACCCACTAGTTGAACAAAAAAACTAAGCCTGTATACCCTGTTTAACTTTCTCCCTTTACCATGTGTTGTGTGCATTTTTTTAACATTTCGAGATTGCTGTTGTTAGCATTTTGCTAAGGCGTTGTGTATCGATGCTGCTTGAACCTTAGAATAAGGGGGCTTACCCCCTAAAGTTTGTCCATCGCCAGAGGATTGCTTTTGTTACTGTGGAAATATTCCTTGAGCTCTAGTCTTCTAACAAGATCCTCTATATCAGAGAATAATTGTTTATGAACCAGTTTGGTGGTTGGGCAGAATGTAAGACTTTGGGAGAGAACTGATATTTCTGGTCCTTAAAGGGACCCATCGGTTGACTAAAAACAACTCATCGTGTATACCCTGCTTAATTTGCACCCTTTAATTACTGTGTGCTGTATTTCGTGTGTATGTGTGTTTTGTCCAAGATTGCTGTTGTTAATATTTTGCTAATTCTTGTGCTGAAAATGTAATTGTAAGTGCAAAATAAAAAAGTATCATGGACAGTACTCAATGGTGGTGTTGCAAGTATACCAATTTGGCTACAATCACCTAATCACAAGTAGGTTCAAGAAATCTCAAACTGTTAATTGATAAGGTTCAGGCTTTACAGATGTCCTTACAGATCAAAATTCAATACACAGAAGACCACTGAGATACCCTGACCCTGACAAAAATATAATCTTCATGACATGGTTTTTAGAAAGCTTCAGGTGTCGCAGGTCAAAAGTTTGCAAAATTACAAATTTTTATTAATAATTACATTTAAAAAATGCAGTGTTCCTTATGTATTTAAGTACCGCAAATAAAATATATATGTATGAATGAGTTCAAAGTCTTAAGGCTACTTTCACACTGGAGCGGTGGGGGCGCTGGCGGTAAAGCGGCGCTATATTTAGCGCCGCTTTACCGGCGTTTTAGCGGCGCATTGCGGCCGCTCGCGGGGTTTTTTACCCCCCGCGAGCGGCCGAAAAAGGGTCAATACCGCCCGCAAACCGCCGCTATTGCGGCGTTTTGCGGGCGGGTTCGGCGCGCTCCCCCATTTTTTTCAATGGGACCGGGCGCTATAGGAGCGGTAAATATACCGCTCCTATAGCGAGCCAAAGATGCGGCTTGCAGGACATTTTTGAGCATCCTGCAAGCGCACCGCTTCAGTGTGAAAGCCCTCGGGCTTTCACACTGAAGGAACAGCAACAGCTGTTTCGGGTCGGTTTGCAGGCGCTATTCTTAGCGCAATAGCGCTTGCAAACCGCCCCAGTGTGAAAGGGGCCTAAATTATTGAACTGCAAAGGTTTTTGATCCATTGATGTACACTCTTGGGTAGCTGAAAATAATTGAAATCACATTATTTATGCATATGGCTGGTACATCAGGCAAAAAACATAGTTCCTAAACTGATCTTAGACTAATAACTAGTGCAAATCCTTTAAATTTATGTTATAATACATTTCTATGAAATTACATTTTGCCATGCTACTTGGATTTATTTTTCAATGAAAAAAAATCTTGTATAACTCATATTATATACAACAGCTAACTAAAAGTAAACATGTTAGATTGTTCAGTGTTTTGAAAAAATGTGGATCAGGTCATGTTCAATTTGTTTGTCAGGGCCCACTTGATAATGTGATACAAAATAAATATTCCCAACAATTTTGTCCTTGTCCATTATATTTTTTTGTATTGTTTTAATATTTTGTTGTTGTTTTTTCAAGTTTCATTTGGGGGAAAAAAAGGTCAAAAAATTGCACTTTTACTACTGGGTGCCTGGTTGTGTTACTGTCTCTTTAATTGTTTCTGTTTGGACACCATTTGCCATTTGGATACCATTTATTTTGATGACACTGCTAATTTTGCAGCATAAGATTTCATATTTAATCCTATTTATTGATCAACATACCCTCAACTCTCATACCACCTATCCAAGCCATCAACAAGAAGAACATAGACCCAGACCTCCAAGAGACCAAACTGAGTACAGACCACAATGGGAGACACCAAGACCACCCAGTAATGAAGGAGGATATAGATACTACAATGGACACACGCCACACAATGAAGATAGGAGATATAATCATTGGGAACACACACCTCAAAACGCATGGAGAAAACCTCCCTACTGGAACAACAACAAGAAAGCGAATAATAACTGGTATAGACATAACAATGGACCAAGGGACAGAAGAGGTCCACCACAGGAACAAGGGTATCACAGACCTCAAGAAAGAAGTCCAATACCTACCTACAATTAATATGCCCTCTTGAGGGAAGACCATGGGGAAGAGAGACTTAATAGACACCCATACAACAATTATGATCAAGGAAACCACAGATCTGAAAGACAACAATCCAATAACAGCTATTTTGAACAAGGAAACAATCAGTCTTTTTTAGGGTTGGGCATGGAAAATCATTCCCCAAGGAGGAGAGAACAACAAAGAGCACCAAGAAGAAGCATGCAAAGAAAAGAGGATGTATAGCAGGGGAGAGAAAACAAAAGAAGAGAGTGATTTGAGAAGGTGTTTTCAACCTTAGTGGAAAAGAATTGATGAAGGAGGAGCTGATAACATTGGATAAGGGTCTCAAATATGCACCAAAAAGAAATTTGGACAAATTTCAAATGTATATTGGAGTACAAAAGTACTTAAGAATATTGAATATCAAAAAGTACATAATGGGCAATCCCATAACAAATACTAGGATGACAGGAAATGGAGACACAATGGCACATAGCACTTTATGTAATAAGTCTATTTTTAATCTTGTAGTAACGGATAATAAACATATTGAAGTATTCAAAAAATTTGTACTGGAAGATGTGAGAATGCTGAAAATCAAGAAAAAAGAAGAACCTGCACATATTAAAGAGGAAGTAAACCCCAATGGGTTTTACTTCCTCTTTTGCTTCCCACAAGGCCTGATAGTCCATTATACGACCCTTACCTGAAAACAAAGCCTGTGCTGTCCTCTGAGCAGGCCGCGTCCATCTTCGCCCTCTTCCTTCCGGGCCACAGACTCCGGCCCTGTGACTGTCCGGAGTCGCGTGACGTCACTCCCGCGGCATACGCTGGGGGAAAAAACGGGACGGTGGTCCGTTCCTTCACAGCGCATGCGCTGACGACGACATCGGCACACTACAAGTGAGATATCTCCTAAATGGCGCACGTTTAGGAGATATTTCCATTACCTATAGGTAAGCCTTATTCTAGGCTTACCTATAGGTATAAATAAACAAATAGGGTTCACACCCACTTTAAGAAAGGTATCAAATCATTGATGAGAAGAAATTATGTAATAATAGGGCCAACTGACAAGAGAGGAGGAATTGTGATACAAACAAAAAAGACTATCACACAGCAATGTCAAAATATTTGGATGATGAGATAACTTATCAAAAACTAAGTGGCAATTCCGTATTTAAGACTAGAAGAGAATTGGAACAGGTAGCCCAACTGGGACTAAAATAAGGTATCCTTAACAAAAAAGAAGAAGGTACCTAATCCCAGGCACATGCCATACACCTATCATCTATACAGTACCAAAAATACATAAGAATAAAGAAAAAAACACCTCCAAGACCTATAGTAAACCGAATAGATTCATTGACTTCAAGAATGGGCCAATATGTACCAACCACTAGTACTAAAAACGAAGGTACATTTAAAAGACCCAAAGCATATACTCCAACTATTAGAGAACATCGAACTAAAAGGAAAAATAGTACTAATGGCTACAAGAATAACTATTTCTGGTACCAACAGACGTTCTATCATCACAAAACAGGAATAGCGATGGGAACCAAATTCGCACCCAGCATCGCAAATTTATTTATGGCACAATTATAAATTATAATTATAATATGTAAGGGTAGTAAAGAGAAACTAGTAATTTTCCTTGATGGTCTGAACCAGAATGATAGGAATATTCAATTAACATGGGATATCAGCAAGACCAACATTCCCTTTCTAGATTTGGAAATGATGCAAGTGGATAACAAATGAATCACCAAGACACACTTTAAGAACGTTGATCGAAATAGCTACCTACCCATAGAGAGCTGCCATCACAAGAACTGGTTATATAACATCCCCAAAGGACAAATGGCCAGATTGAGACGTAATTGTACCAATGCTAGTGATTACATAGAACAGGCAACAAAAGTAGGAGAAAGATTTATCAATAAAGGATACGATAGAAAACGAATTGAAGAAACTACTAAGGAGGTATCAGAAATAGAGAGATCAATACTAATCAAGGAAAAAGATAAGAATAACCAACAGATAGCTAGAGTACCCATTATACTCAACCATAACATTCAATACAAGCAACTAGAATGGATTATACAATGCCATTGGCACATATTACGTGCTGATAAACATCTACACGCTATCCTACCAGACCATCCTATATTGGTATACAAAAAGGCCCCCAACATTAACCACTTCAGCCCCGGACCAGGCCCCTTTTTGTGATTCGGCACTGTGCCGCTTTAACTGACAATTGCGCGGTCGTGCGGCGTGGCCCCAAAACAAAATTGGCGTCCTTTTTTTCCCACAAATAGAGCTTTCTTTTGGTGGTATTTGATCGCCCCTGCAGTTTTTATTTTTTGTGCTATAAACAAAAATAGAGCGACAATTTTGAAAACAATGCACTATTTTTTTGCTTTTTGCTATAATAAATATCCCCAAAAAATATATAAAAAACTGTTTTTTTCCTCAGTTTAGGCCGATACGTATTCTTCTACATATTTTTGGTAAAAAAAATAATTAGCGATTATTGATTGGTTTACGCAAAAGTTATAGCGTTTACAAAATAGGGGATAGTTTTATAGCATTTTTATTAATATTTTTTTTACTAGTAATGGCGGCGATCAGCGATTTTTATTGTGACTGCTACATTATGGCGGACACATCGGACATTTTTTACACATTTTTGGGACCATTGTCATTTATACAGCAATCAATGCTATTTAAATGCATTGATTCCTGTATAAATGACAGTTGTAGTGAAAGAGTTAACCATTAGGGGGAGGGGAGGAGTTATGGGCTGTGACATGTGTTGTGTTTTTTACATTAGGGGGCGGGGCTGACGTCTGACGTCATTGACCGGCTTTCCCGATGACCGGGAACAGCCAATCAATGACAGGCAGAGTAGGAAGCACGGGGAGAGGTTTGTTTACACATACCGCTCCCCGTTCTTCAGCTCCGTGACTCGATCGCGGGAGACCAGCAGCGATCGGGTCCGCTGGTCCCGCGGCCACGGAGCTCCCGACCGTGTCGCGAGCGCGCCCCCGGGGGCGCGCGCGCAACCCACGGCTAGGCAATTAAAGGGCAACGTACCTGTACATGCTTTTGCCTAGCCGTGCCATTCTGCCGACGTATATGTGCAGGAGGCGGTCGGGAAGCGGTTAAAGGATAAAATTGTAAAGAGTGTGATTGATCCTCCAGAAAAATATTTTGCTTTATTTACAAGGAAAGGATTTTACCCATGTAAGAGATGCTATCCATGTACCCATACGAAGCTCCTAAATGAAAGAAGGTCCAATTTTATATCCAACAGTACAGGAATCACATATAACAGAAAGAAATTTATAGGGTGTAATACAGAAGGAGCAGTCTACATCCTAGAATGGAGCTGTGGGTTACAGTATGTAGGCCGTACAAAAAGACCACCGAAAGTGAGAATTAAAGAACATGTACAAAATATAAGAAAAGGCTGTGATAAACATAATGTGTCAAGATAATTTGCCAAGGTGCACAGGAGAGACCCCACACATCTGAAATTCTGGGGAATAAAACCCTATATAAGACACTGGAGGGAGCCACAAAGTTAGAACACTCAGTCAGCTAGAGTCTAAATGGATATTTATTTTAAACACGCTTACGCCACACGGCCATTATACAGAATTTGACCTTAATTGCTTCATCAGTGACTTCTAATCACATATTTAAAGATAAATTATACTTCAATATAGAATGTAAGAATCATAAAAGGGTTTTACCTATGTATTACATCAGTCCTGGGCAAACATATATGATCATAGTATTTGATCATAACTGATATATCAGGGATCTCTCACCATACATTTGAGGATTAAAGACTACTTGCACTCTTTTTCAGAGTATAATTACTGCAAGGGTTTACCTATTTATTACATCTGACCCAGGCAAGACAGTGTTATGTAGTTTTAATATTCCATCACTCAATTACTATCTGTATTCCTCAAAGGATTAAAGATTCTAGTTAGAAGATACCTTCAACCCAGAACAATATTTTCCCATATGATTCATACTTCCTTTAGTTTTTTATTTACATGTATTTTTAACAGTTGGAATGTGTTTTTAACAGTACTTGAGTAGGGATATACAGTCAGGTCCATAAATATTGGGACATCGACACAATTATAATCTTTTTGGCTCTGTACACCACCACAATGGATTTGAAATGAAACGAACAAGATGTGCTTTAACTGCAAACTTTCAGTATTAATTTGAGGGTATTTACATCCAAATCAGGTGAACGGTGTAGGAATTACAACAGTTTGTATATGTGCCTCACACTTTTTAAGGGACCAAAAGTAATGGGACAGATTAACAATCATCCATGAAACTTTCACTTTTTAATACTTGGTTGCAAATCCTTTGCAGTCAATTACAGCCTGAAGTCTGGAACGCATAGACATCACCAGATGCTGGGTTTCATCCCTGGCGATGCTCTGCCACGCCTCTACTGCAACTGTCTTCAGTTCTTGCTCGTTCTTGGGGCATTTTCCCTTCAGTTTTGTCTTCAGCAAGTGAAATGCATGCTCAATCAGATTGAGGTCAGGTGATTGACTTGGCCATTGCATAACATTCCACTTATTTTCCTTAAAAACTCTTTGGTTGCTTTTGCAGTATGCTTCGGTTCATTTTCCATCTGCACTGTAAAGCGCCGTCCAATGAGTTCTGAAGCATTTTGCTGAATATGAGCCGATAATTTTGCCCGAAACACTTCAGAATTCATCCTGCTGCTTTTGTCAGCAGTCACATCATCAATAAATACAAGAAAACCAGTTCCATTGGCAGCCATACATGCCCACGCCATGACATTACCACCATGCTTCACCGATGAGGTGGTATGCTTTGGATCATGAGCAGTTCCTTTCCTTCTCCATACTCTTCTCTTCCCATCACTCTGGTACAAGTTGATCTTGGTCTCATCTATCCATAGGATGTTGTTCCAGAACTGTGAAGACTTTTTTAGATGTTGTTTGGCAAACTGTAATCTGGCCTTCCTGTTTTTGAGGCTCACCAATGGTTTACATCTTGTGGTGAACCCTCTGTATTCACTCTGGTGAAGTCTTCTCTTGATTGTTGACTTTGACACACATACACCTACCTCCTGGAGAGTGTTCTTGATCTGGCCAACTGTTGTGAAGGGTGTTTTCTTCACCAGGGAAAGAAGTCATCCATGTGCAAGGGACATCGGTCCTGAAAAGGAAGGGGCAAATGCCTCATCTGTGACAAGCAGTACCACCTGCCAGTGCCACCTGCCAGTGCCCACAGTGCCATGAATCAGTGCCCACCAGTGCATAACATGGCCAGCAATTAGTGCCACCTATCAATGCCCACGAGTGCCACCTATCAATGAACACCAGTGGTGCCAACCATTGTCTCATCAGTGCCACCTAGCAGTACTGCGTATCAGTGTCACCTACCAGTGCGAATCAGTGCCCCTCACTGGCACCCATCAGTGCCACCTATAAGTGCCACCTATTGGTGCCCTTCAGTGCCACTCATCAGTGCCACCTCGCAGTGCCCACCAATGCCACCTATCAGTGCCCACCATCACTGCCACCTATCAGTGCCCATCAGTGCCACCTATCAGTGCCACCTATTGATGCCCTTCAATGCCACCTATCAATGCCCTTCAGTGTCACCCCTCAGTGCCACCCATTAGTGCCACCCCTCAGTGACCACCAATGCCACCTATCAGTGCCCACCAGTGCCACCTATTAGTGCCCATCAGTGCTGCCTTTTCAGTGCCCATCAATGCAGCCTATCGGTGCTCATCAGTGCAGCCTATCGGTGCACATCAGTGCAGCCTTATCAGCGTACATCAATGAACGAGAAAAATTACCTATTTGCAAAATATAAAATGGTTTTGTATTTATTTATTTTTATTCGGTCCTTTTAAAAATTTTTAACAACAAATAAAAAACCCAGAAGTGATCAAATACCACCAAAAAAGAAAGCTCTATTTGTGGGAAAAAATGATAAAAATCATTTAGGTACAGTGTTGTATGGCCGCGCAATTGTCATTCAAAGAATGACAGAGCTAAAAGCTGAAAATTGGTCTGGGCAGGAAGGGGGTTTAGGTGCCCAGTAAGCAAGTAGTTAAGTGAAGGCGGCAGGCTTGCTATACATTTTTTACCCCACACGCAGAGTGGTAGCGTGAAAGTAACACATAACACCCTCAACTCTCACCCAGACTAAAGCTGCATTCACACATTATCGCGGGCGATTCCGCCCCACAATTCCCCCCCCCCCATGGTTTCAATGGCTGCAAAACATGGGATGCGTATGCAATGCCATTACTTCTAATAGGACCCCAACTGCGTCACAATTTTGCTGTGATTGTCGAGCAGTAAATTGTGCTGCAAGCGAGGCAAATCACAACATGCGACACTGAGGCCCAAAAGAAGCTCATGTTTCTTTTTGAGCGATAAGCGTTGCGCCTTGCCATTGAAGAGCAATTTACTGCATGACAATCGCAATTAGAAGTAATGTCTCACTGATAATTGGTTATATGGCTTTTGTATGACTCATAGGCTTTCACTGGAAATCTTCAGGTAAAATTGAGAGAAGCAAAAAGAGAATATTAGCTCACTCTCTGCAGGTTGCAGAATCAAAATACATTTTATTCAATGACTGATTAGAGAGTTCTTTCCTTGATATAAAGCCTTGTACAGATGGGCCTTAGAATGTATCAGAGCAGTGTTTACAGCACACGTGTTCAAATAATTTTAAAGGCTTTCTTCGAGCCTTGAATAGCTTTCTTAAAGCATTTAGAGCATCCTTCAGTTTCACTTTGGGGAAATTTAACACCAATTATATTAATAGTGATGGTTGTCACTTTAAGAAAGTTGCTAGCAGACATCTGAAGGCTTTCGGAAAAATGCTGTAATACTTGAAATGTTGGAAGAGCTGAATCTGAAATTGATTTTGTTCCTCAGCATGACTAGTCAGCTCCCTAACACAAAATGGTCTCCGGACAAAAAGGATCACAGAGAATAAAGATACCAAAATTATTGGGGTTCCGGTATTTTCATGTTATCACAAAAACAGCTAATAAGTCATGTTTGTTATCTTTAAATTCTGTGAAGAAATGCAAATACATAAAGCTATGTATACTTTTAGGGTAAAACAATTATTCTCTGCACCTTCCAAAAATAAATGAGAGCATGCTTCAGGCATACATTTTGGGTACTTCTTGATGATAGTTCTGCCTCACAAGGTATTTGTAGTACAAGGCTTGGAAGACAGCTAACAATTTCCCAATAAAGTCTGAGGCCAAAGGTTTAACAGTTGTAATCTTTACTGAGAATTAGATATTTTTTGTAAAACACAAATTATAAAAGTTTACACTGCGGCAGGTTGGCACGGCTGTGCAAATCGCCGTAGGTGAACACGGCTTCTTTAACCGTTTCAGCCCCGGAAGATTTTGCCCCATTTCTGATCAGAGCACTTTTTGTGATTCAGGACTGCGTCGCTTTAACTGACATTGCACCCAAACAAAATTGACGTCGTACGTACAACTGCGCAATTGTCAGTTAAAGCGACACAGTGCCGTATCGCAAAAAATGGCCTTGTCAGGAAGGGGGCAAATCTTTCTGGGGCTGAAGTGGTTAAACATTACATTACAAAATGCAAGTACAGTCAGGCATTTTACATTAGTGTAAAGCATTAGCTAATAGAAATTAGGCCTATCTAAAAGAACTCCCTGGCAGAAACTACTGCCAAAGTTGAATTAGTAGAACACATACTACTTAATTGAATGCTAATGACAGCCTACTTACAGACTTATGCTTCCAAGGCCAGTCTTAAGAAACAGTGGAGCTAATCCCATGTATCATCACTGCAGGAGGTATTAAAGTGGTGGGACACCCTGAAAACAAAAACTTTTAAAAAAGGTAATAACAATTTCAAATGAAAAAAAAAAATGTCCTAATCTGCCTCCTCCAGCGCCGCGGTGATCTATGGAATGGGGCGCAGTGTGTTATGGGAACTGTGTCCCACAACACATTGCGTTCCCCATTCACAAATCCCACTCGCGCATGCGCAGTAGGCCGCGCGCCGACTCGCGCATGCGCAGTAGGCCGCGCACCGACTCGCGCATGCGCAGTAGGCCGCACAAAGCCGTTTCCCTTACTGAGGATGGCGGCACTGGATCCGGAATGCCGAGGGACATCTCGGCCTCCACGAACAGCATCGCGGGCACCCTGGGAGGGTAAGTGTACTTATTAAAAGTCAGCAGCGACTTTTTTTTTAGCAGCTGACTTTTAAATTTTTTTTTTTTAAGCTGACACACCGCTTTAAGCAAAATGTCTGCTTAACAGGAAGTGGGCGTAATATACTACAGTTCCTGCCAGTAATGGATGCCAATTTAAAGCAACAGTAAGATATGTAAATATATACTGTTTGGAGATCAGAACAATGATAAATAAAAAAATTATATTTTATAGGCAAATACTACATCTTTTTTTTTATCCTACACAAAAAGATGATGCAACTTACAATATGTTAACATCAAGAAGGTGAAATGGAGAAGGAAGTTTGTTGTTGAGTAAATATTGCTTGGCATGAGTTACTTTAAAGCTGCTGCCAGCAACCACAGAATTATAACCAACCTGAGGGGATATTTTTATAATTTTTAAATATTCTTTATCAAAGGTATATATATGTATAGATGTGTTAAGATATTAACCACACACATTACATACATTATCTTTTTTTCTACTGAGACCTAAAATGCAGTGAATGTGCTAATTATAAACACAAAAGAGAGCAACAATATTTAGGCATTATTTATCAGAAACCAACATTTACCAACAGTTTACAAAGATGCTACAAAGACATTATGAACAAAATCAGGCTCAACTTCTGACTAATTATGTGCATTGTAATCAGGGTTCTCAGTGTTGCTATGGCTGTTTTAGTGATTTTTTATAGCACATATTAAATATAATTTTTAGCTACAATTTGAGGTTAAATGGTTAATTGTGCTTCCAATGAGTTTCATTCAATAGTTGGGCTTCCTCTATTTATAGGCTAAATTCACCTTTAGGAACAGGCTACATGTTACACCTGTATTAGTCATATAATGCACTAGATCCCTAGTATTTTACCTTCTGGACTGCAATAAGGTAGGACCTTTCTTTAGGCACACACATCTCTGCTTGAGTGACATTTACCCTTCCCATTAGCTGTCATGTGGTGGTGACTTCTCAGGCTCCAGTAGACTACAGTATTGATGTTATGATGAGGGGTGGCATCAAATTAGTGGTGCATGAGACTCCAGCAGTGGATCTCTAGCCCCCATTCCCAGAAGAGGAAATGTGGAGGGTCTTGTAATGGCAAATTCAGGTAAGTAGAAAACAGGATAAAGGGGTGTTTTTATTAAAAACTACATCTTAATGGGAGTTGGGGGGATTATAGGCTGGGGGGGTGCTTTAATTCTTAAACAAGTTTTAGTTAAAAATTTGGGAGGAGGTTCAGGTTTCACCATAGGTTTGCAGGTTAAAAACGTTGCTGCCTTAAGTAAGAAATAACCTATAATGCAGTACATACCCTTTGCACTGGTACGGTAAGTCACAAGCAATATATGAATAATCCACCCCCTGCAACTCTTTTTAAAAAGGTGGGCTTTCAGTAGCCATTCCCAGTGGGACACGTTATGAATTATCTCTTTGCAAGTAAAACATGTTAGAAGGAGGAACTCAAGGGGTTTGCCTTGCATCTGACAGATACAAACACTAGCAGCAGCTTCACTTTTTGACATTGTCATGCATGTGTTGGACTTGTTAAAGTGATATTAAAGTCTTTTTTTTTGTTTAAAAATAACAAACATGTTATATTTACCTGCTGGTTTTGCACAGAGTAGCCCAGATCCTTCTCTTCTTGGGTCCCTCGCCGACACTCCTAGCACCTCCCTCCTGCCAAGTGCCCACACAGCAAGCAGCTTGCTATGGGGACACCTGAGCTGAGTCGCTGCTCTGTGTGTCCATTCAGACACGGAGCAGCAGCTCGGCCTCGCCCCCTCTCTCTCTCCTCATTGGTTTACTGACTTTTATTGACAGCCAATGGTGCCCGTTGCTGTTTCTCAGCCAATCAGGAGGGAATCTCGTGCAACATCACTGGATCGAGATGGGGCTCAGGTAAGTATTAGGGGGGCTGCTGCACATAGAAGTTTTTTTTTTAATCTTAGTGCATAGAATGCATTAAGATAAAAAACCTTCTGCCATTAGAACTACTTTTTTATTTATTAATTGTTTTTTAGCTTTGGTACATGTCCCCCATGGCAGTGCAATATTTCAACACTTTTTTTGGACATAAATTTGCTTATTAGGCTTTCAAATGGTCAAAGTTAAATAACAGAGTCATCCCATAGACTTCATGGTTTTGTCCACAAAGTTTGTGAAATTAGAGCAAGATTTTTAAAACTGTTAGTGAATCTGAACCCAGCCAGCTTTGCTCATGTTTATTAACAATCCCATTGCCCAAACTCTTTCTACAAGGTTAGTCTTATGCCGCGTACACACGACCGGACTTTCAGTCAGAATAAACTCTGAAGGTCTTCCAGACGGAGTTCCGACGGAGTTCCGACCGAACAGACTTGCCCACACGCGATCACACCAAATTCTGTTTGTTTCAAACGTGATGACGTACGACGGGACTAGAAAAGGAAGTTCAATAGCCAGTAGCCAATAGCTGCCCTTGCGTCGTATTTGGTCCGTCGGACCAGCATACAGACGAATGGTTTTCCTGATAGAAATTGATTCCGTCTGAAAGATTTAAAGCATGTTCTATTTCTAGGTCCATCTGAATTTTTGAACAAAAAAGTCAGATGAAGCCATCACACGATCGGAATATCCGACGGAATGATTCCGTCTGACCTTTTCTGCCAGAAAGTCCGGTCGTGTGTACGTGACGTTAGATGTAACTTTACCCTAACCTTTGTTCACAAGCTTCAAAAAATGACCAGAAAGTTAATTGACCAATCTGTCACAGGCCCTAATAAAGGCCATATGAAAAGAGATATGTTTCCTGGAGTGATTTAAAAACCAAATTTTGGAGCAAAGAGGGTTAACAAGCAGCTCACATTATGGTATTTATATGATAGAAAAATATCCTGGTTTAAAATGTCATACCAGTCTGAAGAATACTACTGTCTTTAAATTATTATTCAAGCTTACTTCCAAAATTTGATACCAAGTCAATTTATTTGGCATCTGGAAAGTGCCATGCAAATAATGAAAAGGCAAATTAGGTGTCCTTGTTGAACAAGCATGAATGCAAGTACTATTCATTGGTATAGTACGTGCATGAATTGAATCTCCCTCAGTAAGTATACAATGGTTGTTATATTTACTTTTGTACACATGCCTTTGAAGTTATCACAGGCATAGTCACCCAAGCATTCATACCTTTAGCTATTTATTTTACATAACTATTTATCATTTTAACAAATCACATTAAGTTGTTCCAAAAAAGAATATGCAATTAAAACTTAAGTCCAATTCAACATACGGTGCACTAGTGCAAAACAGGGGTACCACAAACATTCAAAAAGTAGGAAACTCACAAGCGGCTCCACTAACTGACTCTTCAGTCACAGGGTATTTTTCAGCTTTTTCTTCCATTCTCCAAAGTTAGAAACTCCAAAGCTAATTTCACAATACACAGTTTCACAAATATGTTGGTTGCTATTACTAACCTTTCCTACTGAGGATGCTAATTACCTAGCCATTAAATTGATGCTTTGGTTTGCATACAATGTAGTAAATATATCTGAACTGTATTTGCTGTATACTTCTTCTTAGTGACTCAAAACGACTGAACCAAGACACAGCATAGCAAATTTTATTTTCATGACAGGTGTACTTAAAGTGATTGTAAAGGATCGCTTTTTATCTTTTTAAATAACAAACATTTCATACTTACCTCCACTGTGCAGCTCGTTTTGCACAGAGTGGCCCCGAACATCCTCTTCTGGGGTCCCTCGGAAGCTCTCATGGCTTCTCCCCGCATCAGATAACTCTCTGGGAGAAGCACTCTCCACAGACATGAATCCACAGACATGAATGCCTGACTCGGCCCCGCCCCCTACTCCCGCATCATTGGATTTGATTGACAGCAGCGGGATCCAATGGCTGTGCTGCTATCAATCTATCCAATCAAGGGCCGGGACTCCGTGGACAGAGAGACAGCGCGTCCCTGCTTAAGAGATGAAGGGGCTCAGGTAAGTAAAATGGGGGGGCTGGGGGGGCAGTGACTGCCAGGTGTTTTTTCACCTTAATGCATAGGATGCATTGAGGTGAAAAAACACGAGGGTTTACAACCCCTTTAAACTGCAAACTGTTTTATGTTATTTTACATTTTTTTAATTTCATGAATTGAAAGTTATTTTAAAGAAAAAAATGGCCACAGTGTTAAGGTTACTAATGCTGTTTTGGATATGTAGGATTTGTATATAGGCTCCATGTATAACTAAATTGCCATACAGATGTCCTAATCAGTCACACAGGCACAAAGCTGATTCCTGTATTGTTTGTAATATGATTACTGCCTATGATTATTAATTACATCTAGTGGCCATAAAGCAAGAATGTTTTTAATTAAGGGATTCAGAAAATTATGAATGGCAATTTTTATTTTATACATAAACCCTTGTGTGTTTCTTACTGCTTAACTCATGAACATCGGCACAGGGAAATTAATCAGCTAACTTAAAATGTTTTAGTATTTTAATGCAAAAACCTGAAATGTTCTGCTTTTTTGTGCGTGCTGCTTGTATTCAGACTTGTGTATACCAAGGGTTTATAAATCTGGTTTGAATCCTAGCAAACCCCAACTTTGTGGCAAATCCCATTGAATCTATGTGTGGGGGGGGGGGGGGGGGGACAAGTTCCTGTCACAATTGTTTGGGGTAATAGGCAAACTATGTAAAAAAAATGGCATTGGAAGCTAGGCACTGTCATGGGGGATACTGTACAGTGGGACCCGGGTCCGTTTTATGTGGCTTTAAAGTAACCGTGAAAAATACAAAGCAGTTGGTAATTAGGTAGCTGTGACACCAGATTTCTAATCAAGCAGTAGTAGGGTTAATTGACCAGTGGAAGTAGCAGCCAGAACAGATCTAAAACTTATAGAAAAGTTTACTCTTGAAAAAACAATCCCAAAATCCTCAACCACCTGTTTTTTTTTATAGTAAATTTATGAGCTTCTACTTAAAGTGGATGTAAACCTGATTCATGAAAATTGAGCTGGGCACATATATCTGCAGTGTTTTCTTATCTCTCTTTAAAGCACTATGTCCCGTAACTTTCTCCTGCTCAGTTCTTCTGTTATCAGCATGAGAACGCCCAACAAGTTTTCCGACACAGGAGATAAAAGCAGCCAGAGTTTTGTGTTGCGGAGGATGCTATAAATAGATTAGCAGAGTGCTGAACGATTCAAAAAACAGATCTGAAAGTCTCTACCTATAAGGAGAGGGGGTGTGTGCCTTTCCTCCAATCCGCTGTCTTGGCTGTATGCCCAGGCTCCACTACAGTACTGACCAGGAAGAGAAAATCTCCTAGCATGATCTGAACTTTCTAAAGAATATATATATATATATATATATATATATATATATATATATATATATATATATATATATATATATATATATATATTGTGAAGGTATGCAAGGTGAGATACATTATAATAGGTACATTTCACCTCGCATTCGTTCCATTGTAAGGGACTAAACCAGAATCCGGCCCAGTTTTTCCAGCCTTTGTGGAAGGCTGGGTTTCCGGTCTGGGTGTTCGGGTTCACTGGAGTCCACAGTCAGCTGGACTTTAAATATCCAGGAAGAGAGCACAGCAGGGGCTCTGGCTGGAGACTCAGAGAGGAACCTGAGTGAGAGGAGCTCTGTGTGTGGGACTGAAAGGTTTGCTTACCCTCATGTTTTGGGTGACGGGACCAGCCCCGCACTGTATAGAGAGGAGATTATTGTTTAGTTTAGCGCCGGACGGCAAGGATTTAATTTACTGTTTTCTTTATTTTATTTTTATTTGCAAACCCTCTGTAAATAAACCTGGCATCCGCCAGATTTTAAAGAAAGTGCCTGGTTGCTGACCTTCATTCAGAAAAGGTGATCCCTCACAAGCTAATCTCCCACAATATATATATATATAGCTGAAGACAGCAGATATACATGTAAAACTTATGTAGGGATATTTTTTTCATCCCTGTGTATCATCTGAGGCTGTTCACTTCACTGGGTATATGTAAGGGTTTACATCCACTTTAAGCAGTATCTCAGTGCATTGTCTTAAAAGTTTAATGAAATGTCAAAACAGATTGCCCAAATTTGTTTTCAAAACCATAACCCACCATTCCCAAACTCTTATCCCTGTATTCCCAAGTATAACCAAAATATTCTAAATATAGACATAAAGTATGTGTTTGGTTAAAATTCACCAGCATCAGGACTGTGCATGAACACTGGAATTTGGACAGCAAATAGAGACAATGCAGGTTTTTAAATTGAAAAAGAAATTAGAGTGTATGATTCGAGAGACACTAGCCACAAATTTTGTACGGAGGCTGAGCACAGAAACATACAAACATAGAAGAGTGGCAGAGTAGCTTATTATAAATTACTTACCTGAGATTAATGCCCCCGCAGCGGTCCTCGGTCACCTCCTCCGTCGCAGCCATGATACCCGGAGTGACTTCCGGGTATCGCGGCTCTGGAGATGTGACTCCAGAGCCGCTCTGGTGCCGCCACAAACGGCATGATAGCCGTTAGAAACGGCACGCTCAGTGCGCTTGCGCCCAATGTCTACGGCGCATTCGCTATAGACATCAGTGCTGCTATTCTTGCAAATATCTCCTAAATCTTTTAGGTTTGGGAGACATTTCTTGCACCTACAGGTAAGCCTTAATCTAGGCTTACCTGTAGGTTAAATTGGTTATAAGGGGTTTACAACCACTTTAAATACTCCTTATATAAAATAATACACTCTAAGATTAGTGTTGAACTTCCCTCTTGCTAGTTTGAGGTCATGTCCTTGTATTCTTGATCTTGGTTTCATGTTGAAAATACTGCCCTCTTGGACCTTAACCCTTGGAATGAAATGTTTTATTTTCCAATAAAAATTGCACTAAAATTAGAGTGGAACAAATGATCTGAGAGACAGTATCCACAAATATGTTACATTGGCTATACAGTATACAGTATTAAAAACTTGATAAAGCCTCAATTTAAGAAGGAAAGAAGAGGCAAATTTTAGCATGCAATAAAAGACAAAATGTATAATATAAAGTGCAGTGATATGAATTAAAAATTAAACAATCAAATGATACAAATATGTGTGTACCAAATAAAGTGCAAATGTGCAAAAGTTAGCTGTGACTGCTATACAATGTTCCATGTAAAACCAACACAGTGCAAAAATAACACATTTAAATGTAAATCCATTTTCATATAAAGTGCAAAATGGTGAAATCAAACAACTGTGTACATGTACAAAAGTTCATAGGTGGTTTGAATTCAATGAGAGAGATCCCTTGTGAATGAAGTATGAATTCAATGAGAGAGATCACTTGTGAATGAAGTATGAATTCAATGAGAGAGATCCCTTGTGAATGAAGTATGAATTCAATGAGAGAGATCACTTGTGAATGAAGTATGAATTCAATGAGAGAGATCCCTTGTGAATGAAGTATGAATTCAATGAGAGAGATCCCTTGTGAATGAAGTATGAATTCAATGAGAGAGATCACTTGTGAAGTATGAAGCATGAATCAGATATACTTAAGAGACTTACCAGATAGCCAGCGACCACCCTTATTCAGGGGGGTCACAAAACACTTGTTGGATCTGGGAGTCGCTGGAGAGATGTCCTGATGTTCTAAACGCCCCCCACCAGAAGCCTCTACAGATGTCGGGCGATGTTCAAATCCAGTCCAATAGCATCAATACCAGGGAGTACAAATATTAGACATGTGCAATTTGTTTCGTTACAAATTATTTTTATAACAAATTTTAACGAATTAGTTTATTCGGAAATATCCAAATTAACGAAAACCCTTTTAACCACATGCCGACTGGGCCATAGACGAAAGACGGCTACAGCGCGGTAGGCTTATTCTGGGAGGGCATCCATGGATGTCCTCACAGATTCTTGCTCCAGCACGATCCAAGGGACCCGGCGCATCACAGGTCATGGTAAATGGCCGTTCCTCCCTCCCCTCTTTGTACCGATCGGTACAGTGTGAGAGGAGAGGTGGAGAGAGCGGATGGCAGCAGCGCTGTGGGCTGGATGTGTAGTGCCCACAGCACTGCTCAGTGACAATTGCAGTCACATCCAACCATCCTCAGGCTTAGCTGTGACGTCATCACGCCCAACGTTTGTTCGAATCACCTGACCAGAGCCAAGCCTCGCTCTCGGTCTAACAAGCCAGTATTACCAACTTTAGGATATCCTGCTGGACAGGACGCCGCACTGGATAAGAACAAACGGATGCAGTGCACACATGACGCCCCAGAGGACTCTATTATTGTGCTGAATTGCCTTTACTTAATGTAAGTGGTCATATGCACCTTATTTTTGTGGAATAAAATGCTTACTATTTTAACTTGGTGGCGCCTCTCTTCTGTGCTTTCTTTTTCATGTACTCTGGAGTTTGCTCTCAACTTCCCGTTCTGAAGGCTGCCCTGGACTGTTAATTTACTTGCATGCCACAGATCAAAGGTTTTGTTTCCTCCATTATCATCATCTTTTCTAGAATACAGAATATGTTTACATACTATGATAGTCTAGTCATGCTAATTGTCATTTTATATAAGGGAATTGCAAAATATTGAATACAGAGCAACAGCGCCATCTATATATATGTTTTTTACATCCAACCATCCATCCATCCTCAGCCATCCCTCCATGCTCAGCCATACTCTGCAATACACTGCAATACCCTGCTATACTCTGCAATACTCTGCAATACTCTGCCATACCCTGCCATACTCTGCAATACCCTTCAATACCCTGCCATACTCTGCAATACCCTTCCATACTCTGCAATAATCTGCAATACCCTGCCATACCCTGTCATACTCTGCAATACTCTGCAATACTCTGCAATACCCTGCCATACTCTGCAATACCCTGCCATACTCTGAAATACCCTGCCATACTCTGCAATACCCAGCCATACCCAGCCATACTCTGCAATACCCAGCCATACCCAGCCATACTCTGCAATACCCAGCCATACCCTGCAAAACCCAGCCATACCCTGCCATACTCTGCAATACCCAGCCATACTCTGCAATACCCAGGCATACCCAGCCATACTCTGCAATACCCAGCCATACCCAGCCATACTCTGCATTACCCAGCCATACCCAGCCATACTCTTCCGTACCCAGCCATACCCAGCCATACTCTGCAAAACCCAGCCATACCCTGCCATACTCTGCAATACCCAGCCATACTCTGCAATACCCAGCCATACTCTGCAATACCCAGCCATACCCTGCCATACCCAGCCTTACTCTGCACTACCCAGCCATACTCTGCACTACCCAGCCATACTCTGCAATACTCAGTGATACCCAGCCATACTCTGCAATACTCAGTGATACCCAGCCATACTCTTCAATACTCAGTGATACCCAGCCATACTCTTCAATACTCAGTGATACCCAGCCATACTCTGCAATACCCAGCTATACTCGGCGATACCCAGCCGTACCCAGCCATACTTGACGACACCCAGCCATACTCAGCCATACCCAGCCATACTCAGCCGTACCCAGCCATGCTCAGCCATACTCGGCCATGCTCAGCCACACTCGGCTGTACTCTGCCCCTGTATGTGGCCAGGCTGTGGAAGTCTCACATATCGCCATACTCAGGAGGAGTAGGAGAATCTAATTTGGGGGTGTCATTTTTGGCATGTACATGATATGTGTTAGAAATATTGTCTAGCCCATTCTCAAAACTATAACTGAAGATCTCAGAAAATGGAACAAACCACAATTTTCCTGGTTCGGCCGCGCAGCCATCCTAAAAATGAACATTCTCCCCCGTATCTTATACATTCTACAAACCATCCCCATAAAACTCCCCCCGTCCTTCTTCCTAGCCTACAAAAGGCTTTCTACACAGTTTCTATGGAAGCAAAAACATCCGAGAATAGCATATGACTTCCTCACACGGCCAAAAATAAAAGGGGGCATTGGCCTTCCAGATCTCAAAAGATATTACTGGGCTTGTCATCTTACTAGAATCGTAGACTGGACACTACACAGCCATTGCAAAGACTGGGTCAGATTAGAGAACTCAATGTCCCCCATACCACTACGATCAACACCCTGGCTGTCGCCTAACCACATCCCCCCCACACTAAAGGTACATCCTCTCATCGACCCGACACTCCGCTTGTTTAAGGAAACTTGTAAAAAACTACACGTTTCCTCCGACCCGGGACCCTTAACCCCCGTAAGACTTAACCCTGCCTTCCCCCCTGGTATGTCTGCGCAGTTTTTAGCACAAAGCTGGCAACATCCAGAAATACTAGCACACCAATTTTTTCATGGCGGCTCTCTCCTAGATCGCCTTGCATTAGTACCCACTCACACCGACAACCCTCTCCCACTCTGGACCTACTTTCAAATCCGCCATTTCTTACAAGAGATCAATCGCGACTCCTCCATCACAAGACCATTAACCCCATTTGAACAACTATGCTCCCAATCTAGCCCCCAACAACATTTAATCTCCAATATCTACACTATGTTATTTGCAGATATATCCCCTAAGGATGGGAAAGCCCTCAATACATGGGAAAGAGAAACACACTTAGACCTATCAGAAGACCAATGGGAACGTATATTCACAATAGCCCATAAAGGCTCCCTAAATGTCTCCATTCAGGAGAACAACTACAAGACAATAACACGCTGGTATAAAACCCCAGCAATCTTAAACAAATACGACTCCTCCTATCCCAACAAATGCTGGAGATGTGCTGAAGAACCGGGCACGTTGCTACACATTATGTGGTCATGCCCAGCAATCCAATTATTTTGGTTACAAGTCCGAGAGCTCACAGAATTAATATCCACATATACATTAGACCACACACCAGCCCAATGTCTCTTCCATCACTCAGCTATGCCAGCACACCACTATCGTAAGACCCTGATCTTGCCTCTACTCAACGCAGCTAAATTGTGCATTCCTAGGCACTGGGGCTCTCCTCAAGTACCGACCATCTCAGAATGGTTTACACAAATCAACAAAATAGCTGAAATGGAAGAACTAATTTTCATTGCTCGAGATTCCCCAGACAAATTCTCTAAAGCCCCATACACACGGTCGGACTTTTTCATCAATTTGGTCCGATCGGACAAGGTTGTTGAAAAATCAGACCGTGTGTATGCACCATCGGACAGTGTTCGTCGGTTTGTCCGTCGGACAAAGTCTTATCTCCTGCTGGAAAGATTTGCCGTCAACCCGGTCCGATCACACCAAATCCGAGCGTGTGTACGCTTGTCCGACGGACAAAGTGCTACGCATGCTCAGAAGAAATTCTGTGACGGAAGCGCTCGGTCAGGTAAAACTACCTTTCCTAATCGACACAGCACATTCGTCACGCTGCAATGTTAAAATGTCTTTAATGCAGCGCATTCTATTTTTCTTTACAATGCAACAAGAATGACATCTTTTAGCTGCTCCTATTCACCCGCACTTCTCACAAACTTACTTCTTTATTACTTTGCAGCATTTATACACTACATGTTTATTTTTACTCTGAACGGAAAAGAATCTTTGTTATTTTTTTACCATGATTTGTCTTTTTTTTTTTTTTTTTGGGGAATACATATTTGAATGTTTTTTTTTTTTTTTTTTGGAGGGGGGTTGTGTGTCTCAAATTACCAAAAACACATTATTTACATTTGTATTTCTTGCTTAAATTTACTAGGAGGTTGTTTGTTGTTGTTGCCCCTTGTTAATTCTACTTTAGGATTAGTGAAATGTACCAGCCTACTCAAAGAAAAACTGTCATTGTAGCAAAGTAAAACACAATAGTCAATGATTATTTCAAATCAAAAAAACCTTTATTTAGGTCACACCAACAAACCAAAGAGGAACGCAGCCATGGTGAAACTTGGGGAATTTGCAAAGTCTTGGCCCCCCACGGCAACCATCATTGTCCAAGCGTAGAAAATTGGGGGCCTGAGGAGTACGTATATTAAGGGGAGTGCAATCTGGTCGTGAAGTCCAAAGTATCCGGAACTGCAGCAGATGCCATCTAGGTCCCCAGGCTCTGGTACTACAAGAGGCTCCATCTTCTCTCACACCAGACTGATTGCAGGTCGTCACTCTCAGGTCTTCCTTCCACGCTTCCTTCCACGCTGTGGCTGTCGTGCTGGTGGGGTGGCAGAAGGAGGAGGAGGAGGAGGAGGAGGCGGAGCATGGTAACTATGGCAAACATGTGTGACTGGGGTCATCTCCCCAGCCCTACCCTTATTTAGGACATGGAGGATGAGCCCCTCACACATGTTGCGTTGCCCCACCTCCATACCCATCATTTTTGTGACAACCACCGAGCCAAAGGTCTCCTCGTCGGCGGGTGTGGCATGTAGGGAGTCTGAAGCCTCTCTGATCATCCGGAGCGCTGACTGTGCCGCATAACCCCCCCTTCTCGCCCTTTTGTACGGAGGGCGGAGGGGAGGGGTTTGGGTGTCAGTCAGGCTCCGAGGCCTAGCCCCCTCTTGGCTGCCACTACCCAGCTGGTGGCTGCCACTAACCCCTGCCTCCTCCTGACTGCCACCTTCCACAGCCACCTCCTGGCTGAGGTCTTCCTGTGTAGGAAAAAGGGACATAGTTTCAGTTATTTGTTCATCAAACACACACAATTCTCATCTAGTGACTGGTGCAAAATGTTTACAAATAGAAAACCATACAATTCTCAGCCCTGCAGTTTAGATTCTGGCCCCAAATGTCTCCCACACCACTGTCTGTTGATATGTCAAACACGTTAGGAACTAAGCAATTGGCGATCCTGAATTAAGTGAACATCATTCATTATTCCCATAAATGGTAACAAAACTACTATACCTGGAACAAGCTGGGCTCCTCCACCTCTTCCAGACTGGAAGGCCCAGGTTGCTCCTCGGAAGCCTCATCAGGGGTGGGCTGCGCGCAAGGAAGCGTGGAAGGAGGAGTTGAGGTTGGCTCCGTGACATCAGCCTGGTCCTTCAGAAAATGGAGACTCTGATAGTACCAGAGCTTGGGGACATAGACCTCATCTGCTGAAGTTGCAGTTTCCTCAGACTTCACGACCTTCTTCCGCTCCCTGATATACGCACTCCTCAGGCTGCCAATTTTCTTTCTAATATCATCAACAGTTGCCATGGGGAACCTTGGCTTGACAAATTCCACAAGTTCCTCCAGGGCTGCGTGCCTCTTTGGTTTGTTGGTGTAATGTGGGTGTATACCCTGCCACAATATGGGAAAATCCCTGTATTTGGCAATGAAGAGGGGGAGAAAACTCATGTCGTTGAATCCCTTCATATCAATCTCTGCAAGACACAACAACACACCAAACCCTATAAATTATGTCAGGCTAAACTCTCCTAATCTTCTCCATAAAGAAGCCTCAAGTTCAAATCAGTCTAGGCTAGTTATGTACCAACGTTAAATTGTACCTTCGTTTGTAGCGATCGTCTCGTGTGAGTTTTCTCTCCCCTCGTCTCCCAGATCGTGGCTACGACACAGGCGTGTGACGTTTTATATACACTGCGCATGCTTCAAACTCCGCCCGCCCCTGACGATCTTTCTCGTCTATTCCCCACCCCTTCTCTTTACGGCGTAGTGGGGAGAGCACATGGCGGGGACACAGCAGGTGCGCCACAAATATCCCACCAACGAGGAGGAGGACGAGGAAAGTCCGGAGGCAGAAACGTCCCGATCCCGGAACCTGAAATTCAAGGCCTCCAATATGTCATTTGGAGAAATGTTGGAGATGGTGGACATATTAAAGAGGAGCGACTATGATGGGAAGTATGGGCCTTACCTCAACCCCAATGTCCGCAAGGCCAAGATCATGTCTAAAGTTGTGAGAAGGCTGTACAATAATTTTGGGGTACAACGATCCAAGGAGCAACTCAGGAAACGCTGGTCAGACCCGAAACTGAGGGAGGCCGATCAGTACAGAAAGATCAAGAGAATTCTTCAAAAAAGTAAGTAGTTGTGTTTTGTGTTTGATTTCTTGCTTGCATACTGCTCCATTGTGTTTTGATTTTTACCAAGTTGTACATTCCAAAATGGCCACTTTCAGGTTCGTCTGTGCATTCGATCGTACTCAGCCTCGATCTTTCTGCCACTGTCATGGTCGTGTGTGTGTGTGCATTCGATCGTACGCAACCTCGATCGTTCGGCCACTTATAATACGATGTTTGGTGTTTTTTTGGGGGAAAGGAAGTTTGTTCTCACTAGAAATGTCATCAAGAATGTAAAGCCAATTTATTCAATGTAAAGGAGAGGTCACTCAGTAGCTGTTTACCCATCTGGACTCTAGAGCACTAGTGCTGGGACACCCAAACCCCCTTTTTATTATGCTTTTCCACACATGTGCTCCAGTGGATACTAGAGGGGGGTCTCCATCACACAAACTTCTACCAAAAAGCTAGTCAGTTTAGCACCTTTACAAAGTGACTTCATTCATGTAGTTGACATTTGTAACTGGCCAAACTAAAATAGTGTCCGTCACTTTCAAGCAATGTTTGTCATTTCCTATTTCTGCCCTCAATAGCTTGTGTTGCTAAATCTTCCTTTTGGACATTCTCATAGGGGAGCGAAAACTTGGGCCGTCTGAGGAAACCCCCAAACCAACACCTCCCAAAAAAGGGGAAAGAGCAGAAGCAGAGGAGGAGGAGGAGGAGGAAGGAGAGATCATCGAACTTGGAGAAATTGTCACCACAACAGGTGAGTGTGGGAGAACACAGCTACTGGTAAGCTAATCCATGTATGGCTGCCTCATTTCCAACACCCCATTTTTGTTTGTTTGTGGTTTTTAGGTGACGTGGATGTTGTGGAAGAAAAATCGCACTTTACCACAGAGAGTGCCCACGTACTCATCGGAGAGATAATGGTCTGCAATAGAGATCTAGATTACATAAAGCAAAACATCAATGATGTTCAACAAAAATTGAAGAACATCATTGATGTTTTAGGAAAAATATGAAAACGCACCAAGTAATTAACACACATTTGTGCCAGCTTCAGAACACATTTGCAACTTAAAAACTGTCTGAAATTTGGAACATGCACACATTGTGTCCACATGTGCTAGCTCCCACCATGGTGGATGAATGGCAACGTTATTTTGGGGGTGCAAACACTTTACAAACTACGAAAGTGGTTGTGGTGAAGGGGTTGCACCCCCAAAAAACGTCCATTCATCCCCATGATGGAAAATGGCACTTTTGAAGCTTCTAGGCATGTGTTTTACCATCTAATGACCATTTTCAGTCCCAAATTGTGTGCATGTTCCAAATTTCCACTTTTCGGGGGTGACCCCCCCATGTGATGAAGGCAAGATCAAACACACTTTGAACATATAGTCATGTCTGATCTTGTCTTCACTTTACAAAGTTGAACTTTCCAAGTTCCTAGGTTCTGTTTTGCTCCATGCCTGGTTTTACCAATTGCGGAATGTTTGTAAACAATGTTGTAAATAACCAAGATGTTGTCAGTTTTGGCGTGAAGATTGTAAACGCACTTGTGAATGTTTTCCTAGTAAACTTTTATTTTTCTAAATGTGTGGCTTCCTTATTTAAAAAACACAATGCATTATGTATGTAAAATGAAAAGGATATGGGGGGCAATGGGTGTTGTTTACTAAAGGCAAATCCACTTTGCACTCCAATTTTCTTTCCCGGGGAACTTTTTCAATGCACTTGTAGAGCATAGCGGATTTGACTTATGTAAATGACACCCACAGTGCTTTGTACGAAAACACGGAGCACAGCATTTTGGAGAATACACACATGTCAGACCTGGTGATGAAAAGGAGTATTTTGGGTGTCAGTTATGCAGTACAAACCTTCTCTAGACCAAAGATTAGGTAGCAAACACACAACATGAGAATAATCTTTTTGGGAAGAAGAGACTGTTACCTCCTTTTGCCCAGAAAGTGCATTCCCACTGTCGAAGGCAAAGGGAAAAAATGACAAAGTAAAATAAGCTAAAAAGAAGACTGAAATGACATGAAATCATAGGTTGGTGAAAATATCAGATTTATTAAAAAATGCCTCTCACACATCGTCAGGCAGAGCAATGGCCCCCCTACCCACAAAGTACTGCATATATTGGTCCCGGACCACACAGGCATTTAGAGGGGGCAAGCCTGGACGTGCCACTCGAAGGGCTGTGAGTTCGGCATTTGGAGGGCCCTCCACATCTGGGCCAACGGGCACCACATAGTTCCTGTTATGTCTTTTGAGGAAGTTGTGCAATATGCAACAGGCAAGAACTATGTGGTTCAGTTTGTATTCCGCCAAGTTAAATGCCGTCAGGAACAGGCGGAAGCGGCTGGCCAGGATGCCAAAAGCGTTCTCCACAACTCTTCTGGCTCTGGACAGCCTGTAGTTGAAGACCCTCTGGTCCGGGGTGAGGGTCCTCATCGGGAACGGCCTCATCACATGGGGAGTCAACGCAAACGCTTCATCTGCGACAAAGACGAAGGGGAGTCCTTCGGCATTCTCCTCTGGAGGTGGCAAGCACAGACTGCCACTTTGGAGACGCCAGTAGAACTCCGTGTGCGTAATGGCCCCACCATCCGATATCCGGCCGTTCATCCCCACGTCCACATACATAAACTCGTATGTTGCCGACACCACCGCCAACATCACTACACTATTAAACCCTTTATAATTATAATAGTAGGACCCCGAGTTGGGCGGTGGGACGATGCGGACGTGTTTCCCATCAATTGCCCCTCCGCAGTTAGGAAAGTCCCAACGGCTGGCAAAGTGGGAGGCCACAGTCTGCCATTCCTGTGGCGTGGAAGGGAACTGTGGAGTGAAACAAGAAAAAAAAATTAGTCACTTTGCACCTAAACATTGCAAGCAGATTAGACAATCAACATCTTGGAACAAGAGCATTGTATAAAATTGGAGGCTGGAAAGTATTTGCACAGAAAAGTAGAGGCTCCCCTTCACAGATTACTCACCCCCCCCATCAATCCCCCCACTTCTGATGGGCCATTGGCAATAACTAGGGGTTTTGGGGGGGGGGTGGTGGACAGCTAACCCTCTGCACTTCATTGATTGGCAAATGGCTCAATAATGTGGGCTAGTTTGGCCAGACCCTCTGTACTTAACACTATTGGCAGGCCACAGGAAAGATCAAATAACATTTCAACCCCCCCCCCCCCCCCCCCCCCAAAAAAAAAAGGCAGGCACAGTGTGACATTATTAAATTACCAAGCAAGCTAATAGGAGGGAAAGAAGACAAAAAAATAGGAAATGGAATGTATGGAGGCAGCCCCTTGCACTACATGCTTTGCTGAATTCATCCCTAAAGATGCGCACTATAAAGAGGTAGGTATATAGTGTGTATGGACCTTGGGAAAGCCAGCAGATAAAGGATTGGTACCATCTGACAGAGCAGTTGGGGGAGGGGGTTCCTAATGAGTTTGCCCCCCCCACCAAAAGAACAAAAAAAGGGGGCTCTACATGAAGTAAACCACACAGCAAACATTTGTGCATATTTTAGGGGGTGTTTTGGGGCAAACAATACTATGCAGCAGACAAAAGACATTGCTTAAGTGACTAGGCCATAGGTGTCTATTGGGGCAGAAGAGCATGCTGGGGAGGTAAGTGAAGGGAAAAATGCATGAAGGAGAAAAGGGGCACAGCATATTAGAACATATTGCAATCATGGTAATTAGGGAAGGAGGTCAAAAATACAAGTCATTAGCAAACAGAGCATACATAGAAGGGAATAGTAAAGTATAAATGTTACCTTAATATAGTCCTCCTGCAGGACCTGAATGATGGCAGAACAGGTCTCTGGAATAATGATTCCCAGGGCCTGGGGAGAGATACCTGAAGAGAACTTCAAATCCTGAAGACTTCTCCCTGTCGCCAAGTACCTCAACGTGGCAACAAGCCTCTGCTCCGGAGTAATGGCTTGTCTCATGCAGGTATCCTGCCGGCTGATAAAGGGGGTCAGCAAAGCCAAAAGACGGTGAAAATCGGGGTCCGTCATCCTGAGAAAGTTCCTGAAATCATCAGGATTATTCTCCCGGATCTCACGAAGCAAAGGCATGTGCGAGAACTGGTCACGCTGAAGCAACCAATTCTTGGTCCACATACTCCTCGTCACTCTGTTCATGGACGGGTCTTGGGTCAAAGCTAAAAGCCCGACACCAATTCCGCATACAGCACGAACTCGGCGACGAGTACGCACGGGAAACATCGCTCAGAAGGTCACAAAAGGTCGGCTGGTCAGAACGGACAAACAGAAAGCACCGATAAACAGCAAGGCCTGAAAGAACGAACTGAATACCAGCAACGAGCAGACAATAAGCAGTGCAAATCAAAGCGTCCTATATCAAGATATAGGCCGCAATGACCAACAAATGCGAACTGACTACACGCACTAATAAACAGATACGCACGACAAGCACAAACTGAAGAGCAGTAACGATCTGAGTCAGAAAACTGAGAAGCGCGAATCTTAAGTCACCAAACTTCCACTAACTCTCGATAAACACGGGATCAGCAGAAGGAGCCCAACGGGTGCCTGACGTGGTGCTGAACTTCCCTTTTGTAATCTCGTGGACGACGACTTACGTCACGACGTTCTTCCGGACCGGATATTCCGACAACGTAGTCCGACCGTGTGTACGCAACGCCAACATCGGACAAAGTACGTCGGACAAAGTCCGACCGACCTGGTCCGCGGATTGTCCGAGCGTGTGTATGGGGCTTTAGACATGGGCATGCTGGACGCATTTCCGGACAACCGACAGGTATCTAACATTGATGAACTAACCCATGACCATATCATACTCATACATGAAAAGCACCTACTGATTACGCTACTCCGTAATCCCTACCCCCCCCTTCTTTTTTTTTTTCTCTTCTATCTCAGGCAACATGGGCCTCCCACCCCTACCCAAGGAACGAGTATGGGAGACCACATGTTCACATTCCGCTTTGAAGCATCTGACCCCAGATGTCTCGCATACCTGACCCCCACCACCCTAAAGCGATAACATTTCAAAGCCACATACCAACTAGCGGAGACCGAGGAGACAATCTCTAACCCCTCCTGACCCTTCTTCTCCAGCCCCTTCCCCTTCCCTTCCCACACCTCCCCTCGCATATTACCCTTACCCTCCACCCCTCTACCCCCCACCATCCACCAAAACCCAGTATTGGAATCTGTTGCGACTCGGGTGCCCTAATTAGACCACCCGACCAGCAACCTCATACGCCTTCAGACCGAATTTTCATACAGACACCCGCACCATTATTCGCAATCTCAGATTCTCTCTCGAATAGTCTCTCCACAAGATAGGACAATGTGCTTTGGTACTTGAAAATACTCATTCTAAGGTTTATTCAATATGACTCATATTACCATACCTAACACTTAATCCCCATCTAGATCCTATACTAAATGCTTATGAAAACCTAGATGATACCAGGAAGTTGAATATGTACTGTATGTCTTCTCACAACAACCATTGTTCATTGTTCATTTGTTCACTTGTTATCTGATTTCTAAACGAATGTATGATGATTCTGTAACCTTGATTTTTTCTTCAATAAAAATTCATTTTGGAAAAAAAAAAAAAAAATATTGTCTAAATGGACAACTTTGTGTTAAAAAAAATGCGTTTTAACCACTTCCCGCCCGTCGGCCTTCATATGAAGTCCTTGAATTTGTGCGTAGATATCTGAATGATGCCTGCAGCTACAGGCATCATTAAGATATCAGCTTTTTCAGCCGGCGATTCCCTACACCATAAGAATGATCATATTGGCTGTTCCGCTGCTTCATCATTCTTACGGGAGGCGAGAGGGACCTCCCCCTCTTGCCGCCCTCCGGTGCTTCTACCGATTCACCGCTACGATTGAAGCCAGGATCTTTTTTTTATTTCAGGCTTCCCAGCCTAGAGGTGAGATGTGGGGTCTTATTGACCCCATATCTCCCTGTAAAGAGGACCTGTCATACCATATTCCTATTACACGGGATGTTTACATTCCTTGTAATAGGAAAAAAAATGATCAAAAAATGTATTTTTTGGAAAAAAGTTTCAAAATAAAATAAATAAAGTAAAATGAACAATAAAAAAAATATATAATTTTAAAGCATGCCGAAGCGAACGCATACGTATGTCCCGCCCACATATGAATGTAATTTTCTAGCAAATAAATTATGATTTTTACATGTAGGAGAGAAATGTCAGAATTAGCATGGGTGCTCTAGAACGCCTGAAGGTGCAGGATGTTGGGCCTTTGTATGTGGCCACGCTGTGTAAAAGTCTCACACATGTGGTATCGCCATACTCGGGAGTAATAGCAGAATGTGTTTTGGGGTGTAATGTGTGGTATACATATGCTGTGTGTGAGAAATAACCTGCTAATATGACAATTTTGTGAAAAAAAAGAAAAGAAAAAAAAATCTTGATTTTGTAAAGAATTGTGGGAAAAAATTACAACTTCAAAAAACTCAACATGCCTCTTTCTAAATACCTTTAAATGTCTTCTTTCCAAAAAGGGCTCATTTGGGGGTATTTGTACTTTTCTGGCATGTTAGGGTCTCAAGTCAGTACTTTAGGTGTGATCAATTTTCAGATATTGGCACCATAGCTTTTGGACTCTATAACTTTCACAAAGACCAAATAATATACACCAATTTGTACTTTTTTTTTACCAAAGATATGTAGCAGTATAAATTTTGGCCAAAATTTATGAAGAAAAAATTACTAATTTGCTAAATTTTATAACAGAAACGAATAATCTTTTTACAGAATTTTTTTACAGAATTTTTTTACAGAATTTTTCGTCTTTTTTCTTTTATAGCGCAAAACATTAAAAACACAACGGTGATTAAAGAAAGCTCTATTTGTGTGAAAAAAAGGACAAAAATGTCATATGGGTACAGTGTTATATGATTGAGTAATTGTCATTCAAAATGTGAGAGCACCTAAAGCTGAAAATTGGTCTGGTTAGGAAGGGGGTTTAAGTGCCCAGTGGTCAAGTGGTTAAAGAATTTTTCCGAATATTCTTAAAATTTCAATATTCAAAAATGTGTTGAGATGGAGGTAAGCAGATCCACTCCTATGGGGGAAAACAGACCACATCCCACACAGGACCCCATTGCTGCATTCCCTACCTCTGACAGACCGGTTTCTGACACTGTCCTCAAGGACATGCTGATGTCCCTAAAAGCATCTCTTCATGCTGACTTAACTACTGGGATCAATTATTGCCACAGAGAAGTTCAGGCTCTGGGTGACAGAGTAGACAATGTGGAGCACAGCCTCAGCAGGGTTACCTCATCATTCAACACAATGGTAGATGCGCATAGCAACCTTAGTGAGGAAATCGCATGGCTAAAAAACAAAGATTTGGAAGATCGTTCCAGAAGGAACAACATCAAGATTAGGGGGATCCCTGAATCTGTACCAGCTGCGCAACTACTGCCTTATGCCCAGGCCCTGTTCTCCACTCTACTGCCTTCCTTGTCACCTCAGGATCTCATAGTGGACCGTATTCACTGTATACCTAAACCTGCATTTCTCCTGGACAACACTCCCAGAGATGTGCTTCTAAGAGTTCACTACTCTCATGTCAAGGAACAGATCCTAATGATATCACGCAGAGCTGACAACAAACACCCACAATATGCAGACCTACATTTACTCCCAGATCTGTCTAGGCATACACTCCAGCAACGTCGCAACCTGGCGACAATCACTAAGGCTTTGAGGAACCACAATATCATCCACAAGTGGAAATACCCCGCCAAGCTCTCAGGCACCCATAATGGCGCCTCAATAATAATCACCACACTTAAAGAAGGTTTGGCAGCACTCCGCCAATGGGGTATCTTGCCTCACAATGTGTCCCCATCCGCATCTGCACATACCCAATCACCTTCTCAAATGCATGAGGAATGAGGAATGGCAAGTAGTCTCCTGTAAACGATCCTCCAAAAAGGACACTGGTGTTCACGGATGAAATTCATACAACATATACCACACAATTATCTCCGGACACAGGGGTTACATGTCAAGATCCCTGTTTTCTCCCCTCAGAAAGCTAACAGCAGTTTCACCTGCACATGGATCAGTTTATGGATCCCTTTCTTATTGTGCTTAGTGTTTACTTACTATTAACTATGTTCTACTTCTGTTGTTTTTACTTTTTAAGTTTTATCTTTGAAGCACTTCAACCAGTACAGGACTGCCACACAGCTCTGGATCCGCCAGCTACCACCATTCATGACCCAACTACGTTCCAAGGTCGCAGTGAGTATGTGCACTACACAGTCCAGCAGAATCTCTACAAACTGACCCATGCCTATTAACTGCCTGTCCATCAACGCAAGGGGCTTAAATCACCCTGACAAACGGCTCTCTATGTGGGCTGAAGCCAAAAAACACAGGTTGGACATCCTGTGTGTGCAGGAAACTCATTTCCAAGATACAAAAGCCCCCACATGCTCCCACAGAGATTACCCACATGTGTTTCTGGCAAACAGGCCTGGACATAAAAAAGGTAGCGTCCTGCTCGCTCTGAGAGACACCCTCTCCTTCCAACACAAAGAAACTATCACTGACCCGAATGGCAGGTTCATCATTCTCAAAGGAGACATAAACTCCATACACACTGGTCTCCTTATATGCCCCGAACTCCCACCAAATCCGCTTTCTCAGCAGATTGCTGAAAAAAGTCAAAGACCACCCTTATGGCAGCGTGCTCTTATGCAGTGACTTCAATCTCATAGTTGACTCAAAACTTGATACTTCTGCTCACAAAACTAATATTTCCTCTTATCTAAGTAAACTGATGAACAATGCAGATTTGTTCGACATCTAGCGATGCATGAATGCAAACGCAAGAGACTATACCTTTTTTTCACACAGGCATTGCTCCTACTTGCACATCGACCTATTCCTTTCAGATAAATGGTTGCTACAAAAAGTCTCCTCGGCACACATACATGACATCACGTGGTCTGACCACGCAGCTGTAACCATTACTATTAATGATCAGGTTGTCTCCTCTTCCCCACCCATCTGGCGCAACAACATACGGTTATTACAAGACCCCCGTACTTCTGCAGGGATCTCCCAACAGATAAAATACTTCTTCCTCAATAACGCAGACTCTGTCAATGATCCATTCACCCTTTGGAATGCCCATAAGGCATATATGAGGGGCATCTTGATCCAATTAGGAGCCAGAGAAAAAAGGCGTAGAACAGCACACATTACAGATATTCTACGTGACTTACACTCCCTAGAAGAACAAAACAAACAAGCACCGACCGCTACTCTTACCCATAAGATATCCCAATGTAGAGAAAAGCTTAGGGAAATACTTTCCCAACAATACGACTACCACCTCAGACGCCTGAAACTGACGTCATACGCCAACGCCAATAAAGCTGGCAAATACCTGGCGAATAGACTCAAGAATGCACGTGTGAAAACGAGAATTTCCCACCTGCTTCACCCCACTCTCAAACACAAAATTACCAACCCGCAAGACATCGCTAACCAATTCACAGACTATTACGGTAGCCTATACAACATCAAAGATGACCCCTCCACGACTCAACCTACACCAGAACATATACAAAACTTCCTCAAGACACTAAATCTGCCCTCTTTATCGAAGGACCAAATTTCATCCCTGAATGCACCATTCACCACATCCGAAATAGCTGCAACAATAGCAACGCTACCCTATGGTAAATCGCCTGGACCAAATGGGTTCACCAATGAATACTTTAAACTTTTCCAAGCACACCTTTCCCCACACTTGCAAACAGTCTTTACCAGAGCTGCTGAATCTGCATCCCCCAGAAATGCTGAAGGCTTACGTAGTCACACTACCTAAACCAGGTAAGGATCCCATAACCCCACCCAATTTCCGTCCAATTTCCTTATTGAATACAGACATTAAGATATACACCAAACTTATAGCCAAACGTTTATCTGACCTCATCCCATACCTCATACGACATGACCAGATGGGCTCTGTGAAGGGGAGACAAACCTCAGATGCTACCAGGAGAATCATTAATATTGTTTATCATGATGCACGTACTCAAACACCTTCTCTGCTGCTCTCTATAGACGCAGGGAAGGTGTTTGACAGGGTACATTGGAAATATATGTCTATGACCTTATCTAAATTCGTTTTTTGTGGTACTATACTCAATGCAGTGCTGGCCTTGTACTCCTGCCCATCGGCACAAGTATATACATCCAGCATGTTGTCAACCCCCTTTCAGATCACTAATGGTACCCGCCAGGGTTGCCCCCTATCCCCGACGATATTCAATCTCATGATTTAACCCCTGGAGGAGACCATTAGATCTCATAAGGATATCGCTGGTTTTCAATTGGGTTCCAAATCCCACGTTATCAACTTATTTGCTGACAATGTGATACTGATGCTGACTCAACCTCTTTCTTCACTTCCTCTGGCCCATGCGGTACTAAAAACCTTCGGAGACGTTTCCTACTACAAGGTGAATTTTTCCAAATCCCTCATCTTAAATATGGGTCTCGCACCTAGTGACTGTCTTAAACTACAACGAAACCTACCTTACACATGGACTGACAAAGGATTACCATACCTAGGTATAACCCTGACTCATAACATTAAAACTATGGTTGAAACCAATCTGAAACCTCTCCTAGCCAAGATAGGACCCCAAATCAACAACATAGCCAAAAGAGAATTGTCATGGCTTGGTAGACTAGCGGCATTCAAAATGCTCATACTCCCACAAATTCTATATATTTTCAGGGCTCTTCCACTCGACATCCCCAAAACCTACCTGAAATCTCTATCTAGTCTTCAATGGCAACTACTATGGGGTGACAAAAAATCCAGGTGCTCACGGACTAATCTACTACCCCATAAATCGGCAGGAGGTGCAGGCCTTGTGGACATACAGGACTATCTATGGGCTACCAGACTTGACCAACTTAAACACTGGTCCCCTTTAGATGACAGGCCTCTATGGGTGGACATCGAAACTTCCCTAGCTCCCATACCTGACTTACCTACAGTACTTCTGGGAGACAAGTGGTTACCCTGGAACTTATTGAAGTTACCCCCCACTATTGCCACATCACTTCGGGCTTGGAGATTTTTACTCTCCCGCCACTTCAGTAATAGCAAAGCTATAGACAACAACCTCCCACTAAATATAATAGAAGCTAACGTTTCTATGCTATCCCTGAAACAATTCCCTTCCCTAGGGGTAAACTTTGTCCGGGATTTTCTCCACGACGACAACCCACTGTCAGCAACAGACTTGATAACCAGATACAACATGCCTAATTATATGCTGTTCACATGTAAACGGGTAGCACACATTATGAAGGATAACCCATTTTGTACCTTATCTCTACCTACCTCGGTATGGCAACACCTCACCAAAGGTCCACAGAGCAACAAAGATATAGCAATGTACTACAATCTTTTAAACAACAAAAAGTTGTTTGTTAAATCAGTGGCACTTGTGAAGTGGGACACTGACATGGGAACCACAATTACGGATGACCAATGGAAATTTGCATTTAACATTATACAAAAATCTTCTCATTGCATTAACCATTGGGAAACATCACTTAGGATAATCAATCAATGGCAATATACCCCCTGCAGACTTGCAAAAATGTTCCCTGGTACTTCTACTTTATGTTGGAGAAACTGCGGTCACAAGGGGCATATTCTCCACCTTCTCTGGGAATGCCCGTATCACTAGTCTATGGAACCAAACATTTACACTTATTTCATCCCTAACGGGCATGATTACACCCCCTACCCCCACAATGGCTATACTGCTGATATGTTTGGAAAATTTTCCATACACAATGAGACATGTGGTGTCCCACATCATATTGGCTACTAGATCGTTGATACTACAACATTGGAAAACCATTCCGACTGTTAATATCACTGATGTCACCAGAAAAGTTCACCAAAATTACACGTTCGAACGACTCTTGGCAATTAACTTGCTTAAATGCATTAAATTTGATGAAATGTGGACTATATGGACTGCAAAATACGCTACTACATGACTTACTACATAATTTACTGATGATTGTATGACCTGAGTATGAATACTGTACATACTCTGGTTCTGTGATTCTCTATGTTCACTACTTTTGTTTTATTTTACTTTACTTCTCTGTATGCTATAAAAACTCAATAAACATCTTTTAAATAAAAAAAAATAAAAAATAATAATTTGTAAATTCATACATTCGTACATTCGTACGTTTGTAAACTCGTAAATTTGTAAATTTTGAATTTCAACTTCAATACGCAATGCATCCAGCATGCTTTTTGAATGGGCATTTAGTGCTGCCAGGTGTTTTGTGACAGATAAAATAGTGGATTAACAGCAGCTATCTGGCCCCTGATGCCAATGTCGCCAATTAAGTGTTTTTGGGGTGTAGAATCTCTAAAAGACTGTCTAGGCTGCCTAGCTTTGTGGGTGCTGATTTTATGTGGAAGAATTTTTTTGGTATAGGTTTAATGCTTTCCGAATGGGCATTCGGTGCTGCCAGAGGTTTTGTGACAGATAAAAGAGTGTGTCTGTCCAGACTCTGTTGACTGGCTGGCATTTATCAAAATTAATTATTCCTGGATTAACAGCAGCTATCTGGCCCCTGATGCCGAAGTCATCGATTAAGTGTTTTTGGGATGTAGAATCTCTAAAAGACTGTCAAGGCTTTGTGGGTGTTGATTTTATCTGGAAAAAATTTTTTGGTATAGGTTTAACCACTTTAAGACCAGCCTCGTTTTGGATTTTAGGTGTTTACATGTTTAAAACAGGTTTTTTTTTGCTAGAAAATTACTTAGAACCCCCAAACCATTATATATTGTTTTTTTTCTAACACCCTAGAGAATAAAATGGCAGTTGTTGCAATACTTTTTTTCGCACCGTATTTGCGCAGCGGTCTTACAAGCACACTTTTTTTGGAAAAAATTCACTTTTTTGAATAAAAAAATAAGACAACAGTAAAGTTAGTCCAATTTTTTTATATATTGTGAAACATAATGTTACGCCGAGTAAATTGATACTCAACATGTTACGCTTCAAAATTGCGCCCGCTCGTGGAATGGCGTCAAACCCTCAAAAATCTCCGTAGGCGATGTTTAAAAAATTCTACAGGTTGCATGTTTTGGGTTATAATTATTGCTCTCACTCTACCGATTGCGGCGATACATCACATGTGTGGTTTGACCACCGTTTTCATATGCGGGCGCTACTCACATATGTGTTCGCTTCTGCACGCGAGCTCGTCTGGACGGGGGCGCTTTAAAAAATTTAATTAAATTTAAAAAAAAAAAATTTCTTATTTATTTTACTTAATTTTATTTATTTTTACACTGTTTTATTTTTTTTTTAAATTAGGTCACTTTTATTCCTATTACAAGGAATGTAAACATCCCTTATAATAGAAAAAAATCATGACAGGTCCTCTTAAATATGAGATCTGGGGTCAAAAAGTCCTCAGATCTCCTATTTAGAATTGAAAAAAAAAAATTTCATTCAAAAAAATGACATTGAAAAAAATGTTCATTTAAGATCTATGGGCGGAAGTGATGTTTTAAAGTTGCTTCCGCCCTGCTATGGTATAGAGACGGGTGGGGGCCATCTTAGCCTCACTCGTCTCCATACCAAGGAAGTGACAGGACCCAATCGCCTCTGCAGCTGCTGCCGTTACCGAGATATCCCTCTTCAAAAAAGGGACGTACATCGTCGTGCGCTGGTCGTAAAGTGGTTAATGGGCACAATTGACACCAGTGTAAATTTTGGCAGCAAATTTCTATTTCATTTTGGTCTTAGGACTAAAATGGCATTTTAGTTTTAGTCCCATTTTAGTCTTCTGCAAGTGTTTTAGTTTTAGTCGTATTTAGTCGACTAAAATGTACAGGAGATTTACTTAACTAAAATGTCCTACATTTTAGTCGACTAAAATCTCTAGTACATTTTAGTCGACTAAAATCTAATGGGTTTAGTGACATTGTAATGCATTATTTCAGCATTTCTCTACAATTTCCAAACTCCTTATATACTCCTGGAGTGAAAAACCAAATAGGTTTATTATTTCTTGTATTAAGGTTTTAACATGCACTATAGATACAGATTTAGTCATTATATAAGGTCTTTAACCACTTTCAGACCGGACCAATTTGCAGCCAAAAGAACAGGCCCCTTTTTGCGATTCGGCACTGCGTCGCTTTAACTGACAATTGCGCGGTCGTGTGACGTGGCTCCCAAACAAAATTGATGTCCTTTTTTTCACACAAATAGAGCTTTCTTTTGGTGGTATTTGATCGCCCCTGCGGTTTTTATTTTTTGCGCTATAAACAAAAAAGTGCGACAATTTTGAAAAAAAACGCATTCTTTTTTATTTTTTGCTATAATAAATATCCCCCAAAAATATATAAAAAAACATTTTTTCCTCAGTTTAGGCCGATACGTATTCTTCTACATATTTTTGGTAAAAAAAAACGCAATAAGCGATTATTGCTTGGTTTGCGCAGAAGTTATAGCGTTCACAAGATAAGGGATAGTTTTATAGCATTTTTATTAATATTTTTTTTTATTAGTAATGGCGGCGAACATAGATTTTTATTGTGACTGCGACATTATGGCGAACACCTCGGACATTTTTGACACATTTTTGGGACCATTGTCATTTATACAGCAATCAATGCTATTTAAATGCATTGATTCCTGTATAAATGACACTGGCAGTGAAGGGGTTAACCTCTAGGTAGCAGTGTAGGGGTTAACTATGCCTAGGGGTGTGTTTCTTACTGTGGGAGGGCGTGGCTGTCAGCTAGTGAATGCTGATCTCTGCTCCAATCACAGGGAGCAGAGATCGGTGTCACTAGATGCTAGGCAGAACTGGGAGATGCTGTTTATTTCCGCATCTCCCCGTTTAGCCTTCCCGTGAGACGATCGCAGGTGTCCCCGTGGCGATCAAGTCTGCGGGACCCGCGACCGGCCTCACGGGGGTCCCGACTGGCGCGGGAGCGCGCCGCTCCCGGCACGCTCCCGATGGCACGGCGGCATTTTAAAAGGGACTTATATATACGCCCTTATGCCTGTCCGTGCCATTCTGCCGACGTACATCGTCGTGCGCCAGTCGGGAAGCGGTTAAGGTAAACCAAGTTTTGTTACAGGAATATTGCTTTTTTGACAGAAGTACAATGTTAAAATAAAAAATAAGAATAAAAACTCTTTGTGTGATGATGCCACCATGCAGTGCACATTTACATGAACTTGTTTGCTTTAAGAAAATATATAATGTTTGGGAGGGGTTATGTAATCTTCAGGCCTAAATTGATTTTTTTTAAGCATGGGAGCAAAAACAGCTCTGGTATCAAAAGAGTTAATCCTGCATAGATCAGTGTGTTGTTCTCTATTGACAAGGAGCAGGTATCCTTCAGGGGGCCTCTATATATCAGTATGAAGTGTGTGTGGCAGTGTGTGAGAGGGTTAACTACACAGCCAAGCCCCCACCATCTTAATAGAACATCCCCCTGCAGATAACAGCCATTGATAGTCTAACCTTCTGCGGACAGCCTCCTATTACAAATGCTTGGCTCCATCCAGAGGAAGCAGGAGCTCTATGGAAACCGGAAGTTCTGAGGGTAAACGTCCCTGCCTCACATTTTCGTTTACTTTTCATTCATTAACGAAAATGGAATTGATTTTCGTCATAGTTTTCATGAGTGGACGAAAATATGGTGTACTTTTTGTCTTTGTCATTGTAAAAATGATGACGAAAACATTTTTGCTGGCAAAATTAACACTGATTGACAACAAAGGACCAATTTTTTCGCACCTGTTGGACAGGTGCATAGATATTTGCATTTTTACAGCAAGGCCAATTCTTGCTTTCATCAAGAGTACCTCTAAAGGGTTATAGTGTGAAGGCACCATCAACACCCAAAACCTAATTTTTTCCACCATTGTTTGAGCGGCATATTATTTCAATTGTGTACAGTAAGGCCATTTCTTTTTTTCATCAACCGCACCTCTATAGGGTTATAGTATGATGGCACCGTATGAAGGCACCACCAACACCCAAAGCCCAATTTTTCCACACCTGTTACTTCTATCTAAAGTATGTGAATCAGACACCAGAATGTATCCAAAAAATCTCTAATTCTGTTTCCGAGTGCACTAAATTGTGGCCTCATCATACAGACTGGCTCCTCAAACCTATGATTACAAAATAAAGAAAGCTTGCAGGGAAAATGTCTTTTTTTTTTCTTGATAAATGTCATTTTCGCTGCATCAGGTTCTATACACGGTACAGATGAGCCACTTTACAGGGAGACTAAGGGGACCCCCCGGACACTATATTTAAAGGGCTTTTTCATTTTTATTGTTTCACTTTAATCATCAAAAAACATTTTTCCCTCAGGGCGGTACCCGGACCCTCATATCCTTTGAATACCCAATAACTTGCATATAATGCTTAAGAATGGGCAATTTTGATTTTTCGGGTCCCATAGACTTCATTGGGATTCATTGATCAGCTTCAAACTGCTGCAATGTTCAACAGTTCTGGCACAAACTGAACCGGGGATTGTTCGGCCCATCTCTATTGAAAATCATAAATTATCGGTCAAATAATTATTCATATATGTAGTATTAATTCTTTGGCAAGATTTTTTAATTATTTATTTATATTTGCTCATGCACTTTTGGAGGAATATTCTTTATTTTTATGAAAAAAAACTTTGTTTATGTGTGTACTTTAGCACTAGCACTTTAAAGCACATTAAGATATCAACTATTGATGTAATTGTGGAAGCGCACCTATCTGCGATATAGTCTTATGCCCCGTACACACGAAAAATCCGACCACAAAATCCATCGGATTTTTTCCGACGGATTTAGTCCGCACTGGTGTTGCATACACACGGTCGGACAAAGTTGTCAGAAAGATCATTCTGAACGTGGTGACGTTTGTTGCCTACGACGGGACTACGTAGAGGCTAGTAGCCAATAGCTTTGGTCTTGTAATGTGATCTGAGCATGCGTGGCACTTTGTCTGTCGGAATTCGCTACACACGATCGGAATTGGTGTGATCGGACTTTGTTGTCGGAAAATTTTTAGAGCAGGAGATAAAACTTTGTCCGTCGGACAATCCGATGGAAAATGTCCAATGGTGCCTACACACGGTCGGAATTTCCAACAACATTGTCCGATAGGACAGAATCCATCGGAAAATCCGACCGTGTGTATGGGGCTTTACAACTAAGATATCTAATGATATCTATAATATGGAAACATTTGATCTAGGGAATTGATCCAGATGTGTTGGTAGAGATTTTACCTCCCTGTGGAGCATAGCCAGCAACACTGTCCTAAGAAATTTACATTTGCCTTCCTCTCTACCAAAGTTGTATTTGAGATGTGAACATATAAACCTGATAAGCAGAAGTTTTTTTTTAAATCTGATTAATAATGAAACTATCTATGTACTTCCTGCATACAGAAGTTTTCAGGGAAAAAAAGCTTCAAATCCCCAACTGGCAGCCAGAATTACACTCTATGTAAATGGGGATCAAAGTCTTATTTAAAGCATATATAATGAATGATAAAAATTGTCACATGGGATGAACATACAAATGAAGGAAGAGCAATGGAAACTTTCTCTTCATAAAAATCTTAATTCCCATAAATTGTAAGATGTTGTGGGCATGACCCTTTCAAAGTTTCTTTCCCAGTTTTTTTTACCCTTAAAGGAATTTTCCCAGATTGTACAAACTGAATATTATAATGGTGCTACTGTATATAATAAATAAATAAATACATACATACCCTCTGACTCGCTGAGCCAGAATATTAAAAATCTGTTGTATCTGGACATACACAGACAGTGTATTATACGAAGGCTAATGATGGATAATGTCCTACTATTCTTAACGTTGCTAAGGTACACAAACACAGCTCAAGTCAAACATGTATTATCTTGAAGGGCCATAAAAGTTTTTAGGACTTTTGTTCTGCATTGAGTAGCACATTATGGCAAGTTCAGACAGCTGGTTATTTAAAGGACTGTGGTTGGTAAAAAGATAACTGGAAAGGAATTACTTAACATTTTGCAGGTTCAGATAATGTATGTGATTTGCATTTGAAGAAAAATCGTTGGGACCATCAACCCCTTCTTCTGTAGTGTAGAGACAAGTTCAAATAATTTATCAGTAATTGAAACTAGACAACAAAATTACTGATGCACCTTTGGCTTCCAGGTGACTTTTAAAAGAGGTTCTACAGTCATGTATCACTATCATAGACATTGTTGTCATTTTATCTGTCACTGTCTTGATCCTTTATGCAAATCAGTGGATTATTTGAAGGGAAGAGTAATTTATTTGTCAAGCATGTAAGCAACTTACAAAGCTTTATAAATACTGAACAAAGCATTTGTTTCCCTTACAATGCAATATTTTTAATTTGTGTTATTTCAGAGATCCATTAAAAAAAAAATAAAACAAGTAACTATGATGATCCCGGGAAAAGATAGATAATATTGGAACTTCTTTAGATCTTTGAAAAAAAAGTATTTTTCCAGAACCAGTGAATGAGATGACATTCTGCTGACTTCCATCGTCCAATAATGTACAAACAAAAATGCTGTTTTTTTTTTTTAATTCTCTTTGCATGTGATTAGGCATTCCTTAGGCATTAGGCAATTAAATGTTACTACATTAACTAAGCTCTGGGGCAAATTTCCTTGCAGAGAACAGCCTATTTGCATTTAGTAAATTAACTCCTTAGACTAAGCCCCACCTTGGCCCTAAGTAAAAAAAAAAAAGGATGTCTACCCTTCTACAACACAGGAAGGGTGTGCAAACAGATAAGGATAGAATTTATCAGCCAGTCTCTGCCTGCCCTTCTCATGTGGGTATGAAACACATTAAAGAGGTAGTTTGGATAGTGACATCAGCGGTCATAGACTGGGGATTCTGTTCTGTTTGTAGTTGGTATATACAATTATTATACACATTTTTATATTCACATATTCACTAAATTATTTTAACTCCTAAGGCCCATACTACCCTGATAAAGCGAACGTGGGAAAAGACAGCAATGCAAACTGGATACTCCCTTTTAAGAAAAAAGCCTAAACCCAACCTTACCCATAAGTACAATAATAAAAAAAAATGGTTTCTTGCAAGATATGACCACCGACTCAGACACTGGCCTCTCAGAGGTGATGATAACAGGGAAAATCCAACTTGTAATTGAAAGTTTAATTCTTACAATAATTTTTGGAAGTACAGACCTGTTCAGACAGGCAGGACACATAGCAAAATATACCCCAGTACTGAAATTTAAAACACATATGCATAGATTGTTAAAGTAGAAGTAAACCCAACCTCTAACCTCTCCTATGTGCTTTACAAGCAGTGATACTAATATAAAGGCATTTATTTGAGCACTTTTTTTTTCTCCCACAATTTACTGCCCATAAATCCGTTTGTCACATGTTCCAAATAAAAAAAATAGTTTTTTGTACTGATGTACAGTACTGTACAAAAGTTTAAGGCAGGTGTGAAAAAAATGCTGTAAATTAAGACAAATTTTTTTAACCACTTAAGGACCGGAAGGATTTGATCTCCTTAATCACAAGGCCATTTTTGGTGATACGCACTGCGTCGCTTTAACTGAGAATTGCGCGATCATGCAACATTGTACCAAAAAAATGTATGTCCTTTTTTTCCACAAATATAGCTTTCTTTTGGTGGTATTTCCTCACCTCTGCGGTTTTTATTTTTTGCGCTATAAACAAAAAAAGATCGACAATCTTGAAAAAAAACAACAATATTTTTAACTTTTTGCTATAATAAATATCCCAAAAAAAAAAACACAAATTTATTCCTCAGTTCGTTTGCGCAAAAGTTATAGCGTCTACAAAATAGGGGATAGATTTATGGCATTTTTATTTTAATTTTAATTTATTTTATTTTATTTATTTTAATTTTTTTACTGGCGGTGATCTGCGATTTTTTGCAGGACTGCAACATTGCAGCAGACAGATCGTAGACTTTTGACACTTATTTGGGACCTTTAAAATTTATACAGCGATCAGAAATAAAAATAGCCACTTATTACTGTATTTTTTTTTTTTTTCAAATAAGCTTTATTGAAATTTCATAGTTATACAAACAAGGTGAATCACAAACGATGTACAGGAGATGGCAGAAAATGCGATACACAACAACAATTTCTTAACAGTAACAGGGTGGTAAGAGAAGTTTCATGAGTGTAGACAGGAGTCCATGCGTGGACGAGGGGGGGGAGGAGTTGAGGTTGACAGTGCTATAATAACAATACATGTTTTACATTTTGGGAGAAGTGGCAGTAGGTGGTGGTAAGTAATCTGTGGGTAAAGGTATATCTTGTACCGTCTGAGTTAGGTAGGTGACATCACTAGTGGGACAATCGAATAGTGTAACACTCCAGTTCATCCCATCTCCACTCACCCCTGTGGGGCTCTAGCTGTGAGTGAGGGTGGGAGATTTAGGGGTAGGCAAGAGCAGGTAGGGAGTATCTTAGCAAAGGACGGATATGGGGTCTAGTGTCAGAGAAATCCACTGTACATTTAGTTTCCTGAGAAGTGCAGTAGGGCTCAGTTACGCGTGTGGGGTGCACTATGAGGATTAATGGCTGAACAATATGGATATGATTAGGGTAGCACGGGGGTAACCAGTAATTGGTCGGTGGTGGATGCCTGGTCGCGGAAATGTTTCCAACAAGCCCATGTGGTTCCGAATCTATTCGGATCGCCCCTAGCCTGATGTATGAGGCTTTCCATCTCTGCGATTCTATCTATGCGTTTTATCCACTCAGCAATAGTGGGGGAGATGTGGTTCTCCAGTGTATTGGAACGCATTGAGTCGCAGCGTTAATGAGGTGCAGTGTCAATGATCTGTTGTAAGATCTTTGGGGGATGGAGGTGTGGTGCAGAAGGAATTGAGCTGGGGTGAAGTCCGGCGTATAAGTCGTGATTTGGGAGATTAGTCGGTGGACATCTGTCCAAAAAGATTGGATGAGAGGGCATTCCCACCAAATGTAGTAAAGTTCCTAGAGCCGAGTTGCACCTCCAACACGACGGAGGGACATGTGGTTGAAATTTGTGAATTTTGACAGGGGTTCTGTACCATTTGGAGAGGAGCTTGTACCTATTCTCTTGGGCTGAGACATTAATAGAGCCCTTGTGCACGTGATGGTATATACGTTCCCATTCTTCAGGGGTCAGGTCTACTGAGAGTTCCGACTCCCACCATTGGACCAGAATATCGTCCTTGATGACATGTGCAGAGAAGAGTAGAGAGTATGTTACATGTCGTTGGAGTTCAGAGCTCAGGCAAAGAGGTTCAAAGGGTGTAAGGTCTCTGTGCCATTGTGGAGACTGTGTCGAGGTTTGAAAGAAGTGCCTCAGTTGTAAAAACTTAAAGAAGGGAATATGATAATCTGGTAGGGAAGAGGACAACGATTGAAAAGGTCGAAGGACCTTGTTGTGAAAGAAGTCGCGTGCCCGAGGGTGAGTGTCAGGGGGGATCGTCAGAGGAGATTTTAAAGTCAGGTCTGGGGGAAATTCGGGGTTGTCAGTCAAGGGGGTCATAGGGCCGTAAGTTGGAGCAAGATGCATGTGTGAACACGAGGTACAGAAGGATGACAACGTGGCAGCAATCAGTGGGTGCGAGGTTAGGGGTTTGGGCGCGTGAGAGCGGTGGATCCAGGGAAGGTGGGCCAATGGTGTCAGGGAGAACGTTTGTTACAGTCGTACCCAGTCTTTAGTTAGCTTGTGTGTGTGCCAATCTACAATTCTGGTTAGGTGGCAAGCTAAGTGATACTTACGGATGTCAGGGAGGCTGAGGCCACCCAGGGTTTTAGGTAGGGTCATACGCGACCAATTGATCCTAGGGGATAGGGCTTTCCATATAAAAGTTCTGCAGAGACGTTGATAGACTGAGAAGAAAGCCTGTGGTAAGTTGATGGGTATAGCTTGGAGCAGATAGAGGAGTCTAGGAAGGATATTCATTTTTAGGATCGCTATTCTACCGAACCATGAGAAGGATCCCGAATGCCACTTTTGTAGGTCACCTTGTATTGTTTGAAGAGTAGTTTGGAAGTTTAGAGCATATAGATCTGATAGTTTAGATGGAAGTTTAATACCTAGATAAGAGATGGCCTGAGGTGCCCACCTAAAAGGGAAATTGAGCTTACATTGTGACAACAAAGGGGCTGGTAAGGAGACATTAAGGGCTTCGGATTTAGAAAAATTAATTTGTAAGTTGGAGATAGTTTTAAAGGAGGAAAAATCTTTGAGTAAGTTGGGGATGGTGGTGACGGGGTCGGACAGGAAGAGTAGGACGTCATCTGCATAGGCAGCTACTTTATACGTGTTATGGTTAATGGTGAGGCCCTTGATGTTTGGATTATCCCTGATCCTGCGTAAAAAAGGTTCCATCGTGAGTAAAAAGATAATCGGGGACAAGGGGCATCCTTGACGGGTGCCATTGGAGATGGAGAAGGCGTTCGACAGGCGGCCGTTTATCCTGAGTTTGGCAGATGGGGATGAGTATAAAAGCATAATCATTTGGATCATAAGCTGCGGTATCCCCACTGCTCGGAGTACAGCTTCCATGTAGTCCCACGCCACCCTGTCGAACGCCTTCTCTGCATCGAGGGACAGAAAGAAGCCCGGGGTGGAGGTTTTGGTTAGCCAATGGTGGATATTCAGAGCTTTAATGGTATTGTCCCTGGCTTCACGACCAGGAACAAAACCCACCTGGTCTAGGCCAATCAGATTCGGGAGGAGAGGTAAGATCCGATTGGCTAACACCTTGGCATATATTTTCAGGTCAACGTTGAGCAGTGAAATGGGGCGATAATTTGTAACTATCATGAGGTCTTTGTCCGGTTTTGGGATAAGCGTAACATGGGCTTCCAGTATGTCCCTATGTGCTATGTCAGAAGGGGTGAAGTTGTTAAAAGCTGTAACTAAGCGGGGTATTAGAGTGTCAGGGAAAGCTTTATAGTAGCTGGCTGATAGGCCATCTGGGCCAGGGCTTTTCCCAGCTTTTAATTGTTTCAAGGCTAGGAGGGTTTCCGTCTTCGTAAGAGGGGAGTTCAGGCTAGATGCTTCCGCGTCCGAGATTGGGGTAGGAGAGTATTCGCTTAGAAAGTCTAGAATGGCGGATGTACGATCTGGATATGCGGGAGTTGAGGAAGGAGTGGGAAGATTGTATAGTTTGGAGAAATAAGTTACAAATTGGTCGGTGATGTCTTCTGTCGTGGAGAGAGGGTTACCCGCCGCGTCATTAATTGTGTGGATGGTATGGGCTGCCTTCTTGCATTGGAGTGCTTTAGCCAATAATTTGCTAGATTTGTTGCCGAATTCATAGAACATTTTCTGGGACATGGCATAATTACGTCTTATTTTTAAATGAAGTTCTTCGAGAAGTTTTTCCCTGGCTTGGGTCAGTTCAGTCAGAACCTCGGCAGCAAGGGAGGCTTTGTGTTTCCGTTCAAGGGAGCTAATTTTGTCAGTTAGGAGTTTAATGTGAGCTTTTCTGATTTTATTGCGTTTTGCTGCCAAGGAAATGAGAGTGCCTCTAATCACACATTTGTGCGCAGCCCAAACCGACATCGGGGAGGAGGTTTCTGAAGAATTTTCAAGAAAGTATTGCGACAGTTGTGTGGAGATTGCTTGTATATTTAGCGGGTCCGTGAGCAGAGAATTATCTAGACGCCATATGTGTGATTTGGTCGTCGGGGAGGAGAGGGATAACGTCATCGATACCGGGTTATGGTCAGACAGAAACATTGGCTCAATGGAAGCTTTGGTCAAATTCGATAGGTCGTTCTGGGTTATGAATAGGTAGTCGAGTCTCGAGTATCGGTTGTGGGGTGTAGAGAAAAAAGTGAAGTCTTTGTCTTTAGGATAGAGGGTGCGCCAGGAGTCGTGTAACAATAGGTCATGTAATTGTGATTTAATCGCACGCAGGGCTCTATAAGGTAATGTGGAGTGTCCTTTAGAGGTGTCTAGGGTTGGGTTAAGAGCCACGTTAAAGTCCCCACCAACAATGAGAGTACCTGATTGAAAAGCAGTGAGTTGGTGTAGGGAGTTGCGGAAGAAGGTGACTTGATGGGTGTTAGGTGCATAGAGGTTGGCAACGGTAACGTTTCTATTATGAAGTGTTCCTTTCAGAAAGAGGAATCTGCCCTGCACATCTTTTTGGATATCTGTAACTTGAAATGGACAGTTTTTTGATATAAGGATAGATACCCCTTTGGATTTGGCTTCATTGTTGGGGGCATGATGGACGGTTGGGAAATGTTTGTTGTGGAGTTTGGGGATGGCATCCGATCTGAAGTGGGTTTCTTGAATTAAGGCAATGTGTGTCTTAGACTTATGTAGATAGGAGAGTAATAGTGATCGTTTTTCAGGTGTGTTGAGGCCACGTGCATTTATCGAACATATCTTAACTTGCGAGGGAGAGTGGGTATATTCATGCGAAGTGCATGTGGCGTCCATTTTGATAGGTTAGTAGGGTGGAGTGTAGGCGGGGGGTGAGGGGGGCTGGGGGGAGTAGACTCCTGAGAGCGGGCGACGGGATACGTCGGGAGAGTCAGATTTAGAAGGCACAAAAATCACCCTAAAGAGGAAAGAGAAAAAACAAAAAAACAAAAAACAAAAAACAAAACAAAAGTATTAAGAAAGACCGAGTAGACAGTGAGGAGCAATTCCTAACTGTCTTAGAGAGTGAATTCGGTATAAGTACAGAGCGGAGACAGTGCCCCTCCCTTCCGTAGGATGGAGGTGCCCGAGTCCGCTACTGAGTGGGGGTTAGCTCTAGCTCGGACGAAAGTGGAAGTAAAAGTGATGAGATCGGGAAAGTCCCGCTGCCACACGACTGTGTGAGGAGGTATAAGTGGGAGGAGATACCTGCAGTACTGCAGATGTATAGTAACTGGAAAATAAAACGGTGGTCAGAGATCATGGTGAGAAGTTAAGGTCGGGGTGTGGGGAGGAGTATGGTGAGAGCCTCCCAGTTGACGGTATGTTATTTGCTACTGTGACCTTAAGGTTACCTTCAGTAAAAAGTGTTAGTGATATGTAGGTACAAATCTAGATAACATGGGATGCGGCAACACGGAGCAGAGCAGTGGTAGGTGGCCGTCATAAACATAACATTAACAATTCTAAAACATAGAAGATGCCTTGCAAAATAAGTTCCTAAAGGACCGTATGCATATGGTCGTATTTCGGACAGCGGAAAAAATAAGGTAGGAGTCTTTCCATAATATCATGGACATTAACATACGTTTAACCGATAAGGTCTTCAGAGCAGTAGACATGGATGATCAGCCGTGGGAGAGGATTGCTGGAGTCGCTGGTCCGGCTGTTGTTGCGGTGTGGTAGGATAATGGTCAAGGCGAAACACCACGTAAGTCAGTCTGTAGGATGAAGCGAAAAGTTAGGGAGTGGGAAAACATGCAAAGGTAGGGAGGATCATGCAGATAGAAGCATGTTTTCCGTGACGGCAACCTGAAAATCACGTTTCCCTACTAAAAGACCTGCCCAGACCTGGATCCTCAATAACTAAATAACCCAGTGGGTTAGCAGCGTATATTTAGTTGAACATCTCCGGCTGTAGGATATTTCCGGGAAGATGACGTGTACTCATTAGCCGTACGTCGCATTGACATTCAATGAGAGTCTTGTGTGCGGTCGCTATGCATTATGGGGTTTGTAGTACAGAGCGTGGGTCGAATGTTGCAGGAGAAGGCCCATAGCACAGTATGGAGTAGGAGTGGTGGATTGCGAGAGACAGGTTGAGAATAAATCATGGTAAGTGTAAAAGTATAGACAAGCATTACCGCTGCTAGGGAAGGTGGAAAATAAAAAATAAAAATAAACAAAAGCGGAGTAGATTGTAGGTTCGGAGGCATGAACCGGGGCCAGGAGCGGTGTTAAGGAGAGCATGGCAAAGTACCTTTGATCAGGTCGTTCCTGGGGTGGATACCAGTTCTGAGCAGATCTTCCATGGACAGTCGATACATAGCCAGCAGGTGGATGAGGACGTATGCGGACGTGCAGACAGGTCCCGTTCAGCTGCTGAGTAGAGGCTGGGCGAGTAGATGGTGGTCGGCGGTCACCCTGCAAATAGGTCCCAAAGGTAGCAGGACAGTCTAGCACATAAGATGACCGGGAGGACGGCAGTCAATGTACATGCAGAGAACCGCGATGAATGACAAGTATCATGGGAGCTCAGCGTCCAGGACAGAGGGAAAGGAGGCGGAGCTTCTGCCGTGGTGCACCCTGGTAGCTGTAGTCGTAGCAAAGAATCGGCTGCAATAGACTGAAGTGCATAGAGGCAGCCAATAGGTCCGCGGAGCTGAGGAGAAATCAGTGTTGATAGGCTCCCAGCGAAGAATTAAGGAGACTGAGGCTTTGCATAGTAACAGGCGCATTACAGTAGTGAACAGTAGATAACCGTAAAAAGAACAGGTCGCCATTTTCAAAACAAACAGTGGCGGCAAAATAAAGTTTGAAATTGGGAGAACTGTGGAGTAAAGGGTGGGTTAGTTACCCGGTTCAGTAGTCCCTTCTGGCTCTCCTGGAAGTCGGCGGGTCGGAGGGGCTGCCTGGAGCTCGGTTATCCCTCGGGTGCATGTGGGTCGACCGGGCGGAGGGTGAGCGGCGGCGTCTGTACCGGGTATCCTGTGAGTCCATGGGTTCCGGTGGAGAGATGTTTCTCCGGACAGCCGAGCTTCGGTAGTCTGCATACCAGTCGGGAACGGCGACTGGCGGGATGTGTAAGATGCGGAAGAATTGAGGGAGATCCTCAGGTACTTTTAGGAATGCCGTGCGCCCTTGAGAGGTGGCAGCCAGGCAGAAGGGAAACTTCCATTTGTAGGAAATCCCGTTGGCACGGAGGGCATCAAGGATAGGCTTCAGGTTTCTGCGGTGTTGTAGTGTTATCCCCGAGAGGTCCTGATAGATCTGGACAGGGTGGCCTGCGTGAATGATCTGCTGCTTTCCCCTGGCTCTTCTCAGAATCTCCTCTTTTAGTTTGAAGTCTGGTATGCAGCAGACAACATCTCGTGGTGGATCCGAGTCTCGTCCCTTGGGTCGCAGAGCGCGATGGATCCGGTCCATATCGATCGGTGTGTGGGATGGTCGTTCTAGCAGGTCATTGAGGAGACTAGTGACTTCTGAGACAATGTGAGTACCGTCAACGGCCTCTGGAAGACCCCTGACTCTAAGGTTGTGGCGCCTGCCCCTGTTGTCGAGGTCTTCCAGGTGCCTCTGCATGTCCCGCAGTTGAAGGGTATGTGTGTCCACATGGTGGGTGGTCTGCTTGAGTTGCGTCTCCTGCTTTTCCATCACTTCTTCAACCGCCATTACCCTGCTGTTCAGTGCCCTGATATCGATGCGGAGCTCCGAGATGGCCGCCGACAAGGTGTCCTTAATGTCGGCGGCTATGGTCCGGAGGTCATGCAGGCTTAACTGGGGTGGTTGTGAGGGTGGCGGGACAGGTTCAAGCACAAGGGTGTTGTCTGGGTGGATCGTTGGGGGAGATGAGAGCGGCGCTTCTGTCAGCGCTGGAGAGGAGGTCTGCGAGGTCCTGAGGTGATTAGCCGCCATATTGTCCCTATGAGCGTGGAACATGTCTGGGATGTTTGTGGAAATACCTCCGTTGTTCCTGCGGGGAGAACGGGAGCGGGAGGTTGAGGAGGTCCGAGAAGCAGTTCCCATTGTCACAGGCAATTTTGTAGTGGAAAAACCTCCGGTAGTCTGGTAGCAAGTCGTGTGGCAGAGGGAGCTCAGGAGTTAAGCTGCCATCTTCTAGTCCGGTTAGGCCACGCCCTATTACTGTATAAATATCATTGTCAGGGAAGGGGTTAATCCTAGGGGGTCGAGGGGTTAAATGTGTGTCCTAGGGAGTGTTTCTAACTGGGGGAATGGGAATGCCTGGAGGAGGAGACAGATCGCTGTTCATAATCAGTATGAACAGCTGATCTGTCTCCTCTCTCCTGGCAGAACAGAGATCTGCCTGTTTACATTGACAGATCTCCGTTCTGTGTCTCTCAGGAGTGATCGCGAGTGCCCAGTGGACATCGTGGCACACGCATCAGCTCAGTTATCGTGGTGTGCGCACACCCCCTAGTGGTCTTAAAGTGGCCAATGTACAGTTACTGTGATTCACCCACAGGAGCCAATCTGCCGCACTATAACTGCGGCGGCTGATCCTTAACTGGCTTGGCAGGTATGTTGTTCAACAAATCTTTGAGAACTAACCACAGATCTTCTGTTAATGTAGACTGACTCAAATCCTTCTGCCTGTTCATGTAATCCCATACAGACTCAATGATGTTGAGATCAGGGTTCTGGGGGGGCCAAACCATCACTTCCAGGAGGACTCCTTGTTCTTCTTAATGGAGAATATAGTTGTTATTGGCATTGGCTGTATGTTTTGGGGGTGGTTGTCCTGCTACAGAATAAATTTAAGGCCAATCCCACACCTCCATGATGGTATGACATGATGGCTAAGTATCTACTAGTATTTCTCAGCATTGAGGACACCATTGATCTTGACCAAATCTCCAATGCCATTTGCAGAAATGCAGTCCCAAACCTGCAATAAACCTCCACCATGCTTTACTGTTGCCTGCAGACACTCATTATTGTACCACTGTACAACCCTTTACAAACAAACAGCCTTCTTCTATAGTCAAATATTTCACATTTTGACTCATCAGTCCAGAGCACCTGCTGCCATTTTTCTGCACCCCAGGTCCTACGTTTTCTTGCAAAGTTGAGTCGCTTATCCTTGTTTCCACGTCCTGTACACGAGGACGTGGTTGTACAAGAGGTTGGTTTTAATGGTGCTTCTGGCTATCTAAGGAGATGACAATGGTTCTGACCATGTGATATACAATTATAACATACTAAAGGATATTATGATAATTGATAGAAGATAATATTCTGCTGGAGGAGAAAACTGAAGATGAGGCTAAAAGCTGAGAAAGCTTATTTTTTTGCTGAAGAGTATTTTTTGATTTATGCACCTTTAGACTATACCTACATTTTAGCTAAACACAATAAGTAATTTTCTGCAGCATGCTATATGCACAACTATTTTACCTTGACATTGTCTTTAAGGATCCTAGAAACTCCTGTCACTTAAATCATTTTATTTAATATGCAGATCTTGTGTGAGAGTGTCAGGTTGGTGAGTAGACTGGCAAGTAAAACAGGGCTGGCATTTGTATGAAAATTGATATTGTTACCCAAAATTGAATACAGAAAGAGAAAACCTAATGCACAAAAGATTTCATCAACGTCAACCAAAATGTAGGTTTTTCTGCTAAAAATAATATATGTACCCACATGTTTATGACTAATAATCTATAACTAACTTATCCCAGCCCTTATTCTGACCTTAACTGCTAACATCACTCTTCATTCAAATTTATAAACGTAAATTTAGACAGTTAACCTATACCTGAAACTTCTTAGTATTAGATAGATTAGTAAGAGGTTAGAACCACCTCCAAGTTTTTATTGCTGCCTGTGTCTCACTGGGGAGATTCACCCTCTAATTTTCCTGATCGTCAATGTCATCATAAATCTGAGTGAGCCATTGGCTACCGCTGCTGTCAATCACAGCCATTGAGCCAATGAGTAGAGAGAGGGGCGGGGCCAAGTTGTGGCTTTGTGTCTGAATGGACACGCAGAGTAGCGACTCAGGAGCGAGCCTGCTTGGGTGCCCCCACAGCAAGCTGCTTGTTATGTGGGGCACTCGGCAGGAGGGAGGGGCCAGGAGAAGCTGCCCAGGACCTGAGAGGAGGAGGATCAGGGCTGCTCTGTGCAAAACCACTGCACAGAGCAGGTGTGTATGACGTTATTTAAAAAAAAAAAAAAGAAAACCTATAATATCACTTTATCGTTTTTATTGTACTGAATGTGTTATTTTCTCCACCAGTGTATGCTCTATGGCCATTGAACTGCAAACCTGATAGGGAGTCCAAGGGCCAGTTAAAGGAGTGCACAGCAGGCTGACAATGCTGCTACTAACTAAGAGGCAGCATCTTGGTGTTCAGCCATCAGCCTGAAACAGTGATGTTACTTACATGCTCTCCAGCTAAGAAACTGTGCAACAGATTAAAAAGATTACATGCATAGTTATCAAGGTGCAGTACTAAAAATTGATATTGAATAAGGTATATGTCAATGACTATGAAACAGATTCTATTAAGATTTAAATTCATTGACATATACTTTATTTCACATCAATTTTTACTGCTGTAACTTGAATAGTATGCATTTTCTCTATATGTTTTAGGGAGACATGTATGAGCAGCTGCTAGGGTGCTTTATATATATAGAGTGCAAGTGGATAAAAAATAGTTTTATCCAGATATAAAATACACAAATTAATGCCGCTCAGTAATTATTAAAACATCATTAAATTAGCTTTTTTTAATGCAAGCAAGTACCTGAATTTGTTCTTGAATCAGCCTCTTGCAGACCTTGTATATCAGAGCTGGAGCTTGAAAGGAAGAAGCAGTAGAAAGAGCTGACATGAAGCATGCGTTATAAACAAAAAAAGAGCGACAATTTTGAAAAAAAACACAATATTTTTAAAATTTTTGCTATAAATATCCCAATAAAAAAATAAATATTTCTTCCTCAGTTTATTCCAATATATATTCTTCTACATATTTTTAATTAAACAAAAATGCAATAAGCGTATATTGATTGGTTTGCACAAAAGTTATAGCATCTACAAAATAGAGGATAGATTTATGTCATTTTTATTATTATTTTTTTTTCCTAGTAATGGCGGCGATCTGCGATTTTTGTCAGGACTGTGATATTGCAGCAGATATAAATATGCACTGATTACTGTATAAATTTCACTGGCAGAGAAGGGGTTTACACTAGGGGACGATTGAGGGGTTAAATGTGTTACCTAGGGAACTGTGGGGGGAGGAGACTGACTGGAGGAGGTGACCGATCGGCGTCCCTATCGCGGCCGCCGGGCATGCACATCGGCTCCCGAGTGACGCCGACAGCACGCGCACGCCCCTAGATGGCTGGGAAGCTGAGGACTTCATATGATGGCCGCCCAGGGATGGCAGAGTCACCTTGCAGCCGTCATATTACTATGCGCAGAATAGGAAGTGGTTAAGGGCCCTTTGACACTGATGCTTTTTGCTCTGGTTTTACCCTACTAAAAAAATGCAAGAAAATGTTTTACTTTGAATCCTATGGGACTCTTCACACTACTGTGCTGTGGGTGTGGTGTGTTTTGAAAAGTCCAGCTTGCAGCATCTTTGGTGCAGTTTTCAAAACCACACCAAAAACGCCAGTTCACATTGAAATGAATAGAAATGAATAGAAAACGCATACAAAATGCATATGTGTTACATTTTACATGTCCATGTTTCACAGGTGCATGCTGCATAATAGGCACCCAGGAAACACACTGGAAACATATCATAAACACGGTAAAAAGCATATGCGATTTTGATGCATTTTTTCAGTGGAGCAGTGATAAAGTAGCATAAGAAAATTGTATACAGTAAGGCATGATGACAAAAATAGATGTTGTCTTTACATACACTTTATGTAGTTTGCAATTCACATTGCATTAATTTTGTAGTAAAAAAAATGGGCTCCAGCTGCTGTCAAACACAGCCAGTTTGTCAATGGACAAACACAGCTCAGCTCGGGATCAAGCCAGCACAAGTGCCTCCATAGTAAACGGCTTGCTATGGGGTGCAATTGGCAAGGAGGGGGGGAAGCAAAAAGTGCTAGCATACGGCCTGAGAAGAAGAGGGGCTGCTCTGTACAAAACCATTTTTGTTATTTAAAAAAACAAAATAGGTTTACAATCACTTTAATGTGTTAATACATGCAAAATAATAAATGACCTGTGTTCATTGAATTGTATTTAAAACAAAAAAGTATTTTCTAGTTTTGGATGGACTGATAAAGATTCCAATTTATTTTAGATCTGGGGTGTGATGCTAACTAAGGTTTGAGATGTTCTTTCTTTTTTGTTCAGTCCTAAGGGACTGCCAAGTGGTCTGTGGTGCAGCTCAGGGTGTCCACTGGAAGCAAAAAGAAGGCAGGAGAGCCCTGATGCCGCGTACACACGACCATTTTTTCCGTCGGAATAAACTCTGAAGTTTTTTCCGACAGAGTTCCGACGGAATTCAGCTCAAGCGGTCTTGCCTACACACGATCACACCGTCCGACGGTGTAGAACCCGGTGACGTACATCATGTACAACTGGACTAGAAAAACGACGTTCAGTAGCCAATAGCTGCCGTCTCGTACTTGCTTTGGAGCATGCGTCGTTTTTGGTCCGTCGGAACAGCATACAGGGGAGCGGTTTTCCCGATAGGAATTGATTCCGTCGGAAAGATTTAAAACATGTTCTATTTCTAGGTCCATCAGAATTTTCGAAAATAAAAGTCTGATGAGGCCCACACATGAACGGAATATCCGTCTTATTTTTTCAGCCGGAAAGTCCAACCGTGTGTACACGGCATTATAGTGTAGTTAATTGGTTTAAACAGGGTTATTGGCTCTATATTGGCAAAAAAATAAAAATTTAAAATTACTTAAATCTGTTTAGGTTATGGTTACCCTATGGGGAGGGAACACACAATCTTCCAAGTATGTAGCTAGAGAAAAACATTCTCCACGCAGGATGGGGGTAGCCACTCTTGATGCCATGAGGGTCCCAATATTGTGTCTTCTGTGGGGTTTTCAGGCGGGTGTGTAAAATGAATGCGTTCAAACAGAGTTGCAAAAAGCCCATTGGTGGTCTGGTTGGCAGAGGTGCCCACTGTCGTATAGCTAAGAATAGAAAATAACTGTCTGGTTTAGTAAATATCACATTTCTTTATTTCACCAAAAAGTAAATTTTCATGGCTTTAAATTGCCACTATCTAGATACCTAGCCAGAACAGATGACATTACCGCATTGTACTGCAATATAAGTGTTATCACTTTGAACTGAATGAGTGGCAAATTAAAGCCACTAAACACTGTTGTTCTTGTGTGAAATAAATCAATTCAGTGCTTATTTAACCAGGTGCCTCTGCTGACTGGACCACTGATGGACATTTTTGCAGTCTCCGTTTGAACTCACTTAAATTTCTGTTTTACCATACAGGAGGTTAAGAGAAAATCTGAAAATGAAACAAAGACAGATATAAAAGTTTGACAGAAAGTCTAGCTTTCCACTACTCTATTAAAGAAAAGCATTTTTATTAATGTCTGTGTTGCTGTTGGAGTGTTCCTCTCACTTCCTGTCTGATAAAACATTGTCAACAAGACATAATGCAAGGGGAAGTCTTTCTAACAGAACCCAGAATAGCAGTATAAACCTGACAGGGATTTTATTCCTTCCCCACTCCAAAACTAAAAACACATTATTGGCTAGACATACACTTTAGGTGTACTTATCATTCTTCCATATTTAAAAAATACAAATTAGAAAGACCAGAGTGCATATTAAGATATCATCTCCTGCAACAACTTTATTTAATTTCATACGTGTTTCATATGTTAAGGAACCTTTAAGGAACCTTATTTAAAATAAACCTAAACCTAATGTTGGCATGTAGAAATGCTGAAAAATGTAATGTAAGTTATATATAGCTTTCTGGGTAATAGGAAAACACAAACTGCTAAGACCTGTACACAAAGACCTACTCATACGGTAGCCCAGGATCACAGCCTACACTGACAATGCAAATCATGGAGACATACAAGCAAAAGAGTATTTGCATGAAAACAAATTAGTAAAAAGTCATTTTGGACACAGCAGACTAAGAATATGTCCCTTCTATTCACCTTTGTACTAAGTGATATGAACACAGAATATCTGCAGTTTATTTAGTTCTTAGTTGTGGAGAAGATTCATGCTAAAGGCTCACTGAGAACCATTAGTGACGGGAGCCATATCTGACCACAAACAACATGGAAACAGGTTAGTAGTGTACTATATAGTTTGTGTATCAATTGGTTAAGGATGGGTTCCCTGTAGATATAGTCCAGGACAGTAAATGGGCTAGAATAGTGGTGCTTCTCATAGTAACCAGACTGGTTACTGCGTTTACAAAACATTTTAGATGTTATCTGAATGATTTCTGTGGGAAATATTTTTATTTTTGCCTCTCCCAAATTTTATAGATAACTGCTGTAAGAGCAGAAAATATATGCAGAGATGTGAACCTAAAACAGAGATCTGCATATATAATCTTTTTGTTTCATATACAGAAGCAGATCTTTTGTTACAACAAAGACTTGACATCTGCCCATCTTTCAAAGAATTACACGGATAGACTGTCTAGAAAATAATTTAGGAAACATTAGTTTAAACTAATTGTATTATTATTACTATTTGGTTTTAGTAGTTGTATTTTTAGCTTTAAGAAGCTGTGCACAAAAAAAAATCATTCAAAAAGTTGTCTTTTACATTAACCCAATTTAGGGAGTTATTTACTAAAGGAAAATCCACTTTTCACTGAAAGTGCACTTGGAAGTGCAGTCGCTGTAGATGCGAGGGGGACATGCATGGAAAAGAAAAAACAGCATTTTAGCTTGCACATGATTGGATGATAAAATCAGCAGAGCTTCCAGTCATTTCAGATCTACCCCTTAGATTCAGAGTGACTGCACTTTCAAGTGGACTTGCAGTGAAAAGTGGATTTGCCTTTCGTAAATAACCCCCTTAGTGTCTTTAGGCAAACTCCAAAAACTTCCTGCATGCTGTAAGATTTCTTTGTTTAGCTCGAAGGACTTTCTTTTACAGATTCACTTTAATCATGTTATACTGTGTGATTATACCTTATTTAATGGCCAGCCAATGGTTAGAACGTTAAACGGTATATCAATCAAGACATTTTTTTTTACTTTTGGGTAGAGTAGGGAGCCTGTGTCAGGTTTTTACAGCAAGCTGAGCATCCATTAGAGAAATGTAACCCCTAACTCCTGTCACTGATGGGGGTTCTAGCCTGCCCCTACTCTGCTGGAAAAGAGTAATGTTATATATATCTGTGTTGCTGTTTGATAAATACTGTCACAAATGCAGAAAATAAGGTGAAATCTCAATAATAGAGCCTGTCCCACTCTAAAAAGGAAAAAAAAAATCTGGCTGGTCAAATGAAAAAGAAAACTAAAATATTAAGGTATTTTCCTAAAAGGATATTGCCAACCTGTGTGAGGTAAAGGTGAATATGATTGGTTATTTAAAAAAAAAAAAAAAAGTTTTATATACTCTTTATGTGAATAGCCACAGTTTAAAACATGTTTACATCATATATATTTTATGTCACACATTGATGAGGTTTGTAGCCTATAATCAGACACATTTGTGTCCCAGGGCTTCGCAAAAGCTTATCTGCTGGAATTTATAGGGCTAGGTCTATATACTGATTGACAGTAAAGCCTCACAGCTATTCTTCGGGCTGTTATCTAGAATTCTTCATTTAAATATTACTGTGGGAACATAGAGATTACAATTCGCTTTAAAAACAGTAAAGAACTTATATTTTGTATTGTTGCACGTCATCATATGTATGTATTTTCTAACATTGATAAGCACTTTTTCTAGGCTGGCTATGCATATAATTATATACAGGGTATTGTCATCCTGTTGTGAAATAGCTTTGAAATAATAAAGATGAGTTTAATGCAACATTCTAATATAAAATCTTTCTGATAAAAATCAAGGGATGAGTGAAACTGAGAGTGTTTTTTTACTTATTTATTTTTAAATATAATTGTGAAACAAAATTAAGTGACTATACATAATTAACTATGAAATGCACAAAAGAAGCTAAATATAATACAAACAACATCAAATTAAATAAACTAAACTACCCTAAGTACAGACCACCCCCCCCAAAAAAAAATAATAATAATAATTTAAATGCATTTTTTTTTAAATATACACATTCTGCCTAAGAAGCACAATGAGCAAAATTGAAAAACATGTTAACAAGTCGTTATAATTGGGTAAAAATATGTTAGCACCAGTGCTAAAAGAAATAACAATTTGTAACCCAACACCATCAGAAAATGACCTAAAGAAGTTTAGTGTCATAGCATTAGTGAAAGGTATCCATTGCAAAAAACAAAAACAGTACACATAAACAAAATTCCTTTTGTAATTATTAGAGATTAGAGGTTTAGTTCACTATGTATGAGTTTCAGGACAAATTTGGTTAATTTGTTGCCTTCAGGCCATTTACCTGTTTATCCTTAAACAGTAAACAAAAGACACAAAATGGTTCAATACCCCTTTATTTTAAAAAGGAATATAACCCCAAACATTCACTAATTTATTGTAAGATTTAACAAAAATCTCAAGGCTTCCTCTGCTTAATCTATTGCAATCTATTTAATTTTTTCCTTAGTTATTAAAAAACATTCTCGAACATGTTTGTGGTTAACAATGTTTTGTGACCATGTTTTTACTCCGGGTCTTCCAGATAAAGAATGAACCAATCTCAAAAGGACATTTTTTTATACTGTTGAATAGTAGCATTCTTGGAGATCCATGCTCTGATTTGGTTTCTTCAAAAGGAAATTGATCATATACAAACACATTATTACAGCACCTGAAATTTTTAACATTATTAAAGTCCTGTGACTTTCCAAATATTTTAAATATATTAATAATAATAAAAGACAATAATTATTATGATTGACTCCTGGGTAAACACTGCACACCAAACAGCCTACCATAGGTAGTGGAAATATCTCCTAAACGATATTTCACTTGTAGTCCACCGATAAAGTGAACCGCGCATGCGCGGGGAAGAAACAAAACAAAACTGTGACGTTTCTTCCCTAGCGTGTGCCGTTACTGTGCGCATGCGTGGGAGTGTAGTCACACGGCTCGGGTGAATCACAGAGTCGGAGTCTGCAGCCCGGAAGGAAGAGGGGCTTGAAGATGGACGCTGCCAACACAGGGGACATTGCTGGATTCTTTTGCAGGTAAGTGTCACATAATGGACTAGTATGCATACTAGCCCATCATGCTTTTAATTTGCAGGCTATACAGGGAGCAAAAGAGGAAGTAAAACCCATCAGGGTTTACTTCCTCTTTAAGGAGATTCACCCTCTCTATTTATCCTGTTTACCATTATCATTGAAAGTGAAATGAAAAGAAAATCACAAATTTTTGGTTATCCCAGAAAAGTAATAGAGGGGAAATTTTCCAATGGGGACACTAGTTCTCGTGACCTGAGGAACCCATAGGGATTCCTTTAACTTGCAGGGATTTTCTCTCACTTCCTGTTTTGGCAATGGGACAGGAAGTTAAATGTAAATCTCCCCAATGGGGCACAAATGGCAAAATAAAAACTGACAATGTTTCTAACCCTGTGTTACTCTATCCAATCATGTGCAAGCAAAAATGCATTTTTTTTCCTTGCATTTGATACTTGCTTATATATACTTTGTAAAGTGAAGCTTTACCCGTATGTACTAAGCTCTGGAGTAACTTGCAAATTGCACAATCTAAAAGTAAAACTTTTCATAGAAAAAGTCGAATTTTTTTCATTTTGGATAGAATAAGGGAGGGTTGTATCCCTTGTTAGTTTTTTTTTGGCCATCTGTATGCACATCGGAAGATTCCCCCTTTGTTACTTTCCTGGGGACAACCCAACATTTGGGATATTCTTTTAATTTCACTTTCAATTATAATGGTAAACAGGACAAATAGAGAGGGAGAATCTCCCTAATGGGGGAACAGACAACAATAAAAACCTGACAGATGTTCTAATCCACGTCCACTCTATCCAAAACAAGTTTTTCCTTTAGATACTCTTAGTAAATCAACCCCAATGATTTCCATATATCCATATTTAGGTTTCTATACATTACTGTTGAGAGATCCGAATCTGATAACACCTCTTGCCACGTACAGTGGGAGGCCTCAAAATGTGTGCTAAGAGGAATTCCTATATCCCATGGCGCCCGATTGAAATAAGAGAAGGCCTCTGCAGTGTCTTCTCTTTTTAAAGAGATTCAGATTTTAGAATCTCGCCATAAACAGCTCTTAGATGCACCCACTTTTCAGATATTGCAATATAAGAGAACATAATTACTATTGCTTTTGGATCAAGCCTTCTCAAAATATAAAGACTGTGCCCAAAGGGCCATATATCAATTTGGGAACAAATGTAGCAGAGCATTGGATTGGCCAATTTGGTCTAAACATACTGGTTTATACATAATATGCTGCCAAAAGCAGGGAATGGTTCATGCCTCAGAACAGATAGCATCAGTCTTCCATAATTAATATACGGCTCTAAATAATGTTTATGAGTCAAGGTCACTACTCTCAAATTCTTTAAGTTTGCCCCAGCTCTTGAGCTATTTCAAATATAAAAGTTATTAAAGACCTTCCTTCTGGCAAAAGTCCTGGACTGGACGGTTTTACAAGTGTCTTTTTTAAACAAATTTGGGACACTTTGACTCCCATAGTTAATATATGGCTCTAAAAAATATTCGTGAGCCAGGGTCACTACTCTCAAATTCTTTAAGTTTGCCCCAGCTCTTGGGCTATTTCAAATATATGGCCTTACCTTGTCTTTGTATTCAGAAGGCAAAGAGTTTATAACATAAGTTATTAAAGACCTTCCTTCTAGTTAACCGCTTCCCGACCGCCTCATGTAGATATACGTCAACATAATGGCACGGGCAGGCAAAAGCACGTACGGGTACGTCCCCTTTAATTTGCCTGCCCGGGGGGCGCGCGCGCCGCCAGCGGCGCGCGCGCGACCCGGTCGGGAGCTCCGTGACCACGGCCACGGGACCAGCGGACCCGATCGCCGCTGGTATCCCGCGATCGGGTTATGGAGCTGAAGAACGGGGAGAGGTCTATGTAAACAAACCTCTCCCCGCGCTTCCTACACTGACTGTCAGTGATCGGCGGTTCCCTGTCATCGGGAACGCCGATCAATGACGTCAGACGTACAGCCACGCCCCCCTACTGTAAAAAAAAACACAACACGTCACACTGACTCCTCCCCGCCCCCTAGTGGTTAACCCCCTAACTACAACTGTCATTTACATAGGAATCAGTGCTATTTAAATAGCAGTGATTGCTGTATAAATGACAAATGTCCCAAAAATGTGTCAAAAATGTCCGATGTGTCCGCCAAAATGTCGCAGTCACAATAAAAATCGCTGATCGCCGCCATAACTAATAAAAAAAAAAATATTAATAAAAATGCTATAAAACTATCCCCTATTTTGTAAACGCTATAACTTTTGCGCAAACTAATCAATAATCGCTAATTGCGATTTTTTTTACCAAAAATATGTAGAAGAATACGTATCGGCCTAAACTGAGGAAAAAAATGTTTTTTTATATATTTTTTGGGGATATTTATTATAGCAAAAAGTAAAAAATATTGCATTTTTTTCAAAATTGTCGCTCTATTTTTGTTTATAGCGCAAAAAATAAAAACCGCAGGGGTGATCAAATACCACCAAAAGAAAGCTCTATTTGTGGGGAAAAAAAGGACGCCAATTTTGTTTTGGAGCCACGTCGCATGACCGCACAATTGTTAGTTAAAGCGACGCAGTGCCGAATTGCAAAAAGGGGCCTGGTCCTTTGGCTGCCAATTGGTCCGGGGCTGAAGTGGTTAAAGTCCTGGACTGGACGGTTTTACAAGTGTCTTCTGTAAACAATTTTGGGACTCTTTGACCCCCATTTTGTGTAAAATGTTTAATACTGTTTCTCCAACTTGTCCTTTTACTCGTCAGGCCTCGAGGGGTATATCACTCTTATTCCAAAAGAAAAAAAAGACCACACCCAATGTATGTGTTATTGACCAATTTTTTAAATAAACACAGCTCTTAAGATTTATGTGAAGATCTTGGCCACCCGTTTCTAGTCTGTGATACCAGCTCTGATAGGCTTAGATCAGGATGGGTTTGGGCCTAAGCAAAAAGCTTGGGACAACACAATTAAGGCAATTTTAACGATGAACTATGCCCAAAAGACTAAGCATCTGCTCTGCCTTTTATTATTGGATGCAGAAAAGGCTTTCGACCACCTGGGCTGGTGATATTTGGAGGCATCACTGGATCAGGTGAAATATTCCACAGAGTGCTTCTTACTCTCAACTAGTGCTCAGACAGCTCAGACGAGTGCTCCATTTCGCATTAGTGGTCAAAGATTACTCAATAGATCACCTCCAAGTGCTCCCCCTTCAGGAATAATCTCACCTGAGGGAGTGTGATCTCTACAACTAGGTGAGATCAATACAAGCCATTTAGCCTCTGCAGGCTTTGAAATTCCTTGCTCTCATATATGGCTCATGGTGATTCGTAGTATCCAAAGTGCATATATAAAGAAAAACAACCAATAGTGCTTATATCTTCCATAAAAGTTCAATTTATTAAATAAGTCCAGGTTACTCACATTGCTCAGGTGCTTCCAGCACACCAGGCTCTGACATGCATTTAAATCTGTGTTTTGAACACACCGCTTTCTCCACACAAGCTTTGCAGGCAATGATCCGACTCACAGCTCCACACTGAATGCATATGACGTCACCTTCCTGGCCCATGTTGACACGCGTAGGGGAGGGGCCAGGAAGGTGACGACATCTGCATTGTAGCGATCACACTTTCTCAGGTGAGATTATTCCTGAAGGGGGAGCACTTGGAGGTGATCTTTGAGCACCATTGAGAAATGGAGCACTCAACTGAGCTGTCTGAGAACTAGTTGGGAGTAAGAAGCACTCTGTGTGATATTGCAGCTCTTAATGGGAGACTGCATCTTCCTTATTTCATCACTGTATCACTTTTATTATTTATACAGTTTTTTGTGCATGTACTATTCATTGTTTGCACTGATTTAAATTATCCACTGATATTGGATTTGTTTATGTATATTTTGGTGGATCCTACATTTTTTATAATTGTTGTTATTATTATAATCATTCCATTACTTTGGTTACTGTAGCGCAGTACTATTTAAATTTGAAATATACTTGGTACATTTATGAGAGTGTGAACAGTACCAGCAGCATAGTCAGCCTACCTTTTGGTTATTATTTTCATTTAGTAGCTCGTAGGATTTTCACAATATAACACTGGATCGGTCGGTCTTCCATAGGTGTTTATAAATGAAATAATGGCTCTGTACTCATCCCCTATGGCCAGAATCAGGTTTATCGGTCTTCAATCTGAGCCAGTAAATATCTCAAAATGGCACTAGACATGGGTGCCCCCTTTCACCCTACGTGTACATATTAGCTTTGGAGCACCTTGCAGTTGCTGTCTGAGTAAATTACTCTATTCAGGGCATAATAGGGGGCACCTCCCCTATAATTTACGTCACTTTGCAGATGACATGCTGATCTATGTTGCCAACCCTACAATGGTGTTCCCGTATATTTTGCATGTGTTGGAACAATTATGTTGGTTTAGCAATTTTGAGATTAACGTCAAGTCTAGCTGCCTAAATATCACTTTGTCTCAATCTGAGGCTTTTTTGGAACTTTCCTTTCCCTTTAACTGGGAACGTTACACTCTAAAATATTTAGTGGTTTACATCTCTCCTTCCCCTGATAAATTATACAAACTGAATTACTTACCAGTCTTGAACTCCACAGTTGGTAGGCTACAGGCCTTGTTAGCTGAGAAACATTCCTGGATAGGCGGAATGGAAGATTACAAGATGGGTGTACTGCCTTGTTTTCTTTATCTCTATCAAACACTCCTATCTTTTCTATCGAGATCTTTTTTTGGTCATTACGAACAGCACTATTGTGATCTCTTTGGTCAAACTTGACACCTCGTATACGCTATTAAGTATTTGTAAAGTGTAAATTGAAAGAAGGGACAGGGTTTCCGCACATACATGGAACTGTAGTATATGGCTACAATACTGACCTTGCTACTTAATTGGTTTTCCCATGTTAAATCTAAACAATGGTTTCTATAGAACAACAAATAGTTAATCTACCACTGACCTCCCGTCCATGGGTGTACAACGAATATCACACACCAAGATGGTCACTTCCATATTTAACTCAAGCTCTTTTGAAGGTTGGGACATGGCGATGCAGAGATGGGAAATCTCCTCCTTGCCAGGCCCACTGACACCGATACTGGACAATCTGGGCTTCCCTGCAGGGTTTTTCTTCCCCTAGTTTCCTGTGCTGGAGGATATGGTTTCCCTCTCCAATACAACAAGTGTATAATGCTGATGAACTTCTTCCATTAGTTGAGCTTATGGCAGGGGATCTCAGCAGCCCGGGCAATTGACTGTGTTATTTTATTTTTTTTGGTCAGCTCACTAAACAAATTCTTCAAGACATAACTCCTATAGAGATTTTGTGCCTCCAGAATAGGCAATATCTGCAAGCAATATCTATTATATATGTTCTTCAACATGCCTCCTCTCAATCCATTGTATATCAGGGACTGGGAGTGAGAGTTGGGCCACCTGCTTTCATTAGAAGACTGGGAAAGTAATTTTTTTTAACATATAAATGAAGCATCTCAATTCAGATAAAAGAGAGGAATTTCAAGATCTTATCCAGGTATTGATGCCCCGACAGAATACAAAAGATGCTCCTAATTGTTGGTGCTGCGGTAAGAAACTTGAGACGCTGCTACATCTGCAGTGGTTGCGTCCGTAACTGAGACCATTCGGGAAGGATATATTTTGACTTATAGTACATATTACAGGCAATAGATTGCCTGAACTACAAGAATAGGCCTTACTTTCAATCTTTCCAGGATCACCGCAGATGGCCAAAATAGGTTTAGCATGCTTTATTTTTGCCGCAGCCAGGGCTATTACACCCAGGCATTGAAATTCTAATGTCATACCTAGTATTATAGAATAGGTGTCTGAATTAAATTATCTTATGTGTATGGAGGAGCTGACAGCGAGCTTACAAGAGAAATATTCCAAATTTAAAACCAAATGGGAGCCTTTGAAGGATTCTTGTACCTCAGATGTTTTGAGACTTTACCTGTAACCTAGCCTTTCACCATATTTGAACATGGAGAACTGAGATGGAAAGGCCTTGGGGAAGGGGTCCCCCTCCCTTTTTTTTTTACTTTTTTCTTTCTCTTCCTCCTTTCCTATTTATTTATTTTAAATTGGAATTGGGCTTTAAAGAAAACTAATAGGAGATATAGTAAGAATACATAAAAAGTTGACAAAATACATTGATGATGTAGAATATTAGTTTATAGAAACAGGTAAGCAGCAACAAATGCCAAGCAGAAGCTGCAAAGCAAATAATATCTTGTGATGTTTTTGGCAGATTTAAAACCTTAATGACCTTGAAGAGATTTAATCTCCAAATACGGAAAGGCTTCTTCACAGTAAGAGCTGTGGAAATATGGAATAGACTCCCTCAAGAGCTGGTTCTGGCTAGCTCAGTTGATTGTCTTAAAAAAAGGCCTGGATTCTTTCCTAGAAACACATAATATAGGATAACACAAAATAGCCGGTTGCTTCTCAGGGGATCAGGAAGGATGTTTTTTCCCCTGCTTGAGTAATTTGGATCATGCTTTGTTGGGGTTTTTTGCCTTCCTTTGGATCAACTGTGGATATTGCTTTGTGTATATAGAATTGTATAAATTTTTTGCCCATTCTATTGGTTTAACGGGATGGACTTGTGTCTTTTTTAAATCAGACTACTGTATGTAAGAAAATAAATGTCTTTTTATAAATCACATATAAGAATACATGCTGGTTGTAATGGTTGTACTTTCAGACACAACAGTAAAAGTGCTATAGTAGATTTAAAAATAGTTTACCTAATTAATTGGGGAAAAACACCTTTGAGATAATATCATTATAATCCATATATGTTGTGTATATACTGTAAGGATGAATTTACTAAAGGCAGTTACACTAATTTTTCCCAGAGTTTAAGAAATGAGGAGAAGCTCTGCTGATTTGTAGCCTGCTGTCGGCTGAAATATCTCAGCTGCTCCAGACTCTGGAGGTCTCCTGACTTTATTGTCGGGATCCACCTAAGTGCCTAACCTGCATCTGGCAGAGCTAGTTGCTTCTGCCCCCTCCACAGCCCAGTGCTCCAATGAGAACTGAAATGCAGAGAAAAGAGACTGCTCACTGAATCAGCAGTTATGCGAGCCACCTAGGTGGGTATAAATGTTTATTTTTTGAATTCCCACAATTCTCTTTTAAACCATTTGTAACTTCTATTGAATAAGGAATTCTCAAAGTGTATTTAAATCCCCCCAAAAAATATTATTTCGCAGTTTGCAGCTTACCAGTTCTTAGATTGTGTGGCTGCATTTGTTTTCTTTTTTTCAGTATTTTTATTTTATTTTCATCTGGTGATGCTGCATATAACACATTTCTTGTCCCTTGGTGTCTAATGTCACCCCTACACTTTATCTATAGTGGTACCACAATTTCCACCCATGCTAGACTCCAAACATTCAACTATTTTACATAGGAGATGGAGAGGTATTTGCTGGCTTGATGAAAATTTTCTTAATCTGAAAAAAAAAAAATGTATGCAGCCCCACATCTAAGTACTGGCAATGTTAAGCTGGTATTGAAAATATTACTTTAGTTCTTCAGTTTAGTTAGCCTTAAAAAACCCAAACAGAATGTTTTCTCCCATTTAAGAAAAATGTATAAATTTGCTATGTAAAAATTAGATCTGCTGTGAAAAGAAATGTAGGTGTAATTGTGAACATAACATAGTTCATTAGTCTAAAAGAAAAAGAAGCATTTGTCCTTTGTCTTTAAGCCTGAAATTAAGGCTACCATGATGTTTGTTTTGTGCAAAGATACATCAACATATAATTTGAATGCACAAGCCATAAAAAGTCTAATAGGCATAATGTGCAGGTGCTGTAGCAGAAGGAATATAAAAGAACCGTGCACAGAATGGTTGTCCCCAGGCGAGGCTCGAGGCTTGCAGGTAGATCATATAAGTGAACAAGGAGGCCTTGTTAATAGATTCCACTGCAGGCAATATTGAGTATTGATGTCATTAAAGTATATGTGAACCCTCACCTTGTAAAGCAACCCATTCAAATATATATATATATATATATATATATATATATATATATATATATATATATATATATATATATATATATATATATATATATATATATATATGTATATATATATATATGGTTACATAGGTGAGGTTGAAAAAAGACACAAGTCCATCAAGTTCAACCTATGTGTGTGATTATATGTCAGTATTACATTGTTTATCCCTGTATGTTGTGGTCGTTCAGGTGCTTATCTAATAGTTTTTTGAAACTATCAATGCCCCCCACTGAGACCACCACCTGTGGAAGGGAATTCCGCATCCTTGCCACTCTTACAGTAAAGAACCCTCTACGTAGTTTAAGGTTAAACCTCTTTTCTTCTAATTTTAATGAGTGGCCACGTGTCTTGTTAAACTCCCTTCTGCAAAAAAGTTTTATCCCTATTGTGGGGTCACCAGTATGGTATCCCCTCTTAAGCGTCTTTTCTCCAGAGAGAATAAGTTCAGTGCTCGCAACCTTTCCTCATAACTAATATCCTCCAGACCCTTTATTAGCTTAGTTGCCCTTCTTTGTACTCGCTCCATTTCCAGTACATCCTTCCTGAGGACTGGTGCCCAGAACTGGACAGCATGCTCTAGGTGCGGCCGGACCAGAGTCTTGTAGAACGGTAGAATTAATTTTAATTGCATGCCAATATTCTGTTTGCTTTGTTAGCAGCAGCTTGGCATTTCATGCTATTGCTGAGCCTATCATCTACTAGGACCTCCAGGTCCTTTCCCATCCTAGATTCCCCAGAGGTTCTCCTCCCAGTGTATAGATTGCATTCATATGTTTGCCACCCAAATGCATTATTTTACATTTTTCTACATTAAACCTCATTTGCAATGTAGTTGCCCACCCCATTAATTTGTTTAGATCTTTTTGCAAGGTTTCCACATCCTGCGGAGAAGTTATTGCCCTGCTTAGCTTAGTATTGTCTGCAAATTGAACTGTTTACCCCATCCTCCAGGTCGTTTATGAACAAAATAAAAATGATTGGTCCCAGCACAAAACCCTGGGGGACCCCACTTCCCAGCCCTGACCATTCCGAGCACTCCCCATTTATTACCACCCTCTGAACTCGCCCTTGTAGCCAGTTTTCAATCCATGTACTCACCCTATGGTCCATGCCAACGGACCTTATTTGGCACAGTAAACGTTTATGGGGAACTGTGTCAAATGCTTTTGCAAAATCCAGATACACCACATCTACGGGCCTTCCTTTATCTAAATGGCAGCTCACCTCCTCATAGAAGGTTAAAGCGGTTCTGCACCCATTTCATTTAGTAAATCTCTTTGCCTTCCAAATCAGGCAAAGAGTACTAAATTAAATTTTTTTTTTTTTTTTTTTTTTTTACTTACCTTGTAATTGAAGACTTCCGGTCTTCTCTCTCTGCGGCGGCGGGCGGGGTCTCTGCGTCTATCGTCGTCACGCCGCACTGTCTCCTGGGATCTGGTGTCATTGATCCCAGGAGTCAGTGCGGGCATCTTCCAAAATCTAGCGAGATTTCGGCCACATCTTCCGAAATCTCCCGAGATTTCGGCCACATCTGCCGAAATCTCGTGAGATGTCGGCAGATGTGCCGTTACTGCGCACGCGCGAGTAACGGCGGTGCATGCTGGGCCATCAACAGTGCCTGTGGGGTTTCACATGCCCACAGGCAAGATGGACCCCAGCAGACAAGAAGAAGACAAGAAGAAGATGAAGATGAAAACCGGCGGCGATCGAGATGGAACATGGAACAGGTAAGTCCCCCAATTGAGATATATGCCCTTGGCATATAGCCCAAAAAAAAAAAAAGAGTGCAGAACCGCTTTAATAGACTGGTTTGGCAAGAATGATTTTTCATGAATCCATGCTAATTACTGCTAATGATACCGTTCTTATTACTAGGAATGGGCGAACGGTTTGTCCAGAGCATAATTCATTTGACCATTTGTTTGCCCCCCTAACCGACCACAATGCATTGCGGTGCTGAACAGTGCATTGCAAGTCCTGATTGGCTGAAGCAGTGAAAGCTTAAGCCAATCAGGGCACAGAGCACTGTCAGAGTCATGATTGGACACTGTCATCATGACTTTATCCAATCATGGCTCATTCCCATCCCACAGTATAAAAGTATTCTTTCAATGGCAGCCATTTTCAGGGTGATTTTGGCGTGGAGAGAGATAGAAAAGGGTCTCTGTTCAATACTATTAGTTAGTGTGCTATACTGTGCTATTTTGCTTCAATTGTCAGTGTAGAATATTAGTTTAGTGTCAGTCTAGGGATAGTGTGAGTGTAGTGAGGAGGACCATCGTTCAGCTTTGCATAGTGTGCAGCTAGAGTAGGGACAGCTCAGATAGTTTCACTGTAGTGTAGTGAGACCGTGTCATTCATACATACATTAGTGTAGAGTAGGGACAGCTCAGATAGTTTCACTGTAGTGTAGTGAGATTGTCTCATCCTCATTCATATATACATTAGTGTAGAGTAGGGACAGCTCAGATAGTTTCACTGTAGTGTAGTGAGACCATGTCAGTAATCTTGGCATAGGTGTATAGCTAGGGAGTAGGGACAGTTCAGATAGCGTCAGTGTAGTGATGGTTGAACACCATCTATTTGATTGCGTTACTGCCAGTTTAACGCCATTTACTTCTGTGTGCGTTACTGCCAGGGTAACCCCATAGCGTGTTTAGTTTAGTGCCATTTACTTCTGTGTGCGTTACTGCCAGTTTAACGCCATTTACTTCTGTGTGCGTTACTGCCAGGGTAACACCATAGCGCGTTGCGTGCGTTACTGTCAGTTTGACAACATATAGTTTTGCGTGCGTTACTGCCAATTTAACGCTATTTACTTCTGTTTGCGTTACTGCCAGTTTAACGCCATATAGTTCTGTGCGTCAGTGTACGTTTGGCGCATCATATTGCAGTATATTATAGTGTATCCGTGGAGTGTGTCTGTGTAGTGTGAGTACTCAAATTAAAGTGCACCAAACACCCTTTTACATTGATTAAAGTGCATCTATGTACAGATTTCAACTTCTTCTTTACATTTGCTTATAAGCACCGGCCCCTCCCTCCCAATAATGTTTGACAACAAGGAGAGGCAGACATTCCCTTGGCACTGTAAGGGGGCCAGCAACAAATGTGTCCACAGGCAAAGGTGGAAATGGTGGTAAGTCCTCAGGCAGTGCATCTATTCCCGTGCTATCCAGCGTGCTTTCAGAACTGGCATTCAGTGCTGCAGGAAGTTTCGTTACTGATCATAGAACCTGTCTGTCCACAGACTCCGTGGACCGTTTGACTTTAATAAAAATTAGTCCTGGATTACCGGCTATGAAGCCCCTGATGCTGATGTCACTGATTAAGTCTTTTTGGGATGTGGAATCTCTGCAAGACTTCAAGGCTGCCTAGCTTTGAGGGTGTTCAATCATTTCATCTGGAAGAATGTTTTTGGTATATGTTTCATTAACACCCAAAGACCAATTTTTCAGCACCTGTTTGACAGGTGCATATAATTGCAATTTTTTACAGCTAGGGCAATTCTTGCTTTCATCAAGAGTACCTCTATAGGGTAATGGTGGGAAGGCACCACCGACACCCAAAGACTAATTTTTACATACCTTATTACTTCTATCCAAACTCAAAGTGACACCAGAATGTATCCAAAAAATCTCTAATCTTGTTCCCAGTGCACTACATTGTGGCCTCATCATACACACTGGCTCCCTAGCTGTTGCTGAACAAAATAAAGGCAGCTTGCAGGGAAAATGTAATTTTTGTTGGGCTTTATAAATGCAATTATTGCTGCAGCAGATTCTAGACATGGTACAGATCTGCCACTTTACAAGTAGACTAAGGGGACCCCAGGTACTATATTGGAAGGAATTTTACATTTTTATGCTTTCACTTTAAAAATCAAAAAATCACTGCTCATTTGAAAAATGACGTTTTTCACAAACTTTTTTTTTTTATTGATACATGTCCCCCAGGGCAGGACCCGGACCCCTATAACCATTGTTTTGCCAAATTACTTGCATATAAGCCTTCAAAATTGCCACTTTATATTTTTGACGTTCGGGTCCCATTGACTTTAATGGGGTTCGTTATTTGGGTTAGAACTTTCGTGGTGTTTGAAAGTTCTGGTGCGAACCAAACAGGGATCCGTTCGGCCCATCACTACTCATTACTAAAATCTTGTATATAGTCCCTTATCATCCCCTCCAAGAGCTTGCATACTATTGATGTTAGGCTAACTGGTCTGTAATTCCCAGGGGTGTATTTTTTGGTCCTTTTTAAATATTGGTGCTACATTGGCTTTTCTCCAATCACCTGGTACTATTCCAGTCAGTAGACTATCATTAAAAATTAGGAACATTTTTTATAATATACACACTATATTGTCAGAAATATTGGGACGCCTGCCTTTACATGCATAAACTTTCCAGTCTTAGTCTGTAGGGTTCAATATTGAGTTGGCCCACCTAGAGTAGCTATAACAGCGTCAACTCTTCTGAGAAAGCTGTCCACAAGGTTTAGGAGTGTGTCTATGGGAATTTTCGACCATTCTTCCAGAGGTGCATTTGTAAGGTCAGCTACTGATAGGGACAAGAAGGCCTGGCTCGCAGTCTCCACTCCCAAAGGTTTTCTATCGAGGTCAGGACTCTGTGTCACCAAGCCCTGAGCACTGCTGCCAGGCGCTATAGCACTTGAGTGATGCTGCCGGCGTTGTTCAGGACAGGCCAGGAGGGAGAGCGGCCTCTATGATGGGGAGGACGGGGCCAGGCGACACAGGATTAGGAATCATGTATGGGCAAAGAGGTCACATCATGGACAGCAATCACAGGTCAATGATGACTGATCTGAGGAGCGCAGCAGCGCAGGAGGGGATGTTTGCTCGCTTCCATTCATTCCGGAGTCGGGACACAGACACAGTCCTCCCCTGCCGCTGTGCCTCTGACACTATGTGCGAACGAAGTGGCGGCTCCCTGCTGATGCTGAGACTTAATTGCTTGCTGCAAAGAGGGGAGAAAAGGGAACACCAGTGGCTGGGCACCCTAGGTGGCTGCCTATTTCGCCTAGTGGTAGCAGCGGCACTGCTTCTGTATTAAGATAAAAAACCTTCTAGTATCAGCTGCCCCTCCCTCAAATACTTACCTAACTCCTCTTTTGATACAGTACTGTGCCTCAGAAAAGCATCGCTGCTCTCTCTTTCTCCTCATACACTCAAAGGTATCAGAGGGAGACAATGGTTCCTGCTGCTGTCAATCAAATCCTCTGAGGCAGGAATTGGGTGTGGGTCCATGCCATGATGTGCATGCCTATGGACACACTTGCAGGGAGTGAGCCTGCATGTCTGCCCCCATATACATATTAGTATTATATATTAGTATACATTTTAGTACATTTTAAGACTGTCCTGGTACTAACAGTGTATGATTAATGTCTCCCTGTGCTTAAAGAGGCGCTCCAGACTCCTTCAGAAAAAAATACTGTAGCTGCTAACTTTTAATATTAGAACACTTACCTGTCCACGAATCCAGCAGTGTCTTCACCGGAGCTGATTTTTCAATCAGCTCTTGGATGCTGCCACCACCATATCAGGTAAGGGAAACCGGCAGTGAAGCCAGTGAAATCCCGAATACACGTTGCAATATGTAAATACTATAAACAAAAAAATTGAAATACATTTTTATCTTAGAAGCTTGGGAATCTCTTCTAGATAATAGGCAAATCTTGATGACTGCTCCATTGGTGTATCAAGGAAAGAAGTTACACATATTTCTGATCCTGCTCTGGGCCCGTACATCATTTTAAAGGTTGCTGTCTATGATTTCAACAAAATGGTGGCTGTTTGCACACAGACACTGACTCTGTTGCATTAGTGTAAATGAAATGGGTAAAAGATGGCTTCAGCTCCTGTTCTTCACCTGTAGAGAACTCCTCAGTTGGGTTTTTCCCTTTTCGGTGCTTACATGTAGAGGTGAAGTTGAGTTCTCTACAGGTGAAAAATAGGAGCTGAACTCATCTTTTACCCATCTAATTCACACTGCAACACAGAGTCAGTGTCTGTGTGCAGATGGCCGCTATTTCATTGGAGTCTACTGGTGCCTGATAAGCTGGTCCTGTCTGTCTATCCACATGCTGATCCAACTGATACAGGTTTGGGGGGAATTTGGGTGGTACCATTTTCATTGTTTTGGGCTCTATAATATAATTTTTGCTCTGCTAATATATCATGCTGTAAATAATTATGTTTGATGCTTCTATCCTAAAATGTCTACCGGAACATTGTGATTGATCAGTCCCATGAAGTTTAACAATATGTTTGTTTTATGCATTCTAAATTCAATAGTATAGGTAAGTCCAACAAGAAGAAAAGAAAATTGTAAAGCTGTTTTACAATTATTAATATTTCTTAGGTCGCCATCACCCTATGGCCGGGGGTCAGCAACCCGTCAAATGCAATTTACCTGTCGATCTCCAAAAGTACACTGGGCAATGCCGAGCCGTTCCTCCAGCAAGTTAACCAGCAGGTGATTGGTTGCTAGGTAGCCCTAGCAGCCAATCACATGCTTGTTAACATGAAAGGTTAACTCTAGCAGCTCTAGAGAACACTACTGTGGAGGTGGGGGTTTACAGAGGACATTGCTATGGGGGACTACTGTGGGGATGAGTGTGAGCATGTGGATGCAAACGTGCATAAGTAGGTGTGCTTTTTGTAAGTGGATGTGCAAGACTGTATGTTGGCCTAAGACTGTGCACAGAAATCTGCAAAGAGGAGCCATCTTGCCTGCTGGCATGCCCTTCCTAACACACACCAGCAGCCCTCATGATGCTCTTTCCTGATCTGAAGCAAAGGTTCTCTGCCTCACAAATCCAGTAAACAGGGCTAAAAGTCCTGCCTCTGGAAGGCGTCTAACCCCAGACCTGCTTCCTGATGGTCTAAACAAAATGGCCAAACAAAGCAGAGAAAAAGGCACTTCTAAGTGCAGTAATAAAACACTTTAATGACAAGGAAGGGTTAAAAACACTTACAAGATCGAAATGAAAAACAGGCATATTAATGAATCTTTACGTCCAGCGGGATGCCTTCTGGGAGTAAAGACAGCTGCAGGTGGAAGTTCCAGCTGACTAGCAGTGGGAAACACTGTCTCTCTGATCCAAGATGGAGAGCCGTGCTATCAGAGACAGCATGGAATACAGGCAATCGGAAGTGACGTCAGAGTGGGCGGGACATGTTTTGGAGTATGCTCAGCCACTCCTTCTTCAAACCAAGACCGTTTGGTAAAGTCTCCTTGTTATCCAGAGCATCCTATTCTCCACACTCCTTAAATAAAATAGCCACCACCCCTCCTATACGTAAAGTGGTTATAAAGTCAGGATGATAAAGCACTGCCATCCCCCCTGTTTTATTAAGAGCTATAGCACTGTGTCTGTTATTTATTTATTTTTTTCCAATAACATTTTTTATTGAGAAAGGTAAAATAACAATAGTGACACGGAACGCGTGTCGAATACAATACAGTATGTATAAACAGCAGATGAATGTCCAGAATTTCATCACAAAGCATTATAGCTGGTATGGATATAACACTTAAAGGTAACATATCATAAACAAAATGAACATAACCAGCAGTATATCTACCAGGCATAGAGTACAAATAAACCACAACAAATTTAAGTGAAAGTGAGCCCGTATCAGGCAGGGGCGGAGGATGAGGTTAAAGTAGGTCGGAGATTGTAGTAAGAAGTCAGCATTCAGTATTCGGATCCACCATAGGTGCCCGGCATATGCGAGGATGTTTGAATCCTCAAATAGATCTGAGGCAATTCCCTCTCAACCCCAGCACCCCTAATGGGAACATGCTGTGCTGAGGGAGCGGGAAATCGAGGGCTATATGAAATGAGAAAAGTGTCGGACCTTGACGAAGGGTATGCTGAACCCATGAGTTGAGGTGGGGGACCTAGACCCTGCTGGGGCAGTAACCTAAAAGATATAACCAACAGTGAAGTAGCATAGCATGATGTTCGGTAGTAGTAGGATAAGGTGGGGTAGGGAACTGGGGGGACTTTTTTATTTTTTTTTAATTGTAAGTTTCTTATCTCACAACAATAACTTGTTGTCAGTGTCTTTCCTCTTCTCGGGCTTTCCAATGTAAGGAATGCAAAGGGAGGGGCAGAGATAACCCTCTGACATCAGCCGGGCCAGCAGAGGAATGCCTTTAAAATAAGGACACTTACCTGTCCAGGGCGCCTGTGATGTCCTCACTTGAAGCCGACCCATCCCTCCGGTCTGGGTTGAGGTGCCGGCTTCTTAAGTAAGGGAATCAGGAAGTGAAGCCTTGTTTCCCTACTGCGCATGTGCGAGTCACGCTGCACGTTCTAACTGGTCCCTGACTGTTTCTCCAAAAAGACAGAAGGGCGAATGGAGGAGGGGCCGGACATGATGTAGATCACGTGGATACTGCAGTGATCTTTTGCTGGAAGTGGGAGAAAATACCTGTATTAGACAGGTATCTGCTTCCCCCTCCCACCTGAAAGGTGTCAAATGTGATACCTGAGGGGGGGGAGGAACCCGGATCAGCGGAAGTTCCATTTCTGTGTAAAACTCCGCTTTAAGTGTTAGCTCAACTTTTCTTAAAAATTTAAAAGGTTATACCCCAGTAATTTTATACCTCTATTACGCAATATCCGAGAGACTTCACAAACTATAGCGAAACATGAACTATCTTGGTCAGGTACACTTGCAGCCTACAAAATGATTTGCCTTCCCCAGATTCTTTACTATTTCAGAACGCTCCCCATCCCACTCCCCAAATCCTTCTTCAGGTCTCTTCAAACAATATACAACCAATATCTCTGGAAAGGCAAGAAACCCAGGTGTGCCCACCTAAAATTAATTAAACACAAACTGACGGGAGGTGTAGGGTCCATTAACTTTGAAGACTACTATCTGGCTGCCATCCTAGCCCAACTACCCAGCTGGTTTCAGTCCAACTTGAATCCTCTATGGGCACAAATAGAAAATTCCTCGCTCCCTGGATCCAATCTGGAATCTTGGCTACTCTCTACTCCCTTAGGGGCCACAATTCCATCGTACCTCTCTCCAACTATGAAGGCCTCGGCCCTAGCCTGGAAAAAACTGGTCACACACAATTCACCAGACTCTTCCTCTCCTCGATTCCGCATACCTCTTGACTCTTTGTTGTTCCTAACCCCAGATCTCCCAATCGCACTCTGGACCCTCAAGGGGATCCGAAACATACAAGACCTTTTCATTGGGAACACCCTTAAATCCTTTCCCCAACTACAAATCGACTATGACCTCCCTCTCTCGGAACACTTTACCTACCTCCGTATACATCACTCCCTGTGCAACCTCCCTCTTCCCCTCTATACTGTACAGCCCAAATCCTGGGACTTCCTCTCCAACCCGACCTCTACCGTCAGGGGAATCTCCCATTTCTACGCTCTCTTCCACCAAAAAAACTGCTTCACCAAACTATCCCCACATCTCAGATGGGAAGCTGATCTAGCACGCACATTCTCAGACACACAATGGCAACTCGCATTCCAGACGATTTACAAATCCACGAAATGTGCCGCCCTTTGGGAACTCACACAAAAAATATCACTAAGGTGGTACCTTACACCTTCCAGAATATCTTCCTTTGACCCTCGTAACCCCTCCACTTGCTGGAGATGCCACTCTACTGAAGGAAATATGCTTCACATATTCTGGCTATGCCCAGATGTAAGAAAGTACTGGGCGGAAGTATTCCAACTTCTCAACAAAATCGCCAACATCCCAATCCCCCAGTCACCTGCTCTGGCAATCTTGAATCTGACCATAGATGACCTCCCATACCCCATCAGATATGTCACTACACACATACTCCTAGCAGCCAGGCTCAACCTCACTAGACATTGGAAATCTTCCTCATCCTTGACACTCTCACAAGTCCTGAATATAGTGGCCCTACACTACAGCTACGAACTTATGACAGCAGCCAGTAATGGTTGTTATACCAAGACCAATGCCCACTGGCAACCCTGGATTAACTGGACTTCAAATGTGCCTACAACTGCGACTAGTAATTAAAGACACCCGCATACATCCTGACGATCCACTTCTTGACTGAGCAATACTTAAACCCCCTGGAGAATATACACTATGATACCTATGCTACTAACCCATAGCTAACGCTGTCTGCATTATATATGATATACTAGTGATTCCTCTCCTCTCCTGTGGCACTAATGTTCCCGTTTGGGGTGCCACTTGAGAGGTCAGGTTTCGTTCTATGTTTACCACGTTTTTCTTGTTATTTACACAGAGTTTGAATACATACTCTTTATGGTTATACTGTATTTCATGTAATTCCTACGTCGCTAATCGACGTACAATGCCAAATTGTACAATGTATGCTTCTTGAAAACAATAAAACTTTTTTTGAACGGAAAAAAAAAAAAAAAAAAATTAAAAGGTAAAATAAATGTGACAGGATGCAGCTGATCACTTTGGTGGGATCTTTTGTGACAATATATATATGTGCATATACAGGTCCTTCTCAAAAAATTAGCATATTGTGATAAAGTTCATTTTTTTCTGTAATGTACTGATAAACATTAGACTTTCATATATTTTAGATTCATTACACACAACTGAAGTAGTTCAAGCCTTTTCTTGTTTTAATATTGATGATTTTGGCATACAGCTCATGAAAACCCCAAATTCCTATCTCAAAAAATTAGCATATCATGAAAAGGTTCTCTAAACGAGCTATTAACCTAATCATCTGAATCAACTAATTAACTCTAAACACCTGCAAAAGATTCCTGAGGCTTTTAAAAACTCCCAGCCTGGTTCATTACTCAAAACCGCAATCATGGGTAAGACTGCCGACCTGACTGCTGTCCAGAAGGCCATCATTGACACCCTCAAGCAAGAGGGTAAGACACAGAAAGAAATTTCTGAACGAATAGGCTGTTCCCAGAGTGCTGTATCAAGGCACCTCAGTGGGAAGTCTGTGGGAAGGAAAAAGTGTGGCAGAAAACGCTGCACAACGAGAAGAGGTGACCGGACCCTGAGGAAGATTGTGGAGAAGGACCGATTCCAGACCTTGGAGGACCTGCGGAAGCAGTGGACTGAGTCTGGAGTAGAAACATCCAGAGCCACCGTGAACAGGCGTGTGCAGGAAATGGGCTACAGGTGCCGCATTCCCCAGGTCAAGCCACTTTTGAACCAGAAACAGCGGCAGAAGCGCCTGACCTGGGCTACAGAGAAGCAGCACTGGACTGTTGCTCAGTGGTCCAAAGTACTTTTTTCGGATGAAAGCAAATTTTGCATGTCATTCGGAAATCAAGGTGCCAGAGTCTGGAGGAAGACTGGGGAGAGGGAAATGCCAAAATGCCTGAAGTCCAGTGTCAAGTACCCACAGTCAGTGATGGTCTGGGGTGCCATGTCAGCTGCTGGTGTTGGTCCACTGTGTTTTATCAAGGGCAGGGTCAATGCAGCTAGCTATCAGGAGATTTTGGAGCACTTCATGCTTCCATCTGCTGAAAAGCTGGCACCTGCTCACAGTGCCAAAACCACTGGTAAATGGTTTACTGACCATGGTATTACTGTGCTCAATTGGCCTGCCAACTCTCCTGACCTGAACCCCATAGAGAATCTGTGGGATATTGGGAAGAGAAAGTTGAGAGACGTAAGACCCAACACTCTGGATGAGCTTAAGGCCGCTATCGAAGCATCCTGGGCCTCCATAACACCTCAGCAGTGCCACAGGCTGATTGCCTCCATGCCACGCCGCATTGAAGCAGTCATTTCTGCAAAAGGATTCCCAACCAAGTATTGAGTGCATAACTGAACATAATTATTTGAAGGTTGACTTTTTTTGTATTAAAAACACTTTTCTTTTATTGGTCGGATGAAATATGCTAATTTTTTGAGATAGGAATTTTGGGTTTTCATGAGCTGTATGCCAAAATCATCAATATTAAAACAAGAAAAGGCTTGAACTACTTCAGTTGTGTGTAATGAATCTAAAATATATGAAAGTCTAATGTTTATCAGTACATTACAGAAAATAATGAACTTTATCACAATATGCTAATTTTTTGAGAAGGACCTGTATATATGTATAAATCAGTCAAGGGATTGCTGCAATTAAAATAATTTATTTAAAAAATAATCACATACAAGTGAATAGCATATCATACCAGATCCAATATTCATCAGTTTTGGGCTGTAAAACTTGCGCCCTTCTTCAGGATAGAACAAAATTATAATGACCAATAATTTCACGTCTCTTTTATATCATAACATTTCACACATTAGGAATCAATCAGGAAATCATTGAACATTTAGGTCAGTAAAAGAAATTTGAATATCTTCATCCTATTCTTAGAGAGACAGCCTAACAAGGTGTAATCACCCTCCAAAATCACGTGGGAAACACTCCAGCCTTATCCTATTGTGGAAAACATATATAAGATTATTATGCACATATAAAAAAAATATATATAAAATGTATATATATATATATATATATATATATATAAAAAGATTTATAATTTTTATCCTTACCACCAATGGAAACATCCCATCCATTTAAATATAAATATCCATAACATGTACATCCTTTACTTATAAAATAAACCCCAATATATCATCAACAAGTGTCCCCTCAGAGTTATATATATATATGTGGAAGGCCAACATGGTGGCCTGAATTTATGGGAGGAGCCCGGGAAGGTATTTAACCAGCCCACTCACCTGTGGTCTTCGTCGGTTCCGGTGCGCGATATACTACGTCACTAAGCCGACTACTCGATTTCGCTAGCGTTCGTGAGTGCCAGACGTCTCGTGGATTGTTCCCGTTCGAAGGTTTTGTACATTGTATCTGGCTCGGCGGCCACAGGTAGGGGTCTCGTTTGACCAAATTTCACTTATGAACGTTACTTACCTTGTCACGAATCTCGTTGTCCACATACGCACGAGTCATTCATTAGTACCCGTACGTTGCATCCGTACCGCTATCTGCATAACAGTAGCCGGTCGCTTACGCATCACCTGATTCGGAATCAGTCGCAGTATCATTTCATACGGTCACATTTCAGCCATTTCAAACATTTCAGTCATTTCGCCATTTCACGGTCCTGCACCGACACGCCGTTCGAATCTAGCCACATCCGATTCGTCCCGGTATGTCCCAGCAGTGGAACCCCATTTCAATACATGACCCAGGGAGCGGTCGTTTAGCCGCAATTTCTCGACTCACCGGTCGAAAAAACACCTCTGTCATGGCATCATTTCACTGTCACGTATCACGTTCCGATTCAAGTCTAGGCGCACCCCGGTGCCTCGATTCGTACCGGCGCGCCCCAGGTGCTCCCAGGCCCCATTTCATTCCGTGCTCCAGAAGTACAGTTGCTGTCAGTCGAAAAAGTTTTAGGCTCACCGGTCGGCGCCTCTGTCACGAGGAAAACATTTCACCTCACGAGTCACGTTTTGATTCGAAACCGGTCGCACCTTTGCGTATCGGTCTTCGCCTCCAACGTACCCCAGGTTTGTCGGCCCCATTTCAGTAACCACCCCTAAGTCTGCTCGTCGTCGGTCGTGAGACCCGACCGACCGTTCAGCACCTCAGGGAATGGTTCCCCTCATTTCTCTCACCGCCAGGCTGCACCTCGCTTCGAACCCAGTCGCGCTGCGCGCCGGTTCGTACCGATGGGCCCTGAACATCCGTTGGCCTCATTTCAGTACATGCTCCAGAAGTCTGGTTCGTCGACAGTCGCCATCGCGGCTCGACCGTTTCATACTCCTGTCATGGCAATCAGTTCGCTGTCACACAAAAACGTCCCGATCCGAATCCGATGGCATCCACCATGCATCAGTCCGTCTCGACGTACCCCAGTCGAATTTGCCTCATTTCATGCCAATTCTCGACCAGTGTCATTCAGCAAGGCACACTCATAAACGACACCTTGCGCCCACGACATGGCACAAACGTTCCTCATTTCACCCCGATTCGAACCCAGCCACATTGCGCAGCCGGTTCGTACCGGTGTGCCCTGAACATCCGTTGGCCTCATTTCAGTACATACTCCAGAAGTCCGGTTCGTCGACAGTCGCCATCGCGGCTCGACCGTTTCATACTCCTGTCATGGCAATCAGTTCGCTGTCACACAAAAACGTCCCGATCCGAATCCGATGGCATCCACCATGCATCAGTTCGTCTCGACGTACCCCAGTCGAATTTGCCTCATTTCGTTCCAATTCTCGACCAGTGTCACTCAGCAAGGCACACTCATAAACGACACTTTGCGCCCACAACATGGCACAAACGTTCCTCATTTCACTCCAAAAAAAAAAAAGAGGATATATGCATAGACGGGGGACACACCCCACGAGGCACACCTCACCAGCTGTCTTTGTTCCCTTCTCTAGGTCAGTCCAAGTTCAGTAGGTCTACCCTGCAACAGGTTGGATGGTATTTCTCCAGGTAAAATATAGAAACTCACCGTGTACACACGTCCACGTACGTGCGCACACCTGTCCTTTCGAAGACACAGCAGCTGGGTACGTATGTTTACACAAGGAAAGAAACAGTCTTGGCTTATCTCACCCCCCTAACAGGTCCGGTCAACCTTCTCGCGACCTCAGAAGCCACATGACATCGCCTCAGGGTACAGCCCATCCGAGGACCATGTCTCAAGCGGGCAGCGAGGATCTCACCGCCCCCTTGTCACCTTCCCCAGTGTCTGTAAGCGACAGCAACCAGTCCCTCAGGGGATGGACCATCCCCAGGCCGACGGCAGAACTTAGACGCAGGGGCGTGCCGTTCCCTGCCACGGCCAGGAAGGCGGAGCTCTTCAGGCTCCTGTTCCCTCCTCCTGCCATGGCCGGGCCAGCGCTCAACAAACATCCTCCAGTCTATATCTACGGTCATAGCACAACTCCACACCATGGTGTCGTCCTTGGCGAACATAGTCACGGACGTCCAAGCCAGAGTGACTCTCCTGGAAGCTCACCCGGCCCCGGCCGTCCCCGACCCTGCCGCAATGCAGCCTCTAACACCAGTCGCCACAGGTACCGCAGGGACAAGTCCCGTCGTCTGCCCAGCACACCTGATTCCAGCCAGCATTAGGAAGGACATACTGGATGGCAAGGACGTCAACCTCGCCTCCCTACTCATATCAGTCCACGACCTAGCCGAGAACAAGGCCATACCTGGGGAGATGTCTCGGTGGTCCTCAAAGCTAAGGACCCCAGACTCAACCGCAAATTGTCCGTCCCAGAATTTGCGTTGACATTTGGGATGCTTAGAGACGTCCTATGTTCAGCTTCCCCCGGCAGAAGGGAAGAGTGGGACTTATATCTCCACACCGTGGTAGACTTGGGTTACAAGCATGGCGGGTTCTCGTTCTACGACTACCACCGTTCCTTTTCCGCAAAAGCAGCCGCCAGGATGGCGCAGTTCCAGTCACCCACGGACTGGAGCCTAATGGACACAAAATTATTCTGTCGCCATTTTGCCGGCCTGCGCTCACCGTTGTGCGCAGTCTGCCAATCCTCCACACGCACCGCCACCTGGTGCTCCAGTGTAGCAGTCAGCCGCCCGGTCGAGTTTCCCTCGACCTCGGCTTCAGCTCAAACCCGCCAGCACCGGCACAGAAACCCCAAGTCGACAAACTCGGACGCCCCGTCCGGACCATGGGAGGAGCGGCCATCTGTAATAATTGCAACTACGGCTCGTGCAACTTCAGCCAATGCAGGATGCTCCACGTGTGCGTCGTATGCCACAGGGCGCACCCGAAAAATGTATGCGAAGTCAAGCCGAAAAACCTATGACTGAGCCGCATAAACGTCCATGATTAGGAGTCTATCTTGACTCACACCCCACCCCCTCACTAGCCACGTTCCTCATACAAGGATTCATGGTGGGCTTCCACACCGGCCTTGTCTCCCTGCCCCACACTACCACGAGTGTAGAAATCTCAAATCAGCGGCCACCGACGAGCAGCAGTAGATGAACTACTCCTAGCCGAGCTAGAGTGAGGTTTCGTCGTAGGTCCCTTCACACAACCCCCCTTCGACACCTGGAGAGTCAGCCCTATTGGGCTTGTCAAGGGCAAGTTCTCGAATGAAGTTCGTTTGGTGTGCAACCGGTCTGCGCCTCGTTCTTGCCGCGTCCCCGGCCTCGGCTCCCTGATCCCCTCCGAGGAGTTCTCCTTGAGATACGCCTCCGTCGACATGGCGTTCCAGGCTATCCTCAAAACAGGCACAGGGGCCTGGCTGTCCAAAACCGACATATCGGACGCCTTCAACCTTCTGCCGATTCACCCGTCTCTCTGGTGTTGGCACGGTATCAGGTGGAGAAACAGGTGCTACTTTGCCGCCAAGCTCGCGTTCGGCTCCAAAGTAGCCCATGGCTCTTCGACACTTTCGCTCAATCCCTCACCTGGATTCTTCTACACACAGCCCAATGCACAGAAGTCATCCACTACCCGGATAACTTCTTACTGATAGAGCAGCCCAACGTGTCACCAGTAGACTTCGACAAGTTGAGAGTCGTCTTCCAGAACATCAATATCCCTATAGCTGAGCACAAGGTCGACGGACCCGCACACTCCGTCACCTTCCTCGGAGTTGTCTTGGACACATGCTCCATGCAGGCCAGCCTCCCCCTCGACAAGTTGACCCGCATCAGGGCAGTTCTTTAGGACTTCACCCGCACGAGAGGATGCTCCAGTCACTACTTGGCATACTCAATTTTGCCATGCGGATCATCCCTCAAGGTCGTTCCTTCATCTCACGGCTCTCAGTCTACCTGTCACAGGCACGAGACCCCGGTCAGATCCTCAACCTGGATGCCGCGGCCATAGCAGACCTAGCGATGTGGGAAGAATTCCTTTCCTCATGGAACGGAATATCCATGTTTATCCCGGCCATCTCACCCCGCTCACCACAGGTGGTGACAGATGCCGCGGCCTCCACGGGCTTCACAGCCGTTTTTGGCTTCCGTTGGTTCACTGGCCCTTGACCCCCGCAGATTCTCTCCCTGTCCTACAACACTATCCGCCTGTACCTGGCCGGCGTACAGCCCTTTTTGGCCCTTCAAGATCCCACTAGACCGTCTGTCTTCTCGTCCCACGCCGTCCGAGCCGTCCTACGCGGTGTCCAGAAGCAGCAACCGGCAAACAGAACCAGACGTCGCCCCATCACGAGTGCCATCTTCCGCGAGATGTCCGCCATACTCGCTGGTTCCCCCTTTGGTGTCCTCCTCAGCCAGGTCATACAAGCCGCCATCTACCTGGCCTACTATGGGTTCCTACGTCCCAGCGAATTCACTCGTAACAGCTCGACCAGCCAAACCCTGTGCAGACGCCACCTAGTTCGCCATCAAGACCACTTCGTGCTCCACCTCAGCGTCTTCAAGACTCGGCAAGCTGGCCACGGGGTGGACATCCATCTATACAGAACCGGCAATTCCTGGTGCCCAGTGACGGTTCTCAACTGCCTGCTCTCACTCCTGCCAGAGCAAAGGGACACCGATCCCCTTCTGCCTTTTCCAGTCAAACCCCTAAGCACCTGCCAGTTCATGACACACATAAGAATTCTCCTCCGCAACCTACGCCTCAACCCCAGCGAATACTCCGGTCACTCTTTTCGGATCGGGGCCGCCTCAGCCGCCTCACAGCAGGGGGTCCCAGGCCACATCATCCAGAGACTCGGCAGATGGAAGTCAGCCTGCTTCACCCGGTATATACATGACCCACAGGTGGAAATGTCACGGGCCTTCACCCAGCTCACGCAGTAGTCAATACTAAAAGGCAATAAATATCTTCAAACCCTACCTCCAGTTTTTGCCCCCTTATTTCTGGCGTACCGTCCATAGACCAAGGCACACTTCAGGTCTCCCTTTTCATGTTATAGATCTTATTGGTTAAGTTATTTCCCTTCAGATACGTGTCGGCCATAGGGCTTCAACCATAAGTGGAAGGCCAACATGGTGGCCTGAATTTATGGGAGGAGCCCGGGAAGGTATTTAACCGGCCCACTCACCTGTGGTCTTCGTCGGTTCCGGTGCGCGATACCCACCCTCCCATTCCCCCTTTTAAGGGCATTTCTCACAACATCACCCTCATCAAATACTAATTTCTAATCAGGGTATGCCCCCTTATTTCTGGCGTACCGTCCATAGACCAAGGCACACTTCAGGTCTCCCTTTTCATGTTATAGATCTTATTGGTTAAGTTATTTCCCTTCAGATACGTGTCGGCCATAGGGCTTCAACCATAAATATATATATATTACTATTCGTATACTGTATTCCTGTGGAGCATATCCAGAAAAATATATATTCTCTATAAAAATAAATGCAAATCAAAATCAGAGTTCAAACCCCTCGGTTGTAATGTATTCAGCCGATTTATCCATTGAACTTCTAATTTTCTTCTTTTTAATTTCCGATTTCCCCCTCGTCTATTTATAGGAATGGCATCAATTACCATATACCAGACTTGTGAAACAGTGTGGCCCATTTCAGCAAATTGTCTTGCAAGGGGCAATTTTGTTAGTTTATCCCTCCCTTCTCTTCTCTTCTTTTCCTCTTCTATTTTCAATCCTCAGTTTTCATCTCTCTTATTCTTTCCCTTCCTCCACATCCTTCACTCCCTTCACATCCACATTTAGTTCTTTTCCCCCCTTCCACACCCCCTTCACATCACGGCCACTTCCCGTCCCTCTTTCTTCCTTTTTATTCATCGGATCCCTTCCTCTATCCTTCACCTCCCCCTTTATTCCCCCCCTCACTCACACCCTTGTTAACCTCTAAAATCTCTATTTCTGATTTATTAATCACAAAATATGATATGGGTTAAATGAGAGTTCTATTGACCAGGAGGAAAGGCTTTAAATATAATAACATTTATTACAGGTAGTTAAAAGTCTGGCTAATACACAAATCCCTAACACATCAAGGCATAAAATGCTAGGTTGGAATAGAAATATATACATAAAGGAATTTAGATTATATTCCTTCAGACCGTGGTCTACACGCATGTTTAGTTACAAATAGCAGGGCATGGCTTCCCCTGCTGACTAGAATTTACCTTACCTCCATTCTGCTCAATGGTTCCCCGAAAAGAGCGCGTTGCCTCCCCTTTCCTCTGAGAGTATCAAAAACCAGGCTGATGTCTCATTGGCTGGCTTAGCGTGCATTCTGATTTGTTATTTTCCCTATACTTAGTCTAAGCCAGCCCCCTTTAATGCAACTCTTACTGATTATTCTGAGCAAGAGAATGTAGCTGGGAACTTAAGAATTAATTCCGGGGTGGGACATACTTCATTACCTAATCCCAGCATGGGGTTGTTTATAGTGAATAGGTGACAAACAATGAAATTGGCTCCCCCTGGCTTGTGTATGCAAGTCTTGGCCCTGCATTGTCTGTACTTAACAAGTACTTGGAGGAAGGCTTTTGCCTAGCTTTCATAGCTGCAAGCAAAAAGAGATATATTCATAATTACAATATTTCACAGATATTAATGGAAATTTCACATAAACGCATAAGGCAACACCCTCCTTGCTCTTTCCCCTCCCCTTTCCCTCCCCCCAACCTTTTTCCACCCTCCACCCCATCCTCACTTGTGTGTCCATGGACTCACCAATTTTTGCCATGCTATTTAACACTAATACAAATATTTTTCAGCTACTGCACCTTTCCAGTGCCCCACGGGGGGATTACCCTAATTTGGGTGCCTCACCTATTGCCTCACCCTGTTTGGGTCTTCATCGGTAAACCAGGCTAGCCTGCACTTACTTTATGATTCAATTAATTAGAAGACTGTATTTTCTCTTACATGTATTAGGTCAATCCCTCCTGAAGAAGCAAATTATTTTTGCAAAACAGGTAGAGGATTATACATTGGACCTACATCCCAGAGGCTCCACCAATGTGGGGTTCCCATTGTTTAAAGTCTGTATCATTTTGCCTTGTATGCAATTATGTTTTTTGTGTGTTTTTTTATGTGATTTGTATCAATGTGTATCAAGTTGATTTTCTACAATAAATATATTTTTTTATATTCAATGGTCCTGGGTACTGAGATCGTCCATAAAAACGTCCATGTCATGGGCCATTTTTTTGGAGTAGCCCCTGACATACCCCCCCAAACCTCATCACTGTCAATTAAGGATGATGGTACCACCCCTATCTTCATTTATTGATCAAGGCACTCTTTTCTATCTCTTGTTGAGTATTTATGCCTAGCTATTCTCTCCTTTACCTTTTGGGTATTTTCCCCCCACATATATAAAACTGCATGGACATTTTATTATATAAATGACATATGATGATTGGTATGTATAATACCCTTTAATCTCTATGTTATAACCCCGTGGGGATGTGTAAAATACTTTCCTTTTATCATGGAATTGCAATGCATGCAACTCACACATGGATATGATCCAAGATTAAGTGGACCTAAAAATGTTAAATTTGTTTTGTTTTTTTGGAATTGGTCAGATCAAACCAATCTGTTGTGTATGGTCCTACCCTTATGATATGAGGGAAAGGGGGGATTATAGAATTCAGAAATTTGGGGAAAATTTTCTTTTAATATATGCCAATGTTTTCTAATGATATTTTGTATTTGGAATGAATGTGAATGATAGTGGGAAACAAAAAGTCATCTTTTATCCATTCTATTCCTGTTTTTTTATCCACTTCCTTTCTTTCATTCTTTATAAGCTGCAATGAATAACCTCTCTGACTTAATTTCCTCTCCATTTCATCAAGACGCTTCTCTCTGTCTGCTTGGTCACTGAATATTCTATTAACCCTTGTTAGTTGGCTTTTTGGAATTGATTTGGATACTCCAGGAGGGTGGAAATAAATTTTATAATATAAAAGTTGGTTGCGGTCTGTAGGTTTTACATATAAATCACTGGAAAGTCTACTATTTCTAACTGTAATACATATATCCAAAAAAGGCATTTTTTCCTGACTCACAGCCATGTTAAATTGTAATTCAGGTATCAATAGTTAATATAAGCATGGAATCATGATAGTGTATTCAAATTACCCTCCCATATAGCAAGTACATCATCCAAAAATCGGAACCAGCTATTTTCTTTAAATAAAACAATATTATATATGAAAGCTTTCTTGATCTTATTAACTAATGTATTTGCATCTGGGGGTGCCACATTTGAACCCATCGCCGCACCCCTGAGTTGCTGATAGTAGATATCTTTAAAGAGAAAAACATTTTATTCCTAAACAATTTCCAGTAACTGTATCAAAAAACAAATCTGTTTTTTATTGTATAATCCTGACTCATTCAGGAGTCGGTGACAGGCTTCAATTCCCAATCCATGAGGGATAATTGTATACAAACTTGAAATTTGCCATGTCACCAGGAATGAATCTGTCGCTACCGTAAATCATCATTAATTTTCATCAAGAAATCATATGAGTCCTGTATATAGGATCTCATCTGTGTAATTAATGGTGTAAAACACTTGTCTAAATATATAGCCAAAGGTGCTGTGATAGATTCAGTACTGGAAACAATTGGGTGACCTGGAGGATCATTTCAATTCTTATGAACTGTAGGCAAAATGTAAATGACCGGAGTAATAGGAAATTTCGCTATTAAATATGATATAAATATGTGTGTCATTATCCATTATTCAATCATTTACAGCCTGTTTTACAATTTTCTTAATTCTGTTTTGTATTTGAAAAATTTGATTAGAATTAAGTCGAGCATTGGTTTGATCATCAGATAATTGTCTTAATATTTCTCTTTTATATTTAACTGTGTCCATTACAACAATGGATCCTCCCTTGTCAGCTGGCTTCATAGTTATATCATGCCTAGCTGACAAGGAAGCTAATGCTAGCTTTTCAGCCGGATTTAGATTGTTAGGTGTATGGTCAATTATAGGTTGGTCATGCAAAAAAGGTGGTGTCATTTTACTCTTAATTCTCAAATGCAATTTATTTATCGATAAGGCCAGAGTATTTGGATTACCCACATTTGTATGCATAGAAAAAAAATATTTTAATCTAATTTGCCAATAAATCCTATACATATTCAGTTTCAAAAGAAAATCACTATATGCAGTGGCGTATCCAGGGTATGAGGAAGGAGGGGGAGGCCGACCTCCTATCACAATTTGGATTAGCAGCAAGGATGGGAAGTGTTATCATAATGGGGGATTTTAATTATCCAGACATCGACTGGGTGGAGGGACCACGCATTCGTCTAGGGCTCGCCAGTTCCTAAATGTCTTGCAGGACAATTTCATGGGTCAGATGGTAGATGAACCAACTAGAAATAAAGCATTACTAGGTCTACTGATTACCAACAATACAGACCTGATCACGGATGTGGAAATATGGGGAAATTTAGGAAACAGTGATCACAGGTCAATTGGCTTCAGTATAAATCACACAAATAGGAAACATAAGGGAAATACAAAGACACTGAATTTCAAAAAAGCCAATTTCCCTAAACTACAAACCTTGCTAGAAGATATAAATTGGGATAAAATCTTAGCAAGAAAGAACACGGAGGAGAGATGGGTTCACTTTAAGAGCATATTAAATAAGGGCATATTTAAAAAGGGCCCAAAATACATCCCTGGGAATTACAGACCAGTTAGCCTAACATCAATAGTATGCAAACTCTTAAAGGGGATGATAAGGGACTATATACAAGATTTTAGTAATGAAAACTGTATCATTAGCAGTAATCAGCATGGATTCATGAAGAATCGTTCTTGCCAAACCATTATTAACTTGCCAAACCATTATTACTATTAACCTTCTATGAGGAGGGGAATTTCCATCTAGATAAAGGAAGGCCGTAAGACGTGGTGTATCTGGATTTTGAAAAAGCATTTGACACAGCTCCTCATAAACGTTTACTGTACAAAATAAGGTCTGTTGGCATGGACCATAGGGTGAGTACATGGATTGAAAACTGGCTACAAGGTCGAGTTCAGAGGATGGTGATAAATGAGGAATACTCAGAATGGTCAGGGGTGGGTAGTGGGGTTCCACAGGGTTCTGTGCTGGGACCAATCCTATTTAATTTGTTCATAAACAACCTGGAGGATGGGGTAAACAGTTCAATCTCTGTATCTGCGGACGATACTAAGCTAAGCAGGGCAATAACTTCTCCGCAGGATGTGAAAACCTTACAAGAAGATCTGAACAAATTAATGTGGTGGGCAACTACATGGCAAATGAGGTTTAATGTAGAAAAATTTAAAATAATGCATTTGGGTGACAAAAATATGAATGCAATCTATACACTAGGGGGAGAACCTCTGGGGGGATCTAGTAGATGATAGGCTCAGCAATGGCATGCAATGCCAAGCTTTTGCTAACAAAGCAAGCAGAATATTGGCATGCATTAAAAAAGGGATTAACTCCAGGGATAAATTCCCCCATTCTACACGACTCTGGTCTGGCCGCACCTGAAGTATGCTGTCCAGTTCTGGGCACCAGTCCTCGGGAAGGATGTACTGGAAATGGAGCGAGTAAAAAAAGGGCAGCAAAGCTAATAAAGGGTCTGGAGGACATTAGTTATGAAGAAAAGTTGTGTACTGGTGACCCCACAATAGGGATAAAACTTTTTTGCGGAAGGGAGTTTAACATGACAAACGGCCACTCATTAAAATGAGAAGAAAAGAGGTGTAACCTTAATTATGTAAAGGGTTATTTACTGTAAGAGCGGCAAGGATGTGGAATTCCCTTCCACAGGTGGTGGTCTTAGCGGGGGGGCATTGATAGTTTTAAAAAACTATTAGATAAGCACCTGAACGACTGCAACATACAGGGATATACAATGAAATACTGACATATAATCACACACATAGGTTGGACTTGATGGACTTGTGTCTTTTTTCAACCTCACCTATTATGTAACTATGTAACTATGTATGGCAGATATAGCAAGTGCCATGGGCGCCATATGAAGGGGGAGCTCTCTTCTTCCCTCCTAAAGTCCTGGTGACTAAGCAGCACCACCATGTCCTCTCTTCCAGCACAGTGAAAAATAATGGTATTCCCTCTCCCCGCACAGTTTGAGGAGTACTGACTGAACGCACACACCTCCCGCACACATGCCTGTCACGGGGGCCAGTAGGGGGAGGTGTCTGGGGGGAGAGGGGAGGAGGAGGGGCCGGCTTCTATTGTTGCCGTGCTATGAGCTGTGCCGGGTTGGAGGAGGCTGGTAGACAAACTGAACCAGTCCCCGGACACTGATAGACTTGGAGTTGAAAGAAGAGGGTCACGAGGAGGAGAATCTGAGGAGACACTACCGGCTGGGGGAGGGGATCTCACTATCATCTTCCTGGCTTTCGCAGATTTGCTCTTTCCTCGTCTTGGGTTACCTATCGCTGCCTGTGCCCGGGGGAGGCTCCAGAGGAGCAGGTAGGAGCTATGCTGACCGGGGGGGGATATATAGGGAGTAAGGACGGGGCCCAGAGGGGGAGTGTGGAGACAAGCATGCAGGAGAGAAGGGGGAGAGGGGGTATCACGGGTAATGGGAAAGGTGACCGGGGAGATATGTGGGAGGTGACTAGAGGAGAAGGGGGCTGAGTGAAGATGAATGGAGGAGGGGGGTTATAATGCAAATTAATAGGGGTGGACAGGGGGGTATAATGCAAATAAGTGGGGGGGGGGGGCAGGGGGGTATAATGCAAATGAATAGATGATGGGGGGTATAATGGCAAATGAATGGAGTAGGAGGAGGGGGTATACTAGCAAATGAATGGAGGAGGAGGAGGGGGTTATAAAGGTAAATGAATGGAGGAGGAGTAGGGGGGTTTAATGGCAAATGAATGAAGGAGGACAGGGGGTTATAATGGCACATTGATGGAGCAGGAGGGGGTATGATGACAGATGAATGGAGCAGGACAGGACGTCACTTCCTTCCAGTGCAGGGAGAAAGAAGACAGAATAAGGGGATAGGGAAGAAGAGAAGAGAGAGCTGTTTTTTTTTGTTAAAGTTATCTGACAGAAGAGTTTCAAATGTTTTGACAGAGGCGCAATTTTTTAGTGCTTGCCATAGGTGCCATTTTCACTAGATAAGTCTCTGCTCATATGTTCCAAGTTAGGACAAAAACCCAAGCCCTCATTAAGCAGTTGCAATTCAATATCAGATAGAGAAAAAAGATGAAATGTTATATACCACATTTTCTGCTTGAGTCTCTGTTCATTCTGCGTGTCAATACTCTTTCTCATGAAGCTTCTCCTATGGCGCCTGCCTCCTCCCCCGGGGGATTTGTAGAGGCTGCCTCCGAAAAATTAGGATTACATCCTTGTGCCAAGGTCATTGAAGATGTTGAAGTAGATAGTGGTTTATGGCGCTGTCCTTGTTGATGAGGTTTATATCGGTAATAGTTGGGATTATTCCAATTATAAACTCGTTCATAGTATAGTGTGTAGTCCTCCCAATCTTTCTCCATTTTGGTTCTCTTTCTAGTTTGCACATTTTTCCTGAAGGATTCCAATTTCTCCATGCATGTTTTCTTTGTCTTTATTAACTCCTCTTGTCTCACAGCAGCATCAAGTTGTGTTTCAATTAGGGCTGTTACTGATTAAATTTTTCGTGTTCGATTAATCGATTATTTTAATCGATTAATCAACTAATTTTGATTAATTATAAGGAACATACAGATCCAACTACTTTTAGCTGATCTCCTTGCATTGCAACTCTGCATTAGTCAGTGGTAAGTGTGGTATACAATATATACAATCACCTGACACTAGTTAGTTTCCACAATCCATGACTTAACTTCACAGTTCACACAAATACGTTTTAAATTCAAACCGTAGCACTGACGCAAGTAATTTTTTCCACAGTAGCGTGACAATCCCTCCACCTCCTCCGGTCTAACTAATCACTCTCACATTATGGCATGGACCCCTGTGCAAACAGGTGGTAATGCAAGCAGGTATCTAAAGGGTTAACACGGACCATAAACTTCTCTCACGTCATCTTAGATCTTAGCAAGGACGCCAGGTCATGGGTAGAAAGAAAAGATCTAAGTGCTCACCGCTTAAGTATAAGATTTCATTTTTGTGTTCGAACACAAACTACTCACATAAAGATGATAAAAACACAGCATGTAAATCCGACAATCGTGTTAGTTCCGTAGGGCAGCAGCGGTTAACGTCCTGCGTAGCTCCTCCCGCTTACGCGTTACGTTCAGAACTTCAACATCACCGGACTCCTCCCCCCCTTCGTTAGCAGACGGAGGGACTTGGGGAAGCGGGGAGGAGTCCGGTAACCTCACCGGATCTCCGACGGAACTCCCGGAAGCCGACGGAGAGGCGAGTAGAGATCAAGATAACTTTGATCGATCAAAAGAATTTTGATAGATCAAAAAAATTTAAGAATAATCGAGGAATTAATCTTTAATTTTCACAGCCCTAGTTTCAATCTCCATCTCTCTAAGGATTCCTATATAACAGCAAAATAAAAAATATGGAAATGAAGCTGGATTTTTGCCCATGGTGACCCACTTTTATTTTTGTGGCAAATTAAATTTACAACATATATTGTCTGAATATTATCTTGCCTATATTGTCTTCCTTTCTATTTTCTTTTTTCTAGTTTGCATAACAAGGTCTTCCTTAAAACTACAGTTTATTAAGTTATGCCTTCTATCCTACCCCACAAGTTTTTTTTTTTAAATGACACAAATGTACTGTGTCCTGGCATGTTTATTTACCTTGTGACTCAAGTTTTATCTATTGTGTGTTCTTTTTTTGTCATCTTCTGTGGAATACGGTATTTTAATACAGCTGTCAAATGTTACAGTGAGCCAAGAAAATGACAGCAAAATAACTTGGTTTTATTATGCATTATACAAGGTGGAACACAATCTGAAAAGATTGTTCATGTCAAAAGTGGGTAAAAGTATGCACTTGCTGCAAATATATTTTTGGAAAATAACACCATCAATATTCAGATTAAAAGCCACTGACAATCTTGACAAGCAGTAGTGTTTGAAGCCAAAACACCATTCCTTTCTTAAATGCACATGTATTTTATGGGTGTATTTGTAAATGTCTGCTGACCTCTTTCCACAGGTGTTACATTTTTTGCCTAACATTGCATTAATTGTGAAAAAAAAAAAAATATATATATATATATATATTTAACCACTTAAGCCCCGGACCATTTGGCTGGCCAAAGACCAGAGCATTTTTTGCGACGTGGCTCCCAAACAAAATTGACGTCCTTTTTCCCCCACAAATAGAGCTCTCTCTTTGGTGGTATTTGATCACCTCTGCGGTATTTATTTTTTGCGCTTTAAACAAAAAAATAGCGACAATTTTAAAAAAAAAGCAATATTTTTAACTTTTTGCTATAATAAATATCCCCAAAAAATATATAAAACATTTTTTTCCCTCAGTTTAGGCCGATACGTATTCTTCTACATATTGTTGGTAAAAAAAAATGCAATAAGCGTTTATTGATTGGTTTGCGCAAAAGTTATAGCGTCTACAAAATAGGGGATAGTTTTATGGCATTTTTATTAATAATTTTTGTTTACTAGTAATCGCGGCGATCAGGGATTTTATCATGACTGCGACATTATGGCGGACAGATCGGACAATTTTTGCGCTATTTTGGGGCCATTCACATTTATACAGCGATCAGTGCCATTAAATATACATTGATTACTGTGTAAATGTAACTGGCAGTGAAGGTGTTAACCAGGAGGGGTGCTGCAAGGGTTAAGTGTGTCCTAGGGATGTGTTCTAATTGTTGGGGGGATGGGCTATGTGTGACACGACACTGATCACTGCTCCCGATTATAGGGAGCGGTGATCAGTGTCACTAGGCAGAACGGGGAAATGCTTGTTTACATCAGCATTTCCCCGTTCCCCGTTCTTCCTCTCCGTGAGACGTTCGCGGGTCCGAGTTCGGTACATCAAGTCCGCGGACCCGCGATCACACTCACGAAGCTTCCGGCAGGGTCACGCGCGCCGGCGGCAGCAGGCCCACGACCGCATGGCGGCAAATTTAAAGGGACGTACCTGTACACCCATTTGCCTGTCCATGCCATTCTTCCCATGTATATGGACATGCGGCGGTCGCAAGTGGATATACACTATATTACCAAAAGTATTGGGACACCTGTCTTCATACGCATGTGAACTTTAAGACCCCTTTCACACTGATCCGCCTATAGAGTCGGCGGTAAAACGCCACTATTTTAAGCGGCGTTTTACCGTCGGATTTGCGGCGCATTTCGGCTGCTAGCTTTTAACCCCCGCTGGCGGCCAAGAAATGGTTAAAACCCCCGGCAAAACGCTGCAATAGCAGCGTTTTGCCGGTGGTATTACAGCTCTGCCCCATTGATTTCAATGGGGAGCAGCTCTGGAGGAGCTCCAAAGAAGCTCCAAAGAAGCTGCTGGCAGGACTTTTTTGTGACGCCCTGCCAGCGCACCGCTGCAGTGTGAAAGCCCTCGGGCTTTCACACTGCAGACAATGAATCAGCAGTTTGAGGGCGGATTGCAGGCCCTATTTCTAACGCTATAGCGCCTGCAATAAGCCCTCAGTGTGAAAGGGGTCTAAAGGAAATCCCAGTCTTAATCAGTAGGGTTCAATATTAAGTTGGCCCACCCTTTGCAGCTATAACAGCTTCAGCTTGTGGGAAGACTGTCCACAAGGTTTAGGAGTGTGTCTATGGGAATGTTTGACCATTCTTCCAGAAGCACATTTGTGAGGTCAGGCACTGATGAGAACGAGAAGGTCTGGCTCGCAGTCTAATTCATCCCAAAGGTGTTCTATCGGGTTGAAGTCAGTCAAGTTCCTCCCCCCATCTCGCTCATCCATATCTTTATGGACCTTGCTTTGTGCACTGGTCCAAGTCATTTGGTGGAGGAGGGATTATGGTTTGTTGTTTTTCAGCGGTTGGCACAATTTGGACAATTTCATGCTCTCAACTTTGTGGGAACAGTTTGGGGATGGCACCTTCTTGTTCCAACATGACTGCGCACCAGTGCACAAACAAGTTCCATAAGGACATGGATGAGCGAGTTTGGGGTAGAAGAAATTGAATGCCTGCACAGAGTCCTGATCTCAACCCTATAGAACACCTTTCAAATGAATTAGAGCGGAGACTGCGAGCCAGGCCTTCTCGTCCACATCAGGGCATGACCTCACAAATGCGCTTCTGAAAGAATGGTCAAACATTCCCATAGACACACTCTTAAACCCTTTGGACAGCCTTCCTAGAATAGTTGAAGCTGTTATAGCTGCAAAGGGTGGGCCAACTCAATATTGGACCCTACAGACTAACACTGGGATACCATATATGTGCATGTAAAGGCAGGAGTCCCAATACTTATGGTAATATAGTGCATATATATATATATATATATATATATATATATATATATATCATTTTTTTGATACAAACCAAGACTTGCAATATACCTGTAATAAAGTACTAAACCTAGCCATACATATCCTATTTAGGATATAGCACTTTAATATATATATATATTTTTTATTTTTTTTTAATGGGCAGCTTTTGGTAAAAATCTAATTGGAGATCCTCCAATGAAGGTCCATGTTGAAGCACTTTCTGAGATTTGTTGAAACGTGCTTCCCAACTGTGCTCCCCTGTTGTCACATGCATCCCTGGTTGATAATACAAGCAGCCATGCCAGCACATTGTACAGGTATGGTCTATAGATACCGCTATCAGAAAGATGGTTTAGAGCAGTGATGTGCATCCAACACTGGAGTAAGTACTTGTAGACATGAAGTTCCAGAAAAAGGCTGGAGGACATCAGAAGCACTGAGTTGAAATAAAAGGATCCAAAATCCAAACTAAGTTTTAGCCATTTCAAATTAATTTGAATTCATTGAGAAGCTGGTTGTTAAGAAGCCATTGGATGCTGCGGGATTCCCTGCTGTCAGCAAAATGTAAAAAAAAACAGTGCTAGTTAAGAAAAAATGAAGGGTCTATTATGGATTTTGGGGAAGACCCCACGCCATTTTTTTATTAATTTTGACGTGGGGTTTGCCGCAATTCAAAACTTTAATAGCACTTAAACTTGGGTTCAATCAACCTGCCCATACATGGTTTGAATCTCGGCAGGTCCCTGTTGAACCGGCCAAGATTCAAACTGTCTATGTCTGGATTAAAAAAATATCTCTTCAAAGTGAGGCATTTTTCAGCATATATATTTTTCACAGTAACAGATGTACACATTATAAGATGTATCCTTAGCTTGTGTTCTGGAGACAGCTTTTGAATTTCTAGCTTTTTTCAGGGCAGATTCTTAACAGATTCTAATCCTTTGTCAAGAGCATCCAGTGCTCCTGCTCCTCATTCCAGCATCCGGCTTTTGGCTATTGCGCTCTCCTGGTCTGTCTGTCCACCTGCAAGGTGATTAATGTGGCCAGTATCTGGGTGGAAACCAAACCTGTTATAAGTCAGCCAAACACTCACTCGCATGCTTGTGATAGAGAGTGATAAGTGTGTATTCCTGATCAAGCCCCCTGTCTGTCTGCCTTGCTCTGCCAGTTTGGATTTACCTATGTATGACCTTGGACCGAATATATTAGACTATTCCCTGAACTCAGCCTGCCTTTTACCTGGACTGTCATAGAACCACTCTGCCTGTCTGCCAACCGCAAGTACCTGTTTGCTTTGCTCAGTTTGTGCCTGGCCTGGCGTGGTGGTCAGGCACTATAGAATTATGTATAAGACCTGGGGCAACCGAGTACCGGTAGGCCTGCTTGCCTTATGGGGAAGGGGGCTCCTATAGGTGAAGAACAGCTAGCTATAGTGTCTGACCACCTGCATTGGGGTAGACGTGAAATCTTTCCGCTCTATCCAAAGTTAAAGAAAAGCTTTGGCTATAGACACACTTAAAGATAAGCCCTATTGTCCTATATTAACCACTTCAGCCCTGGAAGGATTTACCCCCTTAATGACCATGCAATTTTTTGCGATAAGGCACTGCGTCGCTTTAACATGCAACGTTGTACCCAAACAAAATGTATGTCCTTTTTTTACCACAAATAGTACTTTCTTTTGATGGTATTTGATCACCTATGCAGTTTATATTTTTTGCGCTATAAATAAAAAAAGCTACAATTTTGAAAAAAAAACACATTTTTTACTCTGTGCTATAATACACATCCAAAAAAATGTAAAAAATTGTTTCGTCATCAGTTTAGGCCAAAATGTATTCTGCTACAAATTTTGGGTTTTACTGGTAATGGCGGTGATCTGCAGTTTTTTGTGAGACTGCAACATTGTGGCGAACAAATCTGACCCAAAGTAACACTTTTTTGGGACCAGTGATACCAATACAGTGATCAGTGCTAAAAAATGCACTGATCGATGTATAAATGACACTGGCAGGGAAGGAGTTAACACTAGGGGGTGATCAAGGATTCAACTGTGTTCCCTGGGTGTGTTCTAACTGTGTGGGGGGTGGGCTTACTGGGACAACACAGAGATCGCTGTTCCTGATCACGAGGAACAGCAGATCTCAGAGTTGTCCCCTGTCAGACTGGGGGTTCGCCTTGTTTACATAGACAGATCCCCATTCTTCCTCTGTGTATGGTGATCCCAGGTGGCTGGTGGACATCGAGTATGCCGTACCCACATGTCAACTCTCCCCGCTTGCAGCGGGCGACCCCACACTACCTCATGCAAGGACCAATGTACAGGTACGTCGGTTTGCGCAGCCAAGCCACCTTGCCGCAGTATATCTGCAGAAGGCGGTCGGCAAGTGGTTAAACTAAAGTCTTGGGGGGTTTTTTTGCTTAAAAATAACAAACATGTTATACTTACCTGCTCTGTATAATGGTTTTGCACAGAGCAGCCCAGATCCTGTCCACTCCCTCCTGTTGAGTGTCCCCACAGCAAGCAGCTTGCTATTGGGGCACTTAAGCCGAGTTGCTGCTCTGTGTGTCCATTCAGAAATGGAGCTGCGGTCTGGCCCCGTCCCCTCTCTCCTCATTGGCTAACTGACTTTTATTGACAGCAGGGGGAGCCAATGGCGCCCACTGTGTGTCTCAGCCAATCAGGAGGGAGAGTCCTGATTGCTGGATCAAAATGGGGCTCAAGTAAGTATTAGGGGGACTGAGGGGGGCTGCTGCACACTGAAGGCTTTTTATCTCAATGCATAAAACCCATTAATATAAATAATCTTCTGCTTTTAGAACCACTTTAAAGCAGTATTAATCCCAAAAGTAAACATATTTTATTGCAGCTTACCAATTCTTAGATGTGATGGGTGCATTCATTATCTTCCATTTTCACCTGGTGATCTGGCCAGTAAGTGGATCTGAGATCCGATTGAGCGATTTTCCTTTATGCGACCCCTAGGGGTCAAATACGCCTTTTCACTTTCAAGGAATCCTCTGTAATCTTTAATCAAACGACACCATCAATGGCCGACAAAAGTCTCATCTGCTGTACTGCTTTCACAACAACACCTGCTTGTTGCTCTTTTGGGTTCTTAGTGTGGATATACACATTTTTCTTTTATTTTAAGTCTGCTGTTTTGCAAAATAAAATGCTCTCCTACAAATGTATTAGTTTACAGGGATGAGATAAACCATTTAGCAACTACAGGGGTGCTTACAATGATCAGCTTTTATTTATTGATGTAAAACCTTTATCCTGCCTAAAAGTTTTATTGCCCAGAATATACATTTTTTCTGGCTAGTGGATTGAAAAAAAATGCATTTAGACAGATTTAACTGTGCTTAGGCACATCAGGCGTGGTTTTTATGTTCAAAAGCTCCTCTCCTGAATGCACAAGTGATTTTTTTTCTGCCTCTAAACTTCTGTAAATTCCTACGGTGTGTATGGAGTTTAGAGGCAAAGAAAAAAAAAAAAGTTCAAATGCCTGTAAAAGCAGTGTTTTTTGAGCTCAGGTGTGTGCAAGAGGCTTTAGATAAAATGAACTTAAAAAGTGAACCCACATGCAAAAAGCCTAATCATGCAAATGCATAACACTACAGTAATTTTCAGTTCCTTTAGGCATGGACAATTACAGAAAATGGTTGAACAGTTTTGTTTCGGCATGCATATTACATTCCTGAACATTATGCTGCATCAACAAAAAAAAAAACTGGTGGCCATGTTTTGCCTTTAGGTACCAATTTATATAATTGTCAAGATTTTCTGCAGATTATACCAATGGTTAGCATTCTTTTCTGGTGTCAGGAAGCATTTCATGGTTTCTGCGCTTATTTTGTTAAACTGGTCATGCCCACAGAGAGATCTCTGCATGGTACAAGTAATTTAGACCCAGTAGTGTGACAATCTAATAACAATTTCAGCAGTGAATCTCAGGAGGTTGGAATTGTAAGGAGATCTGACAGGTAAATGTTCCTTATTCCTTAATATTGATTGACTGAAAAGAGAAATACCAAGCTCACTGGTAAATAGTAACAATACATAGGACCTTGATCATTAGAGGATCTGGGAAGAAATGAACAATTATTCCCTGTACACAGGGTCGGAATTTCCAACCAAAAGCTCACATTGAACTTTTGCTAGCGGAATTTCCGATTGTGTGTACGGGGCATTCGAAAAAATATATAGATAGTATATGACTAGCTTTAGCTGTTGATATAGCAGAACTAAATTAATGAAGTTATTTTACAGTAATTGCTGGCTAAATGAACATACTAGAAATGTATGCTTTCTAGACCCCCCCAACTCTTTAGCTAACTATACATATTTCAATCCAATACATTTTAATTATTAGTTTTGAAGCAGATATAAATGACCATACATAGTAGTAGTAGTAGTAGAACAACAAAGAGAACAAGTATTAGCAGCATGTTAAACAGCATCTAAGATCCATCCAGCCATAGAATGGATACATGACTAAATTAGAGAATACAATCCATTCAAGTCAGATGTTAGAATTATGTAGATTTAACTAAGGTTCCTTTAGTAAACGTCTCATACCAAGTCGACCATGAGGACCAAAACTTCCCCTCATGGGAGTATGCCTTTCTATCCCCAGCTAAAATTAGTTCGTAGGTATAATGGGTATGGGTTAGTCTGACTGTCTAGAATGTTTAGAGGGGTAGGAGCCTTCCAAAGTTTAGTTATGGATATTCTGGCTGCTAACAGTGTATGAGGAATGTGGTCTATATTTAAGATGAGAGTTGCTGGATCGGGAGTAGGTGCTAAGGTATGGGCCACAACCTTGCTTATTATTTGGACTACCTCTATCCAAAAGCCCTGAATATGGGGACAGTCCCACAATATGTGTAAAATGGTACCTACCCCCCCCCCCCCCCCCCCCCTACACACACACACACAATTTCTCCAGCAAAGTGTATAGAAGTGCAAGGGTCAAGTACCATTGTTGGGCCAATTTCTGGGTTAGTTCCCATAATGTAGTGCAGGAAGTAGCCTTAAAGATGGAGGGGACTGCAGCCTTCCATTGAAAGGTGGAAAACTTGCATGTATTTCTTCTCTCCATTTACATAAGGGTGGAAAATTATTACATATACATAGGTACATAGTTAGCTAGGCCAAAAAAAGACACAAGTCCATCCAGTTCAACCATAAAAGTAAAAGAAATAATAAATAAAAATAAAATATATCGTACAATCCAATAAACCCCATTCTATACCCACAGTTGATCCAGAGGAAGGCAAAAAAAAAAACCAAAAGAGCATGCTCCAATCTGCTACAGCAGGGGAAAAAAAATCCCTTCCTGATCCCCCTAGAGGCAATCGGATTTTCCCTGGATCAACTTTACCTATAAATGTCAGTACCCAGTTATATTATGTACATTTAGGAAAGTATCCAGGCCTTTCTTAAAGCAATCTACTGAGTTAGCCAGAACCACCTCTGGAGGGAGTCTATTCCATATTTTCACAGCTCTTACTGTGAAGAAACCTTTCCATATTTGGAGATGAAATCTCTTTTCCTCTAGACGTAAGTTAAATAATAAGTTATTTTCACCAAAAAGTGAGTAGAATAAAGAAATACCCTTTGCTCCCGGTAGTTTGGAAAGAAGGTAGGCTTCTGTTATAGCAGGAATGGTTACACTAATGTGGGGGTTATGTTTGATGCACACAGATATTTTAAGATATTTGTAGTAGTCGTGGGCACTAAATTGAATTAAATTAAATTGAATAACTAAGAGTATTAAAAGCCTTGGGTGAGCAACTATACATATTTCAATATGATTGTACAACTCCCTTAGATGTATTAACAACAACAGTGCAAGACCCTGCTTAACTGAATATGAATTGGACGAATGGTTGAGGTGATCCCCACATTTCTCATCTTTGGTGATTTTAAAAAGAGACTGTTTGGAATGGTATAGAAAGTGTACTATGTATGGGCAGTTTTATATCAATGGAAGATTTGCATATGTATGTAATGTACAAATGTAGTGCTAATGCTTTTCCCCCTCAATGTATTATTGAGAACACTGAGCCATCCACATTAGTCTGCCCCCACGTAGCTCCACGTGACCCTCCCTCTTTCCCCCTTCTCCCTCTTCTCCCTTTCTCTCTTTGTCCCCCTCCCTCTGTCCACCCCCTTTCCCTCTTTCTCTACCCCTTCCTCCCTTTCTTTTTCTTTCCCCACTCCCTCCCCTCTCTTTCTATCCCCTCATTTCTCGCTCTCTCTCCACCCCACATCCCCCATTTCTTCCCTCCCCCCTCCCCTTCCCATCGCTTTCTTTCTCTCCCCCGCCTCCTCTTCCCCCCCCCCCCCCTCTCTCTTTCTTCCTTTGCTTATCAGAATGTTTATTGTCCCAACAGCTGCTGTTAAAAAATATTTCTCTTTTTAAAGACGTGCTCAGACAAAGTAAACGTTTTTGCTTCAGAAATGTTTGAGAATTGAAGAGCTTTATTTTCAATAATGATCATTTGTACTGAAGTTTATATCTGCCAAGACTTTCATTTGTAATTAATAATTAGGAGCTTTCTTGGCCTGCGTTACTTACTCTTGACCTCTGCACTCTGCGTTACTTACTCCTGACCCCTGCACCCTGAGTGTTACTTTCTCCTGACCTCTGCACTCTGTGTTACTTACTCCTGACCCCTGCACTATGTGTGTTACTTACTCTTGACCTCTGCACTCTTTGTGTTACTTACTCTGACCCCTGCACTCCGTGGTTTAATTTCTCCTGACCACTGTACTCTGTGAATTATATAATCTTGAACCCAAGCAGAGTATGCTCAGGTTTTATTTAAAGTGTAAGTTAATCTTTTCACAAAAAATGTAAAGGTGAATTAACACTGTACACCCTCCCCACTGCCCTGATCTCCACTGCACTTATCTCCTTGGGTGATTAGCTGAAGTGTTTTATTTTTAAAAATGATCCTTTGTACTGAATTTATATCTGCCAAGACTCATTTGTAATTACACAGAGCAAAATTATAAATGTAACACTTTTGTGTTTGTCCCTATTTATCATGAGCTGAACGCAAAAATATATGACTTTTTCTATGTCCACAAAAGGCATATTTCTCTCAAATATTGTTCACAAATCTATATCTGTGTTAGTGAGCACTTCTCCTTTGCCCAGATAATCCATCCACCTCACAGGTATGGCATATCAAGATGCTAAATAGACAGCATGATTATTGTACAGGTGTGGGAAAAAAACAAGGTGCGCCAAAAACTAAGTCCAGCAGGAGATGCAATGAATGATATATTTTATTAAAATCAGCCAAATGGCTAAACACACTTTTATAAAGATCAATAGGCATATAACAGTATAATACTGTAGTCACTCAGCGGGTCCCCGGTGGATGGTGATGTGTAGATGTTAACACGAATGGAGAGGAACAACCGACCGGACATCCGTCTTGTCGTCTTGGTACCAGCATGGAACACACTCAGATTCGCATTGGAAGTGACGTCGGAACATGGCGATAATGCTTCAAAGCATTCGCTTCTTCATCACATCTAAATGGTTATTGATCTAAACAGTCTATATAGAAATTCACACAGAGCGTGGACAAGAGGCAATATAACTTATTGAGAGAAAATATCTAAACAATTAAAATACATGTTTAATTAAAATACATGTTTAAATAAAATACAGTACATGTTAAATATTAACATTCCAATATCATGAGACAAAACTGGTCTATCCTAACACAGGATTCTCATTTAACAGTATCCATCCCAGCCTTACCAAAGTTTGCGTATAGAAGGGCACCTAATGTAAAAAGTCAAATTGGACCTAGTAAAAGGAAACCTCAATCTAAAGTCACCACTATTAAACAACTTACACTCATTCCACTAGTGGGTCCGTATCATTGCAAGAAACTTATGTCTCACTTGCTCACATGTTCCTCATGGTAAAAAAGCCTTTACAACCATTGGCAATACTTACACCATTAAGTTGTTCTACAATTGTTCGACAACATATGTCGTGTACTGTTTATTCTGCCCATGTGGTTTGCTCTATGTGGGCAGAACCATCAGGACACTGCAGGCTAGGTTCGGTGAGCACCGACAGTTCGTTCAAGAAGGTCTTCCAAAATAGTATCCCACGATATTTTGCCGAACACCACTGTAAAAATACAGCTGAACTTCAGGTGTGGATTATTAAATCCATGGAAATTCTATCACCTAAATGAATATTGTGGTGCATAAAAATTCAATCCAGCCCTAAGCTGGCAGTGTTACACGTGAAATACACTACAACAGGCATCCGCTGGACGCAGTCCTGAACCCACCGTTCCAATATAGTTCAAAATAATATAATCAAACAGTGAAATGAAAAAAATGACATAAACACTATGTAATAAAAAATTGGAATGATTTCAAACATCCGTGATTCAATATAGTGGCATAGGGAACAACAGAGGACAAGGATAAGACATCACTTGTTGGAAAGTTCAAAGCATGCAAAAGTCCACCATATAGGTTTAGGGTTCTGTGGTTGTTGATTCACAGTGCTATAGCTTTTAACACCCACGAAACAGGTGATTGGCTAGCCAGATAAGAGTCCTCCACCAAATAAAAAATTAGCAGCTTACCAGCTGTTCTGATCTCTGTGTCAAAGAGATCAGATAAGCCTGTGGCATGAACCCCTGCCCGGGTCTCTATCCAAGGTCTCCCCGATGGCACTCTGATATCCAAATCTCTCCTGGGTCCTCCTTGCTTTCCTCCAAACCATTTACATGGAAGAAAAAGGAACACCCATAGCACAATACCGTTTTGACCTTTTATTTAAAAAAACTCTCATAGGTAGTTTATTTAAAAAAACTCTCATAGGTAGTACACTTACATTTAAAATGCATCAAATAGGCAAATGTGTTGTTTAACAACACATTTGCCTATTTGATGCATTTTAAATGTAAGTGTACTACCTATGAGAGTTTTTTTTAAATAAAAGGTCAAAACGGTATTGTGCTATGGGTGTTCCTTTTTCTTCCATGTAAATGGTTTGGAGGAAAGCAAGGAGGACCCAGGAGAGATTTGGATATCAGAGTGCCATCGGGGAGACCTTGGATAGAGACCCGGGCAGGGGTTCATGCCACAGGCTTATCTGATCTCTTTGACACAGAGATCAGAACAGCTGGTAAGCTGCTAATTTTTTATTTGGTGGAGGACTCTTATCTGGCTATCCAATCACCGGTTTCGTGGGTGTTAAAAGCTATAGCACTGTGAATCAACAACCACAGAACCCTAAACCTATATGGTGGACTTTTGCATGCTTTGAACTTTCCAACAAGTGATGTCTTATCCTTGTCCTCTGTTGTTCACTATGCCACTATATTGAATCACGGATGTTTGAAATCATTCCAATTTTTTATTACATAGTGTTTATGTCATTTTTTTCATTTCACTGTTTGATTATATTATTTTGAACTATATTGGAACGGTGGGTTCAGGACTGCGTCCAGCGGATGCCTGTTGTAGTGTATTTCACGTGTAACACTGCCAGCTTAGGGCTGGATTGAATTTTTATGCACCACAATATTCATTTAGGTGATAGAATTTCCACAGGTTTTATATAAAAATATATTAACCATGTGACGTCAGAGGAAGGCGGGGTCGCCCATTTACATCACCGAGTGGCCCCGCCCTCAGCTATTTAACAGCTGTCACTGAGAAGCATCACTCAGCGAGAGCCTCCCATGGAGGCGGAGCTGTTGCAGCTTTTTTTTTCTTTTTTCGGCTCGTCTGCAGCGTGAGATGGATTTACATCGTGGGACATTTTTATTTTTTTTATCTTTTAATAAAGGACTTGTCCCAAAGTATCTCCTGTCTTTTTTACTATTTTTGACACTTTTTTTGTGAAATGGTAGGGGTACAATGTACCCGTTACCAATTCACATAAGGGGGGGTCCCCTTGTTAAAGGGGCCTTCCATATTCTGATAAGCCCAAGCCCGCAGACCCCCACAACCACCAGGCAAGGGTTGTGGGGATGAGGCCCTTGTCCGCATTAACATGGGACAAGGTGCTTTGGGGGGCTACTCCAAAGCACCCTCCCCATGTTGAGGGCATGTGGCCTGGTACGGTTCAGGAGGGGGGCGCTCTCTTGTCCCCTCTTTTCCTGTGGCTTGCCAGGTTGCATGCTCAAATAAGGGTCTGGTATGTTTTTTTTTTTAATTTGGCGCAGGGTTCCCCTTAATTTCTATACCAGACCTGAAGAGCTTTGGACTGGGGGGGGGGGGGGGGGGGGGGGGGGGCCCATGCCATTTTTTCAATGAGTTTTATCTATGTAGACCCGACAATTCATTACAGCCAGTTTTAAAATACTTTTTTCCTTTAGAAATGTCATTTTGCTGCGGTACAGTTCTAAACACGGGAAAACTGTGCCACTCTATAGGCATACTATAGACACCCCTAGGCATGATATTTAAAGGAATATTTCTTTTTTATTGTTTCACTTTAAGCATTATTAAAATCACTGCTCCCGAAAAAAACTGACCCCAAACACTTTTTATGACAATAACTTGCATATATTATCCTTTAAAATTAGCACTTTTGATTTTTCATGTTCATGTCCCATAGACTTTAACAGTGTTTGCATGTTCGTCTGAATTGTTTGCCAGTTCGCATGTTCTGATGCAAACTGAAACGGGGGGGGGGGGGGGTGTTCGGCCCATCACATTAGGATGTATACCTTTTTTTGTCTCATGATATTGGAATGTCAATATTCAACATGTATTTTAAATGTTTGGATGTTTTCCCACAATAAGTTATATTGCCTCTGGTCCATGCTCCATTTGAATTTCTATATAGACTGTTTAGATCAATAGCCATTTAGATCTGATGAAGAAGTGGATGCTTTGAAACATTATCGCCATGTTCTGATGTCACTTCTGATGTGACTCTGAGTGTGTTCCATGCTGGTTCCGAGATGACAAGACAGATGTCTGGCCGGTTGTTCCTCTCCTCTCGTGTTAACGTCTACACACCACCATCTACCGGGGACCCGCTGAGTGATTACAGTATTATACTGTTATATGCCTATTGATCTTTATAAGAGTAGCCAACTGATTTTAATAAAATAAACCATTTGTTGCATCTCCTGCTGCTCTTTGTTTTTGGCGCACCTTATTTTTCTCCCATTGTTCTCCCAGAGACTGCCTCGCCACTAATGCTGCATACGTATACTTCCTGGACTTTATAGACTTTTAGTTGTGTTATCAGTGTGTTTTGGCACCCTCTCATGCACCATTCTGTTTTTTGTCTTATTGCAAAGGTGTGCCTTAGGCTGGCCACAATAAAAGGCCACTCCAAAATGTGAAGTTTTACTGTAATGGGGGGGTCGGGGAGGTCCGAAAAACAGTCAATATCTGGTGTTACCACCATTTGCCTCAGGCAGTGCAGCACATCTCCTTTGCATAGAGTTGATCAGGTTGTTGATTGTGGCCTGTGAAATGTTGGTCCATTCCTCTTCAATGGTTGTGCGAAGTTGCTGGATATTGGCAGGAACTGGAACACGCTGTCGTGTACGCCGATTGAGAGCATCCCAAACATGCTCAATGGGTGACATGTCCGGTGAGTATGCTGGCCATGCAAGAACTGGGATGTTTTCAGCTTCCAGGAATTGTGTACAGATCCTTGCAATATGGGGCCATGCATTATCATGCTGCAACATGAAGTGATGGTCGTGAATGAATGTCACAACGATGGGCTTCAGTATCTCGTCATGGTATCTCTGTGCATTCACAATGCCATCAATAAAATGCACCTGTGCTCGTTGTCCATAGCATACGCCTGCCCATACTATAACCCTACTGCCACCATGAGTCACTCAATCCACAACAATGACATCAGCAAACCGCTCACCCACAGGATGCCATACACGCTGTCTGCCATCTGCCATGTACATTGAAAACCGTGATTTATCCCTGAAGAGAACACCTCTCCAAAGTGCCAGACGTCACTGAATGTGAGCATTTGTCCAGTCAAGTTGGTTACGACGACGAACTGCAGTCAGGTTGAGACCCCAATGAGGACAAAAAGCATGCATTTGAGCTTCCCTGAGACAGTATCTGACAGTTTGTGCAGTACTGTACTGCTCAGTACTGCTTAGACCTTGAAGAAGGGGACACACCCCGAAAGCTCGTCCATGAAAAATTATATGTTAGTGCAAATGAAAAAAGTATCACGGACAGTACTCAATTTTCTCTGTCACAGTTTGTGCAGAAATTCTTTGGTTATGCAAACTGAATGTTGCAACAGCTGTCCGGGTGGCTGGTCTCAGATGATCTTGGAGGTAGAGATGCTGGATGTGGAGGTCCTGGACTGGTGTGGTTACACGTGATCTGCTGTTGTGAGGCCAGTTGGATGTACTGCCAAATTCTCTGAAACGCCTTTGGAGATGGCTTATGGTAGAGAAATGAACATTCAATTCAAGGGCAATAGCTCTGGTGGACATTCCTTCAGTCAGCATGTCAATTGTATCCTCCCTCAAAACTTGCGACATCTGTGGCATTGTGCTGTGTGATAAAACTGCACATTGTAGAGTGACCTTTTATTGTGGCCAGCCTAGGGCACACCTGTGCCATAATCACGCTGTCTAATCAGCATCTTGATATGCCACACTTGTGAGGTGGATGGATTAACTAGGCAAAGAAGAAGTGCTCTCTAACACAGATTAATCCCTGGTTTACACTGGTACGATTTGACATACGATTTGACATGTCAAATCGGCAGCAATTGCTGGCAATGGCACTGTCCTAATCGGTGCGACATTGCATTTGTGGCACCGCACAATTTCAAAAAGTAGTTTCTGACTTTTGTGATTTCAGGCTGTGATTTACATTAACATCTTGGCAGAAACCTGCACAGATGTCTCTGAAATCGCAGGCCGAAATCGGGACTGACATGCGGTAGTGAAATTGTGCGAGTTTAGCTGAACTTGCATGGCTTCATTCCTGTAGCTCAGTGTGAACCTGGGCTTAGACAGATTTGTGAACAATATTTGAAAGGAATAGGCCTTTTGTGTACATAGAAAAAGTTGTAGATCTTTGCGTTCAGCTCATGATAAATAGAGGCAAACACAAAAGTGTTGCGTTTATAATTTTGCTCGGTGTAGTATTTAGGAGCTTTCTTGGCCTGCGTTACTTACTCTTGACCTCTGCTTACTGTGTGTTAGGTACTTCTGACCTCTGCACTCTGTGTTACTTACTCCTGATCTCTGCACTATCTGTGTTACTCCCAACCTCTGCACTCTGTGTTACTTACTCCTGACCTCTGCACTCTGCATGTTACTTACTCCTGACCTTTGCACTCTCTGTGTTCTTACTCCTGACCTCTGCACTATGTGTGTTACTTAATCTTGAACCCAAGCAAAGTATGTTTGGGTTTTATTTAAAATGTAAGTTCACCTTTTTATAAAAAAGTGTAAAGGTGAATTAACATCCGGGACTGGAGGAGATGGTGAACTTAAACTTTAACCATATCCCTTTAAGCCACCCCCAGCACAACTTGACCATGACCACATCTACCATTTTCTTCACACACTAAGTGAGCTGCATCATTGTACTCCTTAGGGTGCCCTGGGTCTTTCACAATCCTAGTTACCCCCCTTAAAGAGAAGGTCCACCCAAGAAAAAAAATTAAAAGCCAGCAGCTACAAATACTGCAGCTGCTGACTTTTAATAAATGGACACTTACCTGTCAAGGGTGCCCGCAATATCGGCAGCCGAAGCTGAGCAATCGCTTGTCTCTCGGCTGACCCCGCCGCCATCCTAGGTGAGGGAATCGGGAAGTGAAGCGTTGCGGCCTCACTTCCCGGTCCCCTACTGCACATGCGCGAGTCGCGCTCTGCGTCCTCACTGGTACCTGCTGTGTTCTAGGACCTTTTTTTTTAAAAAAATATAGCGGGGGTGACGCAAAGGGGCGTGACTCCCGTGGGAGTCTATTCCCGGAAGTGGGTGCAAATAGCTGTATTATACAGGTATCTGCACCCCCCTCCCCCCTGAATGGTGCCAAATGTGATACCGGAGGGGGGGGAGGGTTCCAAAAAGCAAAGGTTCACTTTTGGTGTGAACCTCCGCTTTAAATACAGAGAAAACCCTTGCAAGGATAGGAGAAACATTCCAACCCTATACATATTAGTGTACCTGGTAATCACACCCAGAACCCAGTAGCAACAGGGTACTGGCAAAAAACAAAAATGGCACCCACTGCTTCCTTAGCGACTAGTGACATCAACTGGCTACATTGTCCCAGGCAGAGCAGAATAATAAGATGGATTTATATCCTTTCCATTAATAGGTTTGGAGAGGTTAGGCTAGCTATATTTATTTGGGGACAATATCATCTCTTTCTATGGTAAATTTATTTTTTGTTAATACTTTTTCAATTGCCATTTTGTGTCTGCTTTTTCAATAAATACTTACTATTGTGGATTGAAGTATCAAGGATATAGGGACGAAGGAGGTATCACAGTTAATCGCATGTTCTCAAAAATCAGCCAGCACATTGCCAAAATATTACCAGAGCCAAATTCTACCCGATCCAGACACAGGATACATCCAAACACGGCAAGCGTGCACTCATTTCCAAGCTACCACTGCTTACAATTTACAGGATTATGAAAAACCTTGTTCCCGACACCTCCAGTGTGAACAATGTGGCTGACACACAGGCTTTTACAGACCACACACTGCACTCACTTGCATTTGCAGGTCATCTAAACCATGCAATAGTACTTATAGTCAAGGAAAATACTCAATCACAGTCTCTTTACTGACACTAATCTGTGCACAATCAGTTTAACCACCTTGTTCTCTGTCAGTCAACCACTACAGGGAACATGAGGGCACAACCACACAATGCACTAATTGAATGGTACAACTTCAAACACAACAGTGTCTTTAGGAGTTTTCAACTTTTTCGATCAATTAAAAACCAGTTTATTAAATTTATATTTAATATCTCTAAGCAGTCAGTGCATAGAAGAGGTTACAAAAGTTAATAAAACCGCTGTTACAAAGTGAGACACACAAAAGCAAACAGTATTACAATTAAGTGATACAACTTACAGAAAAAAAGTATGTTTCCTTCTTCTGGGGTTGAACTGGAACATACCAGAGCCATAGTTCCCCAAGCCTAAAAGGGAACCTTCAGATAGGTCCAAAATATAATTGCAGATCTCCATGTGTATACCTCAGAGATCACAGTAGAGCTGCCAGCCTTCCAGCCTGTCTATTCAGATGAAAGGGGCTGGCTGCTGTATCTTTTCTAATTAGCTCAGGTAAGATTTGAACAATTAGAATCTTAAAAAAACTCATAGCCAATGCTTTGCTGGGTTAGAAATTATGAATCCAAAAGTAAAAGTAATAGTATCAGTCGTTGCTTTACTATGGGTAGACACCAAACTCTGAAGCCTTACACCTACTAGAACCAGTACCACCTTAGAAAGATCCAAATATTGAGAACTATCCCATAATTTTCAATAAAACCAGCAAGTCTGAAACATCTTCTTTCTGTGCAAACAGGCTTTTTCAGAAAGTTTTATAATTGTGCAGTATGCATGATGTACACAAGCTGCATTGGTGGCACAAGCTGCATTGGTGGCACAGGCTGCATTGATGGGCACAGGCAGCATTGATGGGCACAGGCAGCATTGATGGGCACAGGTAGCATTGATGGGCACAGGCTGCATTGATGGGCACAGGCAGCATTGGTGGGCACGGGCTGCATTGGTGGGCACGGGCTGCATTGGTGGGCACGGGCTGCATTGGTGGGCACGGGCTGCATTGGTGGGCACGGGCTGCATTGGTGGGCACGGGCTGCATTGGTGCACACAGGCTGCATTGGTGGACACAGGCTGCATTGTTAGGCACAGGCTGCATTGTTAGGCATGGGCAGGCTGTATTGGTGGACACGGGCAGGGCCGGATTAACATAGGGGCTATTGGAGCTGCAGCTCCAGGCCCCTTTCTCAAAATAAGCCCATGTGCCCAAAAAAAAAATAAAAAAAAAAAATTAAAGATCAACTTCGAGGGTTGTAGCTCGGCGATCAGGAGTCACATAGATCCCACATTTGGGGGGTAGGTAGCTAAAGACTCCAGCACTGGTTAAAATATGGGGCTGCTATCATCTATGGTTCCGGAGATACAGGGCTGCTTGCGCAGCCTGTCAGAAGCTACATACAGAGCAGCCAGTTTAAATACAAGCTGACACACTCTGCCGCAGACTGAGAGGATGAACTCACAGTGCTTATAATAATTATTTGTATATTACTTATGATAATTAACCCCTCGCCACCCAGGCCCATTCTGACATCTTTTTTTACAGGTTACATGTTTAGAGTTACACAGGAGGTCTAGTGCTATAATTATTGCTCTCGCTTTAATGATCGTGGCGTATGTAACCTGTGTGTATCTGGCTCTGATACTAACCAGTGCCTACCCAGCCACTGACTAGTGTCTCTCCCCACACACCCTCTCACCTGCCGACCTGTAAATGGGGCAATCACTCCCGCAGTGTTATTGTGTTCTGCCAGTGAATACAATGATTAGTGTTTCTAACTATAGCTGGCAGCACTGATTGTTTTGGGGAAAACCTGACAGGCTGGTTGTACTCAAGTCGGTTAATAGGTTGACTTGTGTAAAGCCAGCTAGCCCATACATAGATCGACTATGGCTGGTCTCTGCTTATTTGGTGTAATTTCAATCCATGTATGGCCCGCTTAACCACTACACAGTCCCTAAACATCCTTCCACAAACCTTTACATTTTTCCCTCCCGGATTACTTCATCCTCCTCTCCTATACATAGTGCCCACTGTCATACTCTCCACACTTCTCTCCTGTACATACTGCTCACTGTCATACCCTCCACACTTCTCTCCTATGCATAGCGCCCGCTGTCATATCCTACACACTCCTCTCCTGTACATAGTGCCCGCTGTCATACACTCCTCTCCTATACATAGTGCCCACCGTCATACCCTCCACACTCCTCTCATGTACATACTGCTCACTGTCATACCTCCAACACTTCTCTCCTATACATAGTGCCCACTGTCATACCCTCCACACTCCTCTCCTGTACATACTACTCACTGTCATACCCTCCATACTCCTCTCCTATACATAGTGCCCACTGTCATACCCTCCACACTTCTCTCCTATGCATAGTGCCCACTGTCATACCCTCCACACTCCTCTCCTGTACATACTACTCACTGCCATACCCTCCATACTCCTCTCCTATACATAGTGCCCACTGTCATACCCTCCACACTCCTCTCCTGTACATACTACTCACTGTCATACCCTCCATACTCCTCTCCTATACATAGTGCCCACCGTCATACCCTCCCTCCACACTCCTCTCATGTAATTACTGCCTACTGTCCTACTCTCCACACTTCTCTCCTGTACATAGTGCCCACTGTCATACCCTCCACACTCCTCTCCTGTACATATTGCTCATTGGCATACCCTCCACACATTTTTCTTATACCTAGTGCCCACTGCCATACCCTCTACACTCCTCTGCTGTGCATACTGCCCACTGTCATACCATTCACACTCCTCTCCTGTACATAGTGCCTTCTGCCATACCCTCAGCACTCCTCTCCTGTACATAGTGCCCACTGTCATACCCTCCACACTCCTCTCCGGTACATACTACCCTCTGTCATACCCCCCACACTCCTTTCCTGTACATACTGTCCACTGGCATACCATCCACACTCCTCTGCTGTGCATATTGCCCACTGTCATACCATTCACACTCCTCTCCTGTACATAGTGCCTTCTGCCATACCCTCTGCACTCCTCTCATGTGCATAGTGCCCACTGTTAGACCCTCCACATTCCTCTCCCTCACCTGCACATACTTCCCACTTTTATACCATCCATACTCCTCCCCTATGCCTCTTACCCACAAAAACTGTTCTTTAAAATTATACTGAATATCCTCAATGTTACCATGTCCATTCCTTCAGAGTCCTGTGCCATAAAAGGCAGCTCCTGAGCGCATGCATGGGAGTAAAGAAGAACGGCTGCACATCCAGAGGTTCCAAAAAGCCTTTATTCAAAATGACCACGATGACACCAAGGACACCAAAAAAGCTGGTGGTGTCCTTGATGTCATCACAGTGATTTTGAATAAAGGCTTTTTGGAACCTCTGAATGTGCAGCCGTTCTTCTTTTCTTCAATTATCCTATGGAGGCGGGCCGGGGCTAGCACTCCTATCAGGTCCCAATTGAGGTATTACATACACCTGGAGCAGCAGATACTTCTCTTCTTGAGCATGTGTGGGAGTAACATCTTCGTAGCTGCAAACCCAGAAGGAAGACTGGGTAAAGATAGAAGCCCTGTCATCGGTGACAGCTCGTTGCTGGAAGGTCTTCGTTCTAAGGTAAGTTTCACATATTGTACTAGTATGCGATGCATACTAGCCCATTATAACTTTGCTTTACATGTTAAAAAAAAAAAAACGCCAGCGGTTTACTACTGCTTTAAGTGTTTCATTAATTTGGTTTCTTGCACTCAATAATGTCTCACACCCATGCATCCTAGATTTCAGTAAATTTGTTTGGACAGTCTCTAGATCTATACATGGCTTTATATAGTGAAAGTACTGAATTAATACAAACCAATATTTAATACCCGACTCCCATGATTCCCAGGGAATTATGAGTTAGCTAAAAAGACAGCACAGCATAACTGAAAGGAGGAAAGTTCAGGGAAGTTTTTGGGACACTCAGGGAGAGTGTCCCAAAAAATAGTGGCACAGGCTCGTGGAACCTTTTCTCTTTAAAAATTCTTAGAAAAGTATTTTGTAAAATAGTGAAGCGGCGCTAAATAACTCTAAAACAATCCTTTGATATAAAGTGCTAAACATAAAGTGCTAATAATATCTCCAAATGTGCAAAACAATGCAATACAATGGCATCAAATACATTTTAAGCCAGCAAATACAAGGATACGTGATCCAATAATAAAGTATATTCCAAAGTATCTACAGGTACTATGCAATACTCTCTTTTGAAAAATAAAATAAAAATAAGTGCCTCTCACCTTAAAGATAGACCCCCAAATGGGTCTAGTCATGCATCAACAGACGTGTAACACATAATATGTTCTTTTCCTCCTCCGTGGGTCTATCCTGGACAGATGATCACTGCAGTGTCAAGGCTGTTGGCCTGGGAACCTCAGACACCTTCTGTCTAGGAGAGTAAAACGAGCTGGTCATGGAACTTGGATTATATGGAGAAACAGCCTTGACACTGCAGTGATCATCAGGAAAAGAACACATCGGTGCTACACGTCTGTTGATGCACTATTAGACCCATTTGGGGTCTATCTTTAAGGTGAGAGGCTAGCACACACAGGGTGTGGATTGGAGAAGAATATTTACAAGTTATCATTTTCTCTACAATTGGACTTTGTTTCTTTTGGCCTCTCCCTTTTGTTTCATCTTTTTGCACTTATTTTTATTTTATTTTTCAAAAGAGACTATTACATAGTACCTGGAGATACTTTGGAATCTACATTATTATTGGATCACATATCCTTGTATTTGCTGGCTTAAAATTTGTTTGATGCTATTGTATTGCACTGTTTTGCACATTTGGGAAGTGAGATATTATTAGCGCTTTATGATTGGCACTTTATATCAAAGGATTTTTTTAGAGTTATTTAGCGCTGCTTCACTATATTTCACTATATTTTACATGTATTCAAGTTCAGCAGCTTTATATTCACCTCTTGCATTAAGCACTTTATTACTCGTATCGTTTACACTTCTAGTAGTGTGTTAGTACTTCACTTATATATATAGAAAAGTATTTTGACATGGCCCCTAAGGATTGAGAAATGTTAAAATAATTACTCATTCCTCAAAAAGATACACTGTTTGTGTGAATGTACTGTAAATGATGGACAAATTGCCCCATTTGTATATGCATGACTTTGTATATCTTTAGATGGAGTAATTATAGACACAGGCCTCAACTAGTCCAGAACATATGAAGAAGTTAGTAATAGCCTGGTTTTGAGATTCCTGTCTGTTGTCCTGTACAGGTGGGTAAGCCAGAAGAACTTACATCAACAGAGTTAGGTTGTAGCTGAAGACTTAATTTTCCCACTGATTAATGTCTAATGAGACTCTAGGTACAAAGACATTTGACACTGAACATTAATCCTGGAAGGTTTGTGCTCAGCAAGGATTAATTTACACTAGCATTGCCCTCTGAAAAGTGATTTGCAGTGGTTCACTTTTCATATGGTGTTTGACAGGCAGTGAAGAGGCATTATATCACTTCCTGTTTTAACTCCAAAAAAGCAGCACTGTTGCACCGTAGCCATCTGCATTGCATGTGGTTGTGGTGCAGCCCCATTTACTTGAATGGGTTGCTGTCAAAGATCTGTACTGCCTGCAAACGTAATGAAGGAGATCATTTTTGCCACATCACAATGCAAAGCAATCTTTCAGCTGAGACATCATAATAATTCCATTAGCAGCTACTGAAAGGACAGTGACAGGATAATTAGATTACCTCATGGTCCTAGCAAATGTACCCCATGGACTACTATGCCTGCTGACTAGACCAGCGACTTGAACTGGCCCAGTGTGCAATACTTTTTCTTACACGCTCACCCTTTAGCCTGCTATTTAACAAGTTCCCACCTGGCCTATAGACAAATGATGGCTGGGAGGGGCAGTCACCATTATTCCAGGTGGACGTCATATGACATCTTCCCGAAATGTGCCTCGCTCGTGCACCACGGGCCACGCTGCAGCGCAATCTGTGACCCGCTGTGTCCAGTGGACTGACCAATCACAGCAGATCACATGACAATAATACACAATAAATGGCTTTCATTCATGCTATCCATTGTGTACTATTCTGTTGATCTCCGTGATTGTTCACAGTGACCACATGGTACAGACAGGGCCAATCACAGCCAATCTGTACCATGTGAATATCTGTGGCCAATTACAGCTAACCACAATAGTAAACACTAAATGGATCGATTTAATTCAGTAAAAATGATTGCTTACAACAGTGGTCCCTTCCCCAGAGGAGTACAGAGTTACTATGGTAATACGGTTTAGCTATGGTCAGTGAGGTAAAAAAAAAAAATGTAAAAAAATAAATAAAAAAAAATTGAAAATTATTTTTTTACATACTGTCACCAATCAATGTCCCTAATCACCCGCTACACCAGTTGTATGTTAATGCTGTACTGCACTGGTTACTGTATGTGAAAAAAACATTGTAAAAATGTTTTTTTGAATTTCTTAATTTGAAGTAAAACCGCGCAATTGTCAGTTAAAGCGACGCAGTGCCGAATTGCAAAAAGTGCTCTGGTCAGGAAGGGGGTAAATTCTTCCGGGGCTGAGGGGGTTAAACATTAAGCAAATAACTTATTTTTAAGAATTTCTTTTGGTGGTGTCACCACCTTTCAAGCTGATTGCAGGTTGTTAGGCCAAGTTGAAGCTTGCCTGTAGACTCATTGACAAAGGCTATTGTATCTAAACAATCTATTCTGATGATGGGATCAAGGCAAAAATGACCAGAAGGGGAAGTCATTATCAAAGTAACATTTCTCATAAATATTTATAGTAGCTGAAGTTTGCATTGTGTTGGGCGTGTGCAAACATTATACAACATCCTTTTGTGTCCTTGATATACAAATATGGAATTTGTGCTAGTGCGGCTCTTATATTGTTTCTTTATCCCACAGCATAATTGTCAAAAGCATTGTAAGCTACACAGATATACTAATATAGCTTAGTATGTTTTAGTGGAAAACCTTTTCTTTAACAAAGACGGTACACCATTCATTACCCACTTTTACCACAATGTATAGAGCAACAATTCAGACTGTCTGCCAGTGTTATTGGAAGATTCCTCATCAAACAAACTACAGCTGAAGAAAAATAACTTGTATGATGCTTTATAACCTCCCTATAAAAGGCTTATTTACCTTTATTCCCACACACAGCAGCTGCAACTTGTGTGCTATAGCATTCTTAAGCCTTTTAAATCCCTAAGGCAAAACATTCTTCTAGATGTTAAAACTGACATTTATCTATACCAATGTGTTTATGCAATTTTTACTTCAACGTGATTTTTATTTACTCTTTTCAAGTGCTTGTTCACATGTCATGATCAGATAGTACATATATCCAACTATAACACATATTTATCCAACAATTCTTTAATGTCTGTGGGAGAATTTAATAATGTGTGCTTCAACTATTGTATCTACCTGAATTTTTTTTTTTTAAACTACACTAAATGAGGTATCTAGTCAAGATAAAAAATAACAAGTACCTTATCTCTTAGCTCTCATCTCTTATCATATTACTATTACTAACTGTAACCTGCTGCTTAGAGACAATAACCTTTTTTTTTCTATGGGTATAAAAATCCAACGCGCTGTGATGGTGTGCAGAAAACCACAGCTCAATGGACATGGTATGGTTATTTTTTTTTAATAATGGAATGGGCATGCTTTAAAAGACTTAAAAGAGAAATATGGCCTGTAGAAAAAAAAAACAAAAAACATTATACTCACCTGTGTGTCTGCACAGAGAACTGAACGATCAAACACGGTGATCACTCAGTTCTCCTCCTCCACGCTGAGCAGGGAACCGTGGCTGTCAGTCACCGGTTCTCTGCTCTACCCCTCCAGCGCTCACTGGAGCACTGGGCTGTGGAGGGGGCAGGAGGAGCTGGCTCAGGCTCTAGGCGGATTGCCGAGAGGCTAAGCCAGGTGCCAGTCCAGGCTTCTGGGTGGATCCCGACCATATCTTGGGATTTTTCAGAGCCTGGACCGGCTCTGTGACACCTGAAAACAGGTCACAGCAGCGCAGAACTAACTGCACACCTGTTATCCATAGGAGAAGTATATCCAAAAAAGGTATTCTCTATCTTTGGGGAGCAGAGAGCCAGTGACTGACAGCCTGCACTACCCCTCCAGTGCTCACTGGAGCATATTGGGCTGTGGAGCGGGCAGAAGTAGCTGGCTCAGGCTCTCAGTGGCTTGCTATATATATGTAGCGGGGTTCTACCCCTTTTACTGGAAAAGACTACATCTCCCATGATTCCCCAGGCCCCAGGGCTGCTGACTTCCGCCCGGGAGGCTGCTGGGGGAGATTATAAAAGGGAAGAGCGGAGACCGCCTCTTCCTCTTGGGACACTTCCTCTTCTGAGGCCTGACAGGACTGGCCTGCCTCTGCTGACAGAGCGTGTGACGCGAAGACTGCAGCCAGCAGAGACACCTGTGCGGACCGGAGCTGAAGGCCTGAAGCCTGGGCCTTGCAGCAGATGGAGTGAGACTCTCACCCCTCAGAGTCCACAGCAGCGGAGCGGAGACTTCCCCTTACTGTCGGTCGGACAGAGCTGATGACCGGAGTTCAGGGCTGTGACTGAGGAGACCGGACGCCGCCATTGAAGAGACCAGAGCCGCCATTAGAGGGACCGGATCGGAGGACGGTACCCCAAGGATTGGTGAGAGAGCCGGAAGGCTCATCCTGCATTGACACACACGTTTTATGCCTACTGAACTGCCTAGGCGCAATTTACCTCAGAGCAGCAATGTTACTTTTGTGGATTACAAATGACACCATTTAAAGCTACATGTGCACCACCTCTACAGATTTATTGCCGGTGAAGAACACTGTACTAGTACAAGGACTGAGCTCTATTGCTAGGGATCAGGCCTGGTCCATTAGGTAGGCGCAGATAGATTTATTGCACCTCAGGGGTGTATAGTAGACGGTCGCCACACTTGGCGCTCCGTTTCCCCATTGTTAGATTGATATACCTGTGTACATGTTAAAGTGCATATTGCAGGGACCTGCTAAAGTATTGTAAGATATATGTTCAAATGCATGTTGCTATTCTTTTTCCTTACTGACAAAAGTAAAGCCAGTTATTCTTATCTCAGCAGTCTGCTTGTGAGTTCATACCAATTACACTTAGAGTATAAGCTAAGTTTTATGTGCATAGGGACGTACCCCTTTACTAACTGTGCCAGAGCGGGTAGAGCCAAATTGCCGGGGGTTGGTGGAGCTGTACTCAGGGACCCAAAACAAACCAGCGGCTCTCTTAACTGGGGGTAGCGCTACACGTGGGGGCTCGTAATCCGGGATCCTGAGTCAGCGGGAAAAGCCGCCAGAAGGTGCCGGCATGGACCCAATAGAAGTGGGACGGTGGTCCGCAACATGGGCCGCTGACCCAGCCGCAGCAGCAGTCATTGAACTGCCAGGGATGTGGCAGAGAGAGGCAGTCAAGCAGCTCATAATGTCATTATCCCCATGCCAGAAGTCATGGATAATGGACATGAGAAATGATGCTGGGTACACATACGCCTTAATAGAGTGGAAGGAAGAGACTCCAGAGCAGTTCAGGAGCCAAAGCATACAGGCACCGAATGGTCAGGCCTACCAATTGCTGCATGCGCTGCCGCGCAAGGGAGAAGGTTCTCCTATGAAAGCCATTCTATCCCCAAAGAAGGAGGAGCAGAAGGGCGCGGAAAGTCCCGCACCCGCACACACTACTCTTAGTGCAGAACTGTGTGCTGTCCTAGGGGAGATTGTGACCCAGTGCAGAAGAGACCCCGGGGATTACCCAATGTCGGGATACAGGAAACTCCGGATGTTTTCAGGGAGGACACCTGTACCCTCGGGAGAAGAGGGATTTGAAGAGTGGTTAGATGGTGCCACGCAGGCCCTAGAAGAATGGGAGGTCTCAGAAGGCAGAAAGAAACAAAGGATTGTTGAAAGCCTAAAAGGACCTGCGTTAGAGGCCATACGCAATCTGAAGACGAGTAAAAAGGATTGCACTGCCCAGGACTACATAGACATCCTGGAAGGTGTGTTCGGTGGGACAGAAAAAGTCACAGAACTTACCTATCAACTGGAACACTGTTACCAGAAGACAGGGGAGAAGCTGTCAGAGTATATGGGACGCATAGACAAGATCCTGCATAGGATTATCCTGAAGAAGGGGATAGATCCAGGGAAGGTAGATGAAGCCCGTGCCCAGCAGGTGATGAGGGGAGCCCAACCCCTGGACCCTGTCGCACTAATTCTACGCACCCGGCAGGATGGGAAGAGCCTGGACTACCCTGACCTCATCCGAATGGTCAGAGAAGAAGAGGCCATGTTGGAAGAGAAAAGGGAGAAGCAGGTGATGGGGTCTACCAAGCTTCCAGTGGCCACGGTCAGGTCGGCCTTAACCCCTGAAAGAGACACAGAGGTAGATGCCCTGAAGTTGCAGATGTCCCAGATGATGGAGATACTGACGTCTCTAGTGGCGAAAGAGACGCCCAGTCCCAAGAAAGAAACAGGCAGGAAGGAGTTGTTTCCAGCTGTTTCAGCACCAGCATCCTCACCTGACTATGGTGAGATGATTTGCTTTAATTGTGGAGGAATTGGTCATATTGCAGCTGTATGTTCCAGTCCCAAGAAGAAGAAGGCAGAAAGCCGCCAGCCGGCGGGAAACGCCAAAGGGCCCCGGTGAAGGAGTCAACCGGGTGCCCATCACCTTCAGTGAACTCCAAGAAGCACAACAGGAAGAGAAAGCGAGGAGACCAAACCCCTCGGAAGGAGCCCAGGGATCCTCAACCAAGGTGCACTCCAGAGAAAGGGGGCAAGACCCCTCCGGAGAGACACAGCACCCCCAAACGTGAACTCTTCAAAGTGAGAGATAACAATGTCCCTCAACGGGTTCACACTCCCAGTAAGAGGGAGAAAATTAATGCATACCAGGCTCAAGAAAGGAGCAAGTGCAAATCAAGTGCTGGTAAAGCAAAGACTCCAAAGAAGAGGACAGCATCAACTAGGCCCTACCCAGAGGAGCTAGTTGGTCCATCTCCTACTGTACCCATCCAAGTGGAAGGAGTGTACACAAAGGCCCTTCTAGACACTGGAGCACAAGTGACCCTGTTGTACAGGGACTTCTATGACAGATACCTGAGTCATCTGCCTATACAGAAGATAGAAGAGCTGGAGATAAGGGGATTGGGAACCCAGAGTTTCCCCTATGATGGATACTTACCCATACGATTGACGTTTGACCCATCCGTAGCTGGGAAGTCTGAAGTGTTCGACACCTTAGCAGTGGTGTGTCCCCGCCCACCAGGAACCAGCAAGACGTCCCTGATCATAGGGACGAACACGGACCTGGTCAGAAGGCTTCTGACTCCCCTGGTGAAGAAAGAGAATCTTTCACCTCCCAAGATCCATCCCATGCTGAAGGCAGCCTATCAGCGGTTGGTCCTAGAGCAGAAGACCCCAAGTGAGGGGATAGGAAGGGTATGGAGGCTTGGAAAAGAAGGAGCAGTGTTACAGCCTGGAGAGGTGACCTGCATGAGAGCCACGGTGAAACTTACCTGGGAGCAGCCTGGCCCCTTTGTGATGTTGGAACCCGACCCAATGGAGGGTCACTCAGGTCTGGAGGTGATACCAGAAGTAATCTCATTGAAGGACCTGAAGAAGGCTAGAGGAAGAGTCCCTGTCAGTGTGAGGAACCCCACGGAGCGGCCCGTGGAGATCCCTGCCAGGATGCTTCTGGGACAGGTGAGTCCTGCTGTCCCAGTTGGCTGGTCAGAAGTGAAGGGGACGGGTGAAGGAGAAGATGTTTGGAAGAAACTCTCCATGGAAAACCCTAACCTACCTGGAGCTTGGAAAGAGAGAGCCAAGGCCCAGCTGACCAGATGGGAGAAGATTTTCTCTAAAGATGAGTTTGATGTGGGGTGTGCGAAGAGTGCCACCCATCGTATCCGCATGCAAGAGGACAAGCCATTCAGAGAGAGAGTGAGGCGAGTCCCGCTAGCAGATCTGGAGGATCTGAGGGAGCAGCTTGCGGAACTGAAGAAGACGGGAGTGATTAGGGAGTCCAGAAGTCCCTACGCCTCCCCAATTGTGGTAGTCAGGAAGAAGAATGGGTCATTGAGACTCTGCATTGACTACAGAACTCTCAACAGGAGGACCATTCCTGACCAGTACACCACGCCAAGGATAGAAGATGCCTTACAGAGTTTATCTGGAGCTAAGTGGTTCAGTGTGATGGACCTCAAGAGTGGGTATTACCAAATCCCCATGCATCCAGAAGATAGAGAAAAGACTGCCTTCATAACCCCAGTGGGATTCTTTGAGTTCAACAGGATGCCTCAGGGCCTATCTGGAGCTCCTGCTACGTTTCAACGCCTAATGGAAAGGACTGTTGGAGACATGAACCTCATAGAAGTCCTGGTGTACCTGGACGATGTCATTGTCTTTGGAAAGACTTTGGAAGAGCATGAAGCCAGGTTGGAGAAAGTACTGAAGAGGCTCAGTGAAGAGGGACTTAAACTTTCTCCAGAGAAGTGTCGGTTCTATCAGTCTTCTGTGAACTATCTGGGACACATAGTGTCTGAAAAAGGAGTGTCTACAGACCCTGAGAAGCTGGAGGCAGTTACTTCGTGGCCAAGACCCACAACAGTTACAGAACTTCGGTCTTTCTTGGGGTTTTGCTCCTACTACCGCAGGTTTGTGGATGGATTTGCCCGCATTGCCAAACCCCTCAACGAGCTGCTGAAGACAGAAGGAGAGGAGGATGGAATGGGGCCTAGGAGGTCCAGTGAGTCGGTCCAAGACCAGTGGAACTCAAGGTGTGAAGAGGCTTTCAGAACCTTGAAGAGAAGTCTCACCACAGCCCCAGTTTTGGCCTACGCTGATCCCACTAGACCCTATGAGCTACATGTTGATGCCAGCCATGAGGGCCTAGGTGGAGTACTCTACCAGGAGTATGAAGACCAGCTACGACCAGTGGCTTATGTGAGCCGGAGCCTGACCCCCTCCGAGAAGAACTATCCCACCCACAAGTTGGAGTTCTTAGCCCTCAAGTGGGCAGTTGTTGACAAGTTGAGAGACTATTTGTATGGGGCCGAGTTTACTGTAAAGACAGATAACAACCCCTTAACTTATCTATTCACCACCGCCAAGCTGGATGCAACTGGACACAGATGGTTGGCGGCGTTGTCTGGATTCAATTTCAGCCTCAAGTACAGACCAGGGGCTGGAAATAGGGATACAGATGCCCTGTCCCGAAGATCCCATGTCATGGTCGATGACTGGGAAGACTGGACTCAAGTGGCACCAGAAGGAGTGCGAGCCCTTTGTCAAGGAGCTGAACTCCAAGCCAGAGGAGGATCCAGAGCTGAAGAGATAGGAGTTACCACAGTGGGAGTCCCAAAGTGTTACTGTGGGGTAACTCAACTGGCAGAAGAGTGTCTGCCGAAGCTGTCCAAGAAGGAGCTAAGGTGTGACCAATTGGAAGATCCCATGGGGAGATTGGTCCTGGAAGCCCTGGAAGACAAGGGTCCAGAGGGACTTCGCCTTCACCCTTCTAAAGAAGCTCGCCTACTGAGGAGAGAGTTGGACAAGTTACAGGTGCATCAGGGGGTAGTCTACCGAAGGGGCCCCTCTGATGGCCCAGAAGACAAGTGGCAGTTGTTTCTCCCAGAGAAGCATCGAGAGACTGTGCTGATTGCCCTACACGACCAGCATGGTCACTTGGGAGCAGAGAGAACCTTCCAACTTGTCAGAGACCGGTTTTATTGGCCCTGCATGAGGGCCGAAGTGGAGGAGTATTGCCATTCCTGTGCAAGATGCATTCAGAGAAAGACTTTACCCCATCAAGCTGCCCCAATGGGCCACCTACAGAGTGAAGGCCCAATGGATCTGGTATGCATTGATTTTCTCTGCCTTGAACCCGATTTGAGCGGATTGGGAAATGTTCTGGTGGTAACCGACCATTTCACTCGTTATGCTCAGGCTTTCCCAACCAAGGACCAGAAGGCCTCTACAGTAGCCAAGGTACTCCTGGAGAAGTACTTTGTTCACTATGGACTGCCACAGAGAATCCACTCAGACCAAGGAAGGGACTTTGAGAGTCGCCTGATCAGGAAGCTACTAGATTCTCTGGGAGTAGAGAAGACTAGGACCACACCATATCACCCTCAAGGTGATGCCCAGCCTGAAAGGTTCAACAGGACCCTATTGAACATGTTGGGAACTTTGGAAACAGAGAAGAAGCAACATTGGAGTCAACACATATCAGCTCTAGTGCATGCTTACAATTGCACCACCAGTGATGTGACAGGTTTCTCCCCTTACCGACTTATGTTTGGGAGAGAAGCAAGATTGCCAGTGGATTTGGCCTTTGGAATTTCTTTAGATCATGCCTCTGCTGCCTCCCACAAAGGATATGTGGACAGACTGAGGCGCAGTCTGAAGATAGCTTATGAAAAAGCTCAAGCGGCCTCTGACCAGAGAGGGGCTCGAAATAAGAGGAACTTTGATTTGAAAGTTAGAGTACAGGACCTACAGCCTGGGGACCGTGTACTGTTACGGAATCTAGGAATCCCTGGGAAGCACAAGATTGCTGATAGATGGAGACCAGAACCATATATCATCTGTAGGAAACTTCCAGGATTGCCTGTCTACAAGTTGAAACCAGAGGGAAGATTGGGGCCTTTGAAGACCTGGCATAGGAATCATTTGCTCCCACTCACTGAAGCAGTCAGAATGCCTCCAGCAAGAGACGTACCTGAATCTGTTTCCATTCTGGATACCCCCAGGCCTGATACTAGGTCTCAGACATCCCAAGTTAGGGGTGGTGAGGACCCCCAACCTGAAGAAGAAAGAGGAGAACTTGAATGGCTATGGCCTTCCTCAACTCCAGGAAATGCTGCCATAGATCTTCCACTTACTGAAGATGTGGAAGATAACACATTGAACCCAGAAGCCACAGAGTTTGTGCCATTCAGTGATGTGCCTGAGTGCTGGGAGATATCCCTGGTCTCTACCCAGAACAAGAAGAAGATGTTCCAGAACCAGAGGTGTTGCCAGAATGTGTTCCTGAAGAAGTTCCAAGAGAACAGAGAGCTCGCAGAGTTGTGAAGCCTCCCAAGAAGTTAACTTACCCCAAGATGGGAGAAAGTTCAGAGGACTCTGTTACCACAGCAAGGAGAAGTGCTGAAAGCCCTGACCCTTCCGCTGTTCATTTAGTGGAGGGCAACCCCAGCTCACTCTCTGGCACAGTTAAACAGGTCGCCCACACTGAAGTGACCTGTAGACAGGACAGCTCCCCATCTCATGCCAATTGGTGGGAAGCTCCTCTGTCCAAATTATGTGAAAATGTTGTTCCCGAGAAAGTTTGTAGTTTGAACACTGTCTTTGGGGACCAAAGATTCAAAGTGGGGGGAGTGTGTAGCGGGGTTCTACCCCTTTTACTGGAAAAGACTACATCTCCCATGATTCCCCAGGCCCCAGGGCTGCTGACTTCCGCCCGGAGGCTGCTGGGGGAGATTATAAAAGGGAAGAGCGGAGACCGCCTCTTCCTCTTGGGACACTTCCTCTTCTGAGGCCTGACAGGACTGGCCTGCCTCTGCTGACAGAACGTGTGACGCGAAGACTGCAGCCAGCAGAGACACCTGTGCGGACCGGAGCTGAAGGCCTGAAGCCTGGGCCTTGCAGCAGATGGAGTGAGACTCTCACCCCTCAGAGTCCACAGCAGCGGAGCGGAGACTTCCCCTTACTGTCGGTCGGACGGAGCTGATGACCGGAGTTCAGGGCTGTGACTGAGGAGACCGGACGCCGCCATTGAAGAGACCAGAGCCGCCATTAGAGGGACCGGATCGGAGGACGGTACCCCAAGGATTGGTGAGAGAGCCGGAAGGCTCATCCTGCATTGACACACACGTTTTATGCCTACTGAACTGCCTAGGCGCAATTTACCTCAGAGCAGCAATGTTACTTTTGTGGATTACAAATGACACCATTTAAAGCTACATGTGCACCACCTCTACAGATTTATTGCCGGTGAAGAACACTGTACTAGTACAAGGACTGAGCTCTATTGCTAGGGATCAGGCCTGGTCCATTAGGTAGGCGCAGATAGATTTATTGCACCTCAGGGGTGTATAGTAGACGGTCGCCACACTTGGCGCTCCGTTTCCCCATTGTTAGATTGATATACCTGTGTACATGTTAAAGTGCATATTGCAGGGACCTGCTAAAGTATTGTAAGATATATGTTCAAATGCATGTTGCTATTCTTTTTCCTTACTGACAAAAGTAAAGCCAGTTATTCTTATCTCAGCAGTCTGCTTGTGAGTTCATACCAATACACTTAGAGTATAAGCTAAGTTTTATGTGCATAGGGACGTACCCTTTACTAACTGTGCCAGAGCGGGTAGAGCCAAATTGCCGGGGGTTGGTGGAGCTGTACTCAGGGACCCAAAACAAACCAGCGGCTCTCTTAACTGGGGGTAGCGCTAAATATATATATATATATATATATATATATATATATATATATATATATATATATATATATATATATATATATATATATATATATATATATATATATACCGTATATCATAAGATGAGTGGCACCATATTGGCCAGACCAAGTATTGGTATCTAAAATGGCTAGGTTGGCTAGAAATCCTATACATAGGTGCAAACAGGATAGATAAAAAATATTAAAGCGGCTACAGATGGCCATAGTCAGTGGAATTCACATGCCAACCAACATATTACTCACCTGGGTACCAAAGTAACACAGCAAACAAATCTAGGGGGTCCCCATGAATTGATGGTGCAAACAGCAACCCATCCAGTGGCCTTGTGTAGCCCCAAACAAATCTAGGGGGTCCCCATGAATTGATGGTGCAAACAGCAACCCATCCAGTGGCCTTGTGTAGCCCCATATAAATACCCCACCTGGGCGAGAATTACGTAAGCACTTCCCACTGCCTCCTCTTGGAATGTGCGATGTAGACATCCCAGGAGGAAGTTGTATGTTAAGGGGTGCACAAAGACACTCAATAGCATTTGTGAGGTATTTCTGCACATGTGCATATGACGCCGGTCTCTGCAAGGTAGCAGATGCCAGATACCAATACCATGTATGCGAAGGTGCGGGAATCCCCAACATGTGCGCAGGAGAGCCACAGATTACTGTCAGGTGCCAAAGACCTAGCAGGGACCTGTAGCACTTCTGAGCACAGGCAGGATATCTAAAGATGGCGGTGTAGAAGAGTTGGGGTGGGACCACAATATTACGAGGGTGATAAAAATTAAAGGAATCTTTTACTTTCCCTGCTTGAGCAAAGGAAAGGGTCACTTTAATCATAAATACACATTTCAAAATCTGTATAAATTATAGATGTTATACAAACTAAAAAGGTTAGCTTAGCACCAAATGACCATTCCTTCCCCTGTTTCTGCATGCCAAAATGTATATCTGTGCATTACTGTAGTCAAAAAAATTCCTTCCTATGTAACTGAGGATAACAACCTTTTTAGGAAATCTTTTATAGTTAAAATTTAAGTCGCTTGTTAATTCTGGGGTTGGCTTATCGTTGTGGGTAAATCTGTTCCAGTGCTTCATTGCCCTGTAACTGACAATCAGCAAAAGATCAGATGAAGGTTGCTTCCTGAGCTTATTTCTTTTGGACAACATGTTAAAAAAAGAACATGACATATACTCATTCATTTTCATTTGAATCAGGCTCCGTTCACACCTGAGCAGAGCGTCTTTCAGGCGTTTTTATTTCAGAGTTTTTGAGCATTTTTAGAAGCGGATTTCAAGCATTTTACAGCTTCAGGCATTTGTTTAGCCAATAGAAAGCACTAGGGGAGGAGAGGGGATGAAATCAGGGGTGGAGAGCTGCTGCTTGAGCAGAAAACAAGCAAAAAAAACGCTCGAAAAATGTTTGTCACAAGTCTTCAGGTGTTTCTATTGAAGTCTTTGGTGCCAAAAATGCTTATAATTTGCCAAAAAGAAGCTCATATACTTATTGAGCAACAGGCGATTTGCTTTAGGCGACGAAACGCTCATATGTGAACAGGATCCATTAACCTGAATGGGATTTGACTTGTTAAGTGATGAATAGGAAAAGGGGGGAATAGAGATAGGGGATTATAGCGGTACTTGTATAAAGAAGAGAGAACACTCGTGATTTTTTGCAAAGTACCGCTATAATCCCCTATCTCTATTCCCCCCTTTTCCTATTCATCATTTAAACCGGGATGAGGTACATTTTACAGTGAGTTTTCCAGGCCCTTCCATCTATCTTGACTTGTTAAGTGTTTTTAGAGCTACAAGCTTTAAGCAGAAAATTGGTGTGAATAGGGCCTTATGGGTAATTAGTTTGCTGTTTTAGGATCTTGTGTGGGTGTGTGTTTTAAGATGATGCCATTTCCCCTACTTTCTATAATAATTCTTCTTTGGACTGTAATAAAAATCTACATGTATGGACAGTGGACAATAAAAGATAAAATGGATTAACTCATTAAAATATTATAGTCTTTTGGCATATCACCTGAAAATTCATAAACACAAACAGATTATATATGTTCTGTTTTTATATGCATGTCATGCCTTTTTAAGTACACACTTTACTATGCACATTTCCTTTATAGTGTCCTAGTAAAGAGATACAGGTTATTAGTCTACGGTCTCTTGGGCAGGTGGTGTTAGAAAATTGTAAGTATCATAAAGCATAAAACAAACTGCCATGTCATACATATCTTTAAAGTATAACTAAAGACAAAAAACTTTTTTTTGGTTTTGGATAGAGTGGAGAGAGATTAGAACACCTGTAAGGTTTTATATTGCCGTATGTGCCTAGGGTTGCCACTTTTTCTTCAAGCCAAACCCGAACACTTTAGTGGCGCACAGTACATTTTGTTTGTTTTACTATACATTATAGGATTGTAACAGACGTGGGACACCTTTGGGCACTCCAAAGAGAATAGTAATGCGGCGCACATAGTGTCCCTCACCCTCCTGTCAAGCACTGTTCCGAGCCACATTCCAATCTGAACAATGTGTCTTCAAAACCCAAACTGTCCGGGTGAATAACAGACAGATGGTAACCCTATCTGTGCCCCGTAAGGGGGAGTCACATTCTCTATTTGTCCTGTTTACTATTATAACCTAAAGTGAAAGGAAATCCCAAATAACAGGAATAAGGGGGAAATCTTCCAACGAGGGCACGTCAGGAGCCTGTAGCGCTTCTGTTCCATGTCAGCTGCTGGCCTCATTCCAACATCCTGGCTTTGGTTATGATGCATTCTCCCTGTCTGCCTATCCACCTGCAAGGTGATTGATGTAGTCAGTATATGGGTGGAGACCAAACCTAAGTTAAGCCAGCCAAGACAGCAGCCTCATGCTTGTGATAGCGTTTGTTACACGTGCTTCACGCTCTCTGTTCTGCTGTTGGATTCCCCTATTTATGACCTTGGATTGAAACTTGGACTATTCTCTGAACCATACCTGCCTTTTGACTACAGATTGGACCCTGACTATTTTTAAATCTTGCCTCCCTTGTACCTGGACTGTTCTTGAACCACTCTGCCTGTCTGCCTACCGCAAATATCTGTGGGAGGAGGGAGATGGGGGAGGAGCTATTGCACATGCCAGTCACCCACGCTCCATCACACTGCACACAGCGGCATCACACCGCTGATTTTAAAACTGTCTGCTGCCGCGCATCTCTGTGCTGCTAAATTTTGAGTCTTGCATGCCTCATTTTATGTCCAGTTTCTTACTGTCCATACTGGTGTTCCAGTTTTACTATTTTTTTTTAATAAATATGATCGTAACAGTCTGCACTGAGATTGCTTCCCCTTTTTTCTTGGCATTATATCTATACGAACATTTTCTTGGTGGATCATCCGGATTGGAGTTGCATCCTTATCCTGCAAAGAAACTTCTGGTGCCTTGGTCATCATACATCTCCAGGTTACCCTTTGGTTGGATCAGTGTTTCACCTTTACCCCTACAGTGGGTTCATGCGTTTTTGACCGATATATAGTCCTACACATCTGGTAAGCGTACCCTTTTCGTATGGTGGAGGATCTGTCACTGTGAAATTTATCAAGATTCTACAGTCACTGGGTGTTCTCATCCACATCACCTTACAAATTTATTTTGGATATGAACTTTCATATATATATATATATATATATATATATATATATATATATATTTATATTTATTTTTGCGCTGCACTTATTTTCTCATTACACATGTCAATTAAAGATCACATGTCAAACTTTGGTGTCAGTTTTGAGAAGTGCGTAGTACAAACATTTATATCACCAAGAGCACTTTCTGAAATGTTTATTGTTTAAGAGCATGAAATAAAGCCAACATATTTTGGGGGAGAGGGCTCAGTCTTCCTCAGGGCTCGACTAGTGGGTGTTATTAGAATCATGATAAAAGAGACTTATGTTAGGGCTTGATGAAGACTGCCAGATACAAACAGCACTATGCACTGCCATCTTTTTGTTGTGATCAAAAATTTTGCAGTATAGGACCAAAACAATGTCCACCTAAACTGCACCTTTATTACATAGTTCTTTTGGAGGAAGACATGCTCCCATTGTGTAGAAAAGAGAAGAGGTACATAGCTCAAAAACAAACTCCTAATTGGAATGGAATGTAATTCCTGTTAAAAGTTATGTAATTAGCCCTGTCCAACAAGTTTCAACAAGTAAATTAATAAAGCCCCCTAACCACTGTATAAAAAATTCAATATATCACCAGCACACCATGTACCATCTTTAGATAAATAGACAAGGCACTTTAAATTCACCAATAGAAAACAGCAACTTTTCAAGGCCACTAGGGACCACTTCCTCAGACTGCAATGACAGTAACTAGACAACCAGTGCATAGAAACACATACAAAAAGCCAACACATATAACATCTGATCAGGACATCATATGTACCGTAGGTGCTTAACACATCACTACAGTAAAAACCCTATACCAAAGGTATAAGCATTATCACAGCACTAAAACACACCACTGCGTTAAGCTCCAATAAAATTACAGTCTATCTATCACCATGGTAACTGCACTTCCCTTGAAAAGGCACATTTACAACATAGGACCAAAACAGGAACTGAATCGGAGCCTGGCAGGAAGTGCATCAACAGACACACCTCTCAGCCACACCCAGCATGCTCCTACCAGAACCAATCATAAAAGTTGAGATTGAACAATAGAAGGACACAAGATATCAACCATAGCAACAGTAACATGCAAAGCTATAAGACATAATATTGTGCCTCAGGCCCATAGTGATCCCCAGCACTCTCCACTTAATAAAAAGACCAAGCAGCGACTGTTCAGGAGCCACCAACAACAGTGCAATCTAATGGCGAAGCAAACTAACCTATTTATGTAAAATGTACAATAAGCAAGAAACATATTAGTAAATGTTATGAGGCACTGTTCCACAAAAAGAGAGAAAAACTGAATGTCCCCAAGCACATTCAGGTTAAGGAGGATTTCTTTGAATTCCTATTCGTCATCACTGTTACCTAATTTTCCATTTAGGAATTTTAGTAATAAATTTTATCCTGATGATGATCAAAGAAGATGGGTGTGTACACTACTTTAGGCCATACCTGGAATATTTGGAAAGCCTTTGACAGAGGGCAGCTAAATTTGACTGCCTGCCCTCTAGCTATTTGAGTGCATTCTTTTCCTAAGTCTGGAGGCATAAAAGATTAATGTGAACAGGAACTTATATTTTCCCAGTGATAATATGTTTAAGAATGTGTGTGTGAAAACGGCCATAAAGTGTATGTCAGGGTAAAATTAAAAAGCACAACACATATATAGTACATCTCTCTTATGCAGAAAAACACATACAGTACATTTCTTCAATGCATGTAGTTTCTCTGTGTTTTATCCTTTTAAAAATGCTGCAAGTATTTATTTGCCAGAAATTCAGTGAGCTACTAACTTCCTGTTTGGACTAAGACCACAGGGACTTTGCAACAGCACTAAAATTCCATCTCACTTTCAACTATGCCTGCTAGACTACGGAACTCCTCCTATCCCCACTATTTACAATATATCCCTTTCTATGTGCATACACTGTTTTTTTTCTAAACAAAATTATTCTGTTTCCTTTACTCCAATGACCCTGTCCAAGCACTGTGTGTAGGGAAAGGGATCTTGAGTAATGTGCTGTAGAGGTACATGATTGCACCCCACATATGATACATCAACACAAAGCAAGTAAGAGCAATTTTTATAGGTCCCTCATTTATGGTTAACTTTAAACTGATAAGCTGTAAAGACATCTATTGATAATTTTAGATTGTAAACTCCATGAGCAGGGCCCTCCTATTACATAGGTCTTCAAGGTGAAAGCCTCAGAAATGAAAGTAGCTAAATTTTACCAGAATTGTGTCACTAATAAAGGAAAACTAAGTCTCAAGTATTAATTAGCTCCAGTTTCCAAGATACAGCTTCAGTTCAAAATGGCATTAAAATAATTCAAAATTGCGAGGGGGATGTGTGATTATGCTCCATACCTTTTCTGCAAAATGTGATATAGAAATGAGAATGGTGCCACACCAATCAATATAAATGTATCTTTTTATTGATACCAAAAACATAACTTTCCATGTATTGGTTTTTCATGTAACATTTTCATGCTCCTTCCACACCATTGCTACTGCGAAAGGCTTTTTCTTGTTTAGCCAATGACGCAGATAAGTTGCACAGGTAATGCAACAATAATGAGGGGCCTAACTCTTGTCCCGATCCCCTATTTTGCTTTCAAAATATAGGTTGTATGCCTTTTACACCACTGCCATCATACTGCACTTTTGAGATACCAAATGTAACCTCGCCACAAATGTAGCAGAAGTTATCTGCGTTGTTTACAGTTTTGAGGCATTTTGGCTTCTGAGAGAAAATATTACGCAGCTGTTCCTTGGAAATGTTAGACAATGACACTTTCACAAGCCACCAGAGGTAACTATATGATGCGTAGATCTGATCAAGGCAAATGCAATAAAAGAACAATAAATTACAGTTAGGTAATAATCTTTAGTCTCAAAGTGAAGATAAATGTATACACTTCCATGTGGTACCATTTGCATTGTTCTACGGTACTTTGTTGAGGTTATGAGGCATCATGATCATCAGACACCTCCCTCCCTTGTAGGCAAATATACTTGCCTGTGTATAAATCTTTATTGTGAAATATCTTGAAAACTTTAGCCAACCAGCACCTTTATCACCTGTTTTCTAATTCATCTAATCAAAATATGTAAGAATAAGCACATTTTATCTCAGAGGTTGATCATTTCCCAAAATTTGTAGACCAGTGTTATAGTATTTTATTGTATTTTAATCATACTGCCCCCCTTTACATTGTTAAGCTATGCGCAAACTGTTGGTGCTATATAAATCCTGTATAATAATAATAATTTTAAGTATCACAATTTTTTGTAATTTCACAGGTGCATGCAGTTTTGAGACGTGACATATTTGGTATCTTTAACTCAACACTGGCTCCTCTTTTACTTTTCAAAGAAAAACTACTTAGGGATTAAATTGTGTTTGTGTGCAATAACTAATTTTAGTGCATTTTTAACTGAAAGAATACATTTGATAAACAGTTGCGCAAATATTTTGAGAAATAACTATCATCTCTACATTCGATAAAGCCTCTATGTTTATATACTTTTACCCCCTTCCTGCCCTGGCCACTTTTCAGCTTTCAGTGCTGTCACACTTTGAATGATAATTGTGCGGTCATGAAAACTGTACCCAAATAACATTTTTATCTTTTTTTTCCACACAAATAGAGCTTTATTTTGGTGATTTTTAATCACCACTGAGATTTTTTTTTTTTTGCTAATTAAATGAAAAAAGACCCAAAATTTTGAAGAAAATTAAAAAAGGTCACTTTGTACACTACATTTCTTTTGTGAAAATAACCCAAATCAGTCTATATTATTTAGTCTGTAGGAAAATTTTAGAGTCCACAAACTATGGTATATACAGCTGAAAATTATTAATTCCTGATGTGCTGACGGCCTATCTCATTTCTTGAGGCCTGAAAATGGAAAGACAGTACAAATACTCCCCAATGACCCCTTTTTGGAAAGTAGACAGTCTGAGGTATTTAGTAAGTTTATAGCGCAATTTTTTTCTTTTTATTTCTTATTTGTATTCATCCCACTATTATTGCTGCTGTACTTGGGGTCTATTCATTTTTTTGATTAGCGCAGTTTTTTACCTTTTATTTAGTAAGAAGCATGGCAAGTTTTTTGAAGTTGTATTTTTATTTTATTTTTGTCCAAATTTTTGGGAAAATTTAAGAAGTTTTTTAAAAATTGCTTTTTTTTTTACAATTGTCACAACTGCAGTACAATGTCTATATATAACTGGTGGGGCGGTGATCAGGGACACTGACTGGTGACAGTATGTAAAAATAAGAAAAAAAATGTTATTTTTATTTTATATAGTACAGTACAGTGGTACTACTCTGTGGAGGTGATCAGGGTTTTTTTTTTTTTTTTTACACACTATGACTGCTTATAACAGTGAATATCACTGTTATAAACAACTATTTTTTTTTCAGAATGAAATCCATTCATTCAGTGTGTACTATTATGATTAGCTATTGGCATGTGACTTAAATGGATGAATCTAGAATTGAAGAACCCCCTTCATCAATGCAAAAAAATGACATAACTATTTTAGTTTAAGAGATTTTTAACTCTGATGGAAGGCCAAGGGTTATGCCCCAAAGCTGTTTTGCCTTGTGTACAGTCTTCCAACTGATTTTATACTAGAATAAAGTTGTACCTAAACAATAATATCACAGTGTGGTACTTCAGTTCTAGTGTTCCTCATTTCAGGAGTTGTTATTGAACCTTTTACATTCATTCATACATTTCACCTTGATGCAAAGTAATAATACAAGCGACTGAAGTCTTATGAGTAAAAGAAAATGTTACAAGTACAGTAGTGCAACTGCAAAAAACAAAACAAAAAAAATGACATATTGATCAACTGATATGTCATTTTTTTTTTTTTTGGTTCGCTTTCAATTTACCTAGTTGTCAGCAGTTTTCGACATCCCACAGACTGTGAAAGGAATGTTTACTCCACTTTGGGTGTTTCCACTCAGTGTTTGCCATGCGTTACAGCTTCCACAATTGAAAACATTGGCAGTACTATACACAGTATTGCTCCACTTCATTGTTAACACCTTAAACATTATTTTTTACCTGTTTCATCCTCTTTAACTTTCTTCTATTATTGTTCCTTATACACCTTCTATTATTTTCATTATAAAGTTCCACGCATTATCTTGGGTTGTGTATATTACACAAGTGCTCCAGATGTGGCTGACTGCAGTGAAGAATCCCTTTCATATCCCAAGAGAATATTGTGTTTGAACAGTGAATGTTTGTCAACTCATACTATGATCAGCGAGATGCCTCTAATCCCTGTGTTTGCTAAAGAGCCAAGAACTAATAGTTTTCTTGTTCTGAGGGTAAGAGTTCTGAATACATCTCTTCATGCTTAACTTGCACCTGTCACTGTGTTTTATCTTCTTACTCAAAATGTCTAACAAGAAGCTGTGCTTGCTGCTTACAAATACATGGTTAGCCATGTTTATTGTATACATGAGAATGACAAGTTATTGTAAAATACGTTTTTTTATGTGTATAAGAGAGCAGGCCTTAAAAAAATATGTCAAACCAAAAATGTTTACTAAAAAAAAATAATTCTGTATGTATTGCTTTTGTAGAGTTTCTTATTGGTAAAATGTCAGCTAGACAGGTAATAAGGGGGAAACTCTCTATCAGAGCTCCATATAGCAGTAAAACCCAACAGGGTTTTAACCCCCTCCCCACTCTATTGAAAATTAAGAAAACCGTTTTGATTTCCTATATATGGGGTATATGGGATTGTATGATATATATATATATATGTATATATATATATATTTTTTTTTTTTTATTTGTGGTTGAACTGGATGGACTTGTGTCTTTTTTCAACCTAACTATGTACACTTTACATCAGTGTTCTCACTCCTAAAACTGTGGTTCATAATACAGTGTAAAGGTTATTCTACAATCTAGGGACAGCTCAGCTGGGTTCTGAGATTCCTGTTTGATGTGATTGTGGAGCAATTAGGGTGTATAAGAAAGATTGGTGCTTTTATGAGTGAAGATCAATTGTGGTGTTATGGGATGGCCGTATCTACAGATTGGAAGGTAGGATGCAGCAAAGAGATGCTGTAGAATTAAAACTTTTGTTGCTATCTTGTGAGTGGATCTCTTGGGTGTGATGGTGTGAAATAGGTTCTTGATCCTTTGTAAGCTATTTTTCATATTGATTGTTTGAAGGTCATACTTTTTTGAAAGTCTGGTGCTCTTGGTTATACAGCTATTACCAAAGCCTTCAAGGTTTCACAGCAGCCAATTTTTTTCCAGGGACCGGGGGGGGGGGGGGGGGGGTTATGGGAGGGGATATTCAGAGTCTGTCCTCGGCTTCCCTTTACCGCACAGTCCCCCTTTATATCAGTGTCCTCAGTTCCCCTTTACATTACAGTGCCCCTTTACTGTGCAGTCCCCTTTACATTAATGTAATGGGGACTGCTCTGCAAAGGGGGCACTGTAATGTAGAGGGGGTTGCACTGTAAAGGGGTGCTGTAATGTAAAGGGGGATTGCACCGTAAAGGGGGTGCTGTAATGTAAAGGGGGCACTGTGATGTAAAGAGGAGTCGGGAGAGGACACCTAGGCATGGTCGCATATCAGGAGGTGAGTGGCAACCGCAGGCTGTGTTAGCCATGTGAGGACCGTGGTTGCCCCTCATCTCCTGCTGTGCAGCCCGGTCATCAACAGGCCATGGACCGGTGCCAGGCCTGGGGGTTGGGGACCCCTGATATACATGACACTTAAGGTAAAGTAACTTATCCAAACTCCCTTCACAGATGGAAAGTAAGAGATTAAGTAAGAGATTAAGAGAGAATCCTTGTTATCAGTGCGGAACTTGGCACATGGAAGTCTTTCACATTTAAAATTTATTTAGGCTATAAACTTTACCAAGTTGATCAGAAAACAGAATAAGATTTTGTGACCTGTATAGGGAAAATAAAACCAAACTTTAACAATATCCAAAATCTCATATAAGTTGGTATAATTGCTGAAACACTAAGTTTTAAATAATGAACATAGTGAGAAAACAGAAGTAAACAGTATTGAATAGTTATCTGTACCTGGGGCTTGTTTAGTATTATCATGAAAAAAGATGATAGACATAAATAGGGAAGACATTTTTCCATAAATACAACAGTCTAAATATAACGTACACAATACTTATAGTATCTATAATAACATGTAAATGAAAATGCAAACCCTATTAAAGTCATATAATAATGTCATGAATGCAAACAACATACTGGAGTAGGGTAGCATCTATGCTACATACTGTAGGCACCAAACATTCCAACACATAATGTTGGCTGTAGAATTATGAGAAAATAACGCAGTGTGAAACTTTGCCTCTGTGCAGGAGCTTCCTGTAATAATGACCAGTGTTGCCTTATGAGGGTTTTTTATGTAATCTCCATTAGCAACTGTAAATAGATATTTGTATAAATATATGTTTAATCAAGTTACAAGGTTAGAGGTATTAGATATTGGTTTAATATAGGTATATATATATATATATATATATATATATATATATATATATAGGAACAAGGGTTCAGGTTTTTAGTGTGACTACTTGAGTTATCAGATGACTTTGCAGTCAAGGCATGTTTTGATGTACTGGACGTGTCATAGCGAATGTTCTATTATTTACCAGTCCTAATACTGTATGCAAGAAGGGACAACAATTCAATTTATTACCTTTTCGCAGGCTTTACGGGGCCAAATTATCTAGAGCGGGTCATTTGGATCTCTGGTTATCACTAATCCCACTTTAAAGAATCCTCTCTTTAGGTATGCAACGGGGATGGCCATCTGTCCAGGAATGCATAATTTGCTCAAGCTATGACCCTGCATACCTAATGTTCCCTCCAAAAAAGATTATGACCAGGCACACTTAAAGTGATTGTAAGCAATCACCTTTACCAATATCTTGGTATCTGACTTTTAGCTGCATTGATCAGGTGAGGTATCATAGCTTCTTTATATTGAACTTTCTATCCCGTGAAACAAGCACATTGAAGGTTCTTCTAATATTTCTCTATTAGTAATTTATTTTATTAACTGTAAGATCTCTTTCCATAGCTTTTTATTTTTGGGCAATCCCACCATATATGTTCCATCGTTCCCACTACTTTGCATCCCCACAAACAGTTTGGTGATTCCCCTGTTTTATATTAACTTATTTTGTCTGTAATTATACACCACCTTGTAAGGCATTTATAGTTCATCTCAGCTGTGTTAGTGTCAGCTGCGGAGCTATGTACCAATCTCAAAATTGTTCCTAATTTTTGTTTGTTCCCTCGTGTTCCCAATTATTTTTTCCTTTTTTATGTATGGCGGGACCTCCAACCCTTCCTTAGCCATTAAAATTTAATAAATCAGTGATATACCATTTTTTGTGCTTGATGCCATACTCAGCCTCTCCAGCGGCCTCAGATCTTCCGCTGATCTTTTTGGTTGTGGCAAAGTTATGAAAAAGTGTTTCAACTGGAGGTACCGCCATTCATAATTTCATCATCAAGTCTATCTTGTGTTTTAATTCTTGAAATGTGCATATTTTCCTCTTTTCTGTTATATCCTTTAATTGTGCAATTTCATTTTTTACACAGTCTCCAAATAATTTCCCTTTTCCCGGTGTAAAATTATTTGTTTCAGTGATATTAGTGGAGAATTATATTCCCTTGTTTATGTATTAGATCCCAAATTCTAAGTACATTTCATGTCATTGCATGTGTATTCTCACCCAGTGCTCTATATTGAGGTGGGATCCAAATCATTCTACCTAACCATGTATCACTCATTATGTTCTCGATTTGTACCCATCTTTTTTTCATTTTTCTCCCTTGTCCACTCCATTACTTGTGAAAAATTAACACTGCATTATAATATTTTTTAAAGTCTGGTATGAAATTCTTGGTTTCCTATTCTGCCAATTAAACGTAGTTATTATGTTTTTTAATGTTTTAAAATATGTCAGGTATGATATGAGGTAGGGGAATAGGAAACATTTGAAATTTGTACATGACTTTCAGTACTATTACCATCTTTATAGTATTTATTCGTCCTATCCATGAGAGGGACCTTGTTGCTATTTTTCTTATTTCCGTTTTTATTTCATTTAATAGTGGAATATAAATTCCTGGGGAATGATGTTAATTTTATTCCTAAATATTTTAATTCTGTCTTCCATATAAATTGAAATTCTTGCTGTAGGTACCTTTCTTCCTGTTTATGTACGTTTATGTTTCTTTTTCTGCGTCAATTGACAGGAGTAGACCTGGGGTATTTTCTTCTCAAATTTTCTGAAGCAAGAGCATGGTTCTCACCCCATTGTTTCTCCCTTCTCTGCCAGGGATGAACCCCACTTGGTCTGCATGTAGCAAATCGGTTATCAAGTCTTTCATCCTGGTAGTTAATACTTTTTGTGAATAATTTCGTGTCTGCGTTCAACAGAGATATTGGTCTGTAACTTGAACATCTATCATACTATCATACTAACATACTAACATACTATCTTTTCCCTCCTTTGGGATGATTGTGATTGAGGCCAACAGGGCTTCTCTTCCCATCTCATAATTTGTTCCCAATCTGTTCATATATGAACATAATTTAGGTAATATATTTTCTTAAAATGTTTGGTAATAATAAATCGTAAACCCGTCAGGACCTGTACTTTTTCCCAATGCCAATTCTTTTAAGGCTGTATTGCTCTCTTCTGTTATGTTTTTTTTTTAAATGTAATTAGCTTATTCTCAGTTACTTAAGGTAATCTGGCACTTTTTAGGAACTCTTTTATCTTTTCCAATCTTGCTATTTCTTGTTGACCCTTTTTGTTTTATTGAGTATAAAGACCCATAATAGTTCTGGAACACTTTTGCTATTTCTGTTGTTGAGAATACCATCTCCCCATGTACTATTCTGTATTTTTTCTATCTAATTTAATGATTTATTCTTATTAATTTTTAATATTCTTGCCAGATGTTTCCCCTTTTTATTTCCCCATAAATAATATCCTTCTTTTGCAATTCTGTTGAAGCCCCTTCTCATCTCCTGATCCAATAGGTCTTTTAGTTTGTTCCTTTTTATCACTAGTGCCTGGAGCCACTCCCTTTCTCCCTTTTTTTATGCCTCTGTTCTAGTTCATGGATTTCTTTTATTAATACTTCCATCTTTTTTTTTCCTTTCCTTTCTTTTTCCTGATCCTATCTCTATCAGGATGCCCCTAATATAGGCCTTATGGACCTCCCAAAGGGTGGCCTCCGTTATCTCCTTTGTATCATTTATTTTAAAAAATATTTTTCTATTTCCTCTTTTATTTTCTCTTCCTCTTCTATACCCTGTATTAGTTCTTAATTTAATCTCCATGAATTTAATTGTCTTTGGGCACCTGGTATTTTCATTTCCATGCTCACCGGGGAATGGTCTGACAATGTTGTTTTTTCAATATTTGTCTTATTCACCAACTCTAATATCCTATGTTCGACCATTATATAGTCGATCCTTGAGTCGCGTGCACAGGGGAGTAGAATGTATAATCCTGTGTCTTGGGATGCTGTACTCTCCATATGTCCAGCAATTGACACTGATACAATTTATTTTTTAATATTTTTAACTGTACATTCCTAGTCCCCTGTGCCTGTGACCTACCATCAATTCTTGGTTCCAAGCAGAAATTTAGATCTCCTGTCATAATCACACTTCCCTTTTTAAAGTCCATAACTTCCCTATGATCTTCCTCAAATAATTTGTTGGGTTCTTATTGAGGCAATAAATGTTTGCCAGGGTACATTCTATTTCGTATAGTTTTCCTTTTAGGAAGAGGTATGAGCCTTCAGGGTCTGTAATCCTTTCCTCCAATATAAACTTCACTCCTCTGGCCACCCTAATGGCTATCCCCTTTGCTCTTCTTGTTGTAGAATCCCCATAAAACCATGTTGGGTAATCTCTTGAAAACAGCTTTACATTTGCCTCATGGGTAATATGCATCTCCTGAAGGAACACTACCCCAGCTTTATACTGTTTAACTTCCTTTAAGGTTTTGTGCCTTTTTGTTGGCGTATTAAGCCTGATCACAGTACTCTCTTTCTAACCTATCTGGGAGAGAAATAATCAGTTTGATGTAATTCGGATAGATAGGGATCTCCGGGACCCCCCCCACCCTTTGGCCCCTTTCTGGTCCTAGAGCCAAAGGTGGAAACGCTGTCCGTCTCCACCTATGATTCTCTTAACCTGGGGTGAGACTCTGAACATGCCTCCCCTCTTACGCCTCAGTTCACAAATGGGGGTGGGGGGGTGGGCTGGGAGTGCGTCAGTGATCCATATGTCCCAACACTCTGTTCCCTTTTTCCCCCACCACCACTGGTTCCCCCCCATTTCTATTCCCGCTCGCATTCCCTCTAACCTATTTTGCTTAAACATTTCCATTTTTCTCTACTATTTCTGCTCATTCTGCTTTAATTCTATCTATCTGATTCCATTCGCCATCGGCTTATTTCTATTCAGTCTCTAGGGTACTTCTTCATTTTTATTTTCAGGTCTTCCTAGCGACTCTCTGCAGTTTTTGCCACACTTCGTCTTCCTTCTGTATTGATATTTCTTCTTCTGTCCATCCTGAGATAACCAGAGCTTGTAAGTCCAGTTTATTACAGAATTCTTGTAGATCTTCTGGAAACCTTCATTTAATTATTCTTGTAGATTTTCTGGAAACCTTAATTTAATTGATTTCCATCCTTCTGACCTATTGACCTCTTCCCGACCAGCCGCTGCAGTTGTACTGCGGCAGGTTGGCTCCCCTGGAGCCCTGTAAGGAAATTTTGCTTCGCCTTTTGACCACTAGAGGGCACGCACATGCCTGCAGCTCGCCGCTGGAGCCAATGCGAGAGCCCAGTGGGTGCGATGACCGCCGGGCAGCCGCAATCGCTCGTGACAGAGTGAGAACCGGGATCTGTGTGTGTAAACACACAGATCCTGGTTCTCTCAGGGGATAGGAGACAGATTGTGTGTTCATACTAAGTATGAACACGATCTCTCTCTCCTCCTAGTCAGTTCCATCCCCCACCACAGTTAAAACACACCTAGGGAACACAGTTAACCCCTTGATCGCCCCTTAGTGTTAACCCCTTCCCTGCCAGTGACATTTATACAGTAATCAGTTCAGTTTTATAGCACTGATCGCTGTATAATTGTCACTGGTCCCAAAAATGTGCTAAAAGTGTCCGATCTGTCTGCCGCAATATCGCAGTACCAATAAAAATCACTGATCACCGCCATTACTAGTAAAAAAAAAAAAAAATGCCATAAATCTATCCCCTATTTAGTAGATGCTATAACTTTTATGCAAACCAATCAATATATGCTTATTGCAATTTTTTTAACCAAATATATAGAAGAATACATATCGGCCTAAACTGAGGAAAATTTTTTGTAAAAAGTAAAGGTTTTTTACGAAAGGCAAATCCACTTTGCACTACAAGTGCACTGCAATGCACTTGTAGTGCAAAGTGGATTTGCCATTTGTAAATAACCCCCATTGTGTTTTTTTCAAAATTGTCGCTCTTCGTTTGTTTATAGCGCAAAAAATAAAAACCGCAGAGGTGATCAAATACCACTAAAAGAAATCTCTATTTGTAGAAAAAAAAAGGGACGTCAATTTTGTTTGTTCGTAAATAACCCCCATTGTGTTTTTTTTTTTCAAAATTGTCGCTCTTTTGTTTATAGCGCAAAAAAAAAACGCAGAGGTGATAAAATATCACTAAAAGAAAGCTCTATTTATAGGAAATAAAGGACGTAAATTTTGTTTAGGTACAGCGCCGCACGTGTCATAACTTGTCAGTTAAAGCGATGCAGTGCCGTATTTCAAAAAATGGCCTAGTCATTGAGCAACCAAATCTTCTGGGGCTGAAGTGGTTAAACATGCCGGAAAACCCCAACTATACTTAATATTCTTTATCTGCATTTCTTCAAGTAAAGGTTTGAGAGCTCTTCGCCTAGGCAACGTTTCTGGTGCTAGGTCCGTAAAAACTAGAAGGTCCGCTCCATCATATTTCAGTGGTGGTTGTCCTTTCATTTCCCCCCATATTTGTGCTTTTTCTTCATATAGTTGAAATCTCACTATAATGTCTCGGGGTAAATCTGCTGATATATTTTGAGGTTTTCTAATCCTGTGAACTCTTTCTATATTTAAACCATTCTCTACTATATTATCCAAGAGAGGATTAAATATTTTGTTATTTTTCTTAAATCTTCTCTTCTTTCTTCTGGTAAAGCATGGATCTTTAAATTCTTTCTTCTGTTCTGGTTCTCCTGATCTTCTAGTTTATATAACATTCTCCACTGCTCTAATTGCATATCCTTAACTTGTTCTTTCAGTTTTATTACTTCTTGGGCTTGTTTATCCGTTTTTTTCCTCTGTCTCCTCTAGCCGCATCAGCAACTGATCTAAATCGTCCCATAATGTGGAGATTTCTGTTTTGATAGAATTCTCTAGTCTTATGAACATGTCTGTCATTTCCAATTTTGCTGGCATTTGGGCACCAGCTCTTTGTTCCTCCATTTTATTTGTTTCTAGTTCACTTTCTGTACTAATATCTTCCCTGGATTGGTCTGAGGATTTGCCTTTCTTTTTTCCAGGGTCTTTTTTCTTGTCTTTATTCCCTTTTTGCTGTTTATCTGGTCCTGGACTCTTTGAGCTCCTGTCCTTTGTCAGATATTTCTTTATCGTGCTTGTATTTGCATTTTCTTTTGGGGTTTCTGGTTCATTGCCTTTTATAGCTCCGCCTCTCATCGTGGTTTTTTTCCTTGTAATTTTTTGTTTCCCCAAGTTGATTTTCAGCTTGGTGTACCTTCCACACCTTCCTGAAACTATATAATTATATGACCTCAAAAATGAATAAAGAATTCCAAAACCGTGTGTATAATGATTCACTAAGCCCTTTTTTATCGCCGACCCTTTTTTTTCTTTTTTATCCGAATAAATAGTTGCGTATAGCAAAGTTCAATAGGGGGTATCTAAGGTTATTTAGGTATTGCCTTTCCTGAAACCCTTCTTTGACAGTTCATATGCCCTTCATACACAGATTCAAATGCAGTTCATAATTGGTTTCATAGATAACTCGTCTGCGATTTCGTCCATAGTTTATACGTAATTTCATATAAGCTTCATAAGATTGCTTCATACGCCATTCAGATAATACTTCAGACAGATGTAAAGCCACTATTCACACGATTTAATTGGGTGAAAAATAGGACTATTCAGATAATACCTTATCTCAGACCAATCCTAGACAGTTCTTAGACAGTTCATAGACAGATCCTCAACAGTTTCATAAACAGTTCATGAGCAGTTTCATGGATAATTCATGAGCAGTTTTATAGCCAGTTTATAAGCAATTTCAAACAAAAAAAGTTTATATTTGTATAGTATTTCACTTGCCAATCTTGTGCAACTTTCTACTGCATACCTGTGCTATTTTCATATGCGACTTATAAGCAATTTCATGAGCATTTCATATATTATTTTCCTAAGCAATTCAGAGGCAATTTCGTGAGCAGATCATATGCATTTTCATAACAAGTCAAAACTGTTTTATAGGCAGTTCATTCTTGAGTAATGCATTAAGTTTGTCAGTTTAGGTGTAAATTGTCACTCACCCCTTCTTCTCCGCTTGCTTCCTTGTCATCGACAGTTTCATGGCCAGTTCATAAGCGGTTTCATGGGTAATTCCTGAGCAGTTTTATAGCCAGTTTATAAGCAGTTTCAAACAAAATTTGTATATTCGTATGTTGTTTCACCTTCCAATCTTGTGCAATTTTGTACTGCGTACCTATACTGTTTTCATATGCGATTCATAAGCAAATTTCATAGGTAGTTTATATACTATTTTCCTAAGCAGTTCAGAGGCAGTTATATAAGCAAATCATAGGCATTTTCATAACAAGGCAAAGGCTGTTTCATAGGCAGTTCATTCTTGAGTACAACATTAAGCTTGTCACTTTAGGTGTAAGTTGTCACTCACCCCTTCTTCACCACTTGCTTCCTTCCTTCCAGCCTTTTAGGAGACTTTGCACCTGTAGAATGCCTCTGCCTCTCATCTCACTCCTCTAATATCTTCGGTGAGAGGGGGTATAGAGGTAAAAAGAAAAGATGACGGGGAAGAAAAAATAGGGAGCACAGCAAAGAGCAGCGGCGCCAGAGGAAAAAATAAATAAAAAACAGAGCACTCCAGGGGTTCAAGGCTGTATGTGCTTTAGGCTATTTGCCTGGTCATCCCGGCTTCTGGAGTTACCCTCCTCTATTCAGGCTCCACGTCTATCACAGCACAGCCCTCACTGCTCTCTCCTTCACGTCCTCCTTCTTTAACATGCAGGCCGCCTCTGGTCTGGGGGGACTGAAACATTCAAGGCTACTGATTTGGTTACATTAACTTTCAAACCCGATACCAATCCAAACTCCCGATGTTTGTAGACGTTAAGGGGGAAGTAAGAAATAAAAGCAGATTGGAAGCAGCATATGACGGAGAATCATGTCTCCTGGTACTCCTTGACCTTAGTGCAGCGTTTGACACACTGGATCACAACACTCTACTCACCCGACTCAAAGAAGTAGCAGGAGTCACAGATTCAGACTTACTATGGTTCGCTTCCTTCTTAGGAAATCGGTCTCAGACAGTGAAACTTGGAGCCTTAACCTCTGAATCTCGCGCAGTCTCCTATGGAGTCCCTCAAGGATCACCTTTGTCACCCGTGCTCTTCAACATTTACATTTCCACGAGCTCCCTCAAACTTAATGGATTCAAAACAGAACTCCTTCTCCTAAATGCAAACCGGAAAACTAAATCTACGACACCATGGACTCCACCCACCATCCTTGGACAGACTATCCCCCTAAGCATAAAAGCCAAAAGTCTCTGAGTGATCTTCGATTCAGAAATGTCAATGGATGCACAAATAGGATCAGTAGTCAGCGGATCCTACCACCTTCTACGCCTGCTAAGTAGACTCATCCCCTTCATTCCAGAAAAGGAAAAAGCAATAGTGGTAGGAACAATCATCAACTCTTGACTCGACTACGCAAACTCCCTCTACATAGGACTACCTAAATACCAGATTGCACGCCTACAAGTCATTCAAAACATGGCAGCAAGACTAGTCACGGGAAAGAAACCATGGGAATCCATCTCCCCCTCCCTGAGGAGCCTACACTGGCTAACTGTAAAGGATTGGATCACATTCAAGACCCTCTGCCTGACCCACAAATGCACACAAGGAGATGCTCCTCAATACTTATGTGAAAAAATAAAACACTACACTCCCAATCGCAACCTCCGATCAAACAACCAAAACCTCCTCCTCGTCCCCAAGTCCCGGTACAAATCAAGGGGAGAACGAAGATTTGCAGTCCAAGGACCACGGCTATGGAACGCTCTACCTACGAACATCCGCTTGGAAAAAGACCATTGTGCTTTCAGGAAAAAACTCAAGACCCACCTCTTCTAAGAAGGAATTAACGCAGGTCGGATCAAGCGCCTCGAGGCGATTCAGTTTGCAGTTGCAGCGGTATACAAAAAAAATCATTCATTCATTCATTCAGATCGTCTGCAAACAACGCGCATTTTTGCTCCTGTTCACTGTACATTACTCCTTTGACTTCAGCATTAGGTCTGATTGCGATAGCCAATGTTTCAATGCCTATCGCAAATATCAATGGGGAGAGTGGGCACCCTTGTCTGGTCCCTTTCCTGATAGCAAAGTGTTCAGAGTATTTGCCTAGTAGACGCACTTGGGCGCTGGGTGATAAATAAAGTGGATAAATAGAGAGTGGATAATACCTAAGAAGTTGGGGCCGAATCCCCATCTCTCCAAGATATCAAAGATATATGTCCACGAGACCGAGTCAAACGCCTTTTGTAAATCTAGCGATAGGAGGAAACCTGTTTGGGGAGGGCCACCGTCCCTTTGGGAGTTGAGCAATGAGATAATGTTAACTGCTCTCCTGACCTGATCTGGTCCTTGTCTCCCAAGGATGAAGCCCACCTGGTCTTTGTGGATGTATGTTGCTATGAAGCTCGCTAGTCTGGTTGCTAGAACTTTTGTCATAATCTTTAGATCATTATTGATAAGTGAAATCGGTCGGTAATTACCAACTTCACATGCGTCTTTCCCTGGTTTGGGGATAACAGAAATATATGCTGTGTTGAGGTCTCTATCTAAGGGGGCTTCATTCCTGAGAGAGTTGAAGAACCGTGTTAAATAGGGTGCAATACATGCGCCAAACTTCTTGTAGTAGCCGGTGGATAATCCATCTGGCCCTGGGGAAGATCCTATTCTGAGTTAAGTCGCCACTTGGGGTTCGCATTTTTGTGAAGGCTAAGTTTCGTTGTCTGGGGCTCAGTTTCGTGGCAAGTTTGGAGCCTATTCTAGCTCCCGTCCATCTGAGATGTTTCTCTGCAGCTGTGGTGAGGATTAGATTAAGGTTAGTTTTAGCTATATCTAGCTGTGCTAAGGTTGAAGTAGTGGGGTTTCGCTTGTGGGCCTTGGCTAGAGACTGCTCTGTGGTCCCTTTTTAACTTGGAGGAAAGCTGAATAAGCTTCCCTCTCATGCCTGCTTTTTGAGCAGCCCATAGAGTTGCAGAGGTGACGTTTTCAAGAAAGTAGTCTTTCAAGGTATTTTCTAAGATCGTACACTGTATTGGGTCGCTTAGCAAGGCTTCGTTGAGTCTCCATTTAAACAGGCTTTTCACCCCCAATGACCGATGGGTTAACTAATATCACAATAGAGTGATCTGATAGGGGGTATCTGTAATTTTGGAAGTTAATGTCGATGGGATGGATGCCGTTTGCACAAAAATGTGGTCTATCCTGGCATAAGTGTTGTGTGGCGCTGAAAAGTGCGTATATTCCCTTGTGCGGGGGTTGAGTTCCCTCCAGATATCAATCATTCCTGCCGAGTGTAAAATGTGAGCAATTTTTAGACTCTGTTTAGTGGGGCGTTTGGATCTGGTGGCCCCTTTGACTAGTGAAAGTCCAAAGGCAATATTCGAGTCTCCCACCACGATGACCGTGCCCTGGAAGTGTTATCACAGGGTGCCTAATAGTGATTCAAAAAATGTAGCTTGGCCCTTGTTGGGAGTATAGTCAGAGATAAAAGTACAGGTTTTGCCATCTATAGTGCCTGATACCAAAACGTAGCAGCCTAGGGGGATCATTGATTACCTCTGTCTGGGAAAATATTATGTGTTTGGAGAAGCAGATGGCTACTCCTTTTGTTGGCTGCGTTCGCTGGGAATAATTGGGGGTAGTATTGGTGCAAAAAGTTGGGCTTAAATGTCACGGGGAAGTGTGTTTCTTGCATGAGTAAAATATCTGAGCACATAGTGTGATGAAGTTGGAATAAGTTCCGACGTTTGATCGGCGAGTTGAGTCCCTGTGCATTATGGAAAGCAATTTTTAGAGTAGATTTATGGGGTTTTGTGTTAGCCATGGACCGGGGGAAGAGTGTCTCAGTGACATTGTATCAGATTAGGTGATGTCTCTTGACAGTGCGGTCGTGCATCAATCCTATTCATCGCCCAAGCCTGTGAGCGGATTGTGTGAGAATCCTGGGAGACCTAGAGAGGGACGGAGAGAAGACAGCAGAAGAGAAGGAAAAAGAAAGGAGAGTAACAAGTAAATATGAGCGAGTATAAGTAATCATCATTTGGAGCTGACCATATACCCCTAAACCCACCCAGGATAGGAATGGACCTGCCAATTCCCATCCCATAATCGGAGAGATCTGAAGAACCTCAAGACAAGGATCTTCATACTGTCTCTGGAAGGTGAACACGTTTATCTCAGAAATTGTGTGTGTAACAGGGTGAATGGCGCTGCCTATGACCTGAAGAGCGATCCTCCTCCAAGTGAGTGCACAATAGGTAGGTATTAAGTTGCTGTAGATAGCGTGTTCCGTCACCTGAAGAGTGACTGCCCACAGTGAGTCACTCCTCCAAGGTGAGTATGCAAATGAGTAACTAGTGCCTATTCCCGTCACCTAAAAGGTGATTATCCAATGGGTCACTTTTACAGGAGAAATGTAAAGGTGTGTGTTTAACCTGTGACCTATATTAAGTAATGTGCTAATATAGCTCTATTATTCGTGCTATTGGAACCTTTATATTCAACACCTACTTCTAAAATGTCCGTGCAAAACGTGATGCTAATCTCATCAAATCATCTAGTACAAGCAATATTCATTCCTGACTTGTGTAAATTCATGTATAATAAATTGATAGTGAATTAATTATGGTATTAAAAAAGAGTAACTAAAGCAAAGTCCAGTGGGAAAAAGTATATAAAAAAAAACTAAATAAAAAAATATAATGAATGGAAAATGTCCAGTCTTAAATGAAAAAATCGCAAATTAAAAAGTGACTCATGCCTGGATGTCACCTCAGACAAGCACAAGTCACTTTTTAATTTGCGATTTTTTGCACCATTTAAAGTGGTGGAACACCCTGAAAATGAAAACTGGTAAGAATGTTAGTAACAATTTTAAAAAAATTAAAAAAAAAAAATTATTTTTTTTTACTTACCAGAAATGGCTGTTGCTAGGCAGATCGTCCTAATGCCTCCTCCAGCGCAGCGGTGATCTTCTCTTCTTCCGTCTTCAGGTGAATGGGGCGCGGTGTGTTATGGGAACTGTGTCCCACAACACACCGCGTTCCCCATTCACAAATGACACTCGCGCATGCGCAGTAGGCCGCGCGCCGACTCGCGCATGTGCAGTAGGCCCCGCGCCGACTCGCGCATGCGCAGTAGGCCCCGCGCCGACTCGCGCATGCGCAGTAGGCGGCGTGAAGCCGTTTCCCTTAGTGAGGATGGCGGCGCTGGATCCGGATAGCCGAGGGACATCTCGGCCTCCACGAAGGACATCGCGGGCGCTCTGGGAAGGTAAGTGTACTTATTAAAAGTCAGCAGCGACTTTTTTTTTAGCTGCTGACTTTTAAAAAAAAAATTTGAAGGTGAAACCCCGCTTTAAGACTGGACTTTATTGCTATTTTTCAATAATCATTTTCCATTCATTTTATATTTTATTTTTTATTTTATTTTTTATTTTATTTTTTATTTTTTTATTCTTTATCTTTTTTGATATACTTTTTCCCACTGGATTTTGCTTTAGTCACTCTTTTTTAATACCATAATTAATTCACTATCAATTTATTATACATGAATTTATTATACATGAATTTGAACTATTTGAAGTATGTATTTTCAAGGAATGAATATTGCCTGTACTAGGAGATTAGCATCACTTTTTGCACGAACACTTTAGGTGTTGGATAAAAAGCTTCAATAGCACAAAATAGAGCTATACTAGCACATTACCCAATATAGGTAACAGGTTAAACACACACCTTTATTATTATTATTATTATTCACGATTTATATAGTGCCAACAGTTTACGCAGCGCTTTACAATGTAGAGGGGGATAGCACAATTTAAATTTCTCCTGTAAAAGTGACCCATTGGGTAATCACCTTTTAGGTGACAGGAATAGGCAGGATCACTATTCAGGTAATAGGCAGCGCCATTCACCCACTAAAGCACCTCAGAGGAGGCAGCAGCCTTTTTGAACCTAAGCATGAAATATAACTCAAATATGTTTACCTCAGAGACTGAAGGAGGCGCACTGCACCCACTACGGTCCTCCTGCTGGGAGAAAACAATAACAATTTAAACTTTAACAGAACATCCCCCAGATAATTATGGTAGAAATAACAATTCCATACCAGATCCCCCGTCTGAGCCGACTCCCTCCATCCAGGGTCTCCATAACTTACTGAACCCCCCCCCCCCCCCCCGAGAGAGGTCAGCTCGGCCGGGGGAACTACGTTAAAATTATAGCAGTAGGAAACTGTAATTAATAGTATTTGGCCACAGGTCATTTGGTCATTTGTCCTATGAGCAGATGAGATTTATTCCAGGGAACCTGGAATAAAAACAGCCGCCCAAAGCAGTGTGGTCTTTGAAAGACCCCATACTTGAGAGTCTATGGCCTAAATCAGTGAGATGGAAAACAAAAAACGGGGATCTGCTTTTTTTCAAAGGCAGATCCCCATTCTGCCTGTCTGAGGAGCGATCATGGGTGGCTGGACCCACAAATCGCCTCCCCAGCCACACAGTGGGCGCGCTTGCAGTGTCTCGTGCAGAAAACGACTTACGGGTACATCGTTTCGCGCAATAGGGCCGCCCTGCCACAGTATATATATGCGGTGGCTGGCCCTTAAGTGGTGAAAGTAGTCCCTGCACTACTTTGGTCCAACTTTGATGCGACTTGAGGTTCATAGACCTCAAGATTGCACAGGCATTGATTCAAGTCGTGTCAAAGTCACGGCAAAATCACGTCAAAGTCACGACAAAATCGCACGACTTTCAGGTGGCACAAGTGTGAAGAGGGCCTTAGGAGCTGCTGTGGTTAGGGGAGGTTCAACCTCTCTTAACCTCCCTCTCCTAAATGAGGAAGGATCGCTTTCAGGATAGGAATGTTTTGACCGCTGGCCACAAAACATGCAAAATCACGGTAAAATAACAGCAAATTTTTTTGTGCCGCGATTTACCCACGTTTTGCATTTTCCCGTGGTCAAAGTAGTTAATTGAGTGTAGGAAATTGGAGTACATACTGTAGGCTGAGATCACATAACGTACCCATTATATTTGTAATATGTGTGATATGCCAGTTTTTATTTGTTGCCTTTCGCAGGGTGAATGTAACATTTCATTCTAGGAAATAAACATAAGAACATTTAACCATAAGATTTATAGAAAATTCACTAAGGCTCCCAGCAGCAGCTTTCTGGGCATTTTGTTCTGCTTCTAGAAGCAAATAGTGTTATCCTAGGTGTCCATGCACACTATTTTAGTCTAGAAGTGTTTCTGAAGCTTCAGCTTCTAAAACCCGAAAAAAATAACTTTTTGGTAGCAATTTGCAGGCAGAAAAAAAAGCTGAACGAACTGCTGCTAAAAGTTGGCACAAAAACGCTTTTATGAGCGTTTTTCATCCAGCATTTTTATGCCATTTCTTTGAGCTTATAGTGTGCATGGAGCCTTATAGAGAAAATAGTCTAACACTAAGAACATTTGATCAGCAGAGGAAATATTATTAGGGAAACCTCAGCACTGTGTACAGTCTATAGAGAAATTTGTGTGAATGGCCAAAAAAATCGGTGTTCAGATGGGCAAACCTTTAGCTGCAGCATGGAGTGAGTTGTTTGGCAGCAATAATAATAGCAATCAAAAACTGGGAGAAATTAATCTCTAGTGGGGAGACCTACAGTATGTTGTCTGGTACCACATCCTATATGTATATGTAGGTATATGTATATAATAAAAAACTGTCTACTAGAAAACTACCAGGGCTTTAACGGTACCATCAAACAGAAGAAAGTATATAAAATGTCAAGTTTTTTTTGTATACAATATTAAAATACATATCATGTCAAAATCATGAATGTAATAAATATGATTATCTATTACAACAACCATTATCATCTCCTACAATAGTTGTATAATGTTACCCCAATCAGCCATAATAGAAGTGGGGTGATGGGTTGCTTGTTAGTTCTTCAACGCATTTCACGAGTCTTAGGCCTGCTTCATCAGGAAGACAAGCAGTATCAATAAATCTCTGAAATTATAGAACGGTTTGTATCAAAGACATGTACAAAAAACAAAAGGAGAAAGCAACATAAAGGGCAAATGTTGGTATTAATATGCATATATACATATATTGTACTTATTGTAGATGAATAAATTGTTTAATAAAAACAGAAAAACACTATGGTCTACAATCACAATCTCATAGCAGGAATAGCTCCAAGAAAGTTGAAATAGATCTCATAAGATCACCAGGTAAATTGGTCTCAGATTTTTTTCTTGTGAAAAAAAATGTTTTTTAGATTTGGAATCCATTGCTGCACAGTATACTGCAAGGTAAAGGAGGTTTTGATAAATGGTATGCATCCCAACTGCACACCTAAGAAGGTGCTGCTATACACAGTAAGTGCGTGTTGGGGAGAGCTGGAGCAGATAAGAAAAACACTATCATGATTCCTTGATTAAAACCTGTCCAGTGTTTTGATCTGAAACTGCAGCCTACTAAAACTGTTTACATACTTGTCCATGGAATCTGTGCAATATATCTGGCTATTGTCTCTGAAATATTACACTCAAAATTTTACTGATATAACCTACTTTATCTATTCCTCTGAAATTGCTGCCTAATAAAGTTGCTCACATACTGAGTATCAATATTTCTGATTATTTTCTGTTAACTATTTTAGCTTTCAATTTGATGATTATATTTTTATTTTTTGATTGCAATAATAACATTTATTGATTTGCTTTACAGCTCTGTTGTATCTGTTATTTACTGTTCTCTTTCATTGGGTTCCTTCAGTAAGAATTGCAACTCCTTTGAAACATCATTGTCTTAGTTTTCCATTATGCTATTGTAGCACTGACCCCCGAAGGAGCGGCTGAATTTTCTGGGCTTACCGATTACCTCCTCCAGCTCGTACTCATTATCCTTTTCTAGGGGTTCCCAGGGTTGATGACCCAGTAACTGTAGACCGACACTTGGATTCCTTTTTAGGATTTTATTTTGCGTAAAAACAGTGAACAAACTCAGTCTCTAAGTTGGGAATAGAGGGTATAAGGATAAAGTTTAGCTCAGGTGCTTGGAACTGCTGACTTCAATAAAAGTCTCTTTCTGTACATAATCCAGGGACTAGCCACTCACAACTGGATTCTTTAACTGCTGGATAAATCCTTGAGCTTGATCTAGCAGCCAACAGTAATTCTAGACTTTGCAAAGTCTCTCACACAGACTTGGTTGAAAACTTAGTTGTAACCAAAAGGTAAAGGTAGGAACTTCTCTTACTGTACCAGAATCTTTTAGCCGGTCCGGCGATACCATAAGAAATAGTGGATTCAATCAATGTCCATGGCAGCTCAACTTCCAGGCTCTTACCGAGCAGCCAGCCTTGTGCGTGGCCCTCTTCCGAAGAGTCCTCCCCTGGTAGCATGTAGAGTTGCTGGGCCTCTCCAAACCCGAGATGGCACCGGAACACTTTAGAATTCTCCTTCCAGTTACTGCGCCTCGAACTAGCCAGTTCCGAGGCTCGGAAATGGATGGATCCACACCCCAGGCCATGAGGGCCTCTGGAGGCTGGTCAGGAGGACCAGGACCATGGAGTCAGCAACAACTTCTGGACCGGAACCCTGAACCATGTGACTTCAGCACCTTAAGTACCCTCTCTTGGAATACACAGCGAGACAAATGCGCCCACTGATTGGCTCCGAGCAGAGATTGGTACCCAATGCATCCAACCAGACTGCAGTCTAGGCCTGTCACAGGTGCAAACCCCACCTATGACCATGCAGAACATCAATACAGCCCAGCTAAACTGATGCCAAAGCATAATCTAGAGCAATTAACCTCAAAACTCAACTACAGTTCTGGGCAAAAACTAAATTTAAAGTCATAGCGCGTACTCATCAGGAGTACCGGCGCTACACAATCAATACCCTTTCTCCACACTGTTATGCCGAGTACACACGGCCGGAATTTCCGATGGAAACAGTCCGATGGGAGCTTTTCATCGGATTTTCCGACCGTGTGTATGTCCATCGGTCTTTTTCTGTTGGCATTTTCGACGGACTTTAGATTGAGAGCCTGTTCTTATTTTTTCCGTCGGAAATGCCAGTGGACGGTGGAGTTTTGGACGGTGGAAAGTCTGGCCGTGTGTACATGGCATTAGAAGAGCCCAGGGATGCATTTGAGGCTAAATAAAAAAGCTGCTTTACTTCAGAGAACCATGTGCAGAAAAGGCAAAGAAAACTCCTTATCACCATTATTACCTCTGCTTGTGTTTTAAATTTTTCAAAAATTTTATTTTTAAAAATAAATATCTAAATAAAAAATACTGTTAAAAACCACAAACAAATGCCCTACTACACTGTGAGCAGATTTTTTTTTTCCTTTTTTTTATTTTTTTTTTACCTTTTTTCACACCTACCCTGTGACTGGACAATAAAAGAAGAAAAAGCACACTGATAAACTCATTTCTCTATATTACTCTGCTGTCTCCTCCTTTCCATTACAGTAATCCTGACAGGCTGTTTGTGCTACTTCTGTTTGAGAACTCTGCTGTACAGACTGCACAATGCACTGCAAGTGGCTGATAGATACTAATGCTGCGTACACACGGTCGGAATTCTCATCGGAAAAAGCTCTGATGGTTTTCCCGTCGGAATTCCGACGGAATTTCGCTCAAACTGTCTTGCCTACACACGGTCACACCAAATTCCGACGGTCAGTAACACGTTCGATATCACTATAAAAGGGAAGTTTAATGCTTCAGAGCATGCGTCGGAATTTTGCGTGTCAGAATTGCATACACATGATCGGAAAAAAGGTTTTCCCTCGGAAAAATTGAGAACAGGTTCTCAATCCAAAGTCCGTCGGAAATTGCGACAGAAAAAGACCGATGGGCATACACACGGTCGGAAAATCCGTTGAAAAGCTCCTATCGGACAGTTTCCATCGGAAATTCCGACCGTGTGTACACGGCATAAGTCAAATTCGGATACTTTCACTACTTGCATTAAAAAAAAAAAGATGCATTATGAATTTAAGAGGTGCATTATCTGTGCCATAGATTGAAATTTAAATTGCTCCACCTGTGTATCAGTCATTTTGCCTGACATGTAAATCTTAATTGGTGCATTTTGTGATCACCCACATTACACAGAACCTGCCCAGAATCATATTACTTCTGGTTGACTGAATAAAACAAACATGTTTATGGTGCTTATTTTTTTTTTTTCTTTCCAGTTCACAGTGAATTTAACAAGCGGATTTACCAAGGAGTCCGGGTGAAACATACAGTCAAAGATCTTCTAGCAGAGAAAAGATCAAGACAGACGACCAGTTCAAGGCTAAATGTAAGCTAGCTTCCATAATGTATTCTGCTTTTCTGGCTATTTAGGAATGCAAACAGAAAATTTTGCTTTACCAGATAGATATTTTCAATCTACAGTGCCTTGAAAAATATTCCCACCCTTGAAATTTTCCACATTTTGTCATGTTACAACCAAAAACGTGAATGTATTTTATTGGAATTGTATGTGATAGACCAACACAAAGTGTCATATAATTGTGAAGTGGAAGCAAAATGATAAATGGTTTTCAATTTTTTTTTTTTTTACAAATAAATATCTGAAAATGCATTTGTATTCAGCCCCCTTTACTCTGATACCCTTATCTAAAATCCAGTGGAACCAATTGCCTTTAAAAGTCACCTAATTAGTAAATAGTGTCCACCTTTGTGTAATTTAATCTCAGTATAAATATAACTGTTCTGTGTAGCCCTAGAGGTTTAATAGAAATTCTTAGTGAACAAGCCGCATCATAAAGGCCAAGAAACACACCAGACAGGTCAGGGATAAAGTTGTGGAGAAGTTTAAGGGTTAGGTTATAAAAAATATCCCAAGCTTTGAACATCTCACAAAGCACTGTTCAATCCATCATCCGAAAATGGAAAAAGTATGGCACAACTGCAAACCTACCAAGACATTGCCGTCCATCTAAACTGACAGGCCGGGCAAGGAGAGCATTAATTAGAGAAGCAGCCAAGAGGTCCATGGTAACTCTGGATTAGCTGCAGAGATCCACAGCTCAGGTGGGAGAATCTGTCCACAGGGAAATTATTAGTTGTGCACGCCACAAATCTGGCCTTTTTGGAAGAATGGCAAGCAGAATGCTATTGTTGAAAGAAAGCCATAAGAAGTCCCGTGTGCAGTTTGTGAGAAGCCATGTGGGGGACACAGCAAACATGTTGAAGAAGGTGCTCTGGTCAGATGAGACCAAAATTTAACTTTTTGGGCTAAAAGCAAAACTCTGTGTGGCAGACAACTAACACTGCACATCACCCTAAACACACCATCCCTACCGTGAAACATTGTGGTGGCAGCATCATGTTATGGGGATGCTTTTCTTCAGCAGGGACAGGGGAGCTGGTCAGAGTTGATGGGGAGATGGATGGACCCAAATACAGAGCAATCTTAGAAGAAAACATGTTAGAGTCTGCAAAAGACTTGAGACTTGGGTGAAGGTTCACCTTCCAGCAGGACAACAACCCTAAACATACAGCCAGAGCTACAATGGAATTGTTTAGATCAAAGCAGATCCATGTGTTAGAATGGCCCAGTGAAAGCCCAAACCTAAATTCACTTGAGAATCTGTGGAAAGACTTAAAAAATGCTGTTTTCAGATGTTTTCCATCAAATCTGACAGAGCTTGAGCTATTTTGCAAAGAAGAATGGGCAAAAATTGTCACTCTCTAGATGTGCAAAGCTGGTAGAGACATACCTCAAAAGACTTGCAGCTGTAATTGCAGTGAAAGGTGGTTCTACAAAGTATTAACTCAGGGAGGCTGAATGCAAATGCACGCCACAATTTTCAGATTTATTTGTAAAAAAATGTAAAACAATTTATTATTTTCCTTCCACTTCACAATTATGTGCAACTTTGTGTTGGTCTATTACATAGAATCCGAATAAAATACATTTACGTTTTTGGTTGTAACATGACAAATGTATGTTTTCAAGGTACTGTATATGGCATACAGTGGCCATATGTAGGCTCTATATAGAGCTTGAGCTATTTTGCAAAGAAGAATGGGCAAAAATTGTCACTCTCTAGATGTGCAAAGCTGGTAGAGACATACCTCAAAAGACTTGCAGCTGTAATTGCAGTGAAAGGTGGTTCTACAAAGTATTAACTCAGGGAGGCTGAATGCAAATGCACGCCACAATTTTCAGATTTATTTGTAAAAAAAATGTAAAACAATTTATTATTTTCCTTCCACTTCACAATTATGTGCAACTTTGTGTTGGTCTATTACATAGAATCCGAATAAAATACATTTACGTTTTTGGTTGTAACATGACAAATGTATGTTTTCAAGGTACTGTATATGGCATACAGTGGCATAGAGTAGAGGTTCATTTATATTTCTGGTTCATTGGGGACCCCATAGCAGAATTTCCTATCCAGTGATGTACTGAACCTATGGTCTGTTGGTGTGGTTTGGGTGTGATGTCATCCCATTCTATTGCTCTCCTGATGCCATGTCACTTCTGGTTCTGGCCAGCAGTGCGTTCCACACTGGTGGAACAGTGATCATCACTATTATAAGCAAGACCGGCCCTACCATGGGTGGGACCATGGGACCCGGGTGGCAGGTTCTGAGGGGCGGCACATTGACATCCAAGAAGGCATTGGCGGAACTCCTGCCCACCCGTTTGCTCCGCTCCGCCCACCCTTCACCTTATTTCAGTGTAGTGGCCGCATATCCCACTGTTTATCCCTCTACGTGGCTCCCCCCTATTGCTGCTGTCGGGAGAGAGAAAGTCAGCTGACCAGCTGACGGCCAACAGCATGAAGGGGGAGGGGCTTTCTGCTGAGCAGGGACCCCATGATGAAAGAGGGATCGCTGGAGGCACGGCTGACACTGAGAGAAAGTAAGTGTCAGCACCATTGATCCCATCTCCACCGCCCCTGCTTGTGTCTAACCCCCATCACCCTACCTGTGTCTAACCTCCCCGTCACCCCTGCCTGCATCTAACCCCCCACCACCCCTGCCTGCGTCTAACCCCCCTGCCACCCCTGCCTGTGTCTAATCCCCCTGCCACCCCTGCCTGTGTCTAACCCCCCCCTGCCACCCCTGCCTGTGTCTAGCCACCCCTGCCTGTGTCTAGCCACCCCTGCCTGTCTAGCCACCCCTGCCACCCCTGCCTGTGTCTAAACCCACCACCACCCCTGCCTGTGTCTAACCCCCCTGCCACCCCTGCCTGTGTCGAACCCCCCCGCCACCCCTGCCTGTGTCTAACCCCCCTGCCACCCCTGCCTGTGTCTAACCCCCCCTGCCACCCCTGCCTGTGTCTAGCCACCCCTGCCTGTGTCTATCCACCCCTGCCTAATTTTATCCACCCCTGCCTGTGTCTATCCACCCCTGCCTGTGTCTATCCACCCCTGCCTAATTTTATCCACCCCTGCCTGTGTCTATCCACCCCTGCCTGTGTCTAGCCACCCCTGCCTGTGTATAGACACCCCTGCCTGTCTAGCCACCCCTGCCACCCCTGCCTGTGTCTAAACCCACCACCACCCCTGCCTGTGTCTAAACCCCCCTACCACCCCTACCTGTGTCTAAACCCACCACCCCTGCCTGTGTCTAACCTCCCCACCACCCCTGCCTGTGTCTAACCCCCCCCCCCTCCATACCACCCCTGCCTGTGCATTACCCCCCCTCCCCACTACCCCTGCCTGTGCATTTCATTCCTGGACACAGGCAGTACAATGTCTTGGGCCAGTCCTGGTTATAAGCAATCATAGTGTAAAAAAAAAATCCTGATCATCTCTTCAGAGTAGTACAGTGTCACGCTGCACTGCTCTGGTCACAGTATGTAAAAAAATATGTAGATAAAGAAAAAATGTTTAAAAAATATGTAGATTTTCTTTTTAACATACTGTCACGAGTCAGTATCCCTGATCACTGACTCACCAGTCATATGATGATGCTGTACTGCTGTGGTGGCAGTATGTACAAAAAAAAAAAATGTATTAACATTTTTTTTTAAAATAAAGAAATTTAACAAAAAAAACAACATAAAACTCACCATGCCTCTTACTAAACACTGTCTACTTTCCAAAAAGGGGTAATTTTGGTGGTATTTGTACTGTCCTGGCATTTTATGGCCTCAAGAAATTAGATAGGCAGTCAGTACATACATTTTTAAATATATATACCATAGTTTGTAGACTCTATAACTTTCACACATATTAAATAATATACAATGATTTAGCTTATGTTTACCAAAGAAATGCAACAGAATACATTTTATCCTAAATTCATGAAGAAAGATTTTTTTTTTTTAAAAGAAACATCTTTATTGATCTCCAACAAGGAGAAAAATTATAAGTACAATACAACAGTGCATCATACAACATGTCACAACTTTAACAACATTTGGTGTACATTCACTTTATTTATGTCAGCATATATGTTAAACTTAGTTCGTCTTAGGCTTCAAAAGGGGAAAAATTAAAGCAACCTATTAAACATACTTGGTAGTCTTATAGTGAGTCTACATCATTGTGTTAATCTCTAGTACATATCAAAATCTTATCCAGCCCTGGGGGGGGGGGGGGGGGAGTGTCAATACGGGAAACCAGAGGAGCTCAGGTGGAGAGGGAGGGAGGGGGATCCCAGGTATCCATTGTCTCTTCACATTATCAAGATAACATCCTATTTCCCGACCCAGCATCCCCAAACCTTATCAAACTTCGAGGGGCATTTGCGGCTCATGTAGGTAAGTTTGTATAATGGGAGGACAGAGTCAACCAGTGCCTTCCATTGTGACACAGTGGGGGGGGGGGGGGGGTCCTTCTTCTTCCAGTTCAGGAGAATCGTTTTCCTGGCATAAAATGCCGCGTAGAATATAAACAATTGCGTGTGGATTTTAGGTGCCAGTTTGTCACACACTCCCAGGAGCAGGACCAAAGGGTCCAGCCCCAGAGAGAGGTTCCCGGCTGCATTTATCACTCCCACCACATCCCTCCAGAAGTGTTGAATGAGCGGGCACTCCCATACTACGTGTATAAATGTTCCCAGCTCCGTAGAGCACTTCGGGCATCTGTCAGAGCATGTCGGGTAGATTCTCGATAGTCTCTGGGGGGTGTAATAGGCTGTGTGGATGAACTTAAGTTGAATAAATCTATCCCTGGTCGAGATCATTAATGGTATATATTGCTGGATCCCTTCTTCCCAGTCTTCCTCTACCAGTGTCGGGATGATCGTCTGCCACTTAGCGAATAATTTAGCCCCAGCACCGGACAGCTCCGAGGAGATCCTAAAATATAGGGAGGAGAGGATCCTATCAGCACTCTTTGAGATCAGGAATTTTTCTATCCCGTGGGAGGAAATTGAGGGTTCTGTGGGAAATTGAGCACGGATTGCATGTCGCAACTGAAGGTAGCGGAAAAACATCTGCGAGGGGAGTGCAAATTCCTCCCGCAGGGAGTTGAAGGGGAGAAGCGTACCGTGTGGCATAATCTGTCTGAGGATCTTTATGCCATAGCCTGCCCACAGGGTCGGGTCCGGAATAGAGTTTAGATGTTGCTGTCTGGGATTACCCCACAGCGGAGTATAGGGTGACACCTCACCTGGGGCACTAATTTTATTCGTCAGTTGGGACCACACTCGCACTGTAGTTCTCATCGGGACAGTAATCTCAGGGTGTGCTGTAGGTCCCCAGAAGACCAGGTTACTAAGAGCTGCGTAGGAGCCCAAGGTTGCCGCCTCCAGGTTGACCGATAGGTTGGATCGGGACTGTTTAAACCACCACCTTACCGAGACTAATACCGCCGCCCAATAGTATTGTTTTAAGCATGGCAGAGCCAATCCCCCAAGAGAGAGGGGTAATTGAAGGGTGGCCTGAGCAATTCTAGGTGCGGCGCCAGCCAAATAAAGGAGTTAAATATTTTGTCTACTTTCTGAAAAAAGGAGTTGGGAATCGGGATAGGGGTGTTCCTGAAAACATAAAGGAATTTGGGGAGAAACGTCATTTTCAACAAATTCACTCTACCCACCGGGGATAAGGGGAGGGATTTCCAAGATTGGCATTTATCAATCAAATTATGGAGTATCGGGTAGACGTTGTCCTCCAAATACAGTTTTAGGTCTCCCTGGATCTCTATTCCCAGATAGCGAAATTTAGAGACTGTTTTCAAGAGTGCATGCGCATGTTCGGGCTGTGGTCTACCGGACAGTGGGAACAAGATAGACTTGTCCCAGTTTATTTTAACACCTGAGTATATACCAAATTCGTCTATAATGGCTAGAGCTGCATTCAGGTATGTGGTTGTGTCAGGGAGATACAGAAGGGCATCATCAGCATATAGGGATAGTTTTTCCCTTAGAGGGCCCACCTGTATTCCCCCGACCTCGACCGACTCCCGCAGAAGCGTGGCCAGGGGTTCTATAGCAAGGGCAAAAAGGGCCGGAGACAGTGGGCACCCCTGTCTCGTGCCTCTGGTCAACGGGAATGTATCGGAGATCCGGCCATTGGTGCGTATTCTGGCTACGGGGTTTGCATAAATTAGCTTTATCCAGGAGATGAATTTGGGGCCAAAGTTAAAACGTTCTAGAACCCTCCAGAGAAATTGCCATTCGACAGAGTCAAACGCCTTTTCAGCGTCTAGTGAGGCGACCGTGCCACTTGTGCGTCCCAACCCTGCTAGGGAGATGTGAGTGTATAAGCGACGTAAGTTTATGTCCGTGCTCTTACCTGGCATGAAGCCCGTTTGGTCTCCCTGAACCAGCTTTAAGATCACGGAGTTCATTCTAGTTGCAAGGATTTTCGTGACGATCTTCGCGTCTACATTGAGGAGCGAGATCGGACCATAGGAGGAGCAGAGTGTAGGGTTTTTGTTAGGCTTGGGGATCACCACTATTACCGCCTCTGACATCGTAGGAGGGAGGGTCCCCTTGCCCAGCATGGCTGTGAGTGTGGCGTGAAATTGTGGGGCCAGTAGTTCTATGTGGGTCTTATAAAATTCCGCCGGTATTCCGTCAGGACCCGGTGTTTTTGCATTTTTAAGGGAGGTCATGGCAAGCTGAACTTCTTCAAGAGAGATGGGGCTATCTAGTCGGGTACTGTCCACGTCAGGGAGTTTGGGCAGCTCTACATGGTCTAGAAAATGGTTGAGGGCCTCAGGGGTAGATGTGTCCCTGGAGGTATAGAGAGATTCATAATATTGCGCAAAGCGAGCGTTGATAAGGTGGGGATCAGTCAGCATCTCTCCCCGCTCGCCCTCAACCATAGCTATATGTGACACCGAACTCCTTTCCTTAGACAGCCAGGCCAATAGCCTACCTGTCCTTTCACCCTGCTCAAATATTCTCTGGGATTGGTTTAGGAGTATCTTCCTGCTGGCAGTAGCCCTAAGTAGGGATATCTCTCTGTGGACCCCCTTCAGTTCAGAGTACACTGTTGCGTCACCCCCCTGTGTATACGTGTTTTCCAATCTGAGTGCTCTCAACTCAGCCGCCTCTAGTGCCAAACTGGAATTTTTCCTAGCCTTGGAGATGAGGAATTGATACTGCCCCCTGGCAAATGCCTTGTACGCATCCCAGAGCACTGGCGGTTCCACTGTACCTCTGTTTTCTATCCAGAAGGCTCCAAGCTCTACCTCCATCTCGGGGGCCACTCGCTTATCATCCACCCAATATCCGGAGAGCCGCCACATGACCGAGCCAGAGGCAGGACCTATCTCCAGTTTGAGTAGAAGTGGTGCGTGGTCAGAGATGCCCCGAGGCAAAATCTCCACCTCCGTGGTGCGGGAGAGCAGGAAGTCATCAGCTAGCAGTAAGTCAATTCTGGAAAAGGAAGCATAGGTAGCAGAGTGGCATGTGAATTTTTTCTCAGAAGGGTGTTTCCACCGCCATACATCATGTAGACCATAGACCTCCATCCATTTCAGCAGAGGGGAGTCAAGAGCCACACCAACCCTGAACCTATCCATAGATGGGTTTGGAGTCATGTTAAAATCGGCTGCTAGTAATACCCTAGCTCCCGGATATAATGCCATTAATGGGGTTAGTTTGTGAAGTATTTGCATATCCACCGGAGGAGGTATATAGATACCTGCTATAAACATTTCCTGCCCATTACAATTAGCATGAAGTGCCACATATCTGCCCCCCGGGTCCAGATGTAGATCCAGGAGGGAGAACTGGAGCAATTTATGGACCAGTATACTGACCCCCCTGGAGTACGTTGAGTACGTGGAGTGATAGTAGGAACCCACCCACGGCTTTTTCAGGGCTAGTGTTCTTCCCCCCAGGAGATGTGTTTCCTGCAGAATACAAATCTGCGGGGAGTACTTTTTAATATAGGTGAAAACTAGGGACCTCTTGACCTTAGAATTTAGACCCCGCACATTCCAAGACATTATAGTCAATGGAGCCATCATTACGTCACATAGTAGTATAAAACAAGGGGATGAGTCGCATGAACGGGAGCTGGGAAAACCAGCGGCCGCCCCATCCAAGCGAGATCAGTCAATATACCTTGTCGTGGACCCCCCCCCCCCTGTGGGAGGAGAGCGCCACCACAGCGAGACGACCAACAACACAGGATGTAGTATGTGAGAAGTACCAAGCATTTCAGTAGAAAGAGTAATACATTCAAATTTTCAAAGAGAAGTACACCATAAATTCCCCCCCCTCCCCCTCCCGGACACCACCCCCAAACCACGGTGTGTCTTTTTCCCAAAACTTAAACCCCAGGTAACTACCATGGGGGTGCGTGAAAGGTAGAACCTCATAAGAGTTACAGTCCTAGCACAGTCAGTCCGGCCAGGTCCATGTGTAGGATAGACGGTCCCTGCAGAGTTTGTAGCAACAGTTCTCCCACTCATTGCGGGGGCACATACTTAAACAAAATCTTTGCATAACGAACTTTGATGCATGTAGAATGCACTGCGGGGGACAGGGCCCCAAACATCTTTCGGTGTATATTGGTCAGCAGCAGAGAAACCCTGAGACACCAACCCACCATTAAACCTGTGATTACCTGCTGTGTCGCACCGGGGTCCTAATGGGGGAGGATCCTCAGGCCCAGCCAGCCAGCCAGCAAGCAGAATGTGATAGTAGCCATCAAAAAAAAGGGGGGGTCACTGTGCTGCTGGCACATCCTCATAAAAAAGGAAAAGAAAGTAATATAGAAGGCGGGGTACCTCAGGGGGTCATCCTCTAGGCAAGGTTTCCAACCAGTGGGATGCATCTTCAGGGGTAGTAAAAAATCTCACCGTCTCGCGATCTTGAACTCTCAGCCGCGCTGGGAACAGCATACTGTACTTGATGTGTCTGTTGCGTAGGTTCAATTTAACCTGGTCAAAAGAGCGCAGCATCTTCTGGGTATCGATAGAGTAGTCTGGGAATATCATCAGGCGGGATCCTTCATAGTTAAGGGCTTCTATCTTCCTGGCTTCCTGGAGGACCAGATCCCGGTCCCTAAAATTGAGGGGGCGGAGGATGAAAGTGCGTGGAGGAGCTCCAGGGGGCCCCCTGGTAGCAGGCATTCTATGTGCCCTCTCCACAGCAAAGAATGGGGAAAACCGCACTCCCGGCAGCAGAGTCTGGAGGAGGCGCTCTGTGAAGGATGAGGGGTCTGCTCCTTCTGCTCCTTCTGATAGGCCCACAATGCGGAGGTTATTCCTCCGATTCCTGTTCTCAGAATCTTCGGCCCTGCTCTCCAGTATTTTCACCCTGGTCTGTAGGGTTCTCAGGGACCCGGAGTGGTCCCACAGTGTGTCCTCAGCGTCCCCCACGCGGCGCTCCGCTTCGGCCAGCCTGGCGCGGAACGCGTCCATGTCCCTCCGGACTAAGCTAATGTCCAGCTGCACGGATTCAATCTTTCCCGTGAGGGTAGTCTGGCAGGTGGCAATTGCCTGCATTAGTGCCTGGAAGTTGGATTGGTCAGATAGGGCCGGGTCCGGGTTCTCCGCCGGGGACGCCATGCGGTCCGGAGGCTTAGGGGCCGGAGGTAGGCCCGAGCTAGGCGGGGCTTCGATTTGGCTGCTGTGGAGGCCTTTCGGGTGTTCGGGGTGCCCCTACCTTTGGTCATCCCCTCCTGGGTGAGGTCCCGGTCGTTTTGGCAGCTCCAGGGGTGATATCTGCAGGGATCGGGCTAAAATAGAGAGGTGGCTGGCCGGAGCTCACTCTATGTGCGTCCTCTCAGTCGGCCATCCAGGACACGCCCCCGAAGAAAGATTATTTAATTGCACTATTATATAACAGAGATTTTTTTTTATATATATTTTTTTGTTTACCTGTATATACCAAGGAAAGCTCTATCTGTCTCAAAAAAAAAAAAATTGGGTACAGTGTTGGATGACTAAGTAATTGGCATTCAAAGTGTCACAGCGATGAAAGCTGAAAACTGGTCTGGGCAGAAGGGGGGTGGAAGTGTCTGGTATTGAAGTAGTTAAATATCTGTACAAGCATTTAAAGTTAGTAAGTAGGGTATTTTATGTGTGTGGAATATTTTTCTCCTTTCAAAATTATAAACGGCAAGCCTTTCAAAACCTATTCATGGCCAGTAAAAAGTCTATGATAATACATAAAATTTCAACAGAAATTGTTAAAAGAGCTTTTAGCAAACATAAATAAAAATGCAAAGGTTTTAAGGTTAAGTACTGTATATTTACGTAAAATGCAATTTAAATAAAGATAGTATAGTGGGGCACTACATTTTGTATGCTGGCTTCCCATGATACATAACTTGCTATCTTATTATTTTTTCATACCAGTCAATGTTTTCTTTGGGTTCTCTTGTTTAAAAGTAGTTCCAAAGAACTAAATTAAAAAAAATAACAAACATGTTTATACTTACCTGCTCTGTGCAATGTTTTTACACAGAGCAGCCCGGTCCTCTTTTTTTTGGGTTCTGTGCCAGCGGTCCAGGCCCCTCCCCCCTGCCAAGTGCCCCCAATTCATGGGGGCACTCCAACAGGCTCACTCCCGAGTCATGCTCCTATGAATGGACATTGTCCATTTACACAGAGTGTGGATTGACCCTGCTCCCCGCTCTCTCCTCACTGGCTGTGATTGACAGCAGTAGGAGCCAATGGTTCTTGATGCTGTTTAAGCCAATTAGGAGACAGAGACCCAGGAAAGCCGCTGCTCTCATGCACATCGCTAGAAAAGGATGGGACTCAGGATATTACCTGAGTCCCATCTCGATCCAGCGATGTGCATGAAAACAGTGGGGGGGGGAGGTGAGTCTGGGGGGAGGAGCTGCGCCCAGAGGGTTTTTTACCTTAATGCATAGAATGCATTAGGGTAAATTCCTTCTGCCTTTATAAACACTTTAGGCTCATGTTTCTTATTCAGTATGACATGTACAGTTTACACAATAAAACTATATATGCACATCGATACTGTGCTTCGTTTTTATTCCTTCTCAGATTTGCATATACTCACGGCTCATTGCCTGCCTTTCAAGGAAGCATCAATACGTTTCTTTCAAATCTTGGGCCAACATCTTTTCAAATGATAATGCTATGGAGAAAATTGTGTCCGGTTACCATAAAGCATGCAAAACAATTGTGTATAAGGATTACTAATGCGCAAACCACATGGGATGAATGCAATCTCAGTAGCTGCCAACAGGAAAAATGTGCTCACACACTAAGTAATAATGACGTAGCTAAAACTGTGGCGCTTACTCAGCTAAACTAAAATAAATAATATTAACAGTATACCATCTACATATAACCACTAAAAAGTAATTGTGCAAACAATGTGCAACAAATAATTAAAGTGCAAAAATAGTGCAAAAATAATGATCCAATCTGATATAATATGTGCAAATAACAATAATTGTGAAAACATATGACAATTAGTGCAAATAGCAATCCGGAACTTTCAATAGTGCAGCAAGTTCTTTGTGCAAAAAAATGTATCAAGTCCAATGTGTAAACAAAGGGGGTTATTTACGAAAGGCAAATCCACTTTGCACTACAAAATGTTGGGCCCACTCACCAAGTGTTTCTTTACTAGATGGAAATGATTTATGGAGCACTCCTTTTCTACTGTGGAACTCTCTCTTCATGCAATCATTTCGATACGCTGAATGGTATTTGAAAGCGGACAAGGCTAATACGCTAAATAAAATAAAGATACAAAAGCCTAGTCTTGCTTCCCCCTTGGATTCCACTACAAAACCACCCTTTTACTGTTATATTCTATAGGCATTTCTCTTAAGATGTACTGTCAATCCATTTCTGCTGTATAAGTTTGTTTGTACCTGTATTGCAGTATTATACATGAAGACAGGTTTTAGAACATCCACGCTTAAGCTCCTGCAGCAGTGTGATATCCTACATTTTTTAATAGACCTCACGCTCCTTCAGCATCTAAGCCTTTTACTTTTGCATTTTTATTTGAATTTTTATGAAGCTTCAAAACCCAACTCCAGATTCCAGGATCAAACTGATGGCGATCAGGGATGAGGCATGTTCCTTGGACACAGCCCATCCCGATGCTGTGACCAGCTGTGAGCCAATTAAATTGGCTCTTTACCATGTGACTAGCTGTGTCCAATCACAGCCGGTCACAAATGTAAAAAAACTTCATTAATTCACTCTTACAGGGTTCACCTCCTCAGACACTGATCCAGTGTGAGGGGATCACACATGTGGTATTGCCATACTCAGGAGGAGTAGTAGTGTATTTTGGGGTGTAATTCTTGGTATGTACATGCTATGTGTTAGAAATATCTTAGAAATTTACAACTTTATGTAAAAAATAAAATAAAAATACCTTTTTATTTTCTTATTAAGTTTTCCAAATATTTGTTGAAAAAAATGACATGTTTAAAAGACTCATAATGCCTCATAGACTATACGTTGGGGTGTTTGCTTTGTGGGTAATTCCACTGCCCAGATAGCAAGCAATTTAGCTGCAAGTTTGAAAATGACTTGCTAATCTATTGCTAGACTTGCCAGACTTTACGAGTTTGTTGCACAATTGCAGCAAGTCTGTATGTATTGCATGACTGCAGATCAGCTTCCTTTGCAAACATTCTGCAAATTCTGGTTCAGTTATGTTATGCAATAGTCATCCCACTGCAACTTTACTCTTGTCTGAGACTTGCCACGCAAATCTGATACAAATTGGAACAGTGAGAACTAGAATTTATGCTTTAAGTGCTCTCCAAGTGTACAACTTACCAGTAAAAATGTTTAGCAAATTACCAGACTTACAATTAAACACCGCCACAAATTTTTGGCACGTTATCCTTGCTATATGGGTGTCCTGGTGTTTTAGGGCCTTCAAAAATGTGATAGGTAGCCAGGAAATTAAATGTGTAATTTGTGTCCCTAGAACGCCTGGAGATACTACTTGGATGTTGGTCCTCTGTATGTGGCCAGGGTGTGAAAAAGTCTCACACATGTGGTATCATCATACTCGGGACTAGGGATGGGCTCAGGCATGTTCAGATCGTAGTTCCAACCCACCTGAGCAATCCCACCAGGAAGCCGTGACTGCACACTGCCAATCATAGGCTGCGTGCGTATGTGTAGCTGTGGACCAGGAAATGCCTCACTGCCTATGATTGGCGGTGTGCAGTGAGGGCTTCCTGGTGGGATTGCTCAGGAGGGTAGCGACTATGATCCAAACACGTTTTAGCCCATTCCTACTCTGGACAAATAGCAAAATGTGTCTTGGGGTGTAATAGCAAGTATGCCTATGCCATGTGTGAGAAATAACAATTTTGTGTAAAAGAAGAATTGTGGGAAACAAATTACTTAAAAAAACTCACCACGCCTCTTACCTTGGACTGTCTACTTTCCAAAAATTGGGGGGTATTTTTTACTGTCCTGACATTTAAGGACCTCAAGAAATGAGATAGACAGTCAGTACATCAGGTGTGATCAATTTTCAATGATTGGTACCATAACGTGTAGACGATTTTTTCCAAAGATATGTAGCAGTATAAATTTTTGCCTAAATGTATGAACAAAAATAATAAACAAAAATAGAAACTAAAAAAAGTGGGCTTTTTTGTCAAAATTGTAGCCCTTTTTTTTGTTTATATCGCAAAAAATAAAAAACCCCGAAGGTGATTAAATTCCACTAAAAGACAGCTCTATTTGTGTGAAAACAATTATAAAAAATTTGTTTGGGTGCAGTGTAGCATAACTGAGTAATTATCATTCAAAATGTGAGAGCACTGAAAGCTGAAAATTGGTCAGGAAGGGGAGTAAAAGTTCCCTGTATATATGAAGTGGTTAATAATCAATCTATAAAATAGTGTGATGCTATTTTGAAACGTTAACCTACAAATTGTGAAAACAAAACTGAGTAAAAATGTTCTCCACAGTGCATCAATGTGCATTATTGTGATTAATACAATTACATTTTCCATGTGGACACACAAAAAACAAACCTATAAATTCCAACAACGATATAGTAAGTCCTGTGTTCTGAAAATCAAATGTGAATTTTCATTTATATCTCTAACCGCATGCCAACCAGCCGCCGCAGTTATACTGCGGCAACATGGCTCGGCTGCACATATCGCTGTCATGGTACGTCGGTACCATAGACGCCGACTAGGGGGCGCACGTGCCCCCCCCCGCCCCCCGAGCCGATGCCCGGGGCACACGGAGAACCTGGAACTGTGTGTGTAAACAGGGGAGAACTGACAGATTCTCTGTTCACACAGAGTATGAACAGACAATCTGTTAGCTTTCCTGCACAGTCCACATCTGCCTTCAGTTAGAACACTTCCTAGGACACACATTAACCCCTTCACTGCCCCCTAGTGTTAACCCCTTCACTGCCAGTGAAATTTTTACAGTAATCAATGCATTTTTAATCGCACTGATCGCTGTATTAATGCCAATGGTCCCAAAAATGTGTCAAAATTGTCTGACATGTCCTCCATAATGTCGCAGTCACGATAAAAATTGCTTATCGCCGCCATTACTAGTAAAAAAAAAAAATTATTAATAAAAATTCCTTAAAACTACCCCCTATTTTGTAGACGCTATAACTTTTGCGCAAACCAATGAATATACGCTTATTGCATTTTTTTTACCAAAAATATGTAGAAGAATACGTATCAGCCTAAACAGAGGGAAACATTTTTTTTTTTTTTTATATAGATTTTTTGGGGATATTTATTATAGCAAAAAGTAAAAAATATCCCTTTTTTTTATTCGCTCTTTTTTTGTATATAGCACAAAAAATAAAAACTGCAGAGGTGATCAAATACCACCAAAAGAAAGCTATATTTGTAGGGAAAAAAGAATGTCGATTTTGTTTGGGAGCCAAGTCGCATGACCTGATGATGAATCGCAAAAATAGTCTGGTCTTTGGCCAGCCAAATGGTCCAGGGCTGAAGTGGCTAATGTCCACTTCTCTGCAACATCAATCATGGCAAAGCAAAAAAAAAACTACATAGTGTTTTACAATTTAAAAGCACATTTCTTTAACATCATTACACATAACCACTCACATTATGCACTGTACTATGCATTATTCCTCAGTGCACTCATGTAAACAGTAATGAATGAAGGCTCCTTGGCTTGATACACAGCATGTACCAGTATATTAGCCTAAAATACTGGTTTGTGAGCGCTGATGTCACCCAGTTCTTCCCTACATTAGGGGATTGTTGCATGGTGGATTTTCATTCAGTTTTGGTGTCACAAGTTGTACGTTAATGTTTCAAAGTAGTTTTGCACTAGTTTATAGATTGATTTTGATTAAAGTGTTTGTTAACCCAAAAGTATAAAGCTGTGCCAGCACCTCTATTATAGGCAGGCATAGAACACTGTACATGTCTTTTATAAAAACGAGGCTTGTAATCACCGGTTTAGAACGATCTATAGGCCGGTCACTTTTTTAGGCTCTATTCTTTTATTTTCATCTCATGATCTAGCCGGTAAGTCTGTTTTTGCAGATGTATCAGTTACACCGATGAGACAATCTATTTAACACAGGGGTGCTTACAATGATCAGTTTTTTATTTATTTATGTAAAACTCTTATCTTAAGGTCCCTTTCAGACTGAGCGGAATCCGTCAGCAGAGAGAGCCCCGCTGAGTGGATTGGATTACAGGTCTGAGTCCCCTCCGCTATGCAGAGTGGATATGGACACAGCCCAGTCATATGGAAATGGGCTGCCTGTCCATTTTTATCTGACTGCCATCCAATCCACCGGATGGTTGAGGAACATATCCCATCTGTCTGTTTTTAGCGGACTCGATCGGATCTAGGTGGGTGTCAGCGGATGCATGTTCACTCCCCTCTCCCCAGATTAACACTGCTGCTGTCCAAATGTGCCTCCTGTGCTCATTCTTCGAGAGCTGTGTCTCACTAATACAGAAGGTGTGTTACTGGTAAGGATGGGCCGAACACCCCTTGTTCGGTTTGCATCTAGAACATGCGAACGGACCGAAAGTTTGCGCGAACATTCAAACACCGTTAAAGTCTATGGAACTCAAACATGAGAAATCAAAAGTGCAAATTTTAAAGGCTAATATGCAAGTTATTGTCCTAACAATGGTTTGGGGACCGGGGTCCTGCCCCAGGGGCCATGTATCAATGGAAAAAAAAGTTTTAAAAACTGAAGTTTTTTCGGGGGCAGTGATTTTAAAAGTGAAAAAAAAAATAATATTCCTTTAAATATTGTACCTGGGGGGTGTCTATGGTTTGCCTGTAAAGTGACGCATGTTTCCCCGTGCTTAGAACAGTCCCTGCACAAAATGACATTTCTAAAGGAATAAAAGTCATTTAAAACTGCTTGAGGCTGTAATGTAATGTCGGGTCCCGGCAATATGGATGAAAACGGTGACCTTGCGGTGAATCCGCTGCAGAGACCACCATTATCGTAAAGAGGACCGGCTCCTGAAAAGATGGATATCTTGGTTGTGGCAGCAGCTGCTGCCGTTACAGAGATATCTATCTTCAAACTGCCGACGTATATCTACAGGAGCTGGTCGGCAAGTGGTTAACTCTTACAGGAGAGAATAGATTTCTTCTCACTTCCTGTTGTCTCCCTCCGTTTGTAAGTAGGAGTCGTTTGTAATTTTTGAAAATAGGGGACCGCCTGTATATAATATACGGCCTGCCCTATATACTCTGTGGAAAATTGGGCCTTAGGTGTTGGTGGTACCAGAAGACTGTAAGCCCTCAAGTTACTCTTGGAGAGCACTGGAACGGGCCCTGCTGTGAAATATTATATCAAGAATTGTAATTACATGCCACTGTTAAACAGGGGCAGAAAAATTGGGCCTTAGGCTGTGGTGGTGATGGTGGTGGTGGTGGCACAACACTGTAAAGCCTCACAGATACTCACAGGCCATGCTGTGAAATATTAGATCAAAAATTGTAATTACATGCCCCAGTTAAACAGGGGCGGAAAAATTGGGCCTTAGGCAGTGGTGGTGGTGCCACAACACTACAACCCCTCACAGATACTCTTGTTGAGCGCAAGAACGAGCCCTGCTGCAAAATATTACAGCAAAAATTGTAATTACACGCCCCTGTTAAACAGGGGCGGAAAAAATTGGGCCTTAGCCACTGGTGATGGTGCCCAGAACCAAAAATGTTCTTAGAAGCTATCAACATGAACATTGAGGAGGAATAGGATAGTCACTCACCATAACTGGATAGTCACTCAGTATCAGCATAGGCAGTCTTGAAGGGATCTCGCATTCATAAAAAAAAATATTGGTTACATCAGCATCAGGTGCTTGGTAGCTGGTGATTCATTTTTATGAACCGAGTTGGTGGACAGGCGTACTCTGTGATCGGTTACAAAGCCTCCAGCAGCACTGAATGTGTGTTCCGAAAGAATGCTGGATGCAGGACAGGCCAGTAGCTCAATTGCATACTATGCAAGCTCTGGCCAGTGATCCATCCTCAAGACCCAGTAACCCAGTGAATTTTCAGTTGGAAAGGTCTCCAAGTCTGATCTTGTCCCTAGGTATTCCTGCACCATGTACAAGACACACTGGTTGCTGGAACCGATCAGACCTTGGGGCTGCAGACTAAAATAGTGTATGAACGCATCGTCAGACGGCCACCTTCTCCGCGGCTCCTTCTGTGACTGACCGAAACCTCAGCAACATGTTGTCCAGGAGCACCAGGAAATTGGAACCTCTCAGGCTCTGGAAACGCATTGCACAAACCTTTCTGCAAGGCCCCCCAAAGAAGTTTCATCCTCTCCTCCCTCTGCGACAGCTGGATAAGTTCCGCCACCTTACCCTTGTAACGTGGATCAAGAAGGGTTGCCAGCCAGTACTGATCCCTCTCCTTGATACCATGAATCCGAGGGTCGTTTCGCAGGCTTTACATGATCAGGGAGGCCATGCAGCGTAGGTTTGCTGAGGCATTCGGTCCGGAGTCCTCTGGGTCACTAAAGACGACATGAACCGCAGCCACCTCCTCCCAGCCACGTACAAGTCCATGGGTTCCTGGGGATTGAAAGCGGTCCCTTGAAGACTGCTGCTGATGCTGAGTGCCAGGCTCCACCTCCATGCTGACACAATTCTCCTCCTCCTCCTCCTCCTCCTCCTCTTCCTGTGTCATAGGCAGGCCTGCAGGAATACTGTCTGGATAAAGGGGGCCTTGAGAAGTAAGGAAGTCCTCCTCTTTCTCTGTCTGTTCTACCTCAAGTGCCCTGTCCATTATTACATGCAGCGTTTGCTCCAACAGGTAGACAAGAGGGACAGTATCACTGATGCATACACTGTCACTGCTCACCATCCTTGTGGCCTCCTCAAATGGCAAGGACAGTGCCTGCATCCTTGATCATGACTTCCCCTGACCCTGTCCTGGTGCCATACTCGCACAGGTAGTCATTGATGGCCCTCTGTTGCATATGCAGCCACTGCAGCATTGCCAACGTTGAATTCCACCTGGTGGGCATGTCATAGATGAGGCAGTTCTTGGGCAGGTTGCATTCCTTTTGGAGGTCAGCTAGCCGAGCACTGGCATTATGACTGGCGGAAATGCCCACAGACTTTCCTGGCCTGCCTCAGGAGATCCTGTAAGCCCGGGTACCTGCACAAGGACCGCTGCACCACCAAATTAAGGACGTGAGCCAAACGGGGAACATGGGTCAAGTGTCCCTGTCGGAGGGCGGAGAGAGGAGATTGCTGCCATTGTCGCAAACCACCATTCCTGGCTGAAGCTGGCGTGGCGTCAACCACCTCTGAGCCTGCCCCTGCAGAGCTGACAGAATCTCTGCCCCAGTGTGGCTCCTGTCCCATAAGCAGACCAACTCAAGCACCGCATGGCATCTTTTTGCATAGCCCCTAGAGTGTTTGCATAGCCCCTAGAACGCCTACGATTCCGAAGACAAATCTGCACAGGAAGAGGCCATATAGGAAGAAGGGGGGGATGAGAGAAGTGTGGCAGAATCACCACTACCAGCATTTTGGAGGCGGTGTGGCGGAACAAACTCCATCAATACTGCACCCTGTCCTGCATCTTTGGTAGCTGCCAACAGGGTTACCCAGTGTGCCGTGAAAGAAAGGTAATGGCCCTGTCCATGCCTGCTGGACCATGAGTCAGTGGTAATATGCACCTTACCGCTGACCGCCCTGTCCAACGAGGCCAAGACATTGCCTTCCACATGTCGGTAGAGAGCCGGAATGGCCTTCCGAGAAAAAAATTGGCGTTTGGGAACCTGCCACTGAGGTACCACACATTCCACAAATTCTCGAAAGGGGGCAGAGTCTACCAGCTGAAAAGGCAGCAGTTGGAGTGCTAGCAATTTAGCCAAACTAGCATTCAGCCACTGAGCATGTGGATGGCTGGGACAAAATTAATTTCGCCAGTTTAACAACTGGGCTAGGGAAATTTGCCTGCTACAATCGGATGTTGGTGTACACCTAATTCTACAACTTCATTCCTCTCAGTGCAGGTCTCTGATAGGACTGAAGTTATAGTTAGACATGTGCAATTCGTTTATTTTTTTTTCGTTTTTCTTTTTTTTCGTTTTTTTCGTTCGATCGTTTTCGTACGAATGAACGAATCGTTTGAATCGAACGAATCAGAATAACGAATCGTTCGAATCGAACAAATCCGAAAAACAACGAAAATCCGAAAAAAAAATTAGAAACAACGAATGTACGAATGAAGAAAATCCGAAAAACTAAAACAGGAACAACGAAAATGAATGAAAAAATTTGTACATGCGTAACTTTTTTTTTTGTTGAATTGGTAATTTTCCTTACAATGGTGCTTCTTAACGTGCTTCGAATAGATTGAACGAAAAAATTTGTACATGCGTAACTTTTTTTTTTTTTTCGATTCGTAATTTTTTTTTCGATTCGTAACTTTTTTTTTTTTTTGTTGAATTGGTAATTTTCCGTGTCCCTTACAATGGAGCTGCTTAACGTGCTTCGAATAGATTGAACGAAAAAATTCGTACATTCGTAACTTTTTTTTTTTCGATTCGTAACTTTTTTTTCAATTCGTAACTTTTTTTTTCGATTCGTAAATTATAAAAATGTAATAATAGCATACACATTACATAAAATTATGAATTATGCTCCGATTACGAATCTACGAATGTTACGAATGTACGAATAAATACAAATGCGTCCGAATTTCGAATAAACGAAAATTAAACTAACGAAAAAATGAATCAACGAAAAATAACTCTTACGAATGTACGAATCATTACGGATACGAACACCGACGACTTACGAATGTACGAATCGTTACGAATACGAACACCGACGACTTACGAATGTACGAATCGTTACGAATCAACGAACACGAAAAAAACGAAACTAAAATAAACAATTTTTTTAGGGAAACGAAAAAAACGAAACTAAAATAAACAAATTTTTTTCGGAAACGAAAAAAACGAAACGAAAATAAACAAATTTTTTGGTTGTGCACATGTCTAGTTATAGTGGGGTTGGAGATCCCAGCTTATGAGGAGCAAGGAGAGGTCCGCCTTGTTCTTTGGTGTGGGTCTTTTAAGAACTGTTGCCAACGGACTGCAAGGCAGCTCAACATATGTCTGGTCAAGCATGTGGTGCCCAAGTGGCTGCTATTTTGGCCACGGTTGATACACTTCAGACATATGTTGCAAACAGCAACAGTGCAATCTGCTGCACATGTCTCAAAAAAGGCCCACACCAAAGGTCGGTTGCCTGCCCTTAAGCTGGCCCCTGGAGGGCATCCTGACTCGTTGGAGATGTGCCTCCTCCTCCTCCTCTCTTCTATCTGGCACCCACGTAGAGTCAGTGACATCATCCCCTCCCTCCTTGCCACTGGAGCAAACCTGGCAGTATGCTGCAGCTGGGGGAACATGACTGCCAGTTTCTTGTCCTGTTTTGGCACCCCCTCTCTCTGGGCTCACATTACTGCCTTCATCCTCAACCTAGGTACCATCATAAGATCCTTCAAAACGCTGCACATCCTCCAACAGCATGTACCCTACACTGTGGTCGAGCAGTTCGGGGGACTCCTCAGGGCATGATGGTGGGGCTAGGGAAGGAGTGACTGATGACAATGAGCCGATAGAAGAGGCCGCTTTGGCAGCTTCGTTGGCAGACAAAGTACCCTGAGCCTGGGTGACAGAGGATGAGGAGGATGAGGATGGCTTGGTCATCCACTCTACCAACTATTCTGCATGTTGTGGCTCAACACGGCCAGCTGCCGAAAAAAAGGACAAGCGTGCCCCGCGGCCACGTGCTGAGGATGCACCGTGTCCACGACCAGCAATGTTGGCTGTAGACACAGAGCCTGTCTGCCTCTCCTTGGTGGCCTTCCAAACATACTGTACAATTAGATTAGCAAAACAACGCCTGAAGTTTACTAAAAACAGTACACCCGGAATGGCCTACAGTCAGGTATAGGCTTGGCTAGACTATATATATATATATATATATATATATATATATATATATATATATATATATATATATATATATATTACACTGCAGCTAACTGTTTCGCCTGCCTGAAGTATATTAGCAACAGTACACCAGGAACGGTCTGCAGTGAGATCTAGCTAAACTAGATACAATATGTATATGTGTGTATGTGTATATATATATATATATATATATATATATATATATATATATATATATATATATATATATATATATATATATGAAATACACTGCAGCTAACTGAATCAACTGACTGCCTGAAGTATATTAGAAACAGTACAGAAGGAATGATCTGCAGTGAGCTCTAGCTAAACTGGATACAGTGGATATATATATATATATATATATATATATATATATATATATATATATATATATATATATTAAATACACTGCAGCTAACTGAATCAACTGCGGGCCTGAAGTACATTAGAAACAGTAGAGCACAGGAACGGAGGCACTGAGATCTAGCTAAACTGGATACAGTGGATATATATATAGCAGTCTTACTGTATGTGTATTTATGTGTGTATATATATATATATAGATAGATAGATAGATCTAGCTATAGATATATAGATATATATTAAATACACTTTAGCTAACTGAATCAACTGCCTGCCTGAAGTAGATTAGAAACAGTACAGTATGAATGGTCTGCCTGAAGTAGATTAGAAATAGTACAGCAGGAACGGTCTGCAGTATGATCTAGGTAAACTATATAGAGTATGTATATGTATGTGTGTGTCTGTGTGTGTGTGTGTACAGTATGTATGTGTATATATATATGTATGTATATATATATATATATATATATATATATATATATATATATATATATATATATATATATATATATATATATATATATATATATATATATATATATATATGAAATACACAGCAGCTAACTGAATCAACTGACTGCCTGAAGTATATTAGAAACAGTAAAGCAGCAATGATCTGCAGTGAGATCTAGCTAAACTGGATAAAATCGAAAATCGATCCTCGTCGAACAATCGAACGGCCGATGTTCGAGTCGAACTCATGTTCCACTCGAACAGACAGCCCATCCCTAGTTACTGGCTAGATCACCAGGCAAAAACAAAGGAAAAAGCCTAGAAAAAAAACAAATGCAGCCACCACATATAATGATTGGTAAGCTGCAATATATAAAATTTTGGTTTTGGGTTTAACCGCTTCCCGACCGCCCACTGTATATTTACGTCCTCAGAAAGGCATGCCTAGCCATGGGGTCGCACGCGCGCCGCCGCGGCGCGCTCGCGACCCGGTTGGGAGCTCCGTGACCACGGGCGCGGGACCAGTGGACCCGATCGCCGCTGATCGGGTCACAGAGCTGAAGAACGGGGAGAGGTATGTGTAAACAAACCTCTCCCCGTGCTTCCTACTCTGCCTGTCAGTGATCTGCTGTTCCCTGTCATCGGGAACAGCCGATCACTGACGTCAGACGTCAGCTACGCCCCCTACTGTAAAAAAACACACAACACATCACACTAACTCCTCCCCGCCCCCTAGTGGTTAACTCCTTCACTGCCACTGTCATTTACATAGGAATCAGTGCTATTTAAATAGCACTGATTTCTGTATAAATGACAATGGTCCCAAAAATGTGTCAAAAATGTCCGATGTGTCCGCCATAATGTCGCAGTTACAATAAAAATCGCTGATCGCCGCCATTACTAGTAAAAAAAAAATATTAATAAAAATGCTAAAAAACTATCCCCTATTTTGTAAACGCTATAACTTTTGCGCAAACCAATCAATAATCGCTAATTGCGAATTTTTTTTAACCAAAAATATGTAGAAGAATACGTATCGGGCCTAAACTGAGGAAAAAAAAAATTTTTTATATTTTTTTGGGGAAATTTATTATAGCAAAAAGTAAAAAATATTGCATTTTTTTCAAAATTGTTGCTCTATTTTTTTGATAGCGCAAAAAATAAAAACCGCAGGGGCGTTCAAATACCACCAAAAGAAAGCTCTATTTGTGGGAGAAAAAGGACGCCAATTTTGTTTGGGAGCCATGTCGCACGACCGCGCAATTGTCAGTTAAAGCGACGCAGTGCCGAATCGCAAAAAGGGGCCTGGTCTTTGGCTGCCAATTGGTCCGGGGGTGAAGTGGTTAATGTGTGAATCACTTAACAGTGTGAGCAAGCTGATTGTCCGTCTATATTTACTAGTGAATAGCACTGCAGAAATGTCTTCATTTTATTTTACAGATCTATTACTAAAATATAGGGGTCCTGTTGGTAAACGCATTATGGTAAATCTTTAGAGCCCCCAAGTTGTGACCCTTTGTACTAAGTACCAGAAGCCTTTTTAAAACAGTTTTATATTTGTGTAAATATCCTGTTAACCACTTCACGCAAAATCACGTACCTGTATGTCATTTTGTTGAAGTGGTTGTACTGGGGTGATGCTTGCAGCCAGAGGCATCACCACTGTATAGTTTTTTGGAGCTGGCTGTCAGCTTTCAAGTGATAACAACCGGTGTGGCAAATGAGCAACTTGTTCCTTATTACAAGCAGCATGAGGGGTGTCCCTCTCACTCCCATCCCACCGGGAGACCAGAGCAACCAGCTGGCCGGAGTCCTAAACAAAGCCGAAATCAGCTTAGATCGGGTCTCTGATGTAGTAACCCAGAAGCAACGTCATTTCTAGTTTACTCAGCAGCCAAGGGCGCCAATTTAAAAAAATCCAAGGTATTCAAAAATGCAGATTTTGGCAGTTGAGGGGTTAGGGGTCTTTTAGACCCCAGATCCCTCCATAAAGAGTATGTGTTACTGCCTATTACTGACACGTCACAAGGGACACATTCCTTGTGACAGCAAGAAAAGTGATCATATTTTTTTTTTTAAAGGAACAGTGTAAAAATAAGAAAAAAAACAAATCAATAAGAAAAAAAATTATTTAAAGCGCCCCCATCTCCGTGTGCTGTTGCACCAAAAAAACGCATAAGCAACAGTGTTCAAATCACACATGTGAGGTATCGCCGCCATCGTTAGAGTGAGAGCAATAATTCTGGGAAAAGATCTCCTCTGTAGCTCTAAACTGGTACCTGTTAAAAAAATGTAAATGTCGCCTATGGAGATTTTTAAGTACCTTAGTTTGTTGCCATTCCACAAATGCGTGCAATTTTAAAGCATAACATGGTCGATATCAATTTACTCAGCGTAAAGTCATCTTATATGCAAACAAATTGGGCTTTACTGTTTCGTTTTTTAAATTCAGTGAAGTGTATTTTTTTCCCCAAAAAAATGCCTTTGAAAGACTGCAAATATCGTGTGACATAAAATATTGCAATGACCGCCATATTATTCTCTAAGGTCTTTGCTAAAAATGATATATACTGTTTGGGGGTTCTAAGTAATTTTCTAGCAAAAAATGCTGATTTGAACTTGAAGTGGTTAAATGGGAAATTTTAGGGATTTCATTATTTAGTGTGTGTGTACTGAGTAAATAGTCATTTCCAAGACATCATTGTTCTTTATCAGCAGAGGGTAATGGCATAACCACCAAAGAACTCAAACTGCTGCAATAGTATTGTGTTATTTGTCTTCTGCCACAATGTATTCTTTATTGATGAATTTTTCATTTTGGATAGCGTAATTTTTTTTTGTCATCTGTCTCCCATCTGTGCCATAGTCCCAACAAGAAGTGAGGGGAAATCCTTCTAAATTAAATCCATTGTTGTCTCCAGGGTCACCAGTGTAACTATTGGAAGATTTCCCCTCTATTACTGTTCTGGGGATAACCCAAAATTCAGGATTTTCTTTTGCTTTCACTAACGATAAAAGTAAACATGACAAATTTCTAACTGATGGGGGCAGAGGCAGCAATACAAACCTGACAGGTGTTCCAAGCCCTCTCTACTATTAGTTATGCTAAAACATTTGTGTCAAAAAGCCACACTAAAGCCCCATACACACGGTCGGACTTTTTCATGGATTCTGTCCGATCGGACAAGGTTGTTGAAAAATCAGACCGTGTGTATGCACCATCGGACAGTGTTCGTCGGTTTGGCCGACGGACAAAGTCTTATCTCCTGCTGGAAAACTTTGCCGTCAACATGGTCCGATCACACCAAATCCGAGCGTGTGTACGCTTGTCCGACCGGACAAAGTGCTACGCATGCTCAGATCACATTACAAGACCAAAGCTATTGGCTACTAGCCTCTACGTAGTCCCGTCGTAGGCAACAAACGTCACCACGTTCAGAATGATCGGATTTTCCGACAACTTTGTCCGATCGTGTGTACGCAAAACCAACATCAGACAAAGTATGACGGACATGGTCCGACGGACCTGGTCCACGGATTGTCCGCGCGTGTGTATGGGGCTTAAGTAGCAATCTCTTCTGTGCAATACCAGCCTTATTTACAATAAGGATGTGCATTTTACATCTTTGATATTGCTTTGCTCATTGTGTGTAAATGTATTTGTGATGGATAAAACTATTCTTTTTTTCTGTTACATATTTTGAGGCAGCCTTTAGCAGTTTGGCTTTCTGAATACACAAACCCTGTTAACGCAATGGAATTAGAGGTATCCTAATCCATGAAATACCTACATGTTTGTGATGACAAATCTGTATGTGTAAGTGTAAAGCCTTCAGAGCTTTATGAATGAGATGAAAAAGGATGCTTGTCCAAACGTCTGTTGTATTGTTGTAGAAAACCCCTGCTTTAGCTTTCATCAGCCCTTGTACTTTGCCATATGGTAAACATTCTGCTTTTAAAGCAACTCTTTTATTATAGAGGATTTTTTTTCCCTTTATGGACAGCTGCTGCTCTTCAGAAAACCCCTGATGGGCAAATTTCATTCAAATCTTAACCTCTGAATTTGTCTGTTGCATGTGGCAGGAACTTTCTGTTTACAGTATGCAAAAACTGCATAACTCGTCATCTCCTGTGTTTCCTAATCGTAAATAAGTGTACTTTTTTAATGTTACCGCTTCTTGTTGTTTGCATTTTTTATTTGTGGCTTACTATTAATAAAACAGCACTGGGTTATAATATTTATGTGTATGTTTATAATTAACGGTTATCTCTCAAGACCTCCTGCTCTCTAGCTCCCTCATCACCTCCTCCCATGCTCGCCTCCAGGACTTTTCCAAAGCCTCTCCAAACCTATGGAATGCCCTACCCCAATCTGTCCGCCTATCTCCTACTGTATTAGCTTTTAGATGATCCCTAAAAACCCTTCTCTTCAGAGAAGCCTACCCTACCCACACCTAACAAACCCTTTTTCAGGCAAGTGACTTTCCGGATTCCTCAAAAGGGTCCAAAGCTTTATTCCATGATCACATGATAAATATACAGCAATGTTTCAGAGCCAAGCAGGGCCCCTTCATTAGGCAAGTTACTTGTCTGATGAAGAAACCCTGCATGGCTCCGAAACGTTGCTGTATATTTAACATGTGAACTTTGAATAAAGCTTTGGACCCTTTCGAGGTATCCTTGGTGTGCTGATGACATTTCCTCACATTGAAACTGAGCCAAAGACGCACAGGGACCTTTTCCAATGCGGACCATGGCCCCCTGGAGCTGTGTGAACCGGCTCCATGGAGAGCCGGTCAGTCTCCTGTCATGCAAATTGGATGCAGGAAAACCTGCATCCAATTCACATAAGTGTGAACCCGGCCTAAGTCATAACTCATGGTCAATAGAATGGAACAATCAGCGCAAACCCACAAAAAACAAGTAAATAAAATAAGTGAAAGTGCAAGCTGAACACCAAAAAGGCCAATCACGAATCCTTCAAATAACAATGTGAAAAATAAAAATAAGTGCAGCGCATCTAAAAAATAATCAAAAATAATACAATAATAATAAGATATCATAAAATTATGATATGTATATGAAACACAATACACATAATGAAAAATAATCAAAAACAGTGACAAAAGTTCATATCTTGTGAGTCCAAAATAAAACAGAGAGTGAATAACTGATTGTAGATAAAACACCCTGGTGACTGTAAATAAACAGAATATGTTCTTAAGGTGATATCCTCAACCGAAGGTAAATGGAGACTCTTACCAAATGTGCTATGCACATACGCATAGACTCAGTGGAGGGTGAAGTGTCTGATTCCAAGGGAAGCTGACTCCAATCAGGGCAAACGACCAATCAACTGGACGGATCTCCGGCAGATGATCTCCTCATATAATGGACAGACCAATGCTAAGCAATGTGGATCCAGGCAAAAAAGATCTCCCAGCATATAATAATAGAAAAGAAGGGGGGGACACTCTAAGTGTAGACTGTTGGTAAACGGTTTATTTAAAATTGAAGTTTAAAATACAACCTTGATGAAAAAGGTAAATGGTTGTGTCTGCAAATAACATAAGTTATGCAGTTGACAAAAAGTTAAGGCAATGCTGTAGGTACACTCGATATGCACAACTGCAGCAAACAAAGCCTTATGGACATATGCATAAAAAAACAGCTCAAAGCTGCAAATGGGGAACAATTGCTGTTTAAAAAGGTCCCGCACTGCAGCAATGTAGAGAGATTGCGGAACGAAGCCGCTGGAGATAATGATAGACAGCGAGTGACTGATAAACTTCTCCCCCGGGGGACCTTTTTAAACAGCAATTGTTCCCCATTTGCAGCTTTGAGCTGTTTTTTTATGGATAGGATATCACCTTAAGAACATATTCTGTTTATTTACAGTCACCAGGGTGTTTTATCTACAATCAGTTATTCACTCTCTGTTTTATTTTGGACTCACAAGATATGAACTTTTGTCACTGTTTTTGATTATTTTTCATTATGTGTATTGTGTTTCATATACATATCATAATTTTATGATATCTTATTATTATTGTATTATTTTTGATTATTTTTTAGATGCGCTGCACTTATTTTTATTTTTCACATAACTCATGGTCAATCTAACCAGTTGTTTGCTGCAATGTGTGCCATTGTAGAAGAGTATATACACTGATCATCCATACAGTGTTGCCAACCCCCCCCCCCCCCCCCAAGTGAAATTTACTGGCAGGACGCCAAAATTTACAAACGGCTCAAATTTTTTTACTGGCAAAAAACATGCAATTTACTGACAGACGCATTTTTTTACTGGCGCTGCTAAAAAGTACCTAAAATTGCTGTTTTCAGTGCTAATCAGTGTAAATATCAGTATTTAAACTATAAACATATAGCCAGTGCTATTAGTAAAGTGTTTAATTTAAACCAAAGTCAAAAAACATATTTCTCCCTTTACATGAAGGTCAGATTAATATAACCCAGCCAGCACAGAGTTCCCCCTTACAGAGTCTGCAGGATTCCCCCTTACAGTGCAAGGGAACTCTGACATAAAGGGGAATGCTGCAGACCATGATTTAAGAGGGAACTCTGATGTAAGGTGGGGGCTATGGTGACCAGAGACCACCATCCGCAGAGTGAATACACCAAGGTAAGGGGGGGTTACTAACACAAGGGGAAACCTTTATATCAATGCCCCCTTAAATTATTGTATTCACTCCCCCCTTACATTAGTGCCCCCCCCCCCCTTACATCAGTGACCTCAGACTGGCCTGACAGCGCTGTCACTGACCCTCTCAGGTACACTGTGCAGGGCTCAGTCAGACGGCTCTAAATGGCTCCAGGTTGGTGGCTTCCTATAATCTCCTCTCCACATTCCACACACATCTGACCCCTCCTGGAATTCCCATCCTGGGGGCGCATCCACCTCATTCCTCTCCAGACTCCCCACTCACAGACTGCAGACATGATAAAAGACAAGAGATGGTCAGACATTGCAGGCATGATACAAGAGATGGTCAGAGATCGTGGACATGATATAAGATGGTCAGAGGATGCAGACAGGGTACAGGATATAGCAAGACAGAGATTGTATACAATGATTTTGTACAATTTCATCACTGTCATTTTTGTTTGGTAACTGTTGCCTGTGCCTGTCTGTGGCCATAACATAGATAACAGCCAAAGTGACCTGTGTTTTTTTTTAGGATTTTGGACCACCTTATATATTACAATAATCATTTCCATGAATTATGTATTTCCTCATATATATGTTTACTCACTTTTTACTGATTTATCATTTGGTAACGTTAGTGGCGTTTATTTTATCATTGAACATTTAATATATTTATCCACCATCATTATTATTTTTTTATTTATACACTGATAGTATTTAGTCATGTTATATGACTAAATACTATCAGTGTATAAATAAAAAATGAATAATGATGGTGGATAAATATATTAAATGTTCAATGATAAAATAAACTCTCATTAACGTTACCAAATGATAAATCAGTAAATAGTGAGTAAACATATATATAAGGAAATACATGGAAATGAAAATTATTGTAATATATAAGATGGTCCAAAATCCTAAGAAAACCACTGGTCACTTTGGCTGTTATCTATGTGATGGCCACAGACAGGCACAGGCAACAGTTACCAAATAAAAATGACAGTGATGAGATTGTACAAAATAAATAATTAATAAAGTGTTCTAATTTAGTGAATAAAATATGACTCACCCAATCCAGTCACAGCCATTTTTACTGGCAGTGTTCAGCTTCTACCGGCATTTATGGGCACGAAAAAAGTGCCCGTTTTTAAGGGCTGCCCGTAAATCTAAGGGCGGTTGGCAACACTGCATCCATAACATTGGGATCACTGACAGGTAAAGTTAATAACATTAATTATCCTGTTACAATGGCATCTGAAAGTCAGTGGGGTATATTAGGCAGCAAGTAAACATGTTCTCCATGAAGTTGATGTGATGAAAGCAGAGAAATTAAAGTCGATGCCTAGTTATTAGAATAGCCCCACAAAATCATAAGCTAAAATCTGGGCCTCACATAGATCCAAGTGAATTGCCACGTAAATTTGACAGTGTAGATGTTAACCAGGATTTACAGATCTGCCTGAATATGCATGAACTGCAAAATATTGAGCAAATATGTGAACCTGAAGCTAACTCACTCTCAGCAGTGAGTGGACAGTGGCATGACCCAGTCAGAAGTCCAAAGGCAAAATGATTGCTGGTGAAATGATTTGTGCAGTGTAAGAATCAATTTGGTTGAGAAATAGTGGAGCTTGGGAACCTTTCAGTATGGCGTTGGTGAAAGAATATAGGTTCTACTTGATTAATGGACAGCAGCAGCATCTTAGCCAGATGAGCATTTAAGTAGGCCATGGGATGTATATACTGTAAGCTTACTTTTGACTTACAATTAGCTCATTCAGCTTCTCGTCCTGTTGATTACAATGGGGTGAGATAAAGTTTAGCAAGCTTTCTTTAGGTACATCTTTGCACCAGTTGAGCTATCTACCAATAATGGATGACATCTGGTCATGCATAAAAAGCCTAGACACCAAATGATCTTCATAACCAAAGATCTTGCATGTTTGTGGTGAGGAATGGCAGCACTTGGGGAAAATAATTATTAGCCAGGAAAATAACTTTTGGAATATCAACCTTTTAATAGGCCCAGCCACAACCACATTCAAGAAGGTGCACACAACATACTAAGATTTCCTGATATGACTGTTCTCTCATATCTGCATGCAGGAGATATTTCTCAAACTTTAAAGAAAGGGATATGTATTTAAATGCTTAAGATTTTTATTTTGTTGACATTTAAAACTAGTTGATACATATCTATCAACTATTTATACATTTTGATATTAGAAAAAATGCCAAGCCAGAAAAACATACTTTTGTTTTCTTCTATTTTAGTGAAACCAGCTGTATACATGATTGATGGAGATTATCATTTGGCCTAGTTTCAATTTTGAAAAAATGTGGGTTTAGTGGAAACAGACCATGTAACTTTTGCTATTTTCATAATAAATACTATACAAATAATAATGGTGTAATCTATTCAGGAATATTAACTTTGCAATATACATATACAGTCTTTCTACATTCACGTACATGTGTTTGCACTGCAGTCTTTCAAAGTCTTTTCACATTCTTATAGGAATACACAATTCAATTCAATTAATATTTACTAGATCAATAATTTTATGACACTTACTACAATGTGAAGCTTGTGCGGAATTTTAATAGAATGATTAGCATAACTAGGCAGAAGTAAGCAGAAGAAGCAGTAGGTGGGCGGTGTACTAGTACCGCCAGCCATTAACACCACAGCCTGGCCCAGCTTGGGGAGAAGACCACAATCATGGCATAGCAGCCATGTCACTGGCTGTGTTGTAGGTGAACTGCCAGCAGTAATCCTCCATTATAGCCACTTACACACTTCCTCACCTTGAGTTTTCTTTTTTTTTTTTCAAATATATTTATTTTAACCACAAAAAGGTAATTCCAGATTCTCACCGGAGCCATATATACACAGTAACATAACAAATACATTTGAAGAGTAAAACAATATTATGAGTTTTCATTTTAAGTGTATCCACTCCTTTTTCAACTCTAAAATAAAGTTCAACAGAGTAACACCAGGTCAAAACAACCTTATCCTTCCTTTCTTTTAACCACTTTAAGATTTGCCATCCTTCATGACCAGGCCAATACTAGTAAAGGCGGCTATCAGCAACTTATAGCAGGACTGCGATATTGTGGCAGACGATCTGACACTAACTGACACTTTGACACTTTGTGGGAACCAGTGACACCAATACAGTGATCAGTGCTAAAAATATACACTCCAGCTGTACTAGTGTCACTTGCTGAGAAGGGGTTAAACATCCAGGGTGATCAAAGGGTTAAATGTGTGGCTAACCAGTGTTTATGTGTGTACTATGTTATTCTTTTGGGGATGTGTTGGTTTTTATTTCTTGGGTTTCCCTTTGCAGGGAAAAAAAAAACAGCACACCCCTGCTGACAGAACAGAGCTCTGTCTTGTTTTTTATAGACAGAGCTCTGTCCTGTCTTCCTCATTTCTGATCAGCAGGTGTCGGCAGTCAACCATTGACCACTGATCAGCTTGTGCTGTCACTAAACCCAGTGGCGCGTCCCCTAACCAAAAGTGCCAGATCACATAATGTACTAGGTACGTGATCCGGAGCAGGAGAGCTACTCTGCAGCCATATAACTATGTTATGTGGCCGGCAAATGGTTAAATTTAAAGGTTTTTGTTTAGAGTGGGGACCAGTTTAGAACTATACCCTGGATTTCTCTTCATTCTCAATCTTGAAATTAAGTGGTCTAAGAGTGAAAAGAAGGTGGAGAAAAGTGGCCATAACAGTGTATTTAACCACTTGCCAGCCACTAACTGTACATTTACTGTTAGTAGGTGGCACGGCCAGGCACAAAAGCAATGCCAAAAAACACAAAAAGCCTTTCACCATGATGGTGTTTGGATCACAGCGCTACTCTCTCCCTGAATTTACCATAACAAACCAAAAAGCTGTGTGTGACATAAATATGACCTCAAATTATAACTGTAAATATTAATACAACAATCAATAATGTGTAATACTGAGCATTTTTTTTTTTGTTGAATGTGTTACACATTTTGTCACAGTGCGATTAGTAGGGTGTGGGTCCTCGGGCCTACCCTGAAAGTCTTGGGAGTGGGTGAACATGGCCTTCTGGCTTGGTTCACACTCTCTCATGTGGTCTCCTTTCTGGGGAGCCCCACCGAGTACTTTGGTGAGTCTGTTTTGGCAGACCTTACAGAAAAGGGGGTCTGTCTGGTTTCGGCCAGATGGACCCAGTGAAGTACCTCAGTCCCCATCTGGAGCCCAATGCCCTAGGGGATCAGGGTAAGGTCCTTCCTGGGGAGGACCGTGTAACACCCGTTGCACATTTTGTGTCACTCTTTATGTGTGCATTTTTTTGGGCCCTGGATGGAGTTTTTGGTTGTGTTTAAAAAAAAAATGTGTACTACTGAGCTGGTAGCCCGACACCTAGACACACAACTACTACACACTAGGAGGAGCGCTGCTGTAATCAGGGAGAGGGAACTCCACCTGTGAAGACAAAAAGCAAGGGAAGGGAGTAAACAGTGCAGACCTCTGCTATAGGAAAAGGATCAAAGGGATTTATTGAATAAAACATATTATATACTCACAAAATAAAATGTGAAATGTTGCATATAGTCCACAAGAAAGTGCCCACTCAACGCACAACACAGTCGAAGGATAATCAGCCACAGTGTCCAGATCACTGTGTGGCCAGCTAACAAGTGAAAAGCTAGGGTGGATTCCAGAAATCTCTGCTGCTCCTGCTCTGTTCGGTCAATCCCAAGGACAGCTCTCAGTGCACAATGGTCTCCTTTAAAAGTGGGGTCACAGGATGAATTTCGAGGACTCCTCTTCTTCAGCTCTGCCAGGCATGGCAACGTACTGGTACGTTGCCCGCCACTTCCTGGTGTTCAGGTACACGTGTGTGCCCCGTGACCTGTGTTGTCATTGGACACAGCATGAGTTTTTCAGTAGATTACAGCCAATGATTTTGGCTATGGTCAATCACAGCAGGGAATTGTGTTTACAAACACACAGAATACCAAACACAGAATAGCAACCTGGCTGTTTCTTCTCCCTAAAATCAATTCTGAGTTCAAGGAGAAAAGACAGGCAGATCCTGTGAGTAAAAGTAGCACACATATTCTTGTTAGTCAGTTATTCCCTTGATTGCCCTTCTGGTCACCCCTGTCATCCATTAGACCCCTTTCACACTGGGGCGTATTTCAGGCGTTTTTCAGGCGCTTTAGCGTTAAAAAAAGCGCCTGTAAATCGCTTGAAAGAAGCCTCATCTGCAATCCCAATGTGAAAACCCAAGTGCTTTAAGAGCCCTTTCACACTGCCAGAACCCGAAAAAAGCTCATAAAGCGCTGCTTAAACTAGCGGTGCTTTACCAGCGTTTTTAGAGCCCTAGTGGGATGCTTTTAACCCCTGCTAGTGGCCAAATAAAGGGTTAAAAGCACCCACAAAGCGCTGCTACTAAAATCGCTTTGCAGGTGCTTTTCAGACGCTTTTCTGGCGTTTTTTAGGCGCTTCCCATTGATTTTAATGGGAAGGGGCGCTTTAGGAGCGGTGTATTCACTGCTCCAAAAGCGCTGCAAAGAAGCTGCTTGCAGGACTTTTTTGACGCCCTGCCAGCGCAGTGCCTCAGTGTGAAAGCACTCGGGCTTTCACATTGAGATTGCAGTTGCGGCTTCTTTCAGGTGCTTTACAGACGCTTATTTTAATGCTAAAGTGCCTGAAAAACATCATAGTGTGAAAGGGGTCTCAGTGTGAAAGCACTCGGGCTTTCACATTGGGATTGCAGTTGCGGCTTCTTTCAGGCGTTTTACAGGCGCTTTTTTAACGCTAAAGCGCCTGAAAAACGCCTGAAATACGCCCCAGTGTGAAAGGGGTCTTAGTGTCATTAGTACAGTCTACAGTATTATCACTGATCACTGTACATTTCTATGCAGAAGTGAGCCTGGTTTTGCACTTTCCAGCTTTAGTAAATAAACCCCATTGTGTACTTAAAAGTGGGGTATGCCTGTATTAGTGTCACTAGTGACGTCAGTTAGTGTCTCCCAAAGAGTGTCAGTTAAGTTAGCACCAGATTGTCCGCCACACTATCACTGTCAACTGCCATTACTAGTATAGTGTTTATAGCTGCATAAATTCCAGACACAATAACTTTCACACAAACCAATTAATATAAACTTATTGGGATATTTTTTTACCAAATACATGTAGCAGAATACATTTTGGCCTAAATTTATGAAGAAATTTGAAATATGATTTTAATAGATATGTTTTATAACAGAAAGTAGAAAATACTCTTTTGTTTTTTGCTTTTTAAATTTCAGTCTTTTTTTATTTATATAATAACATTTTTTTTTTTAATTAATAAAAAAAAAATAGGACAAAAGCTTAAAAAAATGATTGCAGTCAACACATTTGTTAAGCACTGGTAAGTTGAACTCATCACTTAACCTATGACTTTACCTTGCATGGGCAAAGCACAGGCTAATTTTTTTGGAGAAAGAGCATTCTCTAATTTATTTTCATGCTCGTAAAGTTCAAACATATCTTTGTGATGTCTAAGATTTCAAAGTTGAGTTGATGCATTGCATAATTTTATAAATATGATCTACTGTTGACTGAAGTTTAAACCATGTCTTGCATTTACAGGGCAGTACCAATGTTTCCCAGACTCCATTTGTCCAAATGTCAGGTAAATATTTTATTCAAGTTATAATAAATTAAAACATGTCTAGCCTTTGGCAAAAAAAAGAACATTTAAATGTTTTATTTAACTTTATTTCTATGGCTACAGTGAAGAATTTATAAACAGGTACATATTTACCCTTTCAAACATTTTCTTCACTGTTTTATATTTTGTATATGACATTTTAAACATGAAATCCAGGCAGATTTTAAAGAAGCATAAATTATTGTAGGTATAAATGTATTAAAAGTAATTCTATGAATTTTTTTTTTTTAACAGAAAATAATTCTATGAATTTTAAATGCAAGGAATACACATACCTAAATTTGTTTATATATCTTCTATAATTCCTTGCACAAAAGACTGGAAGAAGAGGGGAGAGAGGTATAACTAGGAGCTAGTTAGGATCTTATGCTGTGCACATGTGTAGACAGTAAACATGCTGAAAGGAGAAGAGATCTGAATTTTTAATTATTTTTCACTGTCCAATTAGTAGACTTTGGGTATGCTCTACCAAGTTATGGAAGCAAAAGATTTGGCTGTGCTGCCTGCCCTACACTTGCATTTTAAACCATCTTGAGACAATTCTGAAATCATTCACAGGTCCTTGACAGGTACAGATGACCTCCTTCCAACCTGTATTTGACCTCCTTTTAAGCTACATCAACCTGCTTTAAGTTGTTTTTGCAATTTAATTGTATGTATGAGAATAAAAGTAATTTTGCTGACACAGGCCCATTTTATAGGCATTGAGAGTTGAGCAATGAATTATTGGGGTTGATTTACTAAAGGCAAATAGGCTGTTCACTTTGCAAGAGAAATTTAACTTGCAAAGAATACCCACACACATTCAAGGGAAACAAAAGAAAATAGCACATGATTGTACAATGGAAGTGTCCCTCATTTACTAAGCTCTGGGGTAAAGTATTTTGCACAGTGAGCAGTCTATTTGCCTTCATTAAATCAACTTCTTTGCATCCACTTAGCTGCCATCTTTGTTCTGATTTCTCTAAGCACGTTAAAGTGAAAATCTGATTGAATGACTGGTTCTCGACCAGCCACCGCAGTTTTACTGTGGCAGAATGGCACAGGTGGGCGAAACAACATTACCTTACGGTGGCTGTGACGATTGGATTCATTTCAGAACCGATCAATCTCCAGGCCCAGGCCAATGATTTCTGGCCTGGACCTGCTGATTGGTTCTGACGAATGAAATGCTTCCCCTGCCTGTAAGTGTAAACACAGGCAGGGCAAGTGATGTCATCTCCCTCACTGGAATTATTTTCCGTTCCAGAAAGAAGACATCCAAACATGAGTTGCACAAACACTATACTGAAACAGTACACGTAGGCACACATTTCAACCCCCGATCACCCCCAGATCACCCCCCCCCCCAGTTAACCCCTTTCACTGCCTGTCACTGTGTCACCCAGTGTAGTGTTCGCAGGGGCTCCATTGTGTAGTATTTCAAAAAAAAATATTTCATTGTACATTTTTTTTAAATACTACACAATGGAGCCCCTTTTCTCTTTCACCATATACCTCTATTGAAAAACGCTGACGCTGAGTATGGAGTTTGGAGATCGAAGTGTCTTGTTGGATATTGTGTGATCCTTGGAGGGGACCACTGGAGGCCGATCGACTGAGGAAATCTATAATTGTTTGCCGATCCAAGCTCGACTTGGCCTGTAGGGGCCGCTGCTAGAGGTGAGAGGCTGGGGGAAATAGGTGGCACACTCTGGATTGGATGGAATAGACATTGCCCCCTCTTTTCACATCGATCGTTTGTTGCACTTGCACTTTGTTTCACATATAAACTATTGCAAAGAGATCTGATCCCTGTTGCTGAGAGTTCTACTACAGTGGTGTGAAAAAGTGTTTGCCCCCTTCCTCATTTCCTGTTCCTTTGCATGTTTGTCACACTTAAGTGTTTCGGAACATCAAACCAATTTAAACAATAGTCAAGGACAACACAAGTAAACACAAAATGCAATTTGTAAATGAAGGTGTTTATTATTAAAGGTGAAAAAAAATCCAAACCATCATGGCCCTGTGTGAAAAAGTGATTGTCCCCCTTGTTAAAACATACTATAACTGTGGTTGTCCACACCTGAGTTCAATTTCTCTAGCCACACCCAGGCCTGATTATTGCCACACCTGTTCACAATCAAGGCATCACTTAAATAGGAGCTGCTTGACACAGTAAGGTCCACCAGAAGATCCTTAAAAGCTACACATCATGCCGAGACCCAAAGAAATTCAGGAACAATTGAGAAAGAAAGTAATTGAGATCTATCAGTCTGGAAAGGGTTATAAAGCCATTTCCAAAGCTTTGGGAATCCAGCGAACCACAGTGAGAGCCATTATCCACAAATGGCGAAGACATGGAACAGTGGTGAACCTTCCCAGGAGTGGCCGGCCGCCCAAAATTACCCCAAGAGCGCAGCGACGACTCATCCAAGAGGTCACAAAAGACCCCACAACAACGTCCAAGGAACTGCAGGCCTCACTTGCCTCAGTTAAGGTCAGCGTTCATGCCTCCACCATCAGGAAAAGACTGGGCAAAAATGGCCTGCATGGCAGAGTTCCAAGGAGAAAACCACTGCTGAGCAAAAAAGAACATCAAAGCTCGTCTCAATTTCTCCACAACACATCTTGATGATCCCAAGACTTTTGGGACAACATTCTGTGGACCGATGAGACAAAAGTGGAACTCTTTGGAAGTTGTGTGTCCAAGTATATCTGGCGTAGAAGGAACACTGCATTTCAGAAAAAGAACATTATACCAACAGTAAAATATGGTGGTGGTAGTGTGATGGTCTGGGGCTGTTTTGCTGCTTCAGGACCTGGAAGACTTGCCGTGATAAAAGGAACTATGAATTCTGCTGTCTACCAAGAGATCCTGAAGGAGAATGTCCGACCATCTGTTCGTGTACTCAAGCTGAAACGAACTTGGGTTCTGCAGCAGGACAATGATCCTAAACACACCAGCAAGTCCACCACCGAATGGCTGAAGAAAAACAAAATGAAGACTTTGGAGTGGCCTAGCCAAAGTCCTGACCTGAATCCTATTGAGATGTTGTGGTATGACCTTAAAAAGGCCGTTCATGCTCGAAAACCCTCTAATGTAACTGAATTAGGACAATTCTGCAAAGATGAGTGGGCCAAAATTCCTCCAGGACACTGTAAAAGCCTCATTGCACGTTATCGCAAACGCTTGGTTGCAGTTGTTGCTGCTAAGGGTGGCCCAACCAGTTATTAGGTTTAGGGGGCAATCACTTTTTCACACAGGGCCATGATGGTTTGGATTTTTTTTCACCTTTATTAATAAACACCTTCATTTACAAATTGCATTTTGTGTTTACTTGTGTTGTCCTTGACTATTGTTTAAATTGGTTTGATGTTCCGAAACACTTAAGTGTGACAAACATGCAAAGGAACAGGAAATGAGGAAGGGGGCAAACACTTTTTCACACCACTGTATATTATCATCAAGTTACAAAGTATTTAGATGTGTTATTTTTGGACATTTTATCTGATACATATATTTTTTAGCTGTGTCATTCACCATCACACTTAATATTGCACCTTTGAAGAATCACTCACTGGACTTTGGGATATTTATTATTACAACATTGCACTTTTGAAGATTTGCGTATTCATTTGTATTTTTGAAGATTTATTTATTGATGCACTTTTGAAGATTTATTTATATATATATTTTTTTTAGCTGCTATTATTGAATATTATTTATTTGTATTTATTCATTTCATTTATTTATTGATCATCTTTGATACTTATTTTTTTTTTTTGATTACTCTCATTTTGGTTAGTTAGCGCCACATACTATTAATTTTTATTGACTTTTGAGTTGTGTGAGATCACTTATTTATGTTGGCAGCTTCCTTCTATCTTCAGTGTGGTTTTGCGCATTAGTTATTCCCCATCTTAATGTACTGGTATGTTGCTGGAATTTGAGTGGTTATACCAGAATGATGCCTGCAGGTTTAGGTATCATCTTGGTATCATTAATTCCAGACAGCGGTCGGCTTTCATGTAAAAGCAATCCTAGCAGCTAAATAGCCTCTAGACTGCTTTTACAAGCAGTTGGAGGGAACATTCCCCCCCATCACCCACCGTCTTCAATGGTTTTCTCGGGCTCACCTGTCCCAACAGAGAACCCGAGAATGCAGCCGGTGGTTCTGCCAGCTGGCCATAAAGCTGATCGGAGACCAGAATGGCCCCAATCATCTCTATGGCCTAAGAAACCGGAAGCTACAAGCATTTCATTACTTCGCTGGATATAAACAGCGCCATTGGGAAAGCATTTTATCACAACGATCTTGGTGTGGTCAGATGCTTTGAGGGCAGAGGAGAGATCTAGGGTCTAATAGATCCAAATTTTTTCCAAAAAGAGTACCTGCCACTACCTATTGCTGTCATAGGGTATTTTTGCATTCCCTGAGATAACAATAAAAATGATAAAAAAATAAAAATTAAAGGAACAGTTTAAAAATAAAATAAAAAAATCAAAATAAATAATAATAAATAATAATAAAAAAATAAAATTAAAAAAGCATCCCTGCCCCCCCCGTGCTCACGTGCAAAGGCGAACTCAAGTGTTGGTCTGGTGTCATATGTAAACAGCAATTGCACCATGCCTGTGAGGTATCACCGCGAAGGTCAGATCGAGGGCAGTCATTTTAGCAGTAGACCTCCTCTGTAAATCTAAAGTGGTAATCTGTAAAGGCTTTTAAAAATGTATGTAGCATGTCGTGTTTGGAATCCTTGTACTCGGCATAAGATCATCTTTTTTACTTCTTCAAACATTTGGGCAATATAGTGTGTTTCAGTACATTAAAATTTAAAAAAGTGTTTTTTTTCCAAAAAAATTGCGTTTGAAAAATTGCTGCGCAAATACTGTGTGAAAAACAAAAAATTGCTACACCCACCATTTTAATCTGTTGGGCCTTTGCTTTATTGCTTTAAAAAAATATATAATTTTTGGGGGTTCAAAGTAATTTTCTAGCAAAAAAATATATATATATTTTTTTTTTTTGCTCAAAGTTGTCACTAAATTATATATTGCTCAAACATGCCATTTGCATGTGTGGAATTACACCCCAAAATGCATTCTGCTGCTTCTCCTGAGTACAGGGATACCACATGTGTGAGACTTTTTTGGGAGCCTAGCCATGTGCAGGACCCGGAAAATTAATAACCTTCAAGCTTTCTAAGGGCGTAAAATGGTGATTTCACTTCCTCACTACCTATCACAGTTTCGAAGACCATGAAATGTCAAGATAGCACAAAACCCCCACAAATGACCCCATTTTGGAAAGTAGACACCCCAAGGTATTTTCTAAGAGTATTTTGCAGCTCTCATTTGTTTTTAAAAATGAAGAAAGAAAAGAAAAATGTATTTATTTTTCCTTTTTTCACTTTTGAAAACTTTGTGACAAAAAGCGAGATCTGCAAAAAGCAAGATCTTGGGGTGTCTACTTTTCAAAATGAGGTCGTTCGGGGGTGGGGGGGTTTGTGCTATCTGGGTATTTCATGGCCTCCGAAACTGTGATAGGCAGTGAGGAGTGAAATCTAAAATTTACGTCCTAAGAAAGCCTGAAGGCGGTGATTGGTTTTCGGGGTCCTGTACGCAGTTAGTCCCACACATGTGGTATCGCCATACTCAGGAAAAGCAGCAAAATGTGTTTTGGGGTGTAATTCCACATATGACCATGGCATATGTGAGCAATATATAATTTAGTGACAACTTTGTGTAATCGGGTTACACTTTCAATGGGCTCGACATGTTTCTCAGCAATTTCCTTGGGGTGTCTACTTTCCAAAATGGGGTCATTTAGGGGGGTTGTACTGTCCTGACATTTTAGCACCTCAAGAAATTAGATAGACAGTCATAAACTAGAAGCTGCCTAAATTCCAGAAAATGTACCCTAGTTTTTTGTTTGGGTACAGCATTGCATGACCATGCAACTACCAATTAAAGCAGTGCAGTGCCAAATTGTAAAAAGTGCTCTGGTCATTGAGCTGACAAATCTTCCGGGGCTGAAGTGGTTAAAGCAAATATTTTACTTTGCACATTTATACTATTTACAATGCCTTATTAAAAATGCCCACATGGGGTTTTTTTTTGTTTTTTTTCTGTGTCTGACCAGGTATGAAAACACTAAATTAATATAATGAAGCTACTAAAGTAAACCTTCTCTACTAAACTAAATAGATAAATGCAAAGCAGAAGTCATTGCTTTGTTTAGCATTTTAATTTCTGGGCACTGGCTTCCATGTTGCCCTTCAGATGGCCAAACCAGTTTAGGCTATAGTGTAAACCAGGAAAAAAAATTATTTTTGTTCCAAAGCTTGGACACTACTTTTTAAATGCATTTTTGCATAGACAACACCCCTATGGACTTTATGGTACAAGTTCTCCACAAAATACCCTGCAGTTTTTGTTTATCACAATCCATAAATGTATGTAATTGTGAACCAAAAAAACGAAAAATTGTGTTGGTTTTGCTTGTAACTTTATTTCTATTCATCTTAGTAACACAAAATATCTCTCAGAATGACATTTACACACTTCGTAACATTTCAGACAGGTATTGGTGCATTAGTATAATCAAGAGTGAATGTAGACCATGAAATCTGGCAAAGTTATACAAAATACGCTTCAACTTCACAGATTGCCACCAAGCAAAATTAAACATACACATTGTAAATGTATCAGAACGGAGATGTTGTATTCATCATAATTTTAGTCAAAGAAAGTTAAAAAAGCAGCACACTTTGCCACAAGTTGGCTGAAATTACTCAAAATGCACTTTACAATTTACAATTCTACAAGAGATTCATTACAGTTCAAAAATCACTCTAAAATATGAAACCGTGTCTTCACTCATCAGTCTCATCCCCATCACTATCATCAGAGCCATCGTCCAATGTAACCCTTTCCTCTTTTTTTTGGGTAACATTTGCACAATTTTTGCACCAACATAAATCAGCACAAGACAGTTTTTCAGACATACAGGAACATCTTCCAGTCAAGTTATCTCAGTTGACTCTGTTGTTTCTGTACCTGATGGATAATGTAGCCTGTCTATCAGCTTGTATTTTTTTACAGGGATTGACAACAAAACATGGATCATTGACTTGGCTAATGTGTCATCAGCTCTTGGCACCAGTGTGTGTTTGGCACTTATTGGGATCCATACCTTCTCAGGTTGTGACTCTACAAGTGCCTTTTTATGGCAAAGACAAAAGAAAGGCATTTCTATTGCTTGCGAGAAAGAGGAATACCTGACTGCATCTACAAATCTGGGTAGCCGTTTTAACCTGGGCCAGTCTACCTTTGAACTACTTTGCAAATATGTGTGCCACCTGTATGGCAAGTCCTCTGCAAAAAATGTGAACGATGCAAGATACAGAGCATTCTGCATGGCATTGTCAGCTTTGCCAGAACTATCCATGCCTCCGACAAGTGATGACCTTTACCAACACTGTAAAAGGGGCAAACTACCGAGCAGCCATACTATGACATTCTCTGAAAGGTATAACGTGTGCCCTGTTACCCATTGGCAATGGATGGCACCTCAAGAATGGGAAGTTAACAGTGACCTGGATGACTAGAAATTCTGCCCCTGAAAGTGTTGCAGGTAGTCCACTGCAGTTGCAAGCAGGGCAAATGTAAGACTGGAAGACATCATCCCAGTATTGATCTTTTCAGCCGGTGATTCCCTGCACCATAAGAACAATCATAGCGGCAGTTCAGCTGCTTGATCAGTCTTACAGGTGGCGGGAGGGAACGCCCCCCCTGCCGCCGCCCTCCGGTGCTTCTACCCGCTTGCCCCATGTGATCGGCAAGCCGAACAAGGAATTTGCCGTCGGCGGAAGTTCACAATAGAGAATATCGGTGACCAGATGGTCCCTGGTAGTCTCTATGACTCTCGGGAGCCCAGGCGTGATGATATGATGTCATATCCAGCCCAGCAGTTGTATATACCGCCATGTACCCATCTGGAAAGCCGAGATCATTTTGATCTCAGGCTTTCCAGCCTGGAGGAGAGATGTGGGGTCTTATTGACACCACATCTCCCCATAAAGAGGATCTTTAATGCCCTATTCATTCTTGTAATAGGAAAAAAAAATGATCAACATTTTATTTTTTTATTTTTTAAGGGAAAGTGTAAAAATAAATAAATAAAATAAACAATAAAAAAAATTGAATAATTTAAAGTGCCCCCGTCCCACACGCAGAATAGAACGCATACGTACATCATGCCCACATATGTAAACGGCATTCAATCCACACATATGAGGTATCGCTGAGTGAGAGCAACAATTCTATCCCAAGACCTCCTCTGTAGCTCTAAACATTTAACCTGTAAATATTTTTAAAGCATTGCCTATGGAGATTTTTAAGTACCGAAGTTTGGCGCCATTCCACGAGTGTGCACAATTTTAAAGCATGACTAGGTGTCTATTTACTCGGCGTAACATCTTTCACATTATACAAAACAATTGGGCTAACTTTAGTGTTTTGTTTTTTAAATTGATGAAACTGTTTTTTTTTTTTTAAAACGCATATGAAAAAAACAAAAAAGGCCCTAGGGTCTCTGCTAAAAAAACATATATATTTTTTGGGGGTTCTGAGTAATTTTCTAGCAAAAACGAATTATGATTTTGTAAACGCTATAACTTTTGCGCAAACCAATCAATAAACGCTTATTGCAATTTTTTTTTTACCAAAAATATGTAGAATACCTATCAGCCTAAACTGAGGAAAAAAAAGGTTTTTTTATATATTTTTGGGGGATATTTATTATAGCAAAAAGTAAAAACGAATACATTTTTTTCAAAATTGTTGCTTTTTTTATTTATAGCACAAAAAATAAAAACCGCAGATGTGATCAAATACCACCAAAAGAAAGCTCTATTTGTGGGAAAAAAAAGGACGCCAATTTTGTTTGGGAGTCACGTCGCACGACCACACAATTGTCAGTTAAAATGACGCAGTGCCGTATCGAAAAAACGGTCAGGAATGGGGTAAATCCTTCTGGGCTGAAGTGGTTAAGAGAGGTATAGACTCCAGAGTGAGAGATATCATTTTGCCCCTGTACAAATCATTAGTAAGACCTCATCTGGAATATGCAGTTCAGTTCAGGGCACCAGTTCACAAAAAGGATATTGGGAACTGGAGAAAGTGCATAGAAGGGCAACCAAACTGATAAGAGGCATGGAGGAACTCAGCTATGAGGAAAGATTAGAGAAACTGAATTTATTCTCTCTTGAGAAGAGGAGATTAAGGGGGATATGATCAACATGTTCAAATATATAAGGGGTCCATATAGTGAACTTGGTGTTAAGTTATTCACTTTATGGTCAACACAGAAACACACTCTTTATGCTTAGAGGAAAAGAGATTTCATCTCCAAATACGGAAAGTTTTCTACACAGTAAGAGCTGTCAAAATGTGGAAAAGACTCCCTGTAGAGGTGGTTCTGGCCAGCTCAGTAGATTTCTTTAAGAAAGGCCTAGATTATTTCCTAAATGTACATAATATAATTGGGCACTAACATTTATAGGTAAAGTTGATCCAGGGAAAATCTGATTGCCTCTCAGGGGGATCAGGAAGGAATTTTTCCCCCTGCTGGAGTAAATTGGATCATGCTTTGCTGGGGTTTTTCGCCTTCCTCTGGATCAACTGTGGGTATAGGATTGGGTATATGGGATTTTATGATATTATTTTTTATTTTATTTATTTATTTGGTTGAACTAGATGGACTTGCGTCTTTTTTCAACCTAACTAACTATGTAGGAGCGGAGTGCCAGAATGGGCCCAGATGGGGGAATGGGGTTGCATTTTGAGAAATTTCAGACAGCTTGTGGCAAAGTGTGCTGCTTTTTTAACTTTCTTTGATTACACAGTACTTATTGAAAATTTTTATGAATACAACATCTCAGTTTTGATACATTTACAATGTGTATGTTTAATTTTGCTTGCTGCTAATCTGCAAAGTTGAAGCGTATTTTCTACAACTTTGCCTCATTTCATGGTCTACATTCACTCTTGATTATACTAATGCACCAATACCTGTCTCAAATTTTACGCATGTATGTAAATGTCAATTTAAGAGATATAAGATTTTTGTTTTTTTGGTTCACACTTACATACATTTATGGATCGTGACAAAAAACCTGCAGGATATTTTGTGAAGAACCTTTAACATAAAGTCCATAGGAGTGTTGTCTATGCAAAAATGCATTTAAAAAGTAGTGCCCAAATATGGGAACAAAAATCATTTTCTAGCCACTTTTTCTTTGTTACCTTATGGCCTAGTTGCTCTTTTTCACATGAACATTGCAAGTTTAAGAGTATATTAAAATTAAAAATCCCTTTAAACCATTTATATTCTGAAAGCACAGGACCTGTAGAATTGAAAGACAGTACATTTTGCATGTCCCGTAATGATAACACAATTGTTTATAAAAATGATATGTTTACTAAAAATATATTAACATTTTAAAAACAAACCAATATATAGATCAGTATAGGATATAAAAATGTAGTTTGGGTATGGGAACCAGAACAATGTAGAGCAGGAGGAGTTGGAAGGGTTTGATATTATTTTGAGCACTGTGTTTTTCCTATGGGACTATGGGGGAGATTTGCAAAAACTGGTGCACTCAGAATCTGATGCAGCTGTGCATGGTAGCCAATCAGCTTCTAATTTCAGCTTTTTCAGTTACGCTTTGGCAAAAAAAAAAAAAACTTGGTGTTGAGTTATTCACTTTATGGTCAACACAGAAACACACTCTTTATGCTTAGAGGAAAAGAGATTTCATCTCCAAATACGGAAAGTTTTCTACACAGTAAGAGCTGTCAAAATGTGGAAAAGACTCCCTGTAGAGGTGGTTCTGGCCAGCTCAGTAGATTTCTTTAAGAAAGGCCTAGATTATTTCCTAAATGTACATAATATAATTGGGCACTAACATTTATAGGTAAAGTTGATCCAGGGAAAATCTGATTGCCTCTCAGGGGGGATCAGGAAGGAATTTTTCCCCCTGCTGGAGTAAATTGGATCATGCTTTGCTGGGGTTTTTCGCCTTCCTCTGGATCAACTGTGGGTATAGGATTGGGTATATGGGATTTTATGATATTATTTTTTATTTTATTTATTTATTTGGTTGAACTAGATGGACTTGCGTCTTTTTTCAACCTAACTAACTATGTAGGAGCGGAGTGCCAGAATGGGCCCAGATGGGGGAATGGGGTTGCATTTTGAGAAATTTCAGCCAGCTTGTGGCAAAGTGTGCTGCTTTTTTAACTTTCTTTGATTACACAGTACTTATTGAAAATTTTTATGAATACAACATCTCAGTTTTGATACATTTACAATGTGTATGTTTAATTTTGCTTGCTGCTAATCTGCAAAGTTGAAGCGTATTTTCTACAACTTTGCCTCATTTCATGGTCTACATTCACTCTTGATTATACTAATGCACCAATACCTGTCTCAAATTTTACGCATGTATGTAAATGTCAATTTAAGAGATATAAGATTTTTGTTTTTTTGGTTCACACTTACATACATTTATGGATCGTGACAAAAAACCTGCAGGATATTTTGTGAAGAACCTTTAACATAAAGTCCATAGGAGTGTTGTCTATGCAAAAATGCATTTAAAAAGTAGTGCCCAAATATGGGAACAAAAATCATTTTCTAGCCACTTTTTCTTTGTTACCTTATGGCCTAGTTGCTCTTTTTCACATGAACATTGCAAGTTTAAGAGTATATTAAAATTAAAAATCCCTTTAAACCATTTATATTCTGAAAGCACAGGACCTGTAGAATTGAAAGACAGTACATTTTGCATGTCCCGTAATGATAACACAATTGTTTATAAAAATGATATGTTTACTAAAAATATATTAACATTTTAAAAACAAACCAATATATAGATCAGTATAGGATATAAAAATGTAGTTTGGGTATGGGAACCAGAACAATGTAGAGCAGGAGGAGTTGGAAGGGTTTGATATTATTTTGAGCACTGTGTTTTTCCTATGGGACTATGGGGGAGATTTGCAAAAACTGGTGCACTCAGAATCTGATGCAGCTGTGCATGGTAGCCAATCAGCTTCTAATTTCAGCTTTTTCAGTTACGCTTTGGCAAAAAAAAAAAACTGCAAGATGATTGGTTTCTATGCAGAGTTGCACTCTCCAGTTTTAGTAAATAACCTCCAGTGCACTGCCTTTTCAATGGCTGAAAGAAAATAGAAATTCCCAAATATTTGCCTGAAAGGGCACAGGGTATCTTTTTTTACTTCATTTGCACACAGCAACGCGTGAAATTCTGGCACTGTGGAGAAAAATACCCAGAGCAGAGATGTTGCCATTACTCCCAAGCTACTGCAGCCTGGAATGACAACCACAGAGTAAAGCCCCATACACACCGTCGGATTTTCCGATGGATTCTGTCCTATCAGACAATGTTGTCGGAAATTCCGACCGTGTGTAGGCACCATCGGACAGTTTCCATCGGATTGTCCGACGGACAAAGTCCTATCTCCTACTGGATAGATTTTTGACAACAAAGTCCGATCACACCAAATCGTGTGTAGCGAATTCCGATGGACAAAGTGCTACGCATGCTCAGATCACATTACAAGACCAAAGCTATTGGCTACTATCCTCTACGTAGTCCCGTCGTAGGCAACAAACGTCACCACGTTCAGAATGATCGGATTTTCCGACAACTTTGTCCGACCGTGTGTACGCAAAACCAACATCGGACAAAGTACGACGGACATGATCCGACGGACCTGGTCCTCGGATAATCTGAGCGTGTGTATGGGGCTTTAGAAGCAACAGCAATACCACCAATGCTAAAAATGGCTCACAAAGAAAATGAACTGTCTCTGCATAGGTTTGCCTTTGAAATGATCCGTAGTTGTGGCTTCTCTCCTTCCATAACACTCTTTTCTTCCTGTGATCCCATATCATGTCCACCACTTTGTCATCATTGTCTGATCTAAAGCCAAATCTTTCAAAGTTTCACCACCATCTGTTCCATGTTCTTTTTTTATCTTCTTCATTACCTCCAACACCTATGCTGTGGTAAATGTTGAATCCTTGATTTGTGGTCTTGTGCAGGATCACAGAGTGCAGGGAAATATCGAGCCACTTATACAGGTGATATAACGCAAATATTTCCAGCCACAAGCTGACATGCAGATTCCACTAAGTCAGGGGTGTCCAACCTTTTGACGTTCCTGGGCCACATTGGAAGAAGAGGAATTGTCTTGGGCCACGCATAAAATACACTAACAATAAGGATAGCTGATGAGCAGAAAGTCAGAAAAAGTCAGGTAGATCATATGTTAATGAGCACTGATATACCGTAGATAATGAGCACTTATACCTATTTGAGTAATAAAACTTTATTTTTTATTATAAAAGTAAAACAGGGCAACATAAAACCAGTGCAATGTTTTTGGAAAACAATCGCATTAATATCTGGTTTGATGGATGCAGTAGCAATTCTCAATTAATTCTCAAGGTTCTCATCAGATATTTTGGTTCTAATTGTCTGCTTCATCCTTGAACATAGTTGCTATAGGTGCTGCAGAAAACTGATTACATGAATAAGGCCTTATTGTGAATTGTGGGATATTTTTCTTTGGAAAATAAAACTTATAAAAGTCCAGGAAAGAGAAGCTGACTACTTTTTCTTTAGCCATTTGTGTTTGCTAGGTGTAAATGCATTTTTACAAAAAATTCCCCCCAAAAAATCAACATTTTGTGTTGGGCCGCATTCATAGCCATCTTGAGTCATAGGTTGGACACCCCTGTACGTGAGTATTGCTGTTGATTGGAATAGTGACTAATAATGGCTAAAAGAGTCAAAATAGTTAATATTGTATAAATATTGTATAAATAAGAGTGGGTAATAGGAGTAATTTACATGTGAAATACAAGGGGATGTTACATAATATACCGTATTGTAGGAGTAGCATTGCTTTAAAATGCTATATAAAATATGTTTTAGAATTTTAACAATATACTTTTCAAGCTTTATTGCAGTCGTCAGTTGAATAAACTCATGTGGGTTGACATGAACACAGATACTGCCAAACAATGCATACACATTCAACCGGATTTATTGGCTTTTCATAGCACACAGAAAATGCAATACAAACTACAGTGTCAATACTTCACAAGCATGACGAGATATTCAAGGTTGAATGAACATAAGGAAAACTTTCACAAGTGTCAAATATACTTCAAATAATGCTGTTACACACACACAACAGTCCAGTATATGTTAACACAAAATAATCAAATTTTTTGAGGGAAATAGTGAAATGTATTATTCACAAAATTAGCATAATAGCTAGCAGTAAGAATGTAGAAAAGAAAAATATGTGACAAGTCATGGATTGAAAAACATAGGCATGGAAAATAAAATTTGTACAGACTCATCAAACTAACACATTAAGGTGAATTTACTAAGGTTGATAAGTTATTTTAAATCTGCTCATAATTTTATCTCATGATAGTTATCACTTAAAATATTTTAAAATTTACAAACATTAAAAAAATCCTTTAGTGTGGAAACTCTTTTTTTTTAATGAAATTACTTATCACCTAATTGCTGGAAATGTTTTTTTAAATAAATCACTTTTTGACAAATCATTATTTTATCTCTTCAACGACTCCTTCTCCTGTTATGAAATAAACATTTTTTTTTTAAACTCACAGTTATCAATAACATGGACTATTTTCTGACTTTTACAGCAAAAATAGTTGAAAATTAGATATGATAATATGTGTGCAGAAAAACTGTGCATTAAAAAAACTATTTTAGTGAGCCATCGTAATGAAAATACTGCACAACCTGTCAGAACAGAAAGTGATGGAAAATCTCTCCAAAGGGACAAAAACACGGTAGGAAAACTGAAGTGTCAGGCCATATTATATACTGCAGTCCTAATTACAAATATAAAGGAATGTTTCCCCACTAACTGGCTACTCCCCATTATATCCCAAAAAATATCTGTAATTAAGTCTAAATAAAAGCCCAGGACTAAATAGAAATGGGGTACATTCTAAAAGATAAAAGTAAGCTTGTAATTCCTTACAGAAATTT